>CP106732.1:115955245-117205245 GCA_025506655.1 Gossypium rotundifolium | reverse complement strand
AACGAAAATGGGGTCGCCACCAATCTTTTTTCAAGGTGTGATCGGGTCACCTTGAAATTGATCATTTTAATAAAAAAATATTATGATTTATTAAAATAATGATTTTGGTCTACGAAATTCGAGAAAACGAGTTCGGGAGTCGGTTACACACGAGGAAGGGTTAACGCCCTCGTAACGCCCAAAATTGGTACCTAATTGATTAATTAATGTCTTAATGTCGAAAATTTGAGAAGATTTTAAAATATGACCCTTTTGATTTTTCAAAACTTAAAACCTTTAAAAAAGACATTCAATTATTTGGATAAAAGAAAAGTCGAATCTCAGTAAGTTAGAGCACGACCTTTCGAATTTCCCAAACACCAAATATCCTTTGTTTTTTTTTTTTTTGAAATCCCTATCTCAAAATATTATAATGTCGCATCCAATAAATTAAGACGCAACATCTTAAATTCACAAAGATAGGTTTTTTATTTGAAAATCATATATTTTAATTTCAAAAAGGGTATTTGATCATTTAGACTTAATGAGAAAAATAGAAGCCCAGTAAGTTAGGGCACGATTCCCTCAAAACTCCATATGTCAAATATTGCCTTATTTTAAGAAATAAAGTTTTGGATAAAAAGTGGCAATTAAATTAGATATATTTTAAAACAATGATTTGAGTAAAATGTATCATTAATACGCTACAAAACACAAATACCAAAGCAATATACTACAATTACATGATATAATAACATTTAATACTAATATAGGCAATTAAGAGAAAGATTAACATAAAATAGCAAATGATACAAGTAATAAAATGATCATGCTAAAGCAAACATAAGACTAATAAACAAATAAAAGAACGTGAATAACAAATAAAAGATATAAAGTAAGCAATAATAATTCAAATGATCTATGAAAAATAAAAATAAAAACTAAGAAATGAATACGAAACTTTACATATGAGATCAAATATAAAAGTAAAATAACAATATAAGATAAATGATATATGCAAAACAATAAAGGATATTATAACAATTTTTTTAAAAAAATAGAATAATAAAAAATGATATGACAAAATCTAAAATAGTTAATATATACATAATAAAATAAATATATATTTTAAATAAATAATATAAAAACTTTGAATAAAATGTATAAGGGATAACTTATAATAAGTATATAATATACCATTTAAAATAGATAATGTACATATTTTAAAACAATTTAAAAATAATAAAACAATTTAGATGATGTACAACATACAAATTTTCAAATAATACATAATATGATTAAAAATAAAATATATAATATATAGATAATATATAACAAATAATAATAATAATAATAATATATGATAAAACAATTTAACGTAAATAGGAAAAAGCAAAAAGAAAAACAAGTTTATAATAATTAAAATAAATGAATAAATAATGATTAAGCAATTAAATGGATAAATAAAAAAAAGTTAAAAAAATGCACAAGTCAACCTAACTCCCGCAATATGAGGATTCAACGAAATTCCTCCACCAAATCTAACTCGAATGGAAGCAACTAAAAAAAGAAACGAAGATGAACGAAGAACAAAATAAGAACAAGCCACAGAAAATAAGAACGCAAAAGAGAGAAATTTGAGTGAATGCTCTCAAGAATTTTTATTACTCAAAACTCAAGTCCTTTACAATGAAGGGAGAGGTCTCTATTTATAGTTGAGGCTCCCCAAATCCAACGGTACAGATCAATTACATCAACGGCTAAGATTAAAAGGTATCTACAAATTAAATCTCTAAGATTACAAAATCATAGCTTCTAAGATTCATACCATATCTTCTAGGATTGCATATCATATCTAAGATTTGCATATCATATTTAAGATTGCATATTATATCTTCTAAGATTGCATACCATATTTTCTAGGATTGCATATCATATCTAAGATTTGCATATCATATCTAAGATTGCATATCTTTGAAGATTGTGTTTTCATATATGTCAAGCTTGTAGATGGACCTTCAATCTTTTCAAGTAATAGGTCATTCCGATCGTGCCAAATGATATATTTTGGACTGGACTTTTATTTTATTATTTTGGGTTTTTTTTTTTTGTATAGGCCCGAGCTAAATTGGCCTATTACAAGAAGGACTTGTACCAAATCTTTAATAGTGCCTAAATAACTAGATATTAGCTAGAAACCCTTGAAATTTCAAAATTATAACAATTAAGCTCTTAACTTCAAAACCAACGCACAACTACGTCACAGAGCCATCTAGAACCATCCTCAAACTTATAAATTCATTCACAAACAGCAGCACATCTAAATTCATTCATGATAAACTCACAAACTCTTCAAAATTTTACAAAATGACATATGGGTTGAATGAATTAAGCTTCAACGATCATGAAAATACAAAAATTAACAAAATCGGAAACCAAAATCACTTACATGCAAAACAAGAACATAAACCAACTCTCCTAAGCTTCTTTCTATGGTGGTTTCGGTTGAAAAAGTTTGAAGGAAGAAGATGATCACTCATTATCTTTGTTTATGTTATTTTATTAATCTTTTTACTATTTTACCCTTAAGTTTAAACCTTAGAAATTAAACAACCAATATAGGTGGTTTAATTATCAACTAAGCCCACTAACTCAAAAATTAATTATCATTTAACCCTTCTAACTAATGACTCTTAACTTTCGTAACTTTTACAATTTTGTCCTTTTTTACTTAATTGATTAACTAAACAGTAAAATTATCATACCAAATTTTTTATACGATCCCGTAATAATTCTGTAAATAATAAATAAATAATAACTACTAACTCACTAACCAGAATCGGGTTCCCGAAACCACAGTTTCTAGCACCACTGAAAACGGGCTGTTACATTAAAGCTATAGACTATTTGCACCATGCACCCAAATATTATATGGTAAATACTAATTATTCAAATGCAAAAGGTTTACCTACATCATATCGCGAGGGTATAATACCATTTGAGAGAATGGAGCTAAACACAAGCACTAGAGACCTACATCATATTGTGGGGGAATAATATCATTTGAGAGAATTGAGCTAAACACAAGACTAGAGATGGCTCGTGAACTCCTTAACATGAGACATTCAAGGCAAAATGTGGTTGAAAAGACATTTGTTGTTCTAGAAAAATATTTCTCATATGAATAACATCAACTTATGTAGCGTAAAAAAAGGTTGGATCATACTAGCATGTTGCATACTTCATAACTTCATTCATAGGTGAGTTTGAGATGATCTATACTTCAAAGAGTACATAGAAAGAGATATTGAGAATATTAATTATACGGATCTAGATAGAGATGAAGATGAATACGAACTCAATCAAAGACCAACATATGATGAAAATGAGTTTATGTTAAATATTAAATAAGGAATAACCTAACAAATATGGAACACTAGAACAATTAGATAAAATTGCATATTTGTTATTCTTGTAATTTTTTTTTGCTCAAATAATCAAACCAGAATTGCCAAGACGGGGTGACTTGGCTTTTAAACTTTTGTGGAAGCTAGAGAATAAGGATAGAAAAACTTGACACAAGAATTTAGAGTGGTTCAGCCCTAATTACCTACTCCACTACCTTAGCTTTCCACCACAAAGGATTTTCTCAAATTCACTAATTTGATAATCTTTGAGGACAAGGTTTAACCTTACAAACTCCCTTAAGGTTTCTACCCAAACCTTAAGACACAAACTCTTCTCAAAGAGATACAAATAAGAAAATAATGAAATAATCCTTACAAGATCAAAGTGCTTGCAAATTAAGCTCAATTACAAATAAAAACACTTGAGCTGATAAAATAGCAATGAAGCTCACAAGTGTATGAAAGAAAATTACGGAAACATTTGGCACAAAGGTTGTTTGATTGATCTTTTTGCTCAAATATACTTTCTTTTTGTTGTAGGACCTTTAGAAGCTGGTATTTATACCCTCTAATTCATTGACAACAGTTGGGGTTATTGTAGAAGTTACTAGAGTTGTTGGGATGAAAATACTAGGACATTTAATTCACCTACAACAAAAGGTATCAATACCATTTGCAAAGTATTGATAATTTTAGCTATTAATGCCTTCATTCAATGATTGTTAAAACTGATAAAATTGATACCAGGATAAAATTATCGAACCAAGTAAAAGGTATCAATATTGGATTGATACTTAATGAATACCTCAAAATAGCATAATGTTAATTTCATATCGATGCTAAAAATTGTATCGATAAAAAGTGTCAAAATCGATGCCATTTAAAAATTTATTGATACCTAGAAAAAAGGTATTGATAACATATCGATACTTTGCCAATTTGGTGTTGCGACTTTGTCTCCAGTAGCTTGCCTCATAGATCTGGGTTGGAAAATTGGCTAAGTGTTAAGGCTTGCTTCAATGTCACAACTTTCCCTTTGAATGTTGTGACATTCATGGCAGTCCACTAACTCATTTGCTTAGGTTGTTGTCCTACACACTCAGTTAGTTCCTCCTTAGGCCTAAATCAGCCTAAAAGGTCATAAAACAACATTAAAGCTCAATTTATTCAATCTATACTTAACTAAATCATTCTTAAAATAATCATAAGAGACAAAATCACTTGAATACAAGCTCCTTAAGTAGTTAAAAAAAGCTTAATTTTCCATAATAAATTATGGCAGATCAAGCGTCGACCTAGATGCAGTCCCTGCTCATGAGTTCCTTAAATACCCTCATATCGTTCCTAGTCATATCCTACAGCCATATGAACGATTAGAGGAGCTATGTATAGGTTTACAGTTTCCAAATAAAGAAGCATGCGTTTCTACCATTAAGCATTATAGCCTAAAGGTGTAAATTGTTTACAAAATCACCATATCGAATCCGACATTATACATTGGTGAGTGCTTGCGTGTTGACGATGGTTACAAGTGAAGAGTGCGTGATGTGTTTATAATGCGATCAAAACTTTGGGAGATTAGAAAGTATGAAGGGCCCCACACTTGTACTATTGCGAAATGACTTAAGACCATCGGAAGCTCAATGCATAATTAATATGCAAATGCATCAAACTGTTGGTTGAAGCTAAGCCAATCATCCTTGCTGCTCTCTTAGTTTTCAAGTTGTAGCCAAGATATGGGTACAGTATGTCGAATCGTAAAGCGCGGGATGGTAAACAACTAGTAATGAGAGAGCTATATGGTGGCTGGGACGATTCTTACAATGAGCTGCAGTTATGGTTTGCTGCTATACAGGAGTATGTTTCAAGTACGATTCTCAACCTATACACCCTCAACACTTTTGACTAGGACGACTATATCATTCCTTTATTTTGGACATTCCCTCTTTGTGTGATAGCATTTTCGCATTGCAAGCCACTTGTCTAAATAGACGAGACTTGGCTTTACGACAAGTACACCTAGATCCTTCTCCACTACTCCATCAATGCATTTATCAAATCCAAATAGATTTGGATGCTTGGAATCAACACTGTGTACCCGAAATTGACTACGTTTAAGTCTATATATATACCTGAATCTAGGAAGCACCGACACGGGAAAAATTCCCTTATATCAGTGTCGTACTAGTGTCCGACACGGACACGCCGCCGACACGGCCGGATACATACCGGACACGCCTTGAAGCGTGTCAAAAAGGGACACTCCCGAAGTCTGCATATGTGCTGGTTTTTTTTTTTTTGCAGAAAATGAAAAATAGAGCAATGGTAAGGATGGTAAATTTAGAAGAAAAAAAGGGGTAAATGGGGAAGAAACAAAGGGGCTGCATAAAAAGGAAAAAAAAAATAGTTAATGGTCGAAAAAGAGAAAAAGTCGTGAAGAAAAGAAAAAAAAAATAGTTAATGGTGCGTCGAGAAAAAAGAGAAAAAAGCTTTGAAAAAAAAGTCAATGTATAAGAAAGAATAAAAATAGTTAACATATTGTATCATATGGTTATAAATTTATAATGGGGTAAAAAGTAAAAATAAATTATAGTAATATAAAATAACTAAAGTAAATATAGTAAAAATATGTGAGATCCATATAAATTAGATTTGAAACAATTAAAAATTAATTTTAATTATAAATTAATAAATATATGTGTGACCTAAATTCTTGTTAAATAAAATAAGACATTGTTTGTAAGTTACGTTAAACAAAATATATTTTCTTTTAGAAGATTTAATATTTATTAGTATAATATATTTTACATTTATTAGTATAATTTATTTGACCTATGAATTTAATTTATAAATATATAAGATACATTATAATAAGAATATATATAATATTTGTCTAGTTAATGTATTTATTACATTAAAATATTTTTTAAAAATTAATTTTAATTATAAATTAATAAATATATGTGTGACCCAAATATATGTGGGATATTGGAGGTGATGTACTTGACTCATTTGAAGGAGTAGGAATTCTTGGAGTTGCTAGCTTATCTCTTGATGAACCGGATATGGATATGGTAATTTTTGCCAATGAAGAAGAAGATATGGAAAATGCTAATGTTATGAATTGAACTAGAAAATTGTTCTTTTTTTGCTTCTTTTTGTACAAGCCTTCTTAAGGATATAGGTTGAACTTAATGGAAAAGAATTGATTATATATTAATGAAAAATATCAATATTTTTATTTACATTGAGTATTTTAACATAATATATATATATATAATAAAAATATTTTTATTGTCGTATCCTATCGTACTCATGTCCTCATTTTTTAAAAATTATCGTATCACCGTATCCGTATCGTATCGTACCCATATTGCGTGTCCGTATCCATACTTCATATACCTGAATCCTCGAGTCAATGCCATCAAAATGACTATGATGCAACTTGTTGTCCAGTGATCGATCCATTTCCTACACACAATTTATATTATAGGTGTTAGTGAACACATCATAAAGTTGTTTAAAGGCAAGTTTGTAATTTTTACCATTTCCAATATTTCATCTAATACTTTCGAAAGTTGTAGTAATACCATTTTCCTCAAACCTGCAAAAGCAAAAATATAAAATATTTTCACACAATGTAATTCCTACTCTACATATTTCACAAAGTATTAAATATTTTCACAACAAATATATTTATATTTAAATTAAATATATTATTAATAAAATAAAATTTTAAATTTAAGTTAACAAACAAATTACAAGTAGACAATTAAATTTTTACTAATAAAATTATTATTAATATCTAATTCATTATAATAATTACGAATATATTACTGATAGAACAAATAATTTACAATTAAGTAAATAAACAAATTACAAGTAAACAATCAAATTTTACTAATAAAAATATTAATCTAATTTATTATAATATTTACAAATATATATTAAAATATACCCAACTCCCAACATGAATATTCATCATATTTCACAAAATATCCAACATTTTTCACAGCAAATTTATTTATACTTAAATTTCAAATATTTCACAATATATTTAACATATTTCACAAAATTGCTTACTTTATGAAAAAAACCTAAACCATTGAACTAATAAATAGACTATATTTCTAACATGCATGCAATTTTTACACAATAATTCAATCAATTACATAATCAACATAACATAATAATTAATAACTAGAATTTACATATTATATAATAAATTTAAAGTTCATATATGCTTACAATTTTTATAATAATCCTAAACCCTGCAATTCAAAAATAATAATTAAATTAATAATATATTTCTTATAGTAATAGAACAACCTAATAATAATAAATTTAAAATTTAAAATTTTTTGGAGATTTTTCAGATTTTAGGAGGAATTTTTTGGGGAATTTTCGGAATAGTGGGGAGATTTTTTTTTTCCTTTTGGAGTGAATGGTTGGTATTTTTTATGTATGCGGGGCTTAGGGTGGGGGAGAGATTGCATAGTGATTTTTGGGAGGGTGGCATTAGTTGGGGCTTATTGCAGAAAGTGGACGGGTAAATGCACTGCAGGGACAAGATAGGTCCCTACAGCGTTTATTCCAAGGGCCAAAACTGATTCCAGCGACCAAATCGGCAACAGGGTTTCTGATTTAGGCCTCGGTAAAATTAATTTTTTTATTGTTTAAAATAGATAAATAAATATCAACCCATATTATTTTGGTAAAAAATATTAAAATGTTATTTTTATAATTTTCCCAAAGATTTAAGCTCAGTTTCAATTAAATTCTCCTCTTTCCATATAGATAAAGCAAAAGGAAAATATTTTAATTAAATTAAAAAAAGCAAAGGTTATAAACCAACATTATTCTTCTTCTACATTCCAGGAAGAAGCCAACACCAATCTCGTTCACAAAGTAATGCTTGCACTATCTCACGTGCCAATAAGCACAATACGTATCAATAACAATAGTTCTCGCACTAAAACTAGCCTAAAGTCACTACATTGATAAGAATAATGAGTATTTCACGAGCCACTTTGGACAAAACATTATACTCATCTTGGACAAAACGTTATACTTTAAAATATTCACATCCATCCTTCTAAAGCATTAATTTTATTAGAATTTCCCAATTACATAAAACAAGTATACATTTAAGTTAGATTGTTCTACTTGAGCAGTCTCTACTTATTTCAATTAAGGAAAAATAGTAAGATATTGTTTATATATAAATTTAATAGTTTAAATTACAATTAAAGTGTAATTCAATATTTATCTAATTTTTATTTTCATTTTTTATTTAGATTTAATATAATAATATTTTTTTCTTACGTTTAAGTAAGAAATAATTAAAATAAATTATTTTTATCTATAAATAAATTTGAATAGTTTAAATTATAATGAAAATGAGTATAAAGTGTAATGTACGATTATCGGACTTTACCTATTTAAAATATTTATTTTAGTTTGAATGTAATAATATAAATAATATTTTATTCACATTAAAAATGTAATTTAACATAAGTATAAAGTATAATTCAATATTTATCAGAATTCGCCTATTCGAAAGTTTAATTTAGATATAATAATAAATACTTTCTTATAATTATGTAGGAAATTATTTAAAATAATAAGATATATTAATATATTTGAATAGTTTAAATTACAATATTGAAAGTGTAATTCAAGGAAAATATAAATTTTAATTCAATGTTATGATTTTAATGTATTAAAATTATCAAATTAAATAATAATTTTTATTTTAATGTCAAAATATTAATTTCATTTTTTCTAGAAAAGTGAAATTTTATAGTGTAAATACATTTTAATATAAAATGATTATCATTCATTAAAAAGTAAAATAAATTGAATGAAATACGATCAAAGCAGAACGTAAATAAAATTAATATTATCAAATTGGGATGAGATTATCATAATCTTTTTAATTTTATAATAATTTAGTTTCATAATTCAAATTATATTGCGACTGGATCCTCTAATTGAATTATAAAAATATTATGTAATTAGAGCTAGTAAACGGGTAGGTTTAGATTAGGCTTACTTCAAACTCGAATTTTTCAGACTCATATCAACTAGGGTTTGAACTTTTTCGGACTTGGATATGTTACGGCCTTGAATTTTCTCTGACTCGAGCCCATTCATACTTAAATTTTTCTAGCTAATTTTTTTGGATTTGAGCTCGAATCAAGCTGGGTGGGCTCTAATGAATTTAGATAATTTTGAATTTTATAAATCATAAATATTTTAATTTTGAATGTAATAATCCATTTTACTTTTATATGATGACAATACAATCAGAATTTGTCTTATAAAAACATAAATTATATATATTTAATAAATTTATTTTATATAAAATAATTAAAGTGCTTATTATTTGTAAAATTTATTATTTTATAATATTATATGAATTAACAAAATCTATTTTATTCTTTATTATTTTATTATATTAACAATTGAATAACTTTTTATCTTTCTTATTAAATTTATAAATCTAATACTCATATTCTAAAATATTTATTCCAAAACTCATATAAATTATAGTAAATCCAAATACAAATAATATACTCATTATTACCCAAACTCAAAATAAATTAATTATAGCCCAAGTTTCAAGCCCAAAATAAAAAGAAATTAAAGTCAATACCCAAATACCTTTTGTAAAATTAAAGTTCAATTTAAAATCTAATTTAAAAATAATATTTGATTAGGATAATTAATAATATTTTATGCATTGCTAGTTATAGTTATAAACATGTATTTCAATCTACTAAATTATATATAACTATTGATGTTAAATCTTTTATTATAATATATAATACAATAATAGTTATTATATATACATTTTTGAAGAATAATAGTTATTATATTAGTACTTATAAAATATATTATTTCATTATATAATATCATATCACATACTATAATAATAGAGTAGTACATAATTTATTAATCATTATCATATATTTCTACATTTGAAAGTTAACCTTCTTATTATATTACATAATGCTATAGTATATAATATATTAATAGTTCATGTATATGCATAAATGATTAAACATTATAATATCATGTAATACTATAAATTTTATTATTTCTATAATATAATAGTAGTCATTGTATATTAATTATTATCATAATTAATGTTTATTATTATACTAGTCAAAATATGCTCCACGTCCTTATACTTTTCGTATATTTGAAAGTTAACTCTCTTACTTTATCATATCATATAGTGTATAATATATTAATAGTTTTTATTTATGCATCAATGATTAAACATTATAATATCATGTAATACTTTATCTTTTATTATAATCAATAATATAATAATAGTTATATATAATAGTAGTACATTATATGTAACCTCCCCAACTCGGCCTAGAAGTTAGACCCGAATTTGGGAGCTTACATTGGCCACCGAAATGGCCTAGCAGAATTATCAGAGTTTTAAAAACAGTTAATTAAATCATTTGTTTATTTTAGAAGGAACTTTAGTCTCTTTTCAGAAAAACACAGGAGTTAAAAAAAAAAAATTAAGTTTAACATTTTCTTTATACCGGTGTTTACTACTAAAAACTTAGTTGAAAATTTGAATTACTTTCTTAACAAAACAAATTTTAATAAAAATCATGCTTCATACATAATTAAATAAAATTCATATTCTAATAGCCTAAATGATTTAAATGTCATGCATACCTCAGTAAAAATTGTAAATTAAGTTTCATGCCACAATTTAAATAAAACAATAAAGCTTCAAATAACAAAAGTGTAAATATAAAGTCTAAGATACTTTTATATAGAAATCATTATTTCAAGCTGAGCCCTTCGAATGCTGCGCCCATGTCCTAACTTTATGAGTTATCTAAAAAGAAGGAAAAATAAGGTAGTGAGCTATGAAAGCTTAATATGAAGTCAATCACAAGAAAACTGAAACAAAATAGTAAACAAAGCACGTTAGCAATTCTGAGAATAAACATAATCACAGAACACTTCAGACTAACGATTTTTCACATAAAACACTTTATTATAAATTTCTCAGAATTCAGAATAGTCATAATCAAATAACAACTCAGAAAATCTTTTTTTTTTTTAAGATTAACTCAGCACAAGAATAATCGATGTAATAATTAATCATACAAAAACACTGTTCATCAAATAATTCTTCATGGTAATTTCACACATATCTATATTTCATATTACATGTCTTAAATCACATTTATCAAATTTAGTATATCATATTAACATAACAATTTTCACCATGTATAAGCAAAAACAAATATACCATATCATATCAGAAATTTTAGAATTTCAAGCACATGCTTTATGAATGCAAACGAATTTGATTTAATAGATAAGATCCTACCCTACCGCTACACACCATAAGAGTCCTCCAGAACTCATCCATCCCTACACACCGGTTTATGGATAAATCACCAAAAGATCTAGGTTAATACGCTGCAAGACGATTGTGAATACATAACATAATTGCAAATAAAATTTGCCAAATAATAGGTGGGTGAACCACCAAAGGTTGAAAGTTAATACATTTCCAGATGGTTGTGAATACACAATATTTTTTAAAATAAAAGCTACCAAATAATATGTGAATGTACCATCGGATTTGCAGATTTATAGTTTGCCAGAACTTCCTCTTTATAAAGTGTCCCAACCAATGCAACCAAATAAGGCATGCTTAAACAAAACATAGCAAAATAAATATAATGATTACAAATAATCAAATATCATAGCAATAATCATTGTTTCAAACAATGAATTCAGTAGCAAAATCATATATTTTTCAAAGGTTCAATATCATGGTGTCATAAGGCATGTTATACGAAAATTACAAGTATGGAAAAAATTAATACGATACCTCATAATTCATGCCATTAGGTATATATTTAGCAATAATTCAATTAATTAAATCACGAGTTCAAGCATTATTCAAACTAACAGTGCCTTAATTACATAAATTAAGCACTAAAAGTAGTTTGGGAACCATTGAAGGATTAATTTGAAACATAAAATTTTGGGTAAAACTATAAAATTTAATAAATAGGAGCTCATGACCATGTGGAATGGCTCAAGCCGTATGGGTCACATGGTCGTATGGGAGGCTCTAGGCCGTGTGGTTTGGGCTGGGTTTGATTTGCCTCAATTTTCTCGTAAAAGAACATATACTTGACTTTTGAGGTTCCGTACGACGATCCTTATGTCCAAATCTGATTTGGGTAACCTACAATGGGTCTTTTGATCAACAAAAATGCAACAATTACAATTGATGTTCAAGATTTAACGAGTTTTAATAAGATTTTGGGAAAACCCATTAAAGATTCAGAATTGATTTTAGAAAAATTATCAAGAATTATAGATTCCTAGGGTTCTACAAAATTAGGAACGAGATTGCTTATCGATCATAGTAGGGTAGAATGGATTTGACGCTAAACCGACACAAAAATAAATTGAACGGGATTGATCTAAAGCTCAGGATCAAACTAAAAATTTCCAGCAATGTAGAGAAAAATTTTGCAAAAGAAAGGATGGAAAAAAAATTGGAAACAAATAGGGAAAGAAATTTCAATTAGGGTTGTTTAGAGAAATCAAAATCATAATATGACTAGAAAAAGAGTTAAAAAGCAAAGTTATGCAAATTTTAAGGGTTGTTTTGGCAAATAAACCCTCCTTCCAAAAAATGAAACAAATGGAAAGGAATTGGGGTGATGTTTGGCCATTAAGCTATTGCCCATTTCTTGGTCATTTTCTACCACATTTATTTCTGATACTAACTTGGTTTTTATCTTTAATTGCTAAAAAATAAAAGGAAAAAATGCAAAATAATGAGGCTTGAACCTTAGTGTAACTCCCTAAAAATGTGAGTTTTCTTATTAGGGTTGTGTCAATGAAAATTTGGGTGTTTCTGTGGTAATGTGCGTAAGAACGCCTCATTCAGATGGTTTGAGAAGAATCAATCGAGCTTTGAGAAGCTCAAGTCCGTTCTGACATAAGCTCTTGTTTTAATTCAGCTTGAGTCGATTAAAGATTTTATGGTTTATAGTGATACGTTGCACGTCGGATTAAGGGTGTGTTCTGATGCATGATAGGGTGTGTTCTGATACATGATGGTAGGGTGGTAGCTTATGTATCCCGACAACTTAAGTCGCATGATGGTAACTATCCTACTCATGATCTTGAGCTAGCTGAAGTCGTGTTTGCATTGAAGATCTAGAGGCATTATTTGTATAATAAGAGGTGTATTATCTAAACCGATCACAAGAGCCTTAAATATCTATTAACCCATAAGGAGTTAAATCTTAGACAACATAGATGGGTTGAACTACTTAAAGACTACGATTGTACCATAGAGTATCATCCTAGTAAGGCTAATGTGGTAGTCAACGCTCTTAATCGTCGAACGATGTTTGATCTGTGAGCGATGTTCGCTCGATTGAGTTTATTTGATAACGAGAGTTTGTTAGCTAAATTACAAGTTAAGCCACAATTTAAGCCAACTTGGGTTGATCAGATCCAAGCTAAACAATTGGATGATGGGTCTTTAGTTCAACGGTTACGTCAGGTTGAGTCCGGTGAAGCTTTTGAATTTGACTTTAATAGTGATGGGGTTCTGTGCTTTAGAGGTTAGGTTTGTGTGTCTAGGAACTGTGAATTATGATAATCAATCCTGTAGGAAACACATAGCAGCCCTTACACTATGCATCCTGGTGGGAATAATATGTACCGTGATCTATGACAACTGTATTGGTGGCCTAGTTTAAAATGGGAAGTGACTAATTTCGTTTCTCATTGACTGACGTGTCAAAAGGTCAAGGCTGAGCATCAGTTACCTTCAAGGTTGCTTCAAATAGTTAAGATTCCCAGGTGGAAATGGGAGCATGTGACAATGGATTTCGTTAGCAGGTTACCTCTGACACCCACTAAGAAAGATTCGGTGTAGGTCACCATTGATCAATTGACCAAGTTTGCCCATTTCTTTCCAATTAGAATCGATTATTCATTATAGAGGTTAGCTAAACTATACGCGTATGAGATTGTGAGGTTACATAGAGTATCAGTTTTGATTATCACAGATATGGATCCATATTTCACCTCCCAGTTCTGGAAGAAACTGTATGGGACTTTAGGTACATGATTGGATTTCAATATTGCGTATCATCTTTAGTCCGACGGGCAGTCTGAGCGAGTTATTCAAATTCTAAAGGATATGCTTAGGAGTTATGTAATTAACTTCAGGGCAATTGGGAGGATCACCTGTTGTTAACTGAATTTGCTTATAACAACAGTTTCTAGTCTAGCATTCAGATGACACCTTACGAGGCTCTGTATGATCGTAAGTGTCATACCCCTTTATGTTGGACTAAGTTAGGGGAACGACGGGCTTTGGTTCCTGAGTTAGTATCTAAAACTAATAACATAGTTAAACTAATCCAAGATCATTTCAAAGCTACTTTTGACCGACAGAAGTAATATACTAACTAAAAAAGAAAATATATTGAGTACTCAGTAGGTGATCATGTGTTCCTGAAAGTATCATCATTGAAAAAGGTCCTCCGATTCGGACGAAAGGGCAAGCATTGGTCGAGTAAAATAATGGGTAGCATTAGTTGTTCTAGACCATAACCAACCTTGCTTGGTGAAAAGATTCTGGACGAAAGGGCAGAAGAATATTGAGAGGAAAGAGAGGAGAATGAATAATGAATGGCCTAGTCCCCTCCTTTTATAGCCGAATTTACTAGGCCAAGAATCCTTTACTTGGCCACCACTCTTCTTATTTTCCTAATTAAAGAATAATTCTTCATTTATCCACCTATTTAGCCGAATTTTAAAGAGAATTAAACTCTTCCTTAAGAGTCCTTATGATCTTCTAATTAGCCGAGTTTTAAAGAGAGTGAAACTCCTCTTTTGCAAGCCTTGTGAAATCCACCTCTTGGGCTTCTAGAAGAAAAATAAAACTTATTTTATTTGCTTCTTATGTGACTCGAACTCAAGCCCAAAACCTTTTGCATGTGGGCCATTTTCTAAGGCCTTAGGTGGCATCTTCAGCCATACATTTCCATACATTTCCATACAGTTAAGTCCTTTCAAATTCATCCTTACATTTTCCTTTCACCTTATTGGATTTCCTTACATTTCCTAAATTTCCTTACATTTCCTTGCTTATCAACTTGAGTTGCCATCTGAACTTGATTGGATCCATGATGTGTTTCATGTCTCGATGTTACAAGGATATCGATCTGACCCTTTTCACTTAGTTTCTGTATAGGAGATTAAGGTGACGCTTAATCTGACCTTCGAGGAGGAACCTATTCAAATTCTGGAACGGGACGTTAAAGTCTTACGAAGAAAGACTATACTTCTAGTTAAGGTCTTCTGGTGGAATCACAGTACCGAGGAAGCCACTTGGGAACCTGAATATTTGATATGCCAGTAATATCCTCATCTGTTTGAATTAGGTAAAATTTTGAGACCGAAATTTTCTTTTATAGGAGAGAGTTGTAGCGGCCCAAAATGTGAGTTTTCTTATTAGGGTTGTGTCAATGAAAATGTGGGTGTTTCTGTGGTAATGTACTTTGGTTGCTCACTCTAAGGTTTGAGTCGCATCTTTTGAAGTTTTGCGTATTCTTTAATTGAATTTTTAGACTTGTACGTGTCACATAAAATTCTGTGTGTTGATGTCTCAAGAATGAGCCTCCCGGTTTACTGGTTAAACTTTTGTATACCCTTTGGTCTTATGTTCGAATCTCTGCGTGTGCATTAAGGAATATTATTTTTGCACTTCTCCGTAAATACCGATCTTAGAATTTTAAATGAATTTCCTTATACGTTTAACTTCTTTCCCTCGTTTTTTTTTATTTTTTATTTTTATATCTTCTTTCTTTTGGAATCATTCTTGAATTATTTTTTGTATAACGTTTTGTTGGGTTAATTTTTGAATCATATCGTATTGTTGGTTGTTTCGGTTCTTAAAGGTAAGATTAAACCATAGTAATTCTGGTTGTTATGTATGAATTGCGAATTTCTTTAAAATCCCAAAGTAAGGCGTTGATCAATTTTGTTTTGCTTTGTTTGCTCGTGGTTACGAAAGGTTAGGGAAGGTCAAGAGACACCTAATACTTCTCTCATCATTTAGAACTCGAGTGTGCGCTATTGAACTTTCAGTAAGCAAGTTTTGTTCATTTCGAGTTTGTGCATTGAAGGTTGCGACATTGCTTGTTGTTTTAATTTAGTGTATCCCTTTGAATCTCTGTTAATTGAGTAATTGAATTTGGTTTATAGGCTTTGGCAGTCTCGAGATTGCTTCTAGGTCATCGCTGTTTCAGGTAAAGCATCGAAACACTTCTTCTTCTGCATTTTATTTTATCGTCAGAAACGAGACAATCGATGAGATACGGGCGTGTGTGTAGGCCATGTAGTGGACCATGTAACTGACGACCGACTTCGGATTTGAGACACATGGACAGGCTACACGGGCGTGTAGTAAGTTGTATGTAAGATATTAAGGTGCAGTGGTCACACGAATGGCACATAAGCATGTGTCTAGACCGTGTGACTCGTTATTTATGTATTAGAGACACAAGGCAAGGGACAAGGGCATGTGTCAGACCGTGTAAGGTACATGGGTAGCATACGGGTGTGTTCCTAGACCATGTAACTCACTGGCTTAGTGAAAAGAGACACATGGGCAACCACACGGTCGTCTGCCAGACCATGTGGAGTCATATGGGCATGTGAGCCTAAATCGCCAAATTTTTGTTAACGCTATAATTATTGTTCGAGGAGAGTGTAAGCCATCTGTAGGATATGTATGAACTAAACTAAAATGTATGATCTGTTTTATCATGATTATAAATTCGTTCTACATATCGTATGAGAAAAATAGTAAGAATTTCAACCATTTGTTATATTGGAACTGTATGATTGTATCTGTATAAGAATATATATATTGGTCATCTATTCTCTGCATTTGCATCGGGCTGGAATTAAGAATTGAAGGAATTGTTCTATACTGATTTGGTGGTCAAATCACCCATAATCATATCTGATCTGACAGTGAGACTATAAACACTACAACATGTCATTCCGACACTATAAGGTGTGTAGGGCTAGACGGATATTATATACCTATTGGTGTGTTGTATTTATCAGAGATGGTGTGT
This sequence comes from Gossypium rotundifolium, assembly GCA_025506655.1. Classification (NCBI taxonomy): domain Eukaryota; kingdom Viridiplantae; phylum Streptophyta; class Magnoliopsida; order Malvales; family Malvaceae; genus Gossypium; species Gossypium rotundifolium. The sequence continues at coordinate 117,187,676 of CP106732.1, read as the reverse complement.
AGTAGATGGGGGTAGGATAACTGCATCTGTATTTGTATTTACATCAGAATCTATTTTTTTATCTGATTTGTTGTGTATCTGAACTGCTCAATATCTGAAACTATTGTGAATTATTAATCTGATTGAATAAGACTGAGTGTGTTGTTTGAATTCTCAATGATATCTAAGTTATTTTACATACGTTAAGTATTTATATTTTACATAGGTTGCAACGTACTAACTAAACTAAATAAATTTCAAGAACCTTCCAAAACTAAGCGGCCAATAGATGCAGGACATCTAATAGTCCTATTTTTAAATGATGTTGAACGATTGATGGTTTTAAGATTTATCTATGTATCAATTAAACCAACTTTAAGTGTATCTGTTTTCTGGTAAGTTCAATTTTCATCCTAAACATGGTCTTTCCGTCTAGGTTGGGTTTGGAGTGTTATATTTAGTGGTATCAGAGTCAGGTTTAACAACACTTGGACTATGTAATTGGGCCTCTGTTTTGATAAAAATGTGTTTTAAATAGAGTATTTTTATATCATGAGTTAAATAATTGGTTTAGCAAAAGACCGAGTCTCCGACGTCGTGCCTATAAGTATCTCTTCTCATATGTTTTGTGTATACTATACTGTGATAACTGGTTTTTGTTAGTTAATTCTGCAACCTGAGATAAACTGTTATGGGATTTCTAATGGAAATATTAAATTAATATGTGTGCTTCTGACATTGTAGACACTGAAAAGTATGAGTTGACAAGGAATTCGTGGACGAGGGTCACGTGGGCATCATGGGCGCTGTGGGGGAACTCGAGTTGAGTCATCCTCCATTAGTAGCATACCTATTTTAGAGACCAATGAGATCATTGGTACTCCTACTCTCGACACGTGGTCTCGATCAAGGCCACTAGGGAAGGTCCTATGTCCCAGGCGATGTTATAAGTACTGGAGAGGGTCCCTGAGACCCGTAATGGACCCAAGTGTTCAGAGGTCAGTTACTAAATGGCTCTTATCAAATGGTGTTGAATTATTTAGTACCGTAATGGACCCAAGTGTTCAGGGGTCAGTTACTAAATGGCTCTTATCAAATGGTGTTGAATTATTTAGGGGTGTTATTAGAGTCGCTCCTACCGTGGCTAACTATTGGCTCGAGGCTATTGAGCGCATCATGAACGACATCAATTATACACCTGCACAAAAACTGAGAGGTGCAATATCTCTTCTTCAAGACAAGGCTTACCAGTGGTGGCTGACAGTCGAGCAGGGCACCCAACCTAAACTGATTACTTGAGATTACTTTAAGAGTGCCTTCTAAGGTACGTACATGGGGGCTAGCTATGTCATCCTAAACTTGGTCTTTCCATCTAGGACGAGTTTAAGGTGTTACAATTAGTTCTCTAGGGGTTTTACTAACCTCTTAACCATTAATATTAGAACTCAATTCAAAATGATTTTATAATTTCTAACCCTATAATTTTTGGGGTGTTACATTATATATTATTTGATTTTGATTATGCTAGTTAAAATATGCTCTATGTAATGACCCGATTTTCAGTTGTGTAAAAAAATACGATTTTGAAACCCCATTTCCATAAATCGATTCTGTAGGGACAAAATATAGAGACTAATGAAGCTATCATGAAAGTATATTGAAGTTTGGTCAAGTAATTTAATTGAGAAAATAGTTAATTAATACTAAGGGACTAAATTGTAAAAGTCCAATCACTATTGAGTTTTAATTTAGAAAATACTTGAGGACCTAGATAGCAATTATCCAAAAGGCCAAAATGAGTATTTAAGCATTGTTTTCATATTTTTTGGAAAATATGATACTTATTATTAGTTTTAATGATAGTGATTAAAGAATAAAAATATTAAATTAATTAGTTTAATTAAGATTAATTAAAGATTAATTTAAGTATAAATATTACATTAATGGATGAAAGATGAAAAGATCATCTTGTTCCACCTTCCTCGTTAAGAAGAAAAGAAAATGCCATGGCCAAAGTACATTCGTCCATTACAAATTCATAAGGTAATTAATTTCATGTCATTTTTATAAATTTATGATCATTGGAGTTTGATTTAGCTAGCCCGTGTATCAAATTATTCAATTGTTAAGTTTTTATCAACTTATCATTAGAGAGAAATTGATGATTTGGGGTTTAATTTGAAGAAATTGATAGTTAGTAAGCTCGAATTATAAAAATGACTAAATTGGAAATTGAATTAAAACTTATTAAATAACTTTGTAACATTGGGACTAAATTGAAAACTTTTCATGAGATTATCTATGAATAAAAATTATAGGATCTCTAATTAAAGAATGTGAAATCAAATTTTAATCTTATGTTAGATATCAAAAATATGCATATCTTGGGTATATGACTAAATTGAATAAAATGGAAAATATATTTGATTTTATATTTGAATGTTAAATGGTTGCAAATTGATGTTATTTCTATTATTGAATTATCGAGCATAGTTAAATATTACATCGGGTTGTCGCGAGAGAAAGGAAAAGTGAGAGCCACTAACGAGTAGCTGAACTATGGGTTTATACTTTTGTGATTTGAAATCATTCCATTTATATACATACATATACTTGTTTGTTGCATATTAACTATTAAGGTAAGACTATTACTTGTCTTGAAATGAATTGTGTGGTGGAATTGTAATGACCCGGTTACTAGTGGTGTTAGAAAATATCATTTCGGGACCTCGTTTCCATTAATCGATCCCATAAGTATTTAATAACGATATTTTTAGAGTTATTACATTAGCAAATTGAATTTTGGATTAGTAATTTAGCCAAAATTTTGTTTAACTAGGGCTTAGAGATTAAATTGTAAAGTTCAATTGCTATAGATTTTTAATTAGCAAATGAACTGAAGACTTAAATTGCAACTAACCAAAGGTCTAAAATAACAATTAGACCATGTTAAAATATAACTTAGTGGATGATTGATTAAAAGACTATTAATTTATTCAATATAAAGTTTAATTGATTACAATATGCTTAAATTAACTAAATAATAAGTATAAAATGGAGAAAGTGGAATAAAAAGAACATTTTCTTTCACCCATCTTCTTCTTTAGCCAAATTTGAGAAATCAGAAAACCAAGGGAGCTTGCAAACTTTCGATTACAAATTACTAAGGTAATTTAAGTCATTGTAATTTTTTGTTTTTCAAGTCATGGGAGCTTGATTTAGCTAGCCCATGTACCAATTTTTAAAACTTTTAAAGTTTTAGAAAGTTTTCATTGTTTATTTCTTGAAGTTTTATGTGTTAAATTGATAGATTTTAAGATTAGGTATGAAAAAGGACTAGATCGTAAAACTTAATTGATAGTTTTGTCACACTCGAATTTCTTGGATAACTCGAATTTAAAGGAGCATTGGGAGTTAATTGGATGAATAGTGAGTTTGAAGACTTTACTGGAAATTCTGGAAATTTTGTGACTATTGGGCAATTAGTTAAGTTTCAATCCTAGTTTGATTAGAATGGAACTGACTGGTTCCATAGTGGGAGACACAATGATTGCCGATGGATGGCTAATGGAGATTTCGAGACCGTGCAAGAGGAGTTATGTATATTTAGGTGAGAAGGGACATTCCTACTAAAGGAATTCTTCTCAAGTCTGTTTACAATTTATTCTCCTTTGCATAGTCTTCTTCGGTTGTTCCGAAAATTAGGAAAGCTCTGCATGAAGCAGTAGTCATGAGATTTGAAGTCTAAAATTAGAATTTGAGAAGTGGTAAGTTTTATTATCTTTTGTACACGTGAATTCGAGGAAGGATGAGACTAAGGATTACTAATAAGTTTCTATAAAGTGGGTTCTGGGTTTTAAGGCTTGAATGCCTTCTATTTAACCAATATATAATTGTTGTGCATAGCTTCCAAGACGATGAAGGCTCTGGCATTTGGAAAAGCTAAGGTGACAAGGATGATGGAGTTCAGGTGGGATTTTGTACTTCACATTTGGTTGATTAATGATATTATGTTGTTTAAACAATTTGTGTTTGGTGTTTGTTTTTGTAACACCCTATACTCGACCTGGATGCCAAGCCCGAATATCAGGATGCCACACCACCATCTCATGTCATACTCATAGTAAATTGTCACATTATTAAGAAACCATTCTCTTTTTCAGTGATCTTATAAATTTTCAGTCAGACATATACCAATCATCATTAGAACATGCCAAATATAATTTAAATAATCTTGTAATAATAATTAAAACATCCATAAGACCCATTTAGAAAAATCTCAAAACTGACCATGTAGGTATTGATACTGAATGTGAGGTATCGATAATTATTTCAAGTGGTATCGATATCGCTTGGAATGTCGGTTCAAAATTGTTTACCGTTTCTCATTTAAAAATCCAAACCTCAAAAATTATTAGTACTTTTGCCAAACTATCGATATTTCTACCCCGAGTATCGATACTCATGATAGGGTATTGATACCAATTTACGATTTTGACTTTCTACACATTTCAAAATCATAGAAGTATTGTTTTTACAATATGAATATCGATACCTCTGCTTTAGACTAGAAAAATATAACATACATAAGCATATAAGTCATTCTAACTGGTATCTATTCATCATGCTATCATATCATCATCAAATAAACATCAAAACGATTGTAATACTAATCTCAAACATCGAAAAGTAAGTCTGAGCTATAATCAACATAATACGAAATGAATCTCATAAACTTAGGAACAAATAGTCTATGGAGCATTCAAAACGTCATGACAAATATCATTAAAAGTCTACCACATTGCCTTATTCCCCAAAACATAAATAAATATAGAACACTTACGAAATAGCAAATAGACTTGCTTGGATCACCTCTCGAAATCTACACGACACACTACTAATCTGCAATGGTTTAAAAGGAGTGGGTGAGCTTAACAAGCTCAGTGAATACTCAAAATAACCATAATGCAAACAATTCATCAAGTATAACGAAATAACCATATAACATAACCTCAACAATTCTAACTCAGTGTCATTGTAATATCCCAGATTAGGGTTTATGCATTTGGCGCATAATTCATGAATTAATAGGCTCAGTGTGTGGGTGAGTGTGTTTAAGGGTTTGGAGAACCTTAGTAGATGGGGAAAATGCATCGGAAAAATATTGGAATGTTAAGTTTAAAGAGGAAAGTGAACATTTTGGAAACTTGGAAATGTAAGGAAATGTTTTAGAAATGTTAAGTTTAAAGAGGAAAGTGAACATTTTGGAAACTTGGAAATGTAAGGAAATGTTTTAGAAATGTTAAGTTTAAAAGAGGAAAGTGAACATTTTTGGAAACTTGAAAATGTAAGGAAATGTTTTAGAAATGTTAAGTTTAAAAGAGGAAACTAAAACCAGGTGGCTTTAAGAAAATTAGTAGAAGAAATTTGACACAAGAACGGGCTTGGAGTAGTGGCTAGGAGGCACCACTTAAGGCCCAGGTAAGTGACGCCACAAGCTATGCAAATGGGCCTAGGTTCGAGTCACGTGGGAAGCAAATAAAAGAGTATTATTTTGCTGCAAGGAGCAAGGGAGTTGGACGGCACCAAGGCACTTAGGGAAGAGTTTAATTCTCTTTAAAATTCGACAAAATAGGTGGATCAATGATGGATAATTATTGTTTAAGAGATAAGAGATAATTAAGGGATTATTTCCATTAATTTTTAATAAAGATAAGAGAAGTGATGGCCAAGTAAGGGAGTCTTGGCCTAGTAATTTCGGCAAAAGGAGGAAAATAAGGCTATTCATCAATCTTCTCTTTTCCATTGAAGTCTCTGCTGAAAATTTCCTAGCAAACTCTCTCCTTTCTCTCTTATTTTTGCTATAGTCAATTTCATTAAACACTTAGGCCTCCTTATCGCTCTACTCTTTCCTCTCCAAAACCCTCACTCGTTCTCTTTTCTTTTCTTTAACCTATCTAGTCAAAACACCTTGTGTTCTAGCCAAAATCTTTTTCCATCTTCATTGTCGAAAGTGAGCAACATATTTTCTTCTTCTCATAATCTTCCAAAAGCCGAAAATAAGTCGCCTCTAGCCTTAGCCGAATCTTTGAAGGACTTAAAGCAAAGGGGTTGCCGATTTCTTCAAGTAAGGGTAAGAACTCATTCAGTTTCATCCTTTTTTCTTTTAAGATTAACCGAAACCAGGAAATCTAACCCCATTATTGTGTTAGTTGAAACTTGGAAAGAAGGCTTCAGGATCTGTCCATAAGTCGACCATAAGGAAGAAATCTTCCAAGATCTAAGGTAAGGAATATTCGGCCAAGGCCTATGAATATTCGGCCAAGGCCTATTTTGGTGTTTTAGATCTAGTTCATAATTATTCAAAATAGCCAAAACTAACAAGTTAATAGATCTAAGGATCTGTCGACTACAAGGAAGGAGAAATTCTTTTCCCGAAGGTACACCATAGGCCGCGTGTTCCCTAGTTATTCGGTGAGTTTCGGGATTTAAAATCCATAAGGTAAGTACCTATAGCATTCGGCCAAAGCCTGTATTGATACTAAGATCTATTTCTTACATGTTAAAAAGCCGAAACTAACCTATGTAGAGATCCAGTGTTTGGCCGAATACAAGGAGGAGAATAGCAAAGTTTTCGGGATTTGAGTGATAAGCAAATCGGCATCAAGGTAAGTTTTAGTGTAAAAATCCTACTAGGATTTGATTTTATGGCCGAATGGGTTTTCATTAAAAACTTTAATATGGGCCGAATGTAGGAAGTTAAAGATCTAAGGCAGTAGATCGAAATTCGGGATCTCAGTGAAATTGTTAAGCGAACCAGGTGTGTACCCCACACTACTTTTTAATAATATTTATGGCATTAATTAATATGTGCATATTTATAAGAATGTGAATATGGCTAAGGTACCATATTATGGTACAAAAGTACTCAGTGCGTTTCCTACTCCTACTAGGACTATGAATATATGTTATTTTAACATGTGAAAAGTGATAAGAATGTGAATTAAGGCATGATTTTGCATATTGTGTATGAAATATGGGGCATATGGGTTATATGAAAAGGGAAGTTAATGTGGTGACCTAAGACCACGAAATCGAATGTGGTGACCTAAGACCACGATAATCGAATGTGGTGACCTAAGACCACGAATTCTAAATGTGGTGACCTAAGACCACGAATTTTTATAAAGGCGATGAGCACGTCGACTCAATGACGCCTCCGGTGGTGTGTAGCGGATGGAGGTTGACTTAGTAGTCCCCACGTGTGTGCGAGTTGGTACGAGGGACGTGTAGCGGATGGCATATAGGTTTGGGTTCTGGTTGCATTATTATTTCCTATCTATTATATAAATATGCATGTAATATGTGAACATATGCCTAAGCTGCTAAATTTTAGTGTTGGTTACACATTAAGTCTGTTTGACTCACCCATTGTGGGATTATTTTCAGGTGACGATCAGTGATGGACCGGGCCGGCAGATGCTTAGTGGAGGCCATGTGAAGTTCAGATTTCTTTTATTTGGACTATTTTACTTTAAGTATTTTGAATTTAAATTTTGGGAATTATTTGATGTAATAAGGCCTTAGTAGAACTATTTTATTCTGTTTTTATTTATTAAGCTTACAAACTTTTATTTATTAAAAGATTAAGTAAATCTATTTTTAAAACAAAGCCCAAACGTTTTGTCACCTAAAGTAAAGGATTTTAATAATGAAATAAACTTGTTTTCATCTCAAGCCCAACCTAAAACAATCTTTCTTCCAAATCACACAAGTTTTTCCTAAGTAACAAAAGAATTTGAAACGGTTTACACCGAGGAACATACCAGATCAGGTCAAGGCTCGTGGGCCGGGTTTAGGGTGTTTTAGTCATATTATATTTACTCGTGCATTATTACTAGTTCTTTTACATGGTAAACATATTCACTTTTAACCATATATCACATTACACATATAGTTACATAATGCTCAAGCACATTGCAATACTCATAAACATGCTCATAGATAAATTGTATAATGGTCACATGTCATATAAACACATATCACAAGACACTCATATTCATAATTTAATAAGGTAATTTGGCACTTGAGCTATGAAACATAAAAGTGAGCTCTATTATCACTCATCGGATACAAGGATCTCCAACACACCACATAGACTCATAGAGTCAAACATGTCTCAAAAATGAAGCCTAAAGTAGACACTAACATTGTCTCCCCTCACATGTCCTATTGAATGGAGCTTAGCCCACATTCCCTTATCCCTCTAACATGTCTCGGGGCCACAACGCCCAAAATCACTGTACATATAAATGAGTACTCACAATCCTATGGCATGCCAACTATATCCAACAGTTTCAAGATCATAGGACCAAAGTATCTGAAATAAAAAATATATCACTTACCGATTCACTATCCCTGCATATTTGCATCTTTAGAAAAACATTGTCACTAACATTTAACATATTCATAACATGTACACATTTGCACTTTCAGAATAATTAACATAACCACATATCACATGTTATAGCATCTCATCTCAATTCACATATTCACAAACACATAAGCACATTGTTTACAAGATAACATAGGTATGAGAAAGCTTACACTTGGAATTTAGAGTAGGGGTTTAGGCTATTACCAAATTCCCAAATAATGCATTGAATCATGTCCACAAGAAATTATTCTAAACATTCACCAATTACGTTTTTACTGAAAGCTCAAACTAGCTTTTCCTCGACTTTATATCTACTCGTAGAAGGTCCTATCGGTTCCAACACTTCAAAACAATAATTCACACAACAATACATTCAAAAATCAGCTAATAACTTACCACAAGCAACAAAAAACATAAGCCTAAGCTATGATCTTATGTAGTGAAACTTTTAACATAACCAACTTGAAATCCAAATATCTCAATCTACACTTAATGTTTTTGCCTAAAATGAGTTTCATTCATCTAATTATTCACCAACGGCTAATTCCCAACCTTTAAGCTACAAAAAACTACTCAATTCAATGTATCGACTTTTTCGACATGTTTTATGGCTATTTTCCAAAAATTCATTAAAACTGAAGAATCATTTAACAAAACTTGGAAGTAAGTTTAGAAACCTTCTAATCACATTAAAACAAGTTGAAAAACACTTTCAAACCACCTTTTTACCCAAAATCTCCAAACCCACCATTAACGACTCAATTTTTTACTTTTATTTAAAACATGCGATTTAATGGCTAAAAACTTAGTTTTAAAGACTAAATAAATTTAAAACTATTTAGGAGTTGAATCGTCTTCTTAGATAACAAAAAAATATTTGATTAAAACCCCGAAAAACTCAAAAGATTGACAATGGAAAAACTATGGTGTTTTGGGATTTTTTCTTAACTTCTATGGAGGTTTATGACTAGGAGTATGATAGAAAGCAAAGGAATAGAGTTTAGAAATCAAAATCAATTGTAAATGGCTTAGAGAAGCAAGGGACAGCAAGAACAATAAACCATAGTAAAAAACATTACCAATAAACCATGTCGCAAAATTTTGAGCACTCAAAGGCTAAAATTTTTAACTTACCCCTAAAACTCCTAGGCCCTATTTTGGGGTGTTACACTTTTTAATATGTTTGGATCTACTATTGTGTATGAAATGGTGAATAAGCATGTTGATTATGCATCACAATGTATAAGATTGTACACTAAATGCCAAATGATTATAAATTGACTAATTAATCAATAGCGGACTGTGTGATATAGTAATATGTGCAATGAATTGAGTGATTTGCATATTTCTTGTATACGGAGTAAGGAGGGAATTACATTGGTGAGTTAGTTGAAAATAGGAAAAAAATTAGTAATGGAGGAATGAACGGACTGAAATGGGGATTGATTGGAGTTTGGGTGGCATCGTGGAATGGTATCTACTAGCTCGCTAGAGCAACACCGTGATGACGGTCTATCGACTCTATGGAGCGACATCGTGACGATGGTTATCGATTGGTCCTTCGGGGCGACACTTCAACAGAGGTTTATTAATTCCTTAGAACCGAAAGTTCATGATTAAGCATGGCATGTGTAAGATAATAACTGGGCTATGGCATCATTTGAAGTCCACCAAGACAGTAAACATGGCATGTGTAAAACCATAGCTAAGCTATGGAATCATATGAAGTCCGTTAGGATAGTACACACGGCACCATAAAGTGTAAGACCATAGTTGGGCTATGACAACAAATGAGGTTCGCTAATATGTTGAACCAAGAAGCAGACAGGGCAAAAAAAAGGGGAGAAATCATTGTATGACTCTCACACATAATAGGATGATCGTGGCCCATCTGAGAACACGGATAAACAGGATTGTAAGAGAAACTACCAAATTATGAAGATAAGAAAAGGTTGTAGAAGTTTTTGAGGATGCGGGTAAGCTGATCAATCATGGGATTCACTAAATTATGACAATAAGAGGAATTGGTATAAGCGGTCTTAAAGCAACAATGGTAATGGAAGCGAAACCTTCGTTGAGGTATCTAAGTATTTGCTAGTATGAATCTACCAGTGTTTGTAGAGTAATCTAGCATAGGTTGTGGTAGCAAGACGATTAAGTAGATTCTAATCTTATGGGTCTACAAGTATAGAGGCCACCAAAAACAAGGAAGTTCACCAATGATTCTTCTTAGGAAGAAAAGTCTGCAGAAGAAATTCACCCTAAGAAGCAGATGTCCGTAGATTCTGCAAAGTGTAGAAAAGTCTTATAGGATTATCAAAGGATAAAGTTCACCAAGGGCAACTTAGTAAAAGATAGTTAGTCGGGCATTAATTGTTTATTGGAGTATCTTTAAAGAGTGGGTTAAAATAGGAAATTCCTACGGGACTATCTTACTAATAGGAGGTTACTAAAGAATAGGGTGTGTATAAATCAGCCAAGTCTAATATTCAATACCGCAAAAAGAGGGAATGCTAGTTTGGGTCTTCTATGAGAGACTGCCTCCACGGGTGATTAAGTCAAAGAAGTTAATTGATGGGTGATTAAGCCTTTCTAGTGCCCCATTAGGAGACTGATAAGCATTTTCAGTCTCTTTCTTTTTCACTTTTGCTTCACCAATACCCTCAGCGAGCCCCCACACTGACCATGCTAGCTTCAACTAATGCTACTTGAAGAGATAGTATAAGTTCCTATAAGGAAGGTACTATAAGTTCCTATAAGGAAGGTTTCTTTATACAGTTGGACGATGTAGAAAGAATGGAGTTTTTCCATTGTTTGCTTACCTCAATAAGATTGTAAGGAAAATTTTGCATGCTAAGATGCTTGCACCAAAAAAATAATGTTCCTGTCTCACCACTAAAAGCAATAAATTTCATGGAACCACAATGAGGGCTATAATTAATAATTACCCAAATTTATCTTCAGTTGGTGGTCTTGGTGGTGGGTGAATATCAGTAGGAAAGTCAGGGGGAGAAGGAATCTCAATAAGGACTGTAGCAATAAGGACCACATCTTAGTTATTGTAGTGTGATCTTTTCTTTTCTTTCGGCGAAGCTCCCTTACATACTGCCTTCGTCTTCGTTACTCAGAATAATATTGGCAGTAATAGTTTTTTGCTTCTTCTTATTGCTTGCACTTTCTTTTCTAGCGAAAGTACCAAAGGGACCTCCTTCCACATTTTGCATGAACGATCGAACATCTATATATTCATCAATTTCAATAGACAGACTTGTAGATTCCTCTAAATTCTCTTCAATAGTGCGAACTGTGCCTGCATCACCAAAATTCGATTATCAACACCAGTTATAATAATGGGGTTCGTATCACTCTCTAGATCCCCTGCAGGTTTAGAGAACCACGCACGAGGCTTTAATTTACAAAAGCTATAAAAATAATTCTTAGGTTTCTCTTTCTTCTCAAGAGTATAAGCCCCAAATCATCAGTGGCTTCATGTGGCCATGTGAATTGCGTAAACAATACCCGTATGGTGTCCACACCATTACCATCATCAATAGGCCACCATCCATTAGAACTTAAATTTAAGAGAAAGTATGAAACTCATTCCTAATAGTTAGCACTTCCTCCAAATCTAGTATGCGACCCTTATGAAGTCTGTAATACTAACCCCACTCTACTTCAGACACAATCTCTCATTTTTTTAGGTACATACTCTACTAGGTATCAACCATTTAGTTGGAAAATCAAAATCAGCTTTAAGCTTGTACTTAAAGCATATGTACTTGAAGAGGTTTAGGTGAAAGTTCGAACACCAATTCAAGATGATTGATTCTATATTTTCACGATGAGAGAAATAAAACAAACCCATCAAACCTCTTCAATTGCACAATTTCAGTCGGTATAAATTCTGGAAAACAGTGACCAATGGCACTTCCTCTCCTCGACTGTATTCAATGAAATATCCCATTGCGACCAACCCTGAAAAGCCAGATAACTGTCCCAGAGCTATCTTGGATTCATGAAAAATATGGTAGAAGAAAGGGTAGAGTGGTAAATGCAACACATATTTCTATCACGTATAGTGGAAGTAGGAAACTTCCATCGGTGGTGTCACTTAATCGGTTTGATCCTTCAGCAATTGAGAAGTTATAAATGGAATGGGTAATTGAATTCCCTAAGAAGCTAAAACACTATTCATTTCTCCCTATTGGGTGATGCAACCATAAGCCTTTGCCTTTACTAGAGTACTCACTTAACGGCATTGTAAAGAGATACTTTGAATAACACAACCAATTCCTCTCATCCTAACCATGGTGTTCTAATAAACCTAGAAAAAATTACAAGAACGATAGGTGTTTTAAGAAAATTACCTCTGAAGTTGTTCTCTTTAACAACAGCTCATTTTCCAATATTTCGAATTCAAATAGTTTAATTTTTACGGCTGAGGTAACCTCCTTTTAAAGGGATTCTACACTTTAACGATCCCTATATTCGAGAATAATGGCACAATCAGTTTTGTACAGCTGTACCACTCCTTAACACGTGGCAAAGTGTGTGTGACAAGTTAAAGCACAAAACGTATTTAATAAACTTCTCCTTATGTGACCTCTCATATCGAGAAATCAAGTCCTAAGAAGAGTCACTTTATAACTTTCTTCGAACCAAGCGAGGGACAAATTGTTATGATACTCACTATTACCGACTCGTTACCGACTCGCTACTCGATTGGGTCCTGACCCATACTTTACGCGGTTCTCACTTTAAGTTCGCATGCAAAGTGCTCACAGTTTTCTATGAGACCATACAATGTGGGTTTGCACTACCATGTAGGCTAACCCTCATCTAGAAAACACGTGTTAACCCTAGAGTAGGGTACGTGTTGACGTGTATGAGAACCTACCTACAATATCACATCCATAAACAATAATTATATCATATAAATACATAGTTTAACCCATCTGAAAGAAACACACTCTAAAATACTCAACAAATTTATAGTTTAAAAACATTCATTTTTGTCCAGTAGTTGATAATATTTTAGTTCTCATTATAGTTGACACCATCTAAACCCTATTAGTCAATAAACTAATATTTATGATTTTGATCCATTACTAAAGTATTAAATAAAATTTCAAGCAAAAATTATTTTAATTTATATAAATAAAATCGATCAAAATGAAAAAATAGCACATTTGTTGTCATCTAAGATAGTTAATACCGTATCGTTGAATATACCATTTTCTATTAGTCTGTGATGATCGATCGATGAGAATATTTTGATATATTGTTTGAGTTTATCACTATCTTTGAAAACATTTGATATATGTATATAAAATATTTACAAATATAAAATAATTTCAAATATAAAATTTTCATTAAAGAAAAGATTTTAAAAATTTTAGTGGCATATGTTCAAAAACCACTATATATAAATTTTATGATACTAAAAATATTCATCAATTACAATCTATCATCAAATAGATTTAAAATAAACAAAGAAAAGAGTTCATAATTCAATAAATTCAAAATAACAAAACAAAATGTTTCAATATACTAACGAAAATCAATCGATATGCACTAATACAATTGATACCAATCAAAACTTACACAAAATAATAAATCTAAAATTTATTATTTCAATATACTAACGAAACAAAATGTTCTAGTCGAGGAGTAATACTAGAACTGTAGCAACTACCATGATGCCATCCCTACCCACCATTGAAAAAGAAATTTACAGCATGTTTGGTTGGGGCTTATGAATTGATTTCAGCCCAATTCGATGGGCCCACCAACAAGCATTAGTTTGGTTGACTGTAATATCTATTACAGTCTGCATGGAATAGGGTGCTATTTCGGGAAAAGCCAGCATACCTATTCCCATTCTTTAGTTAGCTCCCCTAACGTTTCTGAAACAGTGCCCTCCTCCCTCAACTTAACAACCCCTCTCCCATCCTTCCTCAGTCGATACCATCAAATCTGTTGTTTTGTTTTTCTAAATCCAAAAATTAGGGCTTCGAATTGTTCTCCCCTTAAGCTGTTTTGTCACTGAAACAAACAGAACTGCTCAAAGGCATACTTGAAATCCAGTTATCCTTTCATTCTTGCCCCACTATTTCTCAGGTTTTTTCTTTCTTTTTCAAATTTTATTCAATTTTTTATTTTTTTATTTCATTTTGCTCTTAACTTTGATTGTTTCAGGGTTTTTTTTAAATCTCATTTTTTTGGTTGTTGACTTGGATTGAAATTGATAAATTTGAGTTGTTTTCCTTTTGGAGATTGTGGCCTTGATTGTTTTCTTCCAATTAGTCAGACTAACAAAATTTCTCAATTTTTCTTCTTTGTTTATGAAGTTGTATATTTTATTAATTTCTTTTATGGATTTTGATTTGGAATTTTAGATTAAAGCAGCTTATAGAAAGAAAGTATGGGAATCGCATCTTGACTTGTTTCTAGTTCACAAAAAGCATTCGGCGGAGTCTAAGTTTAAGTTGGTAAGCATCAATGTGCGTTTAAAAACTTCATCCGTTTTCTAATATATTCTTTGATTGGAATGCACATATTCGTTGGGGCCAAGTTTGAATTGTTATTATATGGGTACTGGCTTACTAGTGATGTTTCTTGATGTGTTTTCAATTTTTTGAAAGGTTCAGCTAAGCACAAGGTTTTTTGATTTTGTGTTGGAATATGTCATAATACGATGGTTAGTTCTTGTTAATTGTTAAGACGGACATCCATCCTAAAACGAATTGGCAATAGGTGGAGAAGCCATTGTTGTGTTTATCTGCCTAAGATACCCCAATTTGATATGTGGGATTTCATTTTATGACCAATTCATTACTCCCCTTCATGTATGAGGACAATGGACCTATCACTTGACATAAACTTCACATGTAATCATACTGGATCTATTATGTGACATGAATTTTGCATTGTAGGCATAATAGGTCTTTCATCGAGGGACTAATAAACGGGGATAGCTACCCCCAATTGTAGGCATCCACCCTAAAACTGATTAGGATTTGTTTGAAAGACCTTTTTTGTATATTTATGTGGAAAAGATACCCCTAATATATCATCTGTTTTTTTCTTTTTCACCATTAAGAGTTTTTATGTTTCAACTTTTTTTTCTGAAGCATATGCCAATCTTTTGTATACAAAGATTTTTTACTTTTAGTTTAACAATATTGATTTTAATGCTGGTGAAGTTCTATAATGATAAACATCATTATCTTTACCTGTTGTCTTTGTTTTTTATGCGTAAATTTTCTCGGTGACTTTCCTTTTCTTTTCTCCTTTATGGATAGAGGTATACTATCCATGTTTAATTTTAATATGGCACCAACTTAAATCCAAATAGCAATAGGAAGAGAGGCCATGTTATATTTATGTGCCTTAGATACCCAGAATTTAATAGACGTGGTTTTTTTTATCACTTCAATAGTTCTTATGTTTCAACTTTGTTCTAATTCTCTTGCCAATCATTTTTCCTTCTATTTATTTTATTTTGAGTCTACCAATATTAAGGCTATTTTTGGTTTGAAATTTTATTTTTGAAAAACTGTTTTTCTTTTATATTGTTTTTTTTTCCTGGAAAATGTGTTTGGTGAATGAACAAGAAAAGCTAGTTTTTTTTTTTAAATGCAAAATGTTGAAACATGTCTTGTCTCACTATACATACTTTTCTAAAAATAAAGATTAAAGAAAAAAAGAAAATATCCAATAAATTTATCCATTTATATATATCCAAAGTTCACAGAGGGATTTGAATTATTGGGAAATAGAGTCTTTAACTTTATTCTTTAATGTGCTTTTCATTAAGAAGTCCTGATGCTGGTGAGAGTGATTTGGCTATTTTCAAATAGTTAACAGTTTCAGGTTATTTGTTTAGACTTTAACTAGAGCTAGCAGGTACTTTCTCATGGAAGAACCTTTGATGTTTACAGCACATTCTAAAAAAAAATTTAGCTTTGGTAAATTATGCTTTAATAACACCTTCTTATGCAAAAATAAAATTATATCATACTATGTGCATGAGAAATGACAATGGACCATCTACGGTAAGTTTTTTAGCTAGAAAGATATCTCTAGTTTTCATTTTGTTAAACAACCAGCTTGTTTTATCTCTTGACGATTTAGTCATGTAGGCGCTATTGATCCATGATTGGAGTTTTTACCCACTCTTGGATTTGTAGCATCTGAAAATCAGCTCGGCCTTTCCTAACTAGTTTTTATGAATAAAAAAATAATTTACATATATAAATATAGGTGTTTATTATTAACAAATTATAATTTCAGTCCCTATACTACCTCAAATTTGATGATATAGTCACTTTGATCTAACAATACAAATACCAAACTGAAAAGAATCCATGCATGTAACTACAACAAATAAATGGTAGTAAACTATTAAAGAGCCTACAACCCTGTTAAAATTTTAAAACGCAACACATAAATACAACATGTAAACTTTTGTTCAAGATATTATTATTTGCTAAACAAAGAGCAGGTTTTGTTGAATGAAATTTGATAAATAAATTAATTTCAGGTTTTTTACTTTTAAAAATATTTGTAATTTCTATCTTGTGTCCTACAAAGATTCTTAATATGTATTGTTCATTTTTCTTTGGTAGGGTGTTATTGCTTCCTCTTTTTCTTTGGCTTGATTGATTGCTTCTTTCACCCATAGCTAAGCCTCTTGTATTCATTAAATAACTATAAGTTCTTTTGCAATTAAATTATTTGATTTTGTTTTACTGTTATTGATTATTAGTATATTGTCTGCCTTTAATAGTACAAAGTGAGAGGCATAAAAGAATTAGTTGCGTAAAAGAATTAGTCTTGCATCGACAATATGGTTGCAAATGTGTGCAATTGCGAGTTGGTTCTTTGTTACATTGGGTATCATCCATAGCCTATATACTTATAGACCAAAGATTAGATCATATATTTTAGATTTTTATGCAAAACGAGATTATGTGAAAAGACTTGTATATGCTAGTGGCGAGACCTGTATTGAACAAATTAGGATAAATAGAATTACCTTTTTTTGAACTATGTGAGATGTTACAATCTTTAGTAGGATTAAAGTCGTCAAGGAACATGCTTATTGATGAGCAAGTGACAATGTTTTTACATATCATTTCTCATCACCTTAAAAATCGAGTCATCAAGCATCACTTTAATAGGTCCGGAGAAACCGTTAACAGTTGATAAACCCACATTAAGATTAGGGTTCCAACAATTGATAAACCTATATATCGAACGTGAAAAGGTGACATAGCAACAAATATGTTAGGTGTTTATACACCTAATATGCATTTTCTTTATATTCTTCCTAATTGGGAAGGTTCTGTTGTTGATGGGCAATTTCTTCAAGATGCCATTAGAAGGAGACATAGTGTAAAATTTCCTCATGGTAAAGTGTAGAATTGGAAGAATTTGAATTAATTTTAAAATCAAACTTTTTTGGTAAAGTTAACCATGATAAATAATTTTTTTTTTCTTTTTTATAGGTTGCTATTTTCTAGTTGATGTTAGTTACACCAACTGTGAGGGATTGCTTGCGCCTTTTAGAGAACAAAGATATCATTTGAATGAGCGGCCTCAAGGTTACCAGTCAAGTACTCCAGAAGAATTTTTCAATATGAAAGATGCTTTGGTTATTAAAACTTAGATGGAGAATATTTAAGACTCTATCATTATATCATGTGATGGTGCATAATAGAATCATTATTGCATGTTGTTTGCTCCATAATTTTATTCGAATTTATATGAGTCTTGATCCTATTGAAGTGGAGTTGGGAGAAGAATTAGGTAGTAATGTAATAGATGACGATGAACCAAATATTGTAAATATTCATCCATTAGATACATAGGCTACTTAGAGGATAAAGTTAGCCAATCAAATGTTCTATGAATGACAAGCATCTAAAAATTAATTAGGTTTATGAAAATATAGTAGAAGTTTAATTTGTTTATGTTATTTCATGTATCTAGTTTACGAAACTTTGGTGTTATTTGAATTGTTTTATGTATTGTACTAAACTTGTTGAATTACAATTTTAATTTATTTTCTTTTGATTCGTCATGTGTTATAATTTTATAAAGTGTCAACCTTTTGATTCATAATATCGAACTTAATTTTAATTTGCATTTTTTTCTTAAGATAGTTATGTTAGGTTTTTCACAATCAAGTGTTTCTTCCTAAAATTCTCGAGGAACCAAAAGGAAATGAGTTCCAAAAGAAGATGCTGGGTTGGTTGCATATATGGTCAACTTGTACAATGTTGGAACTTATAACGTAGATATGGGATTCAAGGCTGGCGATCTAAATGAGTTGAAAAGAATGTTAGAAAAAGTTTTACCTCATGCTATGTTAAAGTCTAAGCCTAATCTTAAATCGAAGATTAGGACATTGAAAAGGATTGGGCAATTGTTTACGACATACTTAGTGAAAAAGACAATAGCGGCTTTGGTTGGGCGAGCATAGATAGATGGTTGTTGCTGAAGATGCTGTGTGGAACTCATATATAAGTGTAAGAATTATTTCTTATCTTTATTTCTTATTTTGATCAAACTTATATCTAATGTGGATTCATTTTTTTTTTATAAAGTCATAAAACAGCTAGTCAATTCAGACATCGTGGTTTCCCTTATTATGACCAACTTCCATATATGCAAAAGATCGAGCCATTGGGAAATATGCTCAAACAGCTGTAGATATTGTTGAAGAAATAAATGTTGAGGATGTAGCTACTGCAAATGATCTTAAAGAAGGAAACTATTATCGTGGATGCGAAGATGATGTTTTCTTGGATGAGATGGATGTCTCAGCGACACAATCGCAACTATCGAAGCCAAACTAAGATAATTCCACATCTTCAAAGAAGCAAAAAAAGATTTCTGATGGAAACGAACAAATTTCTACTTCAATTATTGATGCTGTCATGATATTAGGGGAAAACATATGGATTGTTGGCCTTGAACTAAGTAGGAGCATTGCCTTCGAGAAAGTGATTCAAGAAAGTGCTCAAAAATTATATCCGATCTTATACGAAGTAGAAAGATTAACTGATGATGAGTGCTATCGTGCATTGAGCAAAATTTCTGACCATTCAACGCAAATGCTCTTGTTTTTCAATCTAGCTTTAGTATGATTGGAATAAGTGAGAAGATTTCTTTTTGACCATTAAAAATTATGGTTGTGTTGGTGATATTTTGGTAAGTTTTTGTATATGTAATATTTGGATGGCAAGATGCAATTAGTAGAATGTCATACTGTTGTAACTTTTTAATGTTGTAAAATTTAACATATAGATTATGACATATAAGTTAATGACATTATGTAACTTTTTGCTAATGTATGAACGTTATATTTCGATGTAAAATATAATGCTCAAGCTATTTATTAGATCTAATCTTTTGCTTTTAGTTTAGAAGATAATCAAGTTATTTGTTTTGTTAATGATATTTTAGCATATTAAATATGTATTATAGTTTAAAAATAATAAAATATGTTATTTATTAATTCATATTTTAATAATAATTATATTAAGGATGTTATTAAATCATATATTATTTTATTAAATTGTATTTAATAAAATTATGTTAAAATATGATTAAATTATTTATTATTATTAAATTATATTTAACAATATTTTTATTAAAATTTAATAACAATAATAATTATCTACTTAAAAATTTTATTAAGAGTATTTTGGTCATTTAAATATTTTCTTTATGTTATTGTAACATCTATTTCATTCAACCAAACACAAAAATATTATTACAACTTTATTCCATTTCATTCAACAAAATAATTAAATTACTAATTAAAACTCTATTCCATTACAATTTTATTTTATTTTTCAAACCAAACGAGGTATCGAGCGCTTTTGCTCACACGCATCATCGGGCTGCTTGTCCAATAATGTTCCCTCATCAACTAGATTTAAGTTACTCCCCAAACATTTTATTTTCAGTTAATTTCTTCTTGTTTACGCTACTTAAAAGTAATTATATATTCAAAATGAAATATGATTATTCAAGGGTAAAAATTAAGGTTAAGAATTTAGTTGAAAACAAATAAAGGACTTAAGTAAAACGCAAATTAAAAATTAAAAAAGGTATAAATCGGTATAATACAGGATTTGTTTTTAATTAAATTAATGGAAATTTTAAAATTATACATTAATTTTAATTTGATGTAATTATACATATGAAATTTTAATTGTGGTTCAAATATATATATAAAATTTTAATTTTGATTCAATCATACACATTTTAATAAATAAAAATATTAATTTATTTTGATATTAGATATATATAATTATTTGTATATGTAATATATATAAATATAAAATAATATTATATCAATAATTATATTAATAATTTATGAAAAGTGATCAAATAAAATTTTATGTATAAAAATATACAAAATTAAAGCTTATATAAAAATTTTACATAATGAATATATCTTTAAATTAATAAATTTAAAAGATTTGTTTTTTTAATATATTTATTTAGCCTTCAAAAAAGGGGAGCAAGGCGACATTAAGAAAGTGGAGGTTCACGGTATAATCCTTTAGATCAAAGTTCATCCTATGGTGTAGGATAAGAATTGGAGAGAGAAATGGCGTTGGTCCACCTTCATAAACGTGGTATGCTCTTACTTTCATTTTTCTCTACTTTTTTGGGTTATGGAACATGGTTTCCACTTTTCCCACTACAGCCCGAAGCTGTGAGTAGACGTGTTCGGGTTCATTTAAAAAGTGAGAAGAGCTTTTTGGGTAAAAATATGGATTTATATATATAAAAGAAATTATTATTTTTACTATTTTCTTGTTATTTTTATTATTTTATTATCATTTCACTTTTATATTATTATTATTTTATTATTATATAACTTTTATTTTATTGTTAATTTTATTATTATTTTAGAGATATTTACTTGTTAAGTTATACATTTTTAGTGTTATTTAAATATATATTTTAAATTTATTTTTAATTTATTAAAAATATTTATTTTAATATTTTTAGTATTTTGATGTATCATAATTTTTTAAAAATTATATAATAAAATTAATACAACCAAGAAGAATCGAGTTCAGCTTTAACATTTTTATCCGAGTTGAATTTATATAAAATTTTAGACCTATATTTTAAGCCGAATCCAATTCTAATAAAAGAGCCTATTAAATCTAATCCATAAACACCTCCAAATTGTGAAATATCTTTAATGGGACATGGGACACGGTACATAAAGAAAATACATGGAGAGGGTTGACGGAGAGGTAAATAATAAAATTTAATTAATTAATTAAATATTTTGTGAATTTAATACTGGATAAGAAAATTTATTTATTTAAAAAATAGAAATTATAAACAAAAACCATAACATCCATATTTTCTTTTTATATTTCCAATTGTAAATCGCGATTTTAAGTAGCTATGTGTTGTCGCAAATTTTATTTCAAAATGTGTATCTAATATTTGCTACTAATCACATAAAAATTTCAAGTTTCCATTGCATTCAAGGCAATTAAAACTCCAAGCCACAAAAATTGCCACAATACATGAAATTGTATGTTGTTGGAATTAAAAACATCAAAACTTTTTTTAGTGAAGCTGCAGTATGGTTACACGATGATTATGGTTATATCAAAATTCTTAAGCTAATAGTGTCTATATAATATTCCTAAATTAATAAATAATAACCCACCCAATTTGCAATACCTTTATTCTTTATATATAATTCACTGTTGTCTTATTTCAAAAATTAAGTGATGGCTTAATGGTTAATGGTGTTCATTGTCCCAAATATAACTTGGGTTTAAGTTGCACTAGTCACATTGGTTGTTCAGACTTTGCCTTATTATTATAATATACTAAAAAATTAATTATAATAATAAAATAAAGAAGACAAACTTGTAAATATATAAATATTTCAAATTAATTAAATTGATAAATCTTATTTTATCTTACTAATTGATTTGAATTTTTTTTCAAATTGCATCCAAATTACAATTTAAAAATATCCTATACAAAAAATAATATAATAAATATCTAAACAAAATACTTCACAATCTAAAAAGTTAAAAGTTTTACGATGTACCAGCAAAATGTAAATC
The DNA here is from genome assembly GCA_025506655.1 of Gossypium rotundifolium. Lineage (NCBI taxonomy): Eukaryota > Viridiplantae > Streptophyta > Magnoliopsida > Malvales > Malvaceae > Gossypium > Gossypium rotundifolium. The sequence goes on along the minus strand of CP106732.1, from coordinate 117,165,131 downwards.
ACTATGAAGTTGATTACTCCATCTCCTATAAATTTCCCAGTATTTCTTGTAATAGAGACACTTTCTTTGAATCGCCAACTTTGCTCTATCCATAGCTTCATAAATAAAACCCATAGTCAGTTTGTTATCACCATCACACATCCTTAATACTTTAACCAACGATTCTTGGATCTTTAGGACATCAACAGCCTTTTTCCAAAATTGGCTGGAGTTAATGACTTCCATCATGTCTAATCCAGCTGATTTTATTGCATATGTGGACCTTCTCCATTCTGAAGAAATCACCATTTGCTTGTTTGCTTCTAACAATACTCTTCAAAGCAATGAAATTGGTAGCAACTCTAGTAATCCCAGGTCACAAGAGTTCTCTTCCCTGGGTATATCTCTTCATATAATCAATCGTCCATGTATGATTGTTTATGAAAGAAATTATCTTTTTTGCTTCATCTAGGACCCTTCTCACACTTTTTCTATTACCAATTTCTTTCAAAATAAGATCCAAGTAATGAGCAGAACATGCTGACCAATACAAGTGCCTTCTCTTTTGCATCAACATTTTACCACTGGCTTTGATCGCTGCTTCATTATCTGTAAAAACTTGAACAACAAATTCTTCACCAATTTCATCCACCATTTTATGCATTATATTAAAATAATACTCAGCAGTACGAAAGGTAACACTGCTAGCATTAATTGACTTTTTAAAAATAGTACCTCTAAGACTATAAATCAAGAAATTGATTATATGTTGATTTCTAGTCCTTTTCCATCCATCACACATAGTGGTCACACCTCTTTCTTCCCAGATAGGCTTAAAGGCATTCACCCATTCTTGTATTTCCTTATACTCTTCTTCCAAATACACTCCTGTCACCTTATAAGCTAAAGGGCCCCTAACTGATTTTCCAACTTCAGCTGCAACTTGAAGTACAGGCTGTAGAAATGGTGACTCTACAATTATTGTAGGTAAAGCTGCATGCAATATTAACTTTGACATTGCTTTCCCCAGCTTTCCTTTTGCATTTTTCAAGAAGCTTGTAGTGAGCTTTGGTTTCTTCGAACTTCTTGATCTTTTAAGAACAGGATCCATATTTGCTAACTTAGCTCCAAGAGAGTTAAAATTAGTCCACTGATGTTCCCTCCCACGTCTTTCAGAATTATGGATACTGAATGATCTGCTAGATACTTGAGTTTTAGAACTACTACCTCTCCCAATTTCATAAACTGAATCTTGACCAGTTCTTGCTCTTCGACATTGTCTTTCTTCCCATTCAATTTTGGATCTTATACTCTCACGTCTTGCAATAGTTAACTCCTCATCATCGTCACTATCACCACAATCTCCATGATCTCCTAATCTTATTATTTCTTCCAATTCTTCTTTCCTCCTCTGCTTCACAATTTTTTCATCATGATATTCATTAAGCTGTTGAGCAATGTTTTTTTCTAACTTTTGCCGAGACAATTAGACAAGTTGCTACATTCACTTTTTTTTGCTGCCAAATGCTCTTTCAATGAAGCAAAATCATTTGCCTTTTAAGCTTTATTTGCGAGGAAACCGAAATCCCCAACCAGATCTCAAAAAGACAGGTTTTTTCTTTTTTATGTGTGTGTAAAAGAGTTTTTCAAAAAAAAAAAATTGAAGTTTTAGGTTTTGAAACTATCATGAACATAGTTTTTTTTTAAAAGAGAGAATTTTTTTTTTAAGAAATTATACCAGCAATTGCAGCTGCTCTGCCATCTGAAACCAGATGTCTTGGATTCTCTTGAGGTGGAAGCTTGCCAAACATGAAAAGGAACATAAGAGAAGAAAATAACTATTTTTTTAAGGGAATAACATTGTTTAGGATGATCTTAAAAACTAAGATTTTAAGTACCAATAAAATTTTACCACATCATTAAATTTTAAAGACATGAAATTATTTTATTAAATCTTTCCATCACATTATGTATGGTTCATCTCTAATTATTTAATAATATTTCAACAATTCTTTTGATGTCATTGATACATAATTTTCATAAATTTTTCTATATTGAATCTAGAATCTCGAATTCTAAATCTAAATTTGTAACCCTGAATCCTTAAACCTAAACCCCAAACTCGTAACCCATAACTCTAAATCCTTGAACCTAAACCTTAAATTTAAATCTTAAACCTCAAACCCAAAATCAAATCTTGAACCTTAAATCATGAATCCAAACCCTAAACTTTGAAGTTCGGAGTTTAAGGTTTAAGGTTCACGATTTGAGTTTAAGGTTTGAGATTTTGGATTTAGGGTAAAATAATTACTAAAATTATGTGTTAATGACATAAAAAAATGCACAAAATTACTAATATTTTATAAAAAAATTGGTTTCACAAAAATAAAAAATATTAATTTATGGAAAAAAATCAAAATGATTAAAATCTGTAAAAGAAGAAAAGATGTTACATGGCTTGGACACGCCCATGTCCTTGCCCGTATGGCTCACACAGCATGGGCACACGCCCATGCCATTTGCTCGTATGATTCTAAATCATAAACAGTGACTTACACGACCGAGACACACGGCCATGTCCTTACCAGTGTGGCTCACACGACTTGGCACATGCCCATGTCATCTACCCTATGGTTCTAAGTCGTAAACAGTGAGTTACATGACCTGGACACACAACCATGTCCTAGCCCGTATAGCTCAACGGCTTGGGCACATGCCCAAGTCATTTGCTCTTGTGATTCTAAATCATAAACAATGAGTTACATGGCTTGGACACATGCCCATGTCTTTGACTGTGTGAACCCTACACTAACAAAACCACACACGGCCTGGACACACGCCCGTGTCCTTTACCCGTGTGGCTCAAATTCGATGAACAGTAAGTTACACAACCAACCACATAGCCTGGAACACGGCCGTATGTGCCTGGCCATATGGCGTCAACAACCACGTTTTCCAGCATCTGAAATTTGCAAAAATAGGGGTTTTTTTTACACAACTGAACAGATTTTAAAGCAACTATAATGTAGAGAGTATTTGAAGCCTAAAACAACCATCCAATCATTCAATCAACTGAATTTAACGACAATGAAGCACAATTATACACAGAAACTTATGTCAAAAACTTCAACATAAAATCTTTAACGGAATCGACACTTACTGAAAGATTAATTACGATTACTCAAATTAACCTGTTGAGATTCATTACTTCCAACACCTATTCCTAAAATAAGAAACCAACATTATTTAACAACGAGAATTTATCCATTAGCGCAAACTATCAATGGTACGACATCTTCGTTTCTTAGAACTTTTAACGAATTAACACAATTGACATCACAGAAGACATACTTACACGACTCATACAATAGATCAGAATGAGAAGTCCAACAATCGACAATAGCACGCTCAAACGATATAAAAACAAAAGGCGAAAGAAGAGGAAAAAGAAAAAGAGAAGGGAAAAAGATGGAAAAATGTAAATAGGAAAAGAAAGGAAAAAAATAAACGTTTAAAATATTTTGTCTTAACCACTAGCGAATTTTTTGACAAGCAGCAAAATATTCATAAAGCATACGATGGGACTAGACAGAATGTAGAGGCTTAACCAGTGAACCAGCAGGCTCCTTCTTGACACAAGTTTACACAGAATTACATTTAACTATGTAATGCATGGATAAGGGTTATTTTACAAGAATAAAACTTCTAACAATGCAAATCAAACTCCAAACCTTAAATACAACAGCAGAACACAAAACCATAGATACAAAGATTTAATTACTATAGAATTCTATAATTAAACACTCAAAATTTAGGGCGTTACAACACTCTCCCCTTAAAAGAAATCTCAAAATTTACCTGACTCAAATAGATACGAGTATTATCGCCGAATCAAATCTTTAGGTTCCCAAATGGCTTCCTCAGTGCTGTGACTCTGCCAAAACACCTTAATCAAAGAATAGTTTTTTTTCCTTAACACCTCACAATCTATAATCTGAATAGGTTCCTCCTGAAACATTAAATCCAGTCGTAACTCGATCTTGTCGATAGGAACAATGTGCAACAGATCAGACCGATACTGTCTCATTATATAGACATGAAATACATCATGAATCTACTCTAACTCTGACGGTAATTCTAGTTGATAAGCAGCAGGCCCGATACATTTCAAAATGCGATAAGGTCCAATGAACCTAGGGCTCAACTTGCCCTTACGTCCAAATCGAAGAACCTTTTTTCACGGTGACACTTTCAGAAACACCTGGTCACCTATAGAAAACTCAATGTCCTTTCTATTTAAAATGAAATAAGATTTATGTTGATTAGAAGTGACTTTAAGATGGTCACGGATCAATTTGACAATATTCTCAATTTCAGAAACTAATTTGGGGCCCAAAACTTGACGTTCACTTAACTCAATCCAACACAGAGGAGTACGACACCTACAAACAACAGTAGGGTGATATCTGAATACTTGACTGAAAGCTATTATTGTACGCGAACTCAACCAACAGTAGGTACTATTCCCAACTACCCCGAAAATCTATTACGCAACCCCGAAGCATATCATCTAGAATCTAAATGACTCACTCAAATTGTCCGTCGGTCTGAGGATGATACGCAATAGTGAAATTAAGTCGGGTGCCTAAAGCCTCATGAAGCTTCTTCCAGAATCAAGATGTGAATCGCGAATCTCTATTAGAGATAATTGAGACTGGAATCCTGTGCAACCTCATGATTTCAGCAATATACAGCTTGGCGAGTTTTTGCAGAGAATAATATGTTCTGATAGGAATAAAATGAGCAGATTTGGTCAATCAATCAACGATGAATCAAACTGAAACTTTTTTAGTAGGGGTTAAAGGTTGTTAACAAAATCCATCGTTACACGCTCCCATTTCCAGTGAGGAATCTCAACAGGCTGAAGCAGACCTAAGGGCAATTGATGTTCGGCCTTAACCTTTTGGCACACCAAACAATGGGACACAAAAGCAACCACTTCTCGTTTCATTCCAAGCTACTAATAGAGTTCTAGGATGTCTCGATACATTTTATTTCCACTAGGATGCATAGCATAAAGGCTACTATGCACCTCCTGTAAGATCGATTACCTCAAATCCTTATAATTAGATGCACAAATCCGGCCTCTGAAGCTTACGTAACTTGTCATTTGTTCAAGCCGAAATTGAAAGTTTATTCAAACTAACCTATTATAGTTGCTAAACTAAGGACTCATCGCTCAACTGCTTAGCCCGAATCTGTTCGACCCAAGTCAGTTTAACCTACAATTTAGCTAATAGTCCTTCATCCTCAACTAAACTCAAATGAGTTAACATCGCTCTTAGGTTGGACATCGTTCTACGGCTAAGAGCATCAGCTACCATATTAGCTTTACCCGGATGATACTCTATTATGTAGTCATAATACTTAAGTAACTCAATCCACCTACGCTGTCGACAATTTAACTCCTTTTGAGTTAACAGATACTTGAGGCCCTTATGATCGGTGTAAATGATACACCTTTCACCATACAGATAGTGCCTCTAGATCTTTAGGGCAAACACGACTGTAGTCAGCTCAAGATCGTGTGTAGGGTAGTTACCCTCGTGTGTCTTAAGCTGTCATGATGCGTAAGCAACCACTTTACCGTCTTACATCATAACACATCCTAGCCCGACGTACGACGCATCACTGTATACCACAAACTCCCGACTCGATTCCGGTTGAACTAAAATAGGAGCTTGTGTCAGAACAAATTTGAGCTTATTGAAGCTAGACTATTGTGCCTCAGACCACACAAACGGAGCATTCTTACGCAGTAGCTTCGTCAGAGGTGATGCAATTAGAGAAAACCCTTTGACGAACCTTCGGTAGTAACCGGTTAAGCCCAGAAAATTATGAAGCTTAGGTATATTTTTCGATTGCTTCCACTCAACTATAGCTTCTATTTTCTCAAGATTGACTTGAATCCCTTCCACGGTTACCACATGGCCAAGAAAAAAACTTCTTGTAACCAAACTCGCACTTACTGAACTTAGTATACAACTATTTTTCTCGAAGTATCTGGAGTATAATACATAGGTGATTATCATGTTCAAGCTCTATCTTTGAATAAATCAGGATGTGATCAATAAAGACCACTACAAATTGGTCCAAATAAGGTTGGAACACTCAGTTCATTAATCCCATGAACACCACTGGGGCATTCATCAACCCAAAAGGCATTACCAGGAATTCGTAATGTCCATAACGAGTTCTAAAAGTAGTTTTGTACACATCAGTCTCTTTAACCTTGAGCTGATGGTAATCGAAACGTAAATCAATCTTGGAGAAAATAAATGCCCCTCAAAATTGATCAAACAAGTCGTCAATCCTCTGTAGTGTGTATTTATTTATGATTTTCAACTTGTTCAACTGTCAATAATCTATGCACATTCTCATCAATTCATATTTCTTCTTAACAAATAACACCGATGCCCCTCACAAAGACATACTTGGTCGGATGAACCCCCTATCAAGAAGTTCCTTAAGCTTCACTTTTATCTCGGTTAGCTCTTTCAGTACCATACGGTAGAGTGCAATAGACAATAGAGCAGTATCTGGCAATAGATCCATACCGAACTCTACTTCTCTATCCGGGGGTACTCCATGTAATTCCTCAGAAAAGACATCTAAGAATTCCTTCACGGTGTGGATATCTCCCATAGAAAGCTTTGCGAGAATATAATCGGATACGAAGGCAAGGTATGCTTCGCACCCCTTTCAGACTAACTTGTCATCCACAAGAACGGAGATTACATTGGAGAGGTGATCTTAACGCTACCAACCATAACAACCTCATCATTCTCATCCGTTCTCAGAGTGATTGTTAATTACACAATCTAGACTGAATCATTACTCAACAAGCCAATCCATTTTCAAAATCAAATCAAATTCATTGAAGGGTAACTTTATTAGATCAACTGAAAATACAGTACCCTAAATCTCTAAAGGTACCCATCTATATACTCTATCAACCCAAACTAACTGACCCAAAGGACTAATCACAAAAAACTCTCTAGTAGTATTTTTGATAGTTATACCCAGATTTACAGAAACAACACTAGCTATATACGAGTGAGTAGATCCGATATCAATAAGAGCAAAGTATGGAATAGAATGAATAAAAAAATGTACATGCAATGACATCAATATCATCGCTATCTTCACGGCGTCTCACCATATAAACTAGTGCTAGTTGTCGAGCCTCAATTTGACCCGCACCCCTACCCAGTGTTTTTTGTCCTCTCTTTAAGCGATTACCCGCTCTACCAGTACCACGACCCTTAAGTGGTTATTAAACCAGTCTAAGAGGCTAAATAAACCCGAAGTTGAAGTATGTGTTACAGTTAGTACCTGATCTGGTCGATGGGGACAATCCCTAACCCGATGCTCCATCGACCCATAACGGAGGCACGTTCCTAACTCCTCCAGCACTCGCCCTGATAGCGTTTTCCACAATCACTACAGAGCTGAATCTTGATCACTAGAGCTGGTGTCTCAAGTCTCGGGGGTCTATAAAATCTCGTCCACTTCTTAAAGCTCTATCCAGAACCAAAGAGACTCAAATCTCTCTTAATCCTATGCAGATCCCTCTCACGGTCACGCCACTCGCGCTCATTACGCTTCACCTCTTCCACAAACTTTGTCTTATCAACCAGAATAGTTAAACCCACTCCCTCTAAGGAGTTATTAGAACTCGCAAATCATATCGTAACCCTTTCTTGAATATCACGCACTTATCATAATCAGATACTACCAAAGCCTGTACATACCTACTCAGTCGCAGAAACTCAGATTTGTATTCAACCACAAATTAATCGCCCTAAACTAGAATCATAAACTCACATCGGTAAGCCTCCACATAACTTGCACCACATACTTGCTCTAGAAAACGTTCTTGAAATAACCTAATTAACTTGCTCAAAATTTGAGTACCTTGCTCATTGTCACCACCTGTGATAAGCCTCATCCCAGAGTAGGGACACATCACCCTCAATTTTTGAGTGGGAGTGCAATCAAGATCGGCCATGATACGCTCGATGGCCTTGAGCCAATACTCAATAATAGTAGGGGCGACTCCTAAGACACCGCTGTACAATTCAGCCCCATGACTAGAGTCATTCAGTAACTGACCCTCAGCCTCTCGATAAAAAATGGATCATTACGACCCTCTCTAATGCTCAAATCATGGCCTAGGACAGTGTGTCATCTTCAGTCATCGGAGTCTGAGACTTCGTCTCAGCAGTAGGAGTACTAACTGTTTCGCTGGTCTCTAGATTGGGTATACTACCCTTAGAAGATAACTTCGTTCGAGCTCTTTTTCGGCGTCCTCGACGCCCATGAGCTCCTCGCCCACAACTATTGTATGAACTCATAATAACAATCTATCTACAATTTCAGAGTGCACAGATCAGTTCAGACTTCCAACAGGATAATTTCACTAGTTTACATCAAAGCATATAACATGATAACAGTTTATATAATACAATGTTTCAGTTAATGATTACAATAGAACAAAAATACTTACATGTTCGACGTTGGAGGCTCGATCATTTACTAGTATTTCAGTTTTTAAATTAACTCAGATATCATATTCTCATTTAACTACTCATTATCGCACATTATGAGCTTAAACACGATCGAGTATTGACAAACTTGGCTTTGAAATATAACACCCTAAACTAGGCCTAAACATCCAAACCAAGTCCGGAGGTTACGTTGGCGATATCGGAAGACTACATTTATAAACACAATCAAAATAAACCCATTCAACATATTATAATTACCACGATAATTAACTATCTATGTAATCTCTAAACACCATAATATCGTAGAAAGTCAGAATTACTAAGAGTAAAGTTAAAAAGAAAGATAAACGGATTGATAGAGCTCCCGCAGTGCCGACACGTTTAAGTCTGAGATCCACATGAAATCCAAGCAACAACGAAATAAGTTGTGAACCCAGTGCGTAAAAGACATTCATTTATTTAAAGAATATTTATAAGATAATTCCCGAATTCCAATATTTAGTTAGATAACATAAGCAATTTTAGTTTAGATACAGAACATATCAGTTACATACGCAGAAGCAATTTTAGTTTCAGATATAAGAGATAGATTCATATGCAGTTATTCCTACCCCCATTCGCTACACACCATCTTTGTTCAACCCAACACACCGTTGAGGGTGATCAATGCCCAACCAACCCTACACACCATAGAGTGTCTGTCTGACATGTTTACAGAGATGCAGACTAGCTACTAGATCGAAATGTGACAAAGCGCCAGATTCATATATATATGCATCGTGGCTTAACTATTAATTCATTGTAGATTACTTCTTTTATCACAATATCTCAACCCATACAAATGCAGATTACAAATATCCATAACATGTGTTCAGTCATTCCAATTTAATTCATAAATATATAATACATATCAGTATCAGTAATAACCATCACAGTACACCTACATTTATATCATTCATAAATCATTTTTAGAGCATTAGATAGTCATCATACAATCAAATTAGATTATAAATTCGTGTTGGGCAACACTCACAACCTCAAAAATAAGATTTAAATCCTATTCAGACGCCACACAGCCTAGACACACGCCCATGTCCTTGCCCTTATGGCTTACACGGCCTGGCACACGCCCATGTTGTTTGCCCATGTGGTTCTAAACAGTAAATAATGACTTACACGGCATGGGCACACACTCATATCATCTACTCATGTGATTCTAAATCATAAACAGTGAGTTACAAGGTCGGGACACACGATCATGTCCTTGCCCGTGTATCTTACACAGCCTGGCACATGCCCATGTTATCTGCCCATGTGGGTCTAAATCATAAACAGTGAGTTACACGACCTGAGCATACGTCCATGTCCTTGCCCGTGTGGGCCTGGACACATGCCCATGTCATCTACTCGTGTGATTCTAAATCATAAACAGTGAGTTACACGGCCTGGACACACACCTATTTCCTTAACCTTGTGAAGCCTACACTAACATTGCCACACACGGCCTGAACACATGCCCGCGTCATTTGCCTGTGTGGCTCAAATTTGATGAACGGTGAGTTACATGGCCAACCTTATGGTCCAAGCACACGTTCATGTCCCTGGCTGTGTGGAGTTGACAACCACGTTTTTCAGTGTTTGGAATTCTCAAAAATAGGGGTTTTTAGTACTTTTGAAGAGATTTTAAAGCAATAACAACGTAGAAAGTCTTCGAAGCCTAAAACAACCATCCAATCATTCAATCAACCGAATTTAATGACAATGAAACATAATTATACACAGAAACTTATGTTGAAAACTTTGACATAAAGCTTTCAACGAAATCGACACTTACCAAAAGATTAACTGTAATTACTCGAATTAACCTACCGAGATTCGTTACTTCCAACACGTATTCCTAAAATAAGGAACCAACATTGTTTAACAACGAGAATGTATCCGTTAGCGCAAACTATCAACGATACGACACCATCATTTCTTAGAACTTTTAACAAATTGACACAATTAACATCACAGAAGACATACTTACCCGACCCGTACAATAGATTAGAATGAGAAACCCAACGATCGAAAACAACACGCTCAAACAATTTAAAAACAAAAAGCGAAAGAAAAGGAAAAAGAAAAAGAGAAGGGAAAGAAGGAAAAATGTAAAGAGGAAAAGAAAGGGAAAAAAAGAAACATTTAAAATTGTAATATCCTAGAATAGGGGTAAATTTTTTTTTAAAATTATTTTGCATAAGTGTGGTCATCATGGTGTTAATTGAGGTATTTTAGGCGCTAGTGATAAGCTAAGGGAAGGCCCGAGCTTTAGGAGAAATTTTATTTTTAACTGCAAAAAGGGGGAAACTAGGCAAGAAGGCCTTAAAAGTATTTTGTGGAGTTTAGGACACAAGAAACGAATTGGCAAAGTGGCTTGGGCGCTAAGGTGCAAAGGGAGTGCCAAGGGGAAGGAGTTCGAGTAACATGGGGAGCAGATGGGCTTTTATTTTTTTTAGCATTAAAAAGGGGATTGAGCTAAGAAGGCTTTAAAGGAATTTTTGTAGGCATTTTTAGCATAAGAAAGGCTTTGGTAAAGTGGCTTCCATGCGCTACTTAAAGGCTTGGGAATGACGCCAATAGGGGCCTGGGCTCGAATCAAGGCGACAGCAAGCGTGTTTTTATTTTTGGTTTTGACGTTGAGACAAGGGAGCTAGGGAAAGAGGTGTTAAAAGAAGTTTTGGGTGAATCATATCACAAATAGCGCCTTGGCAAATTGGCTGGGATGTTAGCTGCAGTTTATGGTTTCGGGAGGTCGCAGGTTCGAAGCTTAATGGCAGCATAAGGGGTGTTTTATTTTTATTTTACAGCAGATTGGAAAGGCAGTGGACGTAACATGGGATCTTCAAATAGATAAAGATTTAGCTAGCTTTTGTTTTTTTAAATTCGACTGGATAAATGCTGTTTTTTTATTTTATTTAGTTATTTAGTTAAGATAGAAGATAAGGGTGGTCTTATTTTAATGGTTTTTGAATAGGTGATATGGGGATAAAATAAGAGTTTTAATAGGGATAAAGGTTGGTTTATTTTATGGGTAAGATAAGGGATTAAGTGCCGAAAATTTGTGTTCAACTTTTAGTCTCCTTTGCGAATTTTAATGAAGAAAAGTCTCTTTCAAATTTTCTTTTCATCTAGAATCTCAATTCTAAATCTAAATTTGTAACCACGAATCCTTAAACCTAAACCCCAAACTCGTAACCCATAACTCTAAATCCTTGAACCTAAACCTTAAATTTAAATCTTAAACCTCAAACCCAAAATCAAATCTTGAACCTTAAATCATGAATCCAAACCCTAAACTTTGAAGTTCGGAGTTTAAGGTTTAAGGTTCACGATTTGAGTTTAAGGTTTGAGATTTTGGATTTAGGGTAAAATAATTACTAAAATTATGTGTTAATGACATAAAAAAATGCACAAAATTACTAATATTTTATAAAAAATTGGTTTCACAAAATAAAAATATTAATTCATGGAAAAAAATCAAAATGATTAAAATCGTAAAGAAGAAAAGATGTTACATGGCTTGGACACGCCCATGTCCTTGCCGTATAGCTCTCACAAGGCATGGGCACACGCCTATGCCATTTGCTCGTATGATTCTAAATCATAAGCAGTGACTTACACATCGAGACACACGGCCATGTCCTTACCGTGTGGCTCACACGACTTGGCACATGCCCATGTCATCTACCCTATGGTTCTAAGTAAAAGCGATGAGTTACATGACACGGACACACAACCATGTCCTTGCAGTATAGCTCAACGGCTTGGGCACATGCCCAAGTCATCTCTCTTGTGATTCTAAATCATAAACAATGAGTTACATGGCTTGGACACATGCCCATGTCTTTGTTGTGTGAACCCTACACTAACAAAACTACACACGGCCTGGACACACGCCCGTGTCCTTTACCCGTGTGGTTCAAATTTGATGAACAGTAAGTTACACAACCAACCACATAGCCCGGAACACGGCCGTGTGTCCCTAGCCATATGGCGTCAACAACCACGTTTTCCAGCATCTGAAATTTGCAAAAATAGGGTTTTTTACACAAGCGAATGATTTTAAAGCAACTACAATGTGAGAGTATTTGAAGCCTAAAACAACCATCCAATCATTCAATCAAGCTGAATTTAACGACAATGAAGCACAATTATACACAGAAACTTATGTCAAAAACTTCAACATAAAATCTTCAACGGAATCGACACTTACTGAAAGATTAATTATGATTACTCGAATTAACCTGTCGAGATTCATTACTTCCAATACCTATTCCTAAAATAAGAAACCAACATTATTTAACAACGAGAATTTATCCATTAGCGCAAACTATCAATGGTACGACATCTTCGTTTCTTAGAACTTTTAACGAATTAACACAATTGACATCACGAGAAGACATACTTACGACTCATACAATAGATCGAATGAGAAGTCCAACAATCGACAACAAAGACGCTCAAACGATATAAAAACAAAAGCGAAAGAAGAGGAAAAAGAAAAGAGAAGGAAAAAGATGGAAAAATGTAAAGAGGAAAAGAAAGGTAAAAAATAAATGTTTAAAATATTTTGTCTTAACCACTAGCGAATTTTTTGACAACAAGCAAAATATTCATAAAGCATACGATGGGACTAGACAGAATGTAGAGGCTTAACCAGTGAACCAGCAGGCTCCTTCTTGACACAAGTTTACACAGAATTACATTTAACTATGTAATGCATGGATAAGGGTTATTTTAAAAGAATAAAACTTCTAACAATGCAAATCAAACTCCAAACCTTAAACACAACAGCAAAACACAAAACCATAGATACAGAGATTTAATTACTATAGAATTCTATAATTAAACACTCAAAATTCAGGGCGCTACAACACTCTCCCCTTAAAAGAAATTTTGGCCTCAAAATTTACCTGACTCAAATAGATACGAGTATTATCGCCGAATCAAATCTTTAGGTTCCCAAATGGCTTCCTTAGTGCTGTGACTCTGCCAAAACACCTTAATCAAAGAATAGTTTTTTTTCCTTAACACCTCACAATCTATAATCGAATAGGTTCCTCCGAAGCGTTAAATCCGATTCGTAACTTGATCTTATCGATAGGAACAATGTGCAATGAGATCGACCGAAATCTTGTCTCATTATATAGACATGAAATACATCATGAATCTACTCTAACTCGACGGTAATTCTAGTTGATAAGCGGCGGGCCGATACATTTCAAAATGCGATAAGGTCCAATGAACCTAGGGCTCAACTTGTCCTTACGTCCAAATCGAAGAACCTTTTTCACGGTGACACTTTCAGAAACACCTGGTCACCTATAGAAAACTCAATGTCCTTTCTATTTAAAATGAAATAAGATTTATGTTGATTAGAAGTGACTTTGAGATGGTCACGGATCAATTTGACAGTATTCTCAATTTGAAACTAATTGGGGCCCAAAACTTGGCGTTCACTTAACTCAATCCAACACGAGAGTACGACACCTACAAACAACGGTGGGTGATATCTGAATACTTGGTGAAAGCTATTATTGTACGCGAACTCAACCAACGATGGGTACTATTCCCAACTACCCGAAAATCTATTACATAACCCGAAGCATATCCTCTAGAATCTAAATGACTCACTCAAATTGTCCGTCGATTACGAGAATGATACGCAATAGTGAAATTAAGTCAGGTGCCTAAAGCCTCATGAAGCTTCTTCCAGAATCAAGATGTGAATCACGAATCTCTATTAGAGATAATTGAGACTGGAATCCTGTGCAACCTCATGATTTGACAATATCTGACTTGGCGAGTTTTTGCAGAGAATAATATCTTCTGATAGGAATGAAATGAGAAAATTTGGTCAATCAATCAACGATGAATCAAACTGAATCTTTTTTAGTAGGGGTTAAAGGTTGTTAACAAAATCCATCGTTACACGCTCCCATTTCCAGTGAGGAATCTCAACAAGCTGAAGCAGACCTAAGGGCAACTGATGTTCGGCCTTAACCTTTTGGCACACCAAACAATGGGACACAAAAGCAACCACTTCTCGTTTCATTCCAAGCCACTAATAGAGTTCTAGGATGTCTCGATACATTTTATTTCCACTAGGATGCATAGCATAAAGGCTACTATGCACCTTCTGTAAGATCGATTACCTCAAATCCTTATAATTAGATGCGCAAATCCGGCCTCTGAAGCACAGAACTTGTCGCTGTTCAAGCCGAAATTGAAAGTTTGTTCAAACTAACCTATTATAGTTGCTAAACTAAGGACTCATCGCTCAACCTTGCTAGAATCAATTAGGACCCAAGTCGGTTTAACCTACAATTTAGCTAATAGTCCTTCATCCTCAACTAAACTCAAATGAGTTAACATCGCTCTTAGGTTGGACATCGTTCTCGGCTAAGAGCATCAGCCACTATATTAGCTTTACGGATGATACTCTATTATGTAGTCATAATACTTAAGTAACTCAATCCACCTCTTTGTTGACAATTTAACTCCTTTTGAGTTAACGAGATACTTGAGGCCCTTATGATCGGTGTAAATGATACACCTTTCACCATCTGAGATAGTGCCTCCAGGATCTTTAGGGCAAACACGATGTAGCTGACTCAAAATCGTGTGTAGGGTAGTTTCCTCGTGTGTCTTAAGTCATCATGATGCGTAAGCAACCACTTTACCGTCTTACATCATAACACATCCCTAGCCCGCGTCTGACGCATCACTTGTATACCACAAACTCCCGACTCGATTCGGTTGAACTAAAATAGGAGCTTGTGTCAGAACAAATTTGAGCTTATTGAAGCTAGACTATTGTGCCTCAGACAACACAAACGGAGCATCCTTACGTAGTAGCTTCATCAGAGGTGATGCAATCAGAGAAAACCCTTTGACGAACCTTCGGTAGTAACCGGTTAAGCCCAGAAAACTACGAAGCTTAGGTACATTTTTCAATTGCTTCCACTCAACTATAGCTTCTATTTTCTCAAGATTGACTTGAATCCCTTCCACGGCTACCACATGGCCGAGAAAAAAAACTTCTTGTAACCAAAACTCGCACTTACTAAACTTAGTATACAACTATTTTTCTCGAAGTATCTGGAGTATAATACGTAGGTGATTATCATGTTCAAGCTCTATCTTTGAATAAATCAGGATGTGATCAACAAAGACCACTACAAATTGGTCCAAATAAGGTTGGAACACTCAGTTCATTAATCCCATGAACACCACTAGGGCATTCATCAACCCAAAAGGCATTGCCAGGAATTCGTAATGTCCATAACGAGTTCTAAAAGTATTTTTGTACACATCGGTCTCTTTAACCTTGAGCTGATGGTAATAAAACGTAAATTAATCTTGGAGAAAATTAATGCCCCTCAAAATTGATCAAACAAGTCGTCAATCCTCTGTAGTGTGTATTTATTTATGATTTTCAACTTGTTCAACTGTCAATAATCTATGCACATTCTCATTAATTCATATTTCTTCTTAACAAATAACACCGATGCCCCTCACAAAGACATACTTGGTCGGATGAACCCCCTATCAAGAAGTTCCTTAAGCTTCACTTTTATCTCGGCTAGCTCTTTCAGTACCATACGGTAGAGTGTAATAGACACCAGAGTGGTATCTGGCAATAGATCCATACCGAACTCTACTTCTCTATCCGGGGGTACTCCAAGTAATTCCTCAAGAAAGACATCTAAGAATTCCTTCATGGTGTGGATATCTCCCATAGAAAGCTTTGCGAGAATATAATCGGATACGAAGGCAAGGTATGCTTCGCCCTTTCGACTAACTTGTCATCCACAAGAAGCGAAGATTACATTGGAGAGGTGATCTTAACGCCACCAACCATAACAACCTCATCATTCTCATCCGTTCTCAGAGTGATTGTTAATTACACAATCTAGACTGAATCAGTACTCAACAAGCCAATCCATTTCCAAAATCAAATCAAATTCATTGAAGGGTAACTTTATTAGATCAATCGAAAATACGATACCTAAATCTCTAAAGGTACCCATCTATATACTCTATCAACCCAAACTAACTGACCCAAAGGACTAATCACGAAAAACTCTCTAGCAGTATTTTTGACAATTATACCCAGATTTACAGAAACAACACTAGCTATATACGAGTGAGTAGATCCGATATCAATAAGAGCAAAGTATGGAATAGAATGAATGAAAAAATGTACATTCAATGACATCAATATCATCGCTATCTTCACGGCGTCTCACCATATAAACCAGTGCTAGTTGTCGAGCCTCAATTTGACCCGCACCCCTACCCAGTGTTTTTTGTCCTCTCCTTAAGCGATTACCCTCTCTACCAGTACCACGACCCTTAGGTGGTTATTAAACCAGTCTAGGAGGCTAAATAAACCCGAAGTTGAAGTATGTGTTACAGTTAGTATCTGATCTGGTCGATGGGGACAATCCCTAACCCGATGCTCCATCGACCCATAACGGAGGCACGCTCCTAACTTCCTCCAGCACTCGCCCTGATAGCGTTTTCCACAATCACTACAGAGCTGAATCTTGGTCACTGCAGCTGGTCTCTCAAGTCTTGAGGGTCTATCAAATCTTGTCCACTTCTTAAAGCTCTATCCAGAACCAAAGAGACTCGAATCTCTCTTAATCCTATGCAGATCCCTCTCACGGTCACGACACTCGCACTCATTGCGCTTCACCTCTTCCACAAACTTTATCTTATCAACCAGAATAGTTAAACCCGCTCCCTCTAAGGAGTTATTAGAACTCGCAAATCATATCGTAACCTTTTCTTGAATATCACGCGATTATCGTAATCAGATACTACCAAAGCCTGTGCATACCTACTCAGTCGCAGAAACTCAGATTTGTATTCAGCCACAAATTAATCGCCCTGAACTAGAATCATAAACTCACGTCGGTAAGCCTCCACATAAGTTGTCCCACATACTTGCTCTAAAAAACATTCTTGAAATAACCCTAATTAACTTGCTCGGGCTGAGTACCTTGCTCAGCTGTCAGCCACCACTGATAAGCCTCATCCCAAAGTAGGGACACATCACCCTCAATTTTTGAGTGGGAGTGCAATCAAGATCGGCCATGATACGCTCGATGGCCTTGAGCCAATACTCAATAATAGTAGGGGCGACTCCTAAGACACCCCTGTACAATTCAGCCCCATGACCAAAGTCATTCAGTAACTGACCCTCAGCCTCTCGATAAAAAATGGATCATTACGACCCTCTCTAA
The DNA here is from genome assembly GCA_025506655.1 of Gossypium rotundifolium. Classification (NCBI taxonomy): domain Eukaryota; kingdom Viridiplantae; phylum Streptophyta; class Magnoliopsida; order Malvales; family Malvaceae; genus Gossypium; species Gossypium rotundifolium. The sequence continues at coordinate 117,147,286 of CP106732.1, read as the reverse complement.
TGCTCGAATCATGGCCTAGGACAGTGTGTCATCTTCAGTCATCGGAGTCTGAGACTCCGTCTCAGTAGTAGGAGTACTAACTGTTTCGCTGGTCTCTAGATTGGGCATACTACCCTTAGAAGATAACTCCGTTCGAGCTCTTTTTCGGCGTCCTCGATGCCCATGAGCTCCTCGCCCACAACTATTGTATGAACTCATAATAACAATCTATCTACAATTTCAGAGTGCACAGATCAGTTCAGACTTCCAACATAGTTTGCATCAAAGCATATAACATGATAACAGTTTATATAATACAATGTTTCAGTTAATGATTACAACAGAACAAAAATACTTACATGTTCGACGTTGGAGGCTCGATCATTTACTAGTATTTCAGTTTTCAAATTAACTCAGATATCATATTCTCATTTAACTACTCATTATCGCACATTATGAGCTTAAACACAGTCCGAGTATTGACAAACTTGGCTTTGAAATATAACACCCTAAACTAGGCCTAAACATCCAAACCAAGTCTGGAGGTTACGTTGACGATATCAGGAAGACTACATTTATAAACACAATCAAAATAAACCCATTCAACATATTATAATTACCACAGTAATTAACTATCTATGTAATCTCTAAACACCATAATATCGTAGAAAGCTGTAATTACTAAGAGTAAAGTTAAAAAGAAAGATAAACGGATTGATAGAGCTCCATGATCTTGAAACCGTTTAAGTCCGAGAGCCACATGAAATCCAAGCAACAACGAAATAAGTTGTAAACCCGGTCGTAAAAACATTCATTTATTTAAAGAATATTTATAAGATAATTCCGAATTCCAATATTTAGTTAGATAACATAAGCAATTTTAGTTTAGATCTGAATATATCGATTACATCTGTGAAGCAATTTTAGTTTGAATCTGAAGAGATAGATTTATATACGATTATTCCTACCCCATTCGCTACACCATTTTTGTTCATTAACACACCGTTGAGGCGATCAATGCCCAACCAACCCTACACACCATAGAGTATACATCTGACATGTTTACAGAGATGCAGACTAGCTGCTAGATCGAAATGTGACAAAGCGCCAGATTCATATATATATATATATGCATCGTGGCTTAACTATTGATTCATTATAGATTACTTCTTTCATCACAATATCTCAACCCATACAAATGCAGATTACAAATATCCATAACATGTGTTCAATCATTCCAATTCAATTCATAAATATATAATACATATCGATGTCGATAATAACCATCATAGTACACCTATATTTATATCATTCATAAATCATTTTTAGAGCATTAGATAGTCATCATACAATCAAATTAGATTATAAATTCGTGTTGGGCAACACTCACAACCTCAAAAATAAGATTTAAATCCTATTCAGGGCCACACGCCCTAGACACATGCCCATGTCCTTGCCCTTATGGCTTACACTACTGGCACACGCCCATGTTGTTTGCCCATGTGGTTCTAAACAGTAAACAATGACTTACACGGCATGGGCACACACTCATGTCATCTGCTCATGTGATTCTAAATCATAAACAGTGAGTTACAAGGTCAGGACACACGTCCATGTCCTTGCCCGTGTATCTTACGACTGGTACATGCCATGTTATACGCCCGTGTGGGTCTAAATCATAAGCAATGAGTTACACGACGAGCACACGTCCATGTCCTTGCCCGTGTGGGCCTGGACACATGCCCATGTCATCTACTCGTGTGATTCTAAATCATAAACAGTGAGTTACACGGCCTGGACACACACCTATTTCCTTAACCTTGTGAAGCCTACACTAACATTGCCACACACGGCCTGAACACATGCCCGCGTCATTTGCCTGTGTGGCTCAAATTCGATGAACACTGAGTTACATGGCCAACCTTATGGTCCAAGCACACGTCTATGTCCCTGGCTGTGTGGCGTTGACAACCACGTTTTTCAGTGTTTGGAATTCTCAAAAATAGGGGTTTTTGGTACGCACCTGAAGAGATTTTGAAGCAATAACAACGTAGAAAGTCTTCGAAGCCTAAAACAACCATCCAATCATTCAATCAACCGAATTTAATGACAATGAAGCATAATTATACACAAACTTATGTTGAAAACTTCGACATAAAGCTTTCAACGAAATCGACACTTACCAAAAGATTAACTGTAATTACTCGAATTAACCTGTCGAGATTCGTTACTTCCAACACGTATTCCTAAAATAAGGAACCAACATTGTTTAACAACGAGAATGTATCCGTTAGCGCAAACTATCAACGATACGACACCATCATTTCTTAGAACTTTTAACAAATTGACACAATTGACATCACAGAAGACATACTTACCCGACCCGTACAATAGATTAGAATGAGAAACCCAATGATCGACAACAACACGCTCAAACAATTTAAAAACAAAAAGCGAAGGAAAAGGAAAAAGAAAAAGAGAAGGGAAAGAAGGAAAAATGTAAAGAGGAAAAGAAAGGGAAAAAAAGAAACATTTAAAATATTTGGTCTTAACCACCAGCAAATTTTTCAGCAAGCAGCAAAATATTTCCTAACACATACGATGGGACTCGAACACAGGACCAAACAAAATGCAGAGACTTAACCAGTGAGCCAACAAACTTATTCTTAACATAAATTTACACAGAATCACATTTAACTATGTAATGCATGGATAGTGGTTGTTTTAAAATAATAAAACTTCTAACAATACAATTTGAACTCAGGACCTTAAACACAATAATAGAACACGAACCACATATATAGAAATTTAATTAATATAAAATATTGCAATTAAACACCCAAAATTTGGGGCGTTACAAATATAAATAAGTGTATAATAATATTTTATTATTTTAAAATTTAATGATGTGGCACTATTTTATTGCTACCTACAAATTATATTTTTAGATCATATTAATACAATTTAGTTTTTTAAACGAAGGATGGGGTTTTATACTGAAATTAATGGAATAATTTTGTGAGGTCCTTCGGTGTTTTTACAATTGTTCTTAAGAACTGCCGTATTTTAAAATTACAACTTTGGTCCCTCTTAAGTTCTTGATCTTTTTTAGGCCTTTCACGTTTAAATATTTTACTTCAGTGCTTTTAATTAAGACGAGCACAGTGTCCAGCTGTCTCAATCAAGTCAATATGAGAAACTAAAAAGACCAAAAAACCATTAATGCTATAGGAAAAGAAATAATAAAATTACCCTCTCGAGAACTAAAAAGCCAAAGATAAAGTTTGGAACTTAAATGCGTAGAATAAAACGCAAATCATGGTGAAGATCTATGGGTTTTTTTATTAAAATAATAAAAAAATTTAGAAAAATGGTATTCCACCAAGATAATCTACAAAAATTGAGTTGTTTTTACGGTAAATTTGGTGCCGTTGGCATCACCCTACATTTCGTTCCTATGTAAATTATCAATCCTGGTGAATTTCCTTTTAATTAGTATGGTTAAGTGATCAGGCGACATAAAAAAGTACAAATAATTTATAAAATATATATTATATAAATATAAATATATAATTTTTATAATGATGCCGACTGACATATTAATAATACTGATTTTCTTTTAAAGAAAAGAATTTTATGAAATAAAAAAAAAAAAGTCATGACTCTCTGCCCTAAATGTACAACTTTTTTCCCTTATTACCATTTTTTTTTTCTTTTTTCGTTACTTTCCTTATCTCTTATATGATACCGGTCTTTCCCCTCCCCCACATACACAGGATATGGAACAGTCATAACATAAACAATTTATTTTTTTCACAAAATTATTTTTATGCGTTTGTAAATATAATACCACTCAACTTAATCCAACAATAAAATAAATAAGAAATCAAAATAATGGGTGCATATCATATATCAAAATATTTCAAAATAAAGACTTTCGTTTTTATTTTGATATTTGAAATTGATACGTTATATATAAATAGATAATATCTTGTAAATTTTCTATACTTTTCATTTCTTAATCGGCCCCTCCCCTTTTATCCTTTCTTTTGTGCTTCTTAAGAACGAATTTGAGTGTAGAGTGAATTTTTTTTTAGTTGGTTGTTTTGTGTTGGAGTTTTGTGAAAAAAAATTTTTGTATTGGAATTTTAGAGAGAAATTGTGATAGTTTTAAGGTATATTTTTATTGTTTGTAATAATAATTTGTATAATATATGTTATATTTTAATTTATTGTTAATATTTAGATTTAATATTTAAGATTATATTTTTGTTCCATAATCTCATGGTTCTACCTACCCAACATTCAAATCAAAGTCAAACTCGTCCACCTACAGATGCTCTTGGAACCTCTATATATGAGTCATGAACTTTATATTGTTGATTTAATGGAGTAACATTTTGAACAGGCTCAACGTCCGCTAACTCAACAAACAACTCAATTGGTTCAACGTTCCCAGACAAGAATACAGTGCAATCATAGTCTCCATGTCATCATCTTCTACAAGTTTCATCGACCTATATTTGCATAAACTTGACGAATCTAGAAATTTGTAGAATAATCTAAACATCCTCCTCCCACAATGTGAAGCGATTTTCACACCAATTTGTTGTTTCACTTGCGATTTAAAAATTCAACCAATTACTGTTTAAGTTTAAAATTATGGGAAAGTTGTAATAGCCCATTTTTTAGTGGTGTCAGTTACAGTGGTTTTGGGGCCACCAAATCCGAAGAGTAAGTTTGTAAATATTATTATTTAATTTTTACAAGACAAGTGTGATTTTTAAAAAGATATTTTATTTGATAATTTATGTTATATAAACAGTTTATTAAGTTCAAGTGGTTTTAGAAGATGAGGTACCGGGACCTTGTTTTTATAAACCGAGCCGTAAATATTTTTATAAATATTTACAAAGTGTCATTAAGGTGATATTAAAGTTTCGTTAAGAAATTTTAATGTTTCGATAGTTAATTAATTAAAAATGACCGAATTAAAAAAAAGTGCATTGTTGGGACTTCGTTCCCTTAAATTGGACTCGTAAATATTTTTAATAAATATTTATGAAGCTAGTTGTGCTGTTAATTAGGTTTCGGTTAAGTGAATTTGCTTGAATTAAAAGTAATTAGGTATAAGGACTAAATTGATAGATTTTCAAGTTAGAAATGAAAAAGGATTGAATAGTAGAATAAATTGTAAATTTTGAGCAATAGGGACTAAATTGTAAAAATTTTAAATTTAGGGATTGAAGTGAAATTAGAGAGTTAAATCTAGTTTCAAGTGAAATTTGTATGAAAATATAGAATTAATTGTAAAGAAATAAAGTTAGTCTCGATTTAGGGTCTAAATTGGAATTTAAGTAAATATTGAGTAAAAAATTTAAATATTAAATATGAGATTGAATTGTGTTGTGTTGTGTTGTATTGATGAATTTTAATTGTTTTAATTCCGTAGCTAATGTCGTATCGGAATCCTCGACTAAAAAGGGGAAAGATAAAGTCGACGAGGAATAGCTCGGAATTCCTGGTTTGTATTTCTATAATCCGAACTTAGTTATTAATTGTTATATTTTGATTTAATGTTTATGGTAAGTGATTGAGGTGAGTATTTGACAGTTTGATATTAAATTGAATTAAAAGTTGATTGAATGGATTGAATTAATTATCTGAATTGAAATGAATATATATGAGCAAATATTGATTATATGTGTAATTATGTGATTATATAAAAAATTGACATTGGATATAGATTGTTATTAAATTGTGAAATTAAAGTCTATTAACTGTATCGGGTTGAGTCGGATATAGATGGAATGCCATAGGATTGGAAGATTTCAGGGATTTCTTCGATTTCGAGTCAATGAGACACTCGGTGTCAATTTACTACTTTAGATTAATTCGATGAGGCACTGGGTGCCAATTTACTTTGGTTTAGCCGATGAGACACTCAGTGTCAAATTATTACTTCGAACTATCCGATGAGGCACTAGGTGCCAAACTGGTGTGTTTTGGTTGGATTCGTGTATCCGTCCAAATCCGAGTCGTGTTAATAGGGGTAAATGAATAATAAAGTTTTATAATTGATATTGAAATGACATGGTATGAGAAATGGAAGTGAAATAGTGAATTGAAAATAGAATGTGAAATATGTTGCTAATATATGGAATATATGAGTTATATACTCATGAAATGACTATGGAATGGATATTGCAATTGTATAATGGTATGTGAAATAAATTGTGAAAAGCTATTTATATAGCAAGTATGAGAATTGAGATATTCGTGAAACAAATGAAATATGATATGGTTGTTGAAATAATTAAATATTAATATGTTTTTATATTTCAATAGCATATTTGAAATTTCTTATCTTTAAATATTCGGATTATAGAAATACCACTGAGTTTTTACTCAGCGTACGGTTTTGTTTCCCATGCACAGGTTAGGTACTTAAATTTTGATCGTCGATTTAGCATCCAACAACGATCGCGAACTCAAATGTGGTGATGTTTATCTTTTGCGTCGGCATGTACCTAGGGTGTCTAAATAATAATTATTTTGTGGTTTGATTGTAAATGAGGTTATACGTTTGATTTTGGTTGGTTTTATACATATAAATATGTGTTTGTTTTTGAAGCCATATTATGGCATGGTAAATTGAACTAAATCTAGATAGGTGCTTGTGAATCTAATTTTATGTTTAAGTGCTTAAGACCTAGGCAAATTGATTTGGATTTGGTATGTTTATAATTTGGATTAAAATGATGCTTTGATGATTATTTTGATGATATGAATTGTTTAAAATTTCTGTCTGTTTGAGTTGTAAATTCGATAATGCTCCGTAACCCAGTTCTGACGAGGGATACGGGTTGAGGGTGTTACAAAATTATTTGGTACACTGTTAGTAGAGTTTTTAGATTTCACAAGTAGGGTCAGGTAGTTGATAAGTGTTTTGTATAAGTATAGTGAAATATTTTTTAAAAAATACACATGTCAATTTTTTAAAACTACTTGTAAAATAAAAAAGTACACTGCTAGAATAAAAAAGTACACTGTTAATGTATCAAATACTTACTCTAAAATTATATCCAAATTTTAAGTTAACTTGTAACACCCCAAACCCGGCATAGACATTATGGCCGAATCCAAGAGTGTTACATGGAAGGGTTTTGAAAACAGTGTTATTTTGATAAAACTTTGTATAGTCGTTTGATAAATCATCTAAGTTTAATGTCTGTTACTGAAAGCGTTATTAGTTAATTCATTTTTCCGAAATATAATCTACAACGGAAGTTTTTAGAAAACGTTGTATCTTGGAAATCTAGTCCGTGTGTTTTGGAGAATCATTTATCTTGTAAAACCGTGATTTTGGCCGAGCATGGCCATAAAAGTTAAAACGCCTCAAAACCAAAATAAAAGTCAAACAGTCCAAAAATTCCAAATATTACAAACTTCCAAAAATAATCCTTAAATTAAATAAAAACCATAATCTTAAATAGTTTACGAACTCGTGGTCACCGTGAGGCTCCACCACACCGATCCGCTTAAGTCTGTGGATTACCCGAACAGAACAGACAACAGATGTGAGTTTTCGGAAACTTAGTGTGTAACCCAACAGAAGTAGCCACGCAATACATACAGTAATCTCATATACAGTCAAATACAGATTCAAAATTATGTCCTTTTCAGATACAAATAACAGAATCAGATAAGCAGTACAGATCTGCAGAATCCTACCCCATCCTCTACACACTATCTCTGACCATCCCATCACACCATGTGGTGTTAGAAACACTCACCCATTCCTACACACCATATAGTGTCGATGCGACATATTACCGATAATACGCAGTCAAGCTGCCAGAACATAGGCGAAGAGCCACCATACAAATCACTTCCTCCACATATACAAAACCCACCCCAATCACAAGTACAGAATACAAATAGAGAAATAACAGATACGGTAATATTATGCATAACATGCTCATATACAGATAACATATATATACTTAAGCAAAACAGATATACATATCAGTATCTTACACAAGACAAAGCATTAGAATATCAAATCTCATAATTTAGGGTTTGGTTAGCCCTTACTGACTCTACGGTAGGCCCACAGACGATCAGAACAACTCGTACGACCTTAGGAAAAATTTTAGAATTATGGGCCCACATCTTATGTGGGCCCACATGCCCAGATTAGCCTCGCCCGTGTGCCCACACGGTATGGCCCAAAATTTACATGCTCGTGTGACGTGCCCGCGTGGGCCCACACGACCACACTTGCACCACCACACAGTCCGTGTCTTGCGTACAACCACACCTTCGTCAAACACACGGTCGTGTCTCGCATATGGCCAACCACACGACTGGGCACACCCCCATGTGGCGTCGATAAAGCGCTTTTTCGGCTTTCTTTAAAACCTAATTTTCTGCGTTTTGGGAACACACCTGGTATGATTTTGATACGAAACCACTCCCGAGCCTTCCAAAACCTAAAAATAGAGTACCCAACATTGATTTAGTAGATTGATTAACGAAGACGACAACAAGAAATCAACACGAAACTGACTTATCACCAATGACAACCACCACTAACGCGTACTAAACCGTTGGAGCACTAACAAAAGGGTCCTCGCTAATTCTTGTGCAAAACGTCATTAAAGAATTACTATCCTCATAAATTAACCCATTAATGAAAATCCCCATGAATCAAATAATTCCAAACAATTAACAGAACCGAAACTTGCAGTCAAACGAAACCCCACTTGCCAAAAACGCACAATGAACACTGAAATATCAAAACACAAAGTTACGACAGTAGATAAAAGAATAGAATCATCGTAAAGGAAGAAGAAAAGAAAGTGGCAGAAAATAGAGAAAATTGACATCACATTCTTGGGAAGAGAGAGATAATTTTGAAAATAAAATAAAAATAAAAAAGTAAAAAAATATTTGATAAATCCCAACTCCCTACTAACATCTCAATCTCAACTACCTCAGAATTCCAACTCCACCGAAACTCTATCACAAAATTAAGCAAAAATAACTTCCACACTCGCGCAAGGATTCGAACACAAAATTCCAACACATTAACTCATTTACCACTCGAACCAGTAGACTCATTCTGATATAGATTAATAGATAGTTTTATATAAACCCACTCAATAAGGGTAAGGCTTAGATTTAAAATAACAAAGTAAGGCTTGGATCTAAAATAATAAAGTTTTGCCAAAAGTGATAGTTGAATCCAAGACCTCACACACACACCCAGAACAACAGATACCCAGTTGTGTCAGAATTTATAGAAACATAAATAAATTAAGCGGGGCGTTACAACTCTACCCCCTAAATGAAATTTCGACCTCGAAATTTACCTAATTCGAACAGATGAGGATACTGCTGAAGCATCGAGTCCTCAGGTTCCCACGTGGCTTCGTCAGTGCCATGATTCCGCCACAGAACCTTTACTAAGAGAATGGACTTCCTCCTCAAAACCTTAATATCCCAATCCAAAATCTAAATCGGCTCTTTCTTGAAAGTCAAGTCCGGTCTAACCTCGATCTCCCCAACAGAGACAATATGAGATAGATCAGACCGGTATCGTCTTAACATTGAGAGGTGAAACATATCATGGATACGGTCTAACTCTAGAGGTAGGTCAACTGATAAGCAACCAGTCCCACATGCTTCAAAATCCGATACGTCCAGATGAACCTAGGGCCCAACTTGCCATTACGGCCGAACCTAGAACTTTCTTTCATGGAGAAACTTTAAGAAAAATGAAGTCACCCATAGAGTACTCGATATCTCTTCTTTTTAGATCCGTAAAAGACTTCTGTCTATTAGAAGCCGCCTTCAAACGATCTCAAATCAGTCTAACTTTATCTTCAGTCTCAAAAACCAACTCAGAACCTAAAACCCGATGCTTACCCAACTCAGTCCAAATAGCGGAGTACGACACTTACGACCATACAAAGCCCCGTAAGGTATCATCTGGATGCTAGGCTGGAAACTGTTATTGTAGGCGAACTCAGCTAGCGATAGAAAATCCTCCCAACTACCTCAGAAATCAATAACACAACTTTGAAGCATATCCTCCAGTATCTGAATCACCCTCTCAGATTAACCATCGGTCTAAGGATGAAACGCAGTATTGAAGTCCAATCTTGAACCCAGAGCCTCATGCAGTTTATTCCAAAATCGAGAAATGAAGCAAGGATCTCTATGAGAAATTATCAAAACAGGAACCCTATGTAGTCTTACAATCTCGAAAATATAGAGCTTCACTAACTTTTGCAGAAAGTAGTCCTTTTGAACTGAAATAAAATGAGCAGACTTGCTCAAACAATCCACGATGACCCAAACAAAATCCTTCTTAGTGGGGGTCAAGGGTAACTCACTAACGAAGTCCATCATCACTCGTTCCTATTTCCACAAAGGAATCTTAACTGGTTGTAGCAAACCTGAAGGCAACTGATGCTATCAGCCTTAACTTGCGGGCATGTCAAACAACGAACAACAAAATTCGTCACCTCACGCTTCAAACCCAACCACCAGTACAAATCACAAAGATCGCGATACATTTTATTACCACAGAGATGCATAGCATAAGGGCTATTGTGTGCCTCCCTCAAAATCGACTGTTTTAGATCAGAATCATTCGATACACAAACCCGTCCTCGAAAACACAGAACTCCATCCTTACTCAGTTCAAAATTAGATGTACAACCACTCTCAACTTGACGGAACCACAGAACCAAAGACTCATCCCCTAACTACTTTTTCAAATCTTCTTAATCCAAGTCGACTTAACCTGCAACTCGGCTAACTGACCCTCATCATTGAACAGACTAAGACGAGCGAAAATCACTCTCAAATCAGTCATCACTCTATGAATGAGAGCATCGACCACCACATTGGCCTTACTATGATGATACCCTATCTTGTAGTCATAATCTTTGAGTAGATCAATCCATCGACGTTGTCTAAGATTCAACTTCTTATGAGTAAGGAAGTACTTGAGGCTCTTGTGATTGGTGTAGATGATACACCTCTCACTGTACAGATAATGCCTCCAGATCTTTAATGCAAATACCATAGCAGTTAACTTGAGATCATACGTCGAATAATTCCCCTCATGTGACTTAAGTTGACGGGATGCATAAGCCACAACCTTACCATCTTGCATCAGTAGACATCTTAAGCTGACAGGTGACTTATCACTATACACTACATACTCCTTACCAAATTCAAGTTGTATCAAAACAGGAGCCTAAGTCAAAACAGACTTGAGTTTCTCAAAGCTCGATTGTTGTGCATCAGTCCAAACAAAAGGAACACCCTTGCACAAAAGCTTAGTCAAATGAGCTGCAATCAAGGAAAACCCTTCGACAAATAGCTGATAATATCTCGCAAGACCTAGAAAACTATGAATCTCAAATACGTTCTTGGACTGTTTCCAATCAAGCACAGCCTCAATCTTCCTAGAATTAACTCAGATCCCCTCGGCAGAAACCACATGCCCTAGAAAAGTTACCTTTCGCAACCAAAACTCACTTTCTCAACTTAGCATAGAGCTGCTTCTCTCAGAGTATCTAAAGCACTACTTTAAGATGCTCATCATGCTTATCACACTCATCCTCAATCTTAGAGTAAACCAAAATATCATCGATGAAGACTACAATGAACTGATCCTAGATACGACTGAAAAACTCGGTTCATCAAATCCATGAATGCAGTTGGAGCATTTATCAGACCAAAGGGCATAACAAGGAACTCGTACTGTCCATAACGAGTCCTAAATGCCATCTTATAAACATCCACTTCCTTAACTCTAAGCTGATGATACTCAGAATGGAGATCTATTTTCGAAAACACTGAAGCCCTTTGGAACTGATCAAATAGGTCGCCGATCCTCAAAAGTAGATACATATTCTTCATAGTCAGTTTATTCAACTACCAGTAATCAATGCACATCCTCATGGTATCATCCTTTTTCTTTACAAACCGAACCGGTGCCCCCATAGAGACACACTCGGATGGATGAAACCCCGATTTAGAAGCTCTTGAAGTTGAGCCTTAAGCTCTGTAAGCTCCTTTGGTGCCATTCGGTAGGGAGCGATGGAAACAGAAGCTACATCTGGTAGAAGCTTAATGTTAAACTTAACATCCCGATTTGGAGGTAAACCTGGTAACTCCTCAAGAAAGACATCTAGAAATTCCCTCACTGTTCTAATTTCCTGATGAAGAGTCCCTAAAAACACTAACCTAGGCCAAATACGCCTCACACACTTTTTGAATCAATTTTTTTGCCACTAGAGCGAAGATCACATTAGACAAGTAATCTCGATGCTCACCGATTACAACCACTTTCTTATCATCTACGGTCCTCAGAATAACCCTCTTAGTCGCGCAATCCAAGGTAACTCGGTGCTCAACTAACTAGTCCATACCTAGAATTAAATTAAACTCCCTAAACGGTAGCTCCATCAATTTTTTTAGAAACACAACCACTTGCACTTCTAACAGAACATTCCTATATAATCTATTAACCCGAATAGATTTCCCCAACGGACTCAATACGATAATCTCACTAGAAGTACACTCAACAGAAATCCTCAAGTTTTCAGAAACACCACTATCTACATAAGAATGTGTAGAACCTATATCTATCAGAGCAGTATAAGGAATATAAAAAATAAAGAACGTACCTGTGATCACATCAGGGGCATCTCCTCTCGGCGTCGAGTAACATAAATCAGTGTAGGCTTCCTCACTTCAGTCTGATTAGCACCTCTGTCCGATGCTTTCTGTCCTCGGCCCATACTATTACCACCCCTAGTCGGTCCATGGCCCCTAGGTGGCTGCTGAACTACCATTTGAGGCTGTATGAACTAGGTCTTAAAGCTTGCATCTGATCAGCATGATACGGACACTCTCTAATACAATACACCAAAGACCCACATCTCAAACAAGCCCCTAACCTCCTCCAACATTCACTTGGATGGCGCCTACCACAATCACCACATGGCTGAATCCTAGTAGGAGCAACAGAAACACCCACTCTAACAGGCCCATCAGGTCTGGCCCATTTCTTGGGCCTTTGAACAGAACTAAAGGGCTCTGAATCTCTCTTATTCTTGCCTCTCTCACGATCCCTATTCTAGCGCCCCATGCACTTAACTTCTTCAGCAATGTTCGCCTTATCCACCAGAACAACAAACTCACGCTCCCTCTGTGAAGTAATCGAACCCTTAAACTGTCTTTCAAACTGTTCTCAAATCGAACACATTTCTCATACTCAGATGCGACCATGCCTCGAGTATAGCGACTTGACCTCATACTTGGCCATAGATTTATCGTCTTGCGTGAGATTCATGAACTCACGCCTACAAGCATCAACATAGCTCGCACTTACATACTTCCCCTAAAAGGTAGTCTTAAAACTAGTCTAGAATGGGGTCCAACGACCCTCTCTAACACCCTCAACATGGCTTGGGACAATGCGTCGTCCCCAATTGAGCGGCTTTGAGACCCAGTCTCAGTAGCTTGTGAAACCAATGTCTCACTCTTGTCTAAGTTTGGCATACTGCCTAAAGAGGAAGACTCAGCTCGAGCCCCTTATGGCCCCTACTGCGCCCATGAATACCACGACTGCGAATTCCAGGAACACTGATCGTATATTTTCAAATTTATATACATTATAAATTTTTTATGCATCAATTCCAGTATTTATTAGCAAATTTTTTATGCTTAATTTATCAAATGTTCAGAAATATTTCAGAGGTTTCAGTCTCTAACTAACTCAGTACAGTTTTAGAAAGTACTAACTACAGTGTTTTTAGAAAGTTCTATTTAAGTTCAGAAGTACTTATAGGATCAGCGTCGAAGACTCAGTGTACCACATATTTACTCAAAATTATCAAAATTATTTCAAAACCAGTCCTTTTGAAACACAATTTTGGAACCCAAAATTTACAGCTCAAGTTTTGCAACCTATTTTTGATACCACTAAATATAACACCCCAAACCCGGCCTAAACGTTATGGCCGAATCCAAGAGTGTTACATGGAAGGGTTTTGAAAACAGTGTTATTTTGATAAAACTTTGTTTAGTTGTTTGATAAATCATCTAAGTTTATTGTCTGTTGCTGAAAGCGTTATTAATTAATTCATTTTTCCAAAACATAATCTATAGCGAAAGTTTTTAGAAAACCTTGTATCATGGAAATCTAGTTCTTGTGTTTCAGAGAATCATATCTTGTAAAATCGTGATTTTGGCCGAGCGTGGCCATAAAAGTTAAAACACTTCAAAACCAAAATAAAGTTCAAACAGTCCAAATAGTCCCAATATTACAAACTTCCAAAAATAATCCTTAAATTAAATAAAAATCGTAATCTTAAACAGTTTACGAACTCTTGGTCACCATGAGGCTTCGCCACACTGATCCACTTAAATTTGTGGATTACCTGAATAGAACAGACAATAGATGTAAGTGTTCGAAAACTCAGTGTGTAACCCAATAGAAGTAGCCACACAATACATACAGTAATCTCATATACAGTCAAATACAAATTCGGACTTATGTCCTTTTAGATATAGATAACAAAATCAGATAAGCAGTACAGATATGCAGAATCCTAGCCCCATCTTCTATACATCATCTCCGACCATCCCATCACACCATGTGGGGTTAAAAATACCCACCCATCCCTACACACCATATAGTGTCGATGCGACACATTACCGATAATACGCAGTCAAGCTGCTAGAACATAGGCGAAGAGTCGCCGTACAGATCACTTCCTCCACATATACAAAACCCACCCCAATCACAAGTACAAAATACAGATACAGAAATAACAGATAAGGTAATATCATGCATAACATGCTATATACATATAACATATATATATACTTAAGAAAAACATATATTCATATTAGTATCTTACACAAGACAGACTATTAGAATATTAGATCTCATAATTTAGGGTTTGGTTAGCCTTTATCAACCCTACGGTAGGCCCACAGTCGATCAGAACAACCAGTGCAACCTTAGGGAAAATTTCAGAATTATGGGCCCACACACACGCCCAGATTGGCTTCGCTCATGTGGCCCACACCCCAATATGACGTAGCCCTTGTGACCCATATGGCCACACTCACACCACCACACGGCCTGGCACACGCCCGTGTGGCGTCGACAGAGAGTTTTTTGGCTTTCGTCGAAATTGGATTTTTGCATTTTGGGAACACACCTGATATGATTTTGATGCGAAACCATTCCCGAGCCTTTCGAAACCTAAAAATAGAATACCCAACATTGATTTAGCAAATTGATTAACTAATTCGACAACAAGAAATCAATAAAAAACTGACTTATTGCCAACGACAACCACCGCTAACGCGTACTAAACCGTTGGAGCACAAACAAAAGGTTCCTTGTCAATTTTTGTGCAAAACGTTCTCAAAGAATTACTATCCTCCTAGATTACCCCATTAATGAAAATCCCCACGAATCGATAATCCCAAACAATTAACAGAACCGAAACTTGCAGTCAAACGAAACCTCACTTACCAAAAACGCATGATGAGCACCGAAATATCAAAACACAAAGTTACGACAGTAGATAAAAGAATAGATTCATCGAAAAGGAAGAAGAAAAGAAAGTGGAGAACAGAGAAAATTGACGTCAGATTTTTGGAAGAGAGAGAAAATCTTGAAAACAAAATAAAAAATAAAAATATATTTGATAAATCCTAACTCTCCACTAACATCTCAATCTCAACTACCTCAGAATTTCAACTCCACCAAAACTCTATCACACAACCGAGCAAAAATAACATCACCGAAACTCAATAAGAGTAAGGCTTAGATCTAAAATAACAAATTTTGCCAAAAGTGAGAATTAAACCTAAGACCTCACACACACTTAAAATACTTAACCATTGAAGTAGATACTTAATTATGTTAAAGTTTATAAAAACAGAAATAAAGTAAGCGGGAACGTTACATAACTCACAAATATTATATCATTAAATTGCATGCATTGCAAATATTTTAAAATAAAATTATTAGTTTGTTTTTATAATTAACGATTAATAGAAAATATAACAATAAGTATTGACGATAAATTATTGATAAAACTAAGTATATGATTAATAAAAATAAATAAATTGCAGATATAATTATTCAGTTATTCATAATTTTGTTTAATCATTTAATTTTAAAATAATTAAATTGATATTAAAATTTTGATCACCCAATCATTTGATTGGAAAACTTAAACGATGTAACATTTATAAGATGTTAGATGACATTGTCACAATATGTAATATATGTGGCAATATCTTGCATCATGAATTTTGTTTTAAATATAATTTTTCCTTAAAAAATAAGTTACACTTTTAGTTTAATTTAAAAATATATATTTAAGTCACTAGTTTTGAAAAATCTATAGTTTAATTGCTACCATTTGTAAAATGATTATTTTTTCTTTAAAATTACAAAATTTTCAAATTTCAATTAATATTTTTATTTGACTAGTGTTGTTTGTAATAAAATTTATTTGATAAAATTGATATAAAGTAATCTAAGTATTGAAATTTTACAGTTTTGTTAACTAACCTTATTCAACATTTAATTGTAATAAAAGTAATTAAAATAAAGTAAAAGTTTAAATATATTTTTAATTCCATAAAATAAAATACCAAATTTTATATCTAGATTTTTTTTAAATGCGATACAGATTTAATTGTTTCATCTTAAAATATTTAACATTAAAACAATACAAAAAAAATTATCATGAATATAAATATTATTTTATTATATTTTTAAAGGTTATTTATTTTATATATATTGTTAAGTTAATTTTGGTTTTTGTTAAATTTTTTATAATCAAGTATTTATTTAAATAATTTTATATTTACCTCAACTCTAATTTAATTAATGGCTATAATTAATTCTTATTTAATTTGATCAATGCTATTAACATAAGCATTTATTTTAAAATATATTTTAAGTTTAGTAATTTACTATAAAATAATTTTAATATTGTAACATTAAAACTTAAGGAGATATCTTAAAATAAAAAGAGACAATTTATTTAAAATCAAATTAATATTGAGCATTAAGCGATAAGTACTTCTTATTTAATAATATTTTAGTTTGAAATTTTGTATCAAGTAAAATTTAATACAATTTACAAATCAAATTAAAATGTATTTTAAAATTTTTTTCTGCACTGAAATTACCAAATTTCCTTATTAAATAATCCTATTATTAAATTATTCTATACTTTGAAGATTATTTAAAAAAAATAATAATCTAAACAGGAAAATAGCATAGTTTAAAGTTCATATTGTAAGAATTTTATGTAAATTCTAATGTTATAAATATTGCCTAAAACATATAATCTTAAAATTTGTTTTAAGAATTTTATTTATTAAAAAAAGAATTTTATTTGAAATGTAAAATATAATTGAAATAATTTAAAAGCCAAAAGAAAATATGTAATATGTTTAAAATCTAACATTTCAAATATTGCTTTAGATCGTTTTTTTATACAATGTTTAGATTTATTCATAACATCTTTCAACTTTTAAATAAGAGAATAAATGCATTTCAACGTATTTGAACCCATATTCTCTGATACTGACAACAATACTAACCGAGCTAAGACTTAGTCAAGAAAACATAAAATTCTTCATGCATATTTATTGGGGTGATTAAAATAATAAAATATAAAATTTTAGTTTTAATCTTGTGGAATTGGAATATAAGGTTTAATATTTTAAGATCTGGAAATTTTATATATAAAGTTTAATATTTAAGTTTTGTAGTAAATATTACAAAATATAACATATCTTATCTTTCTTTGAGTATAATTCACACTGAATAAATCATTCTCAACACATATCACAATAGATAGCATTATTGTGATTCTAATTTAAGCATTTTCTAAACTTTGTATTCATTAAGATTAAAAGAAGTAATATTTATGTATCATTTAATAAAAATATTGTGTAACGTTAAATGTATTTTTAAATTATAATTTATTCTTTTGAATGAAAATGATAACTTGTATTGTTCTATAATATAAACTTGATTGTAGATTTCACTCAAAACTTTTGGACAATTAATAAATTAAGAAATCAAAATAAATTTTTATTTCTAATATGTATATACAAAAATTTTAGAAATGTGATTTTAGTTTAAATTTTAAATAACTTAATATTTAAGTTTTTACTTGTATTAGATGAAATTGAATTTTGAAAAAAAATGAAATGAGGAAAAGGTAAAATTGGAAAAATGCATAATGTGATGCCGATAAAATTAAAGTCTAATTTAAAATAATTCTCAAAAGTGTTTTGAAAAATAAAAATAAAACACTTTTGGGAAATGTTAAAACTTTAAATCTCTAAAAAAATATTTTTGGGACAATTTTTGACTTGAGAGAACCATTTTTTCTCAAAAATAATTTATTTAAGAATAATTTTATCCCAAAATGTTTCTTAAAAACAATATTAAATAGAACTCAAATGAAATCCCGTAGAACTATACACTTTAACCAAAAATGGTGACACATGGTTTTAATTGCATTATTATTATTATTATTATTATTATTATTATTATTATTATTATTATTATTATTATTATAGCAAATATTAACTATACAAAATATCCACATTTATAGATAAACATTAGAAACTAAAATTTAATTCATCAGAAAACTTTTATTTTACTTGGAAACGGTCATTTTAATAATAGAAAACACTGCACATGAAGTTAAATCGGAATACAAAACAATTAGTCAATTTAATATAAAGCATCATAGCAAATTTTCTCAAGAAGCTAAACACTGTTAACCAAAAAACAAATCCCCTGCCTAACTGGTTTCACCAAAGTATTTGCCCTCCCACAAAATGTCAAAATACATTGTAATTTGATATTTTTTATCTACTTCTACCATAAATAAATCTATCTAAATTGTTGGAAAAATTGTTTTTATGAGAACTTTGAGGTATATTCTCAATAAGTAAAGGTGGAGAGTTGAATCATAATATTATGGTTTTATATTCTACTCCATGAGACCTTTACAACGGTATATCATATGCTCAAAATAGTTGAGTGATGAATGAGAAATTGATGCTCAAAGTAAGCTATTTGGTAATATTGTTGAGGAAAAATAAATGCTTAGATCCTACATTGGTTAAATACCAAAGTGTGAGATGTGTTTATATATATGAACCCTCTTAAAATATATTTGAATGGTTAAGCTTGTAACCTTGTCTCGCACGTAGGGGGAGGTGTAGGCCCAAACCCAACGGGATTGGGGTGCACTCGCACAACGTGGGCAATGCGAAATGTTTAGACCGGTCGGGCCCAAATGGGCTTGCGAATATTTTAGCCCAACACGAATTTATTTTCCTCACATAATCTACTTGTTAAATATTTATCTTATTGATTTGATTCTAATAAATTTGATTAAATTTTTTAATCAAATTGATTTAATGGCATATTTTATGAATATTTCTTTTCAAAATTCCAACATTCTCCATGCCTATAAAAAGCCATGATTTCTGAAGGTTTTTCACAAGAAAATACTATATGATATTTTTCTCCTACCAAAACTCTATTGCTCTCAAAACTCTTCCTTTTCCTCTTTGTATTTTCAGATATTCCGATGATAGAAAAAGACATTGTTCGTTCGTTGATCATTGTAGAGGTTCTACTACTTTGATCACTGCTGTTGTTGTATCTTGGGAGACATTCGACAATTTTACTTCAAGTATCGTAAGAGCGGCCGAATCTGTCTTAAGAAAACTATGTTTCACAGGGCTCAATGTTTCGTAAAATCCCTATTTTTTCTTCTTTATTTCAACTTTGTATTACGGTTTTGTTTGATTTTCATATTTCACAATTTACTTATAAATTGTTCCATTTATATTTTATTTATATAATTATTTATTTATATTTATCTATTTTGTTCCGCTAACTTGTGTATTGTCTAACATAAATATCTCATACAAATTGCATGGAACTTTATTTTTTAACACATCATTCAATAATAATTGCACCATTTAATTGTACAATTAAAAGTAAATTATCTTTCCATTTAGTCGAAGAAACACCTTCATGACCCTTTTCTTATATATAAATAAATATAACATATCCATTTATCTCTAAATAATTGATATGGTCAAAACTTTGGTGGAAGTAATAACTCTTCAAAATACTATAAAACAACAACAATGTATCCAAATAAATAACACAACTTAAGTTTTGCTAAGAATAAATCAAAAACAACACGGCCACTAAAATAGAGTAGATCTAGTAGCCAATCACCCTTGAGATCATTAACAACATCCTATGAGATGAGATTAATGGTTTCAATTGTCACACCTTTGACCATGAAAATGGGTTTAAGGCCCCATGGGCTCCCTCTATGCTAATGACTTCTCCTTGCTTTAGCTTCTGCCTTAAGGCACCTCGAGGGTTAAACATGCTCCACTCTTACATAAAGTCTTTTCTTAATAATCTATTAACCTATTTGTTTGTTGACCGCAACTCTAACCATGTACTTGATGACATTCCAAACATAATTGGTATGGCCATTGTATAACTTATGGGGCATACCTTTGTGAACAATGTCACCTAAATGCCAATATAGTCATTGATCTTGTAGGCCTTGAGGCAAGTGGACAAAGAAGTATGTCGTTGAGCTCTTCGAGCTTCCATAGCTATTTAAATTACCATTTATTCATAAAAAGGCTCTATCAAATCAATTTGGCCATTGAAAAGTAAATCATTTTTAAAAAAAAAAAAAGATCAATCAATTGTGTATTATATGAAATATTTGCATAAAACAATGTATTTAAAAAAAAATCAATGAAGAATAAAACTATAATAAAAAAATAATGATTTGTTATTTAAAAAAGGATAAAAATGATGAGTGATGCTCTGCCTACGGTGGAATTTGCAGTGGGTGCGAATCATTCGAGATCGAATAGTTGCATTGGTCGAGCAACCAAGAAAGTTCTACAAGATCAGATTTAATGACAGACAAGGATGATCCGACAGTGGACGAAAATGGATAGCAGATACAGATTTCGAGCTCTTCTAAGGCGTTGTATAAATCAATGTTGATAGGGGACTCACCGACTCCTATGTAGAATGTATCCATGGAGGAAGAGTTTGCACTCATGGATGGGGATATGGTAACATAGGTGGTGATTGTGTTCTGTTGATAACTTTTTCAAATCTGGTACAAGACTACATTAGACGTAGAATGGCAAGGACAATCGTTGTCAAATTACTAGGCAGAAGAATAAGATTTAACGTTCTATTGAATAGGTTTTTTTTGCTGTGGAAACCTAGACAACCTGATTCAAATGATAGACCTAGAAAATGAATTTTTTTGTTAGGTTTTAGGATGATGATAATTTCTATAGGGCTTTAATTGGGGGACCGTGGGTAATCTATTTACTTATCGGTTTGACCATGGTTGTCGAAATTCTCGACGACCTAAAACGAAGTTCATATTGCAATACCCAATGGGTGTCCTTTGAGGTGGACATCGCAATACCCAAGAGTAGGTATCAGGATACCACTGTAGATGACTCTTTTTCTACTTCATTTCAGGTCTGTCAGAGGTGTTGTGACTTTCACGCTTCGATGTCACGGTACCTCTTTTTAGGAAGCATTTTCACTCACATTCGGGCATCCGATGACTCCCTACAACACTCAATCAACCATTAAGTTCCCAATGGTGCATTTGGCAATTTTAGGTATCAAAAGTAGTGTAAAAAAATAATATTTCATTTATTAAAAATAAAAATAAAAAATAAGTAAAAACATAATAAAAACATATAAATTGCTTAGAAACAAGATCGTTAAGTGTAATGAGGAGCCTAATTTGACACATCAAATAATGACAGATTAGAAGGCACTTGAAATGGCAACGTTAAATGTTGAGGTGTTTGCTCAATTTTGGGGTTTGTTTTATTACTATTGTTTTATGGATACAAAAAAAAAATTGTTTGAATTGTCAAGGAGCCGGGCATCCCCGGTTCCATACTATTGTGAAGAAGTATATGGAGTTTTCTCATGATTTAGTTTGCTTGTTTGAAACCCGGGTTAGTGAAGCTAGAGCAGATGATATTATTTCTAAAATTTGGTATCCTAATTCATTTCAGGTTGAAGCTAATTGGTTTGCTGGTGGAATTTGGATTTGCTGGAATGAGGATTTTCCTATAGATATATTGGATATTCATTTGTAGGTTGTCCATCTAAAAGTTCGTAAAAAGCAAGGTTCACATAGTTTCTTTTGTTAAGCTATATACGCTAGCCCACAACCAGTAAAATGAAAAATTTGATAGTTTTTGGATTCTCTGGTAGCATTATTGGTAGGACCTTGGATTTCAATTGGGGATTTTAATTCGATCATTGATAGTTCTAAAAGAGCTGTGGTGTTACTATATCAAGGGTTGGGTGTAGAAGATTCTGTGAATTTTTGTTTAATAATTGTTTGTGGAATTTGGGAGTCAACAAAGCTCAATTTATTTGGTGTAGAAGGAACTTGTCTCAAAGTTTGGATAGAGCTATTTGCAATGAAGTTTGGGGTTTTTTGCACCAAAGTGTTCGATTAAGAATTTACATAGACTAAAATCTAATGTTTAGTAGAGGTCATAGGCCTTTCCGTTGTCTTGCAAGTTGGATGTTACATACTGGTTTTAGACACCTTGTTAGGGATAGTTGGATTAATGAGGGGAAATTGGCACAAATCTAGAACATATTTAGGAAGTGTTTCAGAGTGGAATAAATGAGTTTGTGGCAACATTTTTGCTCGTTAACGGGAATTGATTTCTGAATTGAGTCAGATTCAAAGAGTTTTGGAATGGAGAAGTTATTTTAGAATCTGGTCTCATGAATTGGCACTTCAGCAGGAGATAGAAGAAATCTTAAAGCAATGGGAGTTATTGTGGTTTAAAAAATCTCGACCAATGTGGCTTATGAATGGTGATAGCAATATAAGCTACTTCCATAACCATATATTGGCTAGTCGAAAGAAAATCATAATCGAGGGTCTTGTGATTGGAAATGAGTGGTGTTTTGAGGATGAGGTATTGAAGAATCATGTTGTGGAATTTTTAAGGACCTTTACACTGTGGATTATTTGGTTGATGGTGTTTTTCCATGCCATGGTAAATTTTCCTCTATTTCTTCTGATGAGCTGGGATGTTTGTTATTGGTGGTTCTTGATGATGAGGTCACAAAGTGACTTTTGGTAAGGCTATGCAGAAAACGCCTAAGGTAGATGGGATTTAGCCAATATTCTTTCAGTCTTAATGGGATGTTGTGGGGTCATCAGTATGTTCTCTTGTAAACCAAGTGTAACACCCCTAACCCGTCTCTGCCGCCAGATAAGGATTACGTAGTATTATGACACATATCGAAATAAATGATAACATAAAATCATTCATCTATTAATTTAAATAACAAATATTCAAAACCCATCATCATTCATAGCATATATATAATTACGGGCATTATATCGAGCTTATGGAACCTAAAAATCAATTTGGAAACAATTAGGAACTAATTTAAAATAAAGCAGAAAAATGTAGAAATTTTGAAATCAGGGGTCACACGGCCGTGTGATAGAGCCCAAGTCATGTGCCCAAACCGCGTACATATCGAAAATAGGGTCACACGGTCATGTCGCCAGACTGTGCGCAATTTGAAATAGGGTCACACGGTCGTGTCCTAGGACGTGTAACAACCTAAGACAGTGCGGAAAAACCTGAACCAGAATTGAATAGGCTACATGGCCGTGTGAAGTGGTCAAGTGTGACACACGACCATCTGACAACCCGTGTGCACTTAAAATCACTTCTGAAACAAGCCAAAATATTTCTCATTCCTTAGGTGCCAAGTCAAACCAAAATCAACCATTCTTATACCTTCAAAACACATTCAAACAAGCTTAAAACATGCCAAAACATTCAACCAATATGCCTTCGTTGGCATCACATTTCATACACCAAACTAAACACACATTCAATCATCTCAAGTACTACTTTAAAGATATACCAATATACCAATTCATTCATTTCAACATATCCATTTTACCATATCATCAACACTTGCATAAGGCATGAACCAAACAACCAAAGCACTCATATGAACATACATGAGCCAAAATACCAAATATATACACATCATCAAGCCTTACTTAACTAAATCTTAAAACAACATCATTATAAACCGTTAAATTTAAAACTCCTAGTACGTGCCATTTATAACCCAACTTCAAAATGATCAAAACTTCTATTGATTTGGGAATAGATAGTGTGTATGCTCCGACTTGAACTTCCAACCGATCGAGATTTTCAATGATCTATATAAAAAAACAACAGACGTAAGCAAATCAATGCTTAGTAAGCTCGTATATAGCGGAAACTTAAACTTACCAAATTTGAATTTTTTTTTACATTTCATGCCTAATTTCATTAACAAGCCTATGAATTCATTCATTTTCTATGCACACAACAAATCTCACAAGTTAGTGAGTTCACATATATACATGAAACTTGAGCATACTATAGCAAAACAACATTCAAATAGCATATTAACCAATCAATTCATCCAACTCATATTCAAATGGTAAATTGCATTCCATTTTATTATACCAAATCCAATTTCTCCTTTCAATGATTAATTCTATGTAGCTAATGCATATATTCTTTTCATTTTACATATTTAAAAACTTAAAACATATAACATCATTAATGTTCATAAATAACTATTGCAATTTAATCACCCCTTCCAATCTATAAAATGTGATACATTCTATCAAAACTTGATACCATATAGCCATTTCAAGTATCGACCTTATCACAACATGATTCAACAATTCCAAGTCAGTAAATAACAATTAGGGCATGTTTGGTTCGTTGTAATGGAATAGAGTTATAATGTAATAGAGCTGTAATTAGTAATTCAATTATTTGGTTGAATGGAATGGAATAAAACTATATTAGTATTATTGTGTTTGGTTGAATGAAATGATGTTGTAATAGTATTAGAAAAAATTTGAATTACCAAAGTACCCTTAATAGATTTTTTAAGTATATAATTATTATTATTAAATTTTACTAAGATTATTATTAAAATAATAAATAATTTAATCATATTTTAATAGAACTATTACTAAATATAATTAAATAAAATATATATATAATTTAATAACATTCTTAATATAATTTTTACTAAAATATGAATTAATAAAAATCATAACATAATCTCATAGGATCATAGTTGCCAAAATTACAAATATTAATCCAAAAGCAATAATTATTCTCATTTTATATATATGAAAAATATCAAATATTTATACACTAAATAAACACATGTTTTAACTTCTCTATGAGACTAACCTAGCCAACCAAAAATTTGTAGACCAAATCAAAAGCCATGCAAAATGGATTCCACCATAAAGTGCTGGAGACATGAGAGATATAAATTCCATTGGCAACCAACCAAGTCATCACCAAAATTAGATCAACCAATGTATAAATGAACACTAACAAAGCATAATAAACAATAGTATAATTAAAGCAGGCACATAATGTGTAGGAGCATATGGGAGAATTGCTTTTTAAAGTCTCAACAGTGGATAAATATTTGAATTATTGAACAACAATGGATTAATTTACACAAACATCCATGGAAAGTAATAACAAAAAGGGGTAAGTAGGAATTTTTCCACAGGTTCCCCGGTTCTGTCGTGTTCGAATTTTCCTAGAGCTAAACATCATATACAAAATAAGACAATTTCCGTAACGAGTATGCATGGCATAATATGTGCCTAAAGATCTATTTTTTCGACGATTTTCTCATCATTCGAGGCAGCATATTCATCTTCACTCAGTTTTTCATCACTTGACTTCACTTCTTCTGC
Source organism: Gossypium rotundifolium (assembly GCA_025506655.1). Classification (NCBI taxonomy): domain Eukaryota; kingdom Viridiplantae; phylum Streptophyta; class Magnoliopsida; order Malvales; family Malvaceae; genus Gossypium; species Gossypium rotundifolium. The sequence goes on along the minus strand of CP106732.1, from coordinate 117,121,340 downwards.
TTCTACAACATATTCAAGCTTGACATATTTCTTACAGTATTTTGGAACACAAAAGAGTCATAACTTATAAGCATTCTAGGAATAAGAAAAAAAAGGCATTCTTAAAATGCCATTGCAAAAAAAGGACATGAAATGCATGCTGCAGATCGATTAGAACCAAATTTTGAAAGTGCATCTACCATAACTTGATTTAATGTTTCCCTGGCCACAATTTCTATAATGTACATAAAACCGACATCTAAAACAATGGCATGAACTAACAGTATGTCTATTTTAGAGCCAACAATAGAAGAAATAAACAGCAAAAACCAAAAAGCTATCTCAACAAGATTAAAAAATGAGTAGTAGGTAGCGCAAATGGGTCTTGCGCATGAGTGGAAAGGAGCAAGTTCCCTCAAAATATGATCCAATTAAAGCTATAAAAAAAAACACCTAATCTGGTTCTAATAAATCTGCAACTTCATCAAAATATCATAAACATCATAAATTGGCAACTTCATCAAACAAACATTGACAGTTCAATTCCACATCCACTTCCCATATATAAAATTTAAGTTTTCTTTATTTTTATGGAGAAAATAAAACTAATTAGTGTCCAAAAGTAAACCTAAAAGTTGAACCATACAAAACCATAATTTAATTTTAATCCATTTCATAATCATAGCTTAAATCATTATTCATATCTAATTATTATTCTAATTTGCTTTGCAGGTAGCATATTTTAAGAGTTATAGTTTGATTAACTTTTATTGGTTATAACTTTGATTTTCCATAAATCATGAAATTGGCTTTCATGGGATCCATTAACGCTCTTTTCCATCGCTTCCTGCTGCCACATTCTAATCATATTAAAAAATAAACAACAAAAACTAGATGGTAAAGTGCTGCTTTTATCTTATCGAGCAAATGAATTATAATTTGTGTATCCATAATCAAATATCGAAATGCATTTCATGCACTATCTAATCCTCTTTTTCACTAGTTCTTTAGAAGTTTCTAATGAATAGACAACTTCGGTATTTTCACATAATCATGCTGCCAATAAAAGCAAAATACTACCTTTGTTTTTTCTTTCTTCACAAAATGTTAATCTTTGTTGCTTTAATTATTCGAATATGAAACTATTTCTATTAAATTCATGAAAAGTTTATTGTCTCTGGCTTCCAACTAAGAAAAATAAAGATGAGAACCCTAAGCTTAAAAATAACAATAAATAGAAAAAAATTTAGAGAGAGGGAGTGAAATTATCGCCGACGCTACCACCACCACTTCATGTTCGAAGTCCTAGATTTCCCCATTTCAATATCTCTTGATTCCTTTTTGATGACTCTAACTACAAAAAAGTTCAAATAGGAGAAATCAGAAATGCAGTGAAAAAGCCAAAAAAAAAAGAAATAAAAAAAAAGGTTGCAACTCTACAACCAAAGGGTTTTATTGGCTTAAAAGGTGAAGAAAAAGAATAAAAATGAAGAATAGATTGACTTAGGTCTTTTCTGCAATCAAAGGGAAAAAGGGAAACATAGAGATGAGAAAAAAAGAAAGTTACCCGTGAATCGGGGGAGAAGATGATAGTTCCAGTGCTTCATTCTCTGGGTGGAGGTGAGGGCAAAAATTGAAAAGGAGGAAAAAATTTACTTCACACAGGAATGAATAGCTATTCAGTGGTGAGGGAAGGGAATGACTATCATCCTTTTCCTGTAATACACCCTGATTAAATTCAGACTGTAATAGCATTAAAGCCAACCAAACTAATGTTTGATGGTGGGCCCACCAAATTGGGCTGGAATCTATTCATAAGCCCCCAACCAAACATGCCCTTATATGGATATTCAAAATTCAAAATTTTGTTCACTTTAATAAAACAATTTAGCATTGTACATCCTTTATTTTTTCGATGGAACTTTGCAAAAGAACTCAATACACAAGTCCAAAAATAGATGATGCCTGTATGAACTTGTAACGACCCGAATTTGGGCTTAGTAGAATGGGGCCCATTGGGCCTTAGGCGTGAGAGCGTTTAAAATTTTTTAGAACATGAGAACGGAACTAATGCAAGTTGGACCTATTAGGTGAGTGATTTTGGAAGGTTAGGGAGCTTCTATGAAGTCCTAAGATCAAACTTGGGCTTTAGGAAAATTTTGATTTTAGGTGAATAAAACTCTGGGAGCTAGTAGGTAGGCTTTAAGAATAAAATTTGAGGGGAAATGACACAAAAAGAGTTGTGGTGTGGTGGCAAAGAGGTGCCACTTAGGGAGCAAGGGAGTGACGCCACAGGGAAGCAAGGGATCCAAGGTTCTAGTCTTGGTACTAGCTTTTCTTTTAGATTATTCTCTTTTAAAGGGAATTAGACTTTAGCTGTAGGCTTAACTTTTATGGTGCATGGGTTAAGACACAAATGACCACATGGTGGAGTGGTGGTGGTGTCAGTATGATAGTAAGGAAGAGAGGGGTTCGAATCCTGCAAATGGCAAATGGAAGGCTTTTATTTTGCTCAGGAGAGGATAGGAGGTTGTGTTGGAGTGGAACTCTACAAAGTGGATGGAGACTTGGTCAATCAAGTTTGAATGGAAGGTGGAGAGGAGATTGAGGAGATTTGAATTCGTCAAATATTTGAATGAGTGAAGGGGAGTAAGTGTAGGAGGGTATCATGGGATGTGGAGAGTGGAGGTGGTTGGAAAAATTTGGGAGGGGTGTTTAGGGAGTAAGTGTAGGAGGGTATCATGGGATGTGGAGAGTGGAGAGTGGAGGTGGTTGGCTAAATTTAGAAGGGGTGTTTAGGGCATGTTCGGTCATTTTCTAAGTTATTTTTTTGGGAGGAGTGCGTATTCGGGTGGAGCAAGGGAAGAGTGCCGAATTTCCTTAACTTTTTACTTAGCAGTTGCACAATTCATGTATTTTTCTCTTTGGTACATTTCAAGTCACCTTGTGGCATTTTCTTTCTTGTCAAAATCCTCTTCTCACTCTCTCATTCTCCAATTATTTTTAGTCTCTTTTCTTCTCAGTGTACCTAAGCTGAATTACTCATTTGAATCGGGTTGTCTTTTTATTTTTGCTAGTAGCTGAATTCTTTAACCATTCACCTACCTCTCTCGTTCATCCACTCCTCTTTTCTTATATCAATAGCCACTCTGCCTCTATTTTGGTTTTCTTAGCAGTTCGCTTGGTGTTGTACTTTCTAAGTGCCGAATATTTTCTTCCATTCAACTTTTCTCTAAGTTAAAGTAATGGCTTCTTCTCTTTGAATGTTTTTATTCTTTCTTTCTCCCTTACTCATTCTTTCTCCTTGGGCCGAACATAACATTCTTCCATTCTCATCACATCTTACTTCCTCTTCTTGTAAGCTAAGTCGAAACACTCTTTTGGGGGTAAGCCGATTCTTCTAATTGACAACGGGTGAGGATCGTTAACGCTGGTTGCAGTAAAGGTGAAGTTATGCGAGTATCCCTTTTATTTCGATGTGTAGTGACATTCTTGAGATTCTATTTTGTGGTGATGATATCGGTTCCCTACCTTGTGGGAGGGCCGAATATTGGATTAAGGCTAACCCCTTTGGTATATCACTTATCTACTTTTAGGAACTCGTTGCAATAGCCAAAGTGCAAGGCTTGATTTTAGAATCTTGTAGGGAAAGATCACAATTGTGGTAAGTGACTTTTGTAAGTTAGTACTTTTGGGCTTATGGAACCCTTTAAGAAATTGAGACTAACTTTTGATCGGTTTTATTTTTAAAGGGCAACGAAGAGTGATTCTATAGGAAATCCAAAATAGGTGTGTAATCTCTCACCCACTTCAATGGTTGCTTGTGTTGATCTGTGAAATGGCCAAAAGCCGAAAAGTAGGTATTAGTGACTACTCGAGCGTACAAACACTCGTAGTGGTAAATCGAGATACAAATTGTAACGCTAAGTTGTTGAGAGTTTCACGAACACTCTCGCGATACCGAGGATGTAACGGGCCTAATCGGGCCGAACCAGGTTAAATGGGCCTAACGGCTAACCGAGCCCACTTGGGCAAAGATGCTAAATTTGTAACAAATGATACGCCCAGATATGAAATCTGTAAATCTATTTGCAAAACCATGCGTTTTGGGCCACACGAGCGTATGGGCTCGTTTGGGCCTAAAATGGGTTTTAGGCCCAATAGTGTTGTAAAGACCAAAAAAGGGTCCCGAGTCATGCGAGGCAACAATAAGCCTTCGGAAATGTCATTAAAGAGAAAATTATCGAAATGCCCCTGGGCTGCAAAATTACCAAAATACCCTCGATAGGTTGAATGATCGTTTTACCCTCAGTGTTGTTAAGTAACGATCGTATGTTTACATTACACTTGTATATGTTGATATGTATATTGCATTTTATCGTGTTGCATAGGGTGGTATAATGAACGAAGATCAGTGTAGCTTGGTGGAATAGCCACAATATATTTATATATATAATTATGACTCCGGTGGCTCAGCCACAAATATTCTGTGAATAGCAGCTTGACTACAATATTGGTGTGTGTGGTGGGGTTGGTTGACTTGATCCCCACAGGTGTGATTGGCTGGTCGGGGGTTTGTTGGTTGGATTGGGTTGGGTTGCACTCCTTCATATGCACTTTCATGATTATAGGGCTTAGGCCCAAATTGATGTCTTATGGGCTCGGGCCCAGTTAATGCCAGTTTAGAGGATTACACACTGAGTTCTTGTAACTCATCCCTTTTCTTTAATCTCGTAGGTAATCCCCAGCGATAGAGGACTTGGAGCCAAGAAGAACTCAGTGGTGGCCATACATCGGAGATTTCGCGCAAACATTAGTAAATTCAGTTTTTACTCTCTTTTTTTTTAAGATTATTTAGTTTGGGTTTAATGTTTTGTAATAAGGCATTTAGACTTAAATTTCCTTTTAAACCTGCTTTTCCATTATTATCTACTGTTAAATGCTTAATACGGGTGTTTTCCTAAAAGTGTTAACAAAATGTTTTCAAATTATCACGTTTCCGTAGGTATTCAAATTCGGATTTCATAATCAAAACAGTTTTTAAAATAAATAACGAAACTCAGAATTTTCAAAAGAGGTGCAACATTTTCAACGAACAACTTTTTAAACAATCACTTAGCTTTTCAAACGAATATCTAAACTTGAAGTTTCAACTTTTTTACAAACGCGTAGTTTAGTTTTTTGTTCAACAACCCTTTTCATGTGACATGCCAGATCCGGTCATAACGTCTAGGTCGGGTTTAGGGTGTTACATTTTGTGGTATCAGAGCCCAATTGTAAAACTCAACTGTGGAATAGGCTCGAAAATGTTTTTCAAAATTTATTTGAAATTTGGTTAGGAAAATGTATCTTTATGGGAAGTATGGCACCCGAGTCTCCTGCACCAAATTCGTAAGTTCCCTTATTCTATGATTGTTGATATGATGATATGACTGTAGTAAGAAAACTATTAGAAACTTCTAGCTTTAGGGGCTAAGACTATAGAGACTGAGACACTAGGAAATTCGATCTGCGAGAACAACTCTTAGACATGCTTTCCATAAAACATTCGTTAATAAACATTGCATTAAATACTGATTCATAAAACTCTTAAACAGATTAACACGTGACATAGAGATGAGTACCAGAGGACACGGATGAGGTACATGGGGCCGTGGTAGAGGCCGAGGTGCTAGGGCTGGATCCTCAGTATCGGGGCATGGGCTTGAAAGGGAGGCACCGGCATCGCCAGTGGCTGAGGCAGGGTCTCATGACCGAGCCAGAGCTGATGTGCTGACTCAGCTAGTTAGAGAGGTATTGGAGGAGGTTAAAGGAATTGATGAAGCACTTCGAGTTGGGTACGTGAACTATAGGAAGAAAAGATATCGCAGTTCTCTAGGACCGCAGTCTCGTTCTGTGAAGCATGTTAAGGCACGTCCAAACTTTTTGGCTTGCGATTATTACAGAAGGCGTCATTCGGGTGAATGCTGGAGGAGATTAGGAGCATGCATGAGATGCGGGTCAAAAGAGCATAGGGCTCAGGATTGTTCCATCACCATTAAATCGGGTATGTTTTGGTTGAAGGTAGAAAATTTTATGTATGTGTGAAATACCTGTTTGTTTAAGTGGTTGGATATCTGGTTGGGTGAAGAGGTTTCTAGATTAGGTTAGAAGTGTATTAGTATTATTGGAATCATAGTGCACAGCGAGAGCGTAGTGTGCTAGGTTAGGATGTGCAACATTTCTATTAGTTGGAAATTTTGAAGACGAAATTTCTTTAAGGGGGTAGATTTGTAACGACCCAAATTTGGGTGTAGTAGAATTGGGCCCATTGGGCCTTAGGCATGGAGCGTTTAAAATTTTTGAGAACATGAAAACGACACTAGTGAAATTTGGACCTATTAGGTGAGTGATTTTGGAAGGTTAGGGAGCTTCTATGAAGTCCCGGGATTAAACTTGAGCTTTAGGAAAATTTTGATTTTAGGTGAATAAAACCCTGGGAGCTAGTAGGTAGGATTTAAGAATAAAATTTGGGGAAAATGACACAAAAGGAGTTGTGGTGTGGTGGCAAAGAGGCGCCACTTAGGGAGCAAGGGAGTGACGCCACAGGAAGCAAGGGATCCAAAGTTCTTGTAACACCTCTATCCCATGTTCGATCACCGGATTAGGGTTAAAGGCATTGCAGACAGATCGAAAACATTTATAGAATTAATCGTACAACCATTCATCAATATTTCAAGAACAAAACATGTTCATCTACCACCTAACTATCTTTTAACACCTTAAAACATCACAAAACTCAACATATCATCAATGGCATTTCTCATGAACAACATCAATTCATCAAATTGAGACATGGGTTTGATAGCTCTCGAAGCAACGATTACAAAAACGTAAAAATTTTCAAGAATCGACTAAAACATACCTTTAATTTGTGCCTTAAACTAGCCAAAATTACAAAGCTTCAAAGCTTTCTTTTTCTTTTTGTTTTTCGGTGGAAGAATGGATGAACTAAGTCCATTTTCATATTTTATTTTATCATATAATCATTTAATACATAAAAGACATTTTTAACCTTTAATCAAATATATTAAAACATATAATTCAATGTCATTTATGACCTTAGCCATCCACTAATCACTTAATGGCATATTTGCCTATTAAGGCCACAATATTCAAAAGCCACATCACTTAAGTACTTTAGCAAATAGCAAACAACTTTCACATTTCATGCAATTCAATCCTTTATTCAAATTAAGCTCACAGACAGATAAATTAATTTATGAAAATTTAACACATGCTTAGTCACATCTCAATGGCACAAAAAATAATATTAAAATATTATTTAGACTCGGATTTGTGGTCTCGAAACCACTGTTTCGACTAGGGTATAAACCGGACTATTACAATTCTCCCCTCTTAGGAATTTTCATCCCCGAAAATCTTACCGTTAAATAGAGTTGGATATTGTTGTCTCATTGAATCTTCAGGCTCCCACGTAGCCTCTTCTAATCCGTGTCGATTCCACAATACTTTCACTAATGGAATTTTCTTGTTTCCTAACTCTTTCACTTCACGAGCTAAGATACGAATCGATTCCTCTTCGTATGTCATATCAGATTGGATTTCAATTTTAGATGGGGTAATCACATGTGACGGATCAGACCGAAATCTACGGAGCATCGAAACGTGAAATACATCATGAATCTTTTCTAGTTTAGAGGGTAACTTCAATCTATATGCAACAGGCCCAACACGTTCAATGATCTCATACGATCCAATGAATCTTGGACTTAACTTGCCTTTACGTCCAAATTGGAGCACTTTCTTCCACAAAGACACTTTCAGAAATACTTTGTCGCCGATCTCAAATTCTATATCCTTTCGTTTTAAGTCTGCATAGGACTTCTGACGATCAGATGCTGCTTTCAAACAATCTCGGATCAGTTTCACTTTCTGTTCGGTATCTTTTATCAAATCGACCCCGTGTAACTTATTCTCACTGAGTTCAGTCCAATATAGAGGTGTATGACATTTACATCCATACAAAGCTTCATATGGTACCATTTTGATGCTCGACTGAAAACTATTGTTATATGCAAATTCAATCAACGACAGGTATTGTTCCCACGAACCATTAAACTCAAGTACACAGCATCTTAACATATCTTCGAGAATCTAAATAATTAGCTCGGATTGTCCATCCGTTTGCGGATGAAAAGCTGTACTGAAATTCAATTTTGTACCCAAAGCATCTTACAATTTCTTTTAGAATCGCGATGTGAATCTTGGATCCCTATCCGACACAATAGATAGTGGTACCCCGTGCAATCTCACAATCTCGGGAATATAAAGCTCAACTAATCTTTCAAGTGAGTAGTCAGATCTTACCGGAATAAAATGGGTTGATTTAGTTAATCGGTCAACTATGACCCATATTACGTCTTTCTTTCTCAAAGTCAGAAGCAAACCAGAAACAAAGTCCATTGTTACTCTATCCCATTTCCACTCAGGAATCAGAATCGGCTGTAACAACCCAGACGGAACTTGATGTTCTGCCTTCACTTGCTGACAAACTAAACATTTTGAAACAAATTCAGAAATGTCTCGTTTCATACCAGACCACCAGTAGTGTTGTTTCAAATCATGATACATTTTTGTACTACCCGAATGAACAGATAAATGACTATTATGGGCTTCATTCAAAATCAACTGAATCAACTCCAGATTTCTCGAAACACAAAACGATCTCGAAATCTCAAACAATCACCAATAATTCGAAATTCAGATTCAGAACTCGATTCACATTGAGTTCGTTTCGCTAGCAATTCATTGTCAGATTTCTGAGCATCACATATCTGTTGTAAGAACAACGGCTTTGCTTTTAATTTAGCTATCACAGAACTATCATCAGACAGATCTAATTGAGCATTCAGAGCACTTAGTGCAAACAATGATTTTCTACTCAGAGCATCTGCAACAACATTGGCTTTCCCCGGATGATAATCTATCACCAGCTCATAATCTTTTAACAATTCAAGCCATCTTCTCTGACGCAGGTTTAAATCTTTCTGGGTCATTAGATATTTCAGACTTTTATGATCTGAAAACACATGACATTTCTCACCGTACAAATAATGACGCCAAATTTTAAGTGCAAACACAATCGCAACAAGCTCAAGGTCGTGTGTCGGATAATTCTTTTCATGAGGCTTTAATTGTCTCGAAGCATAAGCTACCACTTTGCCCTCTTGCATCAAAACACATCCCAAGCCATTTAACGAAGCATCACTGTAAACAACAAATTCCTTACCCGATCCTGGCTGTACTAACACTGGAGCTTCTGTTAACAGAGTTTTCAATTGGTCAAAACTTTTCTGACATTTATCCGACCATTCAAATCTGACATCTATCTGAAGTAATCTAGTCAATGGAGTAGCTATAGTCGAGAAGCCTTTAACAAATCTGCGGTAATAACCAGCTAAACCTAGAAAACTACGAACTTCGAACACGTTCTTCGAAGATTTCCAATCTAGAATAGCAGATATCTTGCTCGGACCAACACGAATCCTAGAAGCTGCCACAATATATCCCAGAAAATTGACCTCATTCAACTAGAATTCACATTTGCTGAATTTTGCGTACAATTGCTTTTCCCTTAAAGTTTGCAACACAATTTTCAAATGTTCTGCATGCTCATTCTCATCACGTGAGTAAATCAAAATGTCGTCAATGAATACAACAACAAATTGATCCAGATACGATCTGAAAATTCTATTCATCAAGTCCATAAAATAATAGGAGCATTGGTTAGTCCGAATGGCATAACTAAAAACTCATAATGCCTGTACCTCGTTCTAAAAGCAGTTTTCAGAATGTCTGAATCTTTAACTCCCAATTGGTAGTATCCCAATCTCAAATCCATCTTGGAAAACACAGTAGCTCCTTTTAACTGATCAAACAAATCATCATTCTGGGCAAAAGATATTTGTTCTTTATAGTCACCTTATTCAACTGACGGTAATCGATACACATTCTTATCGTGCCATCTTTCTTTTTCACAAACAGAACAGGAGTACCCCAAGGCGAAAAACCCGGTCTAGCAAACCCTCTATCAGTCAATTCTTGTAGCTGTGACTTTAACTCTTTCAACTCTATTTGTTCCATTCTATACGGAGCTATCGAAATAGGTGTCATACCAGGAAACAATGCAATACCAAATTCAACTTCACGAATCGGAGGTAAACCCGGTAACTCTTCTGGGAACACATCAGAAAAATCACAAACAATGGTTACTGATTCAACTTTCTTCTCGGATGCTTTTGAATCGATCACATAAGAAAAATATGATTCATACCCCTTTTTCACATAACTCTGAGCTTTCAAAACAGATATCACAGCAGGCAATCTATTTAAATCACTAGACTCAATCCATACAGTCTCATCATTCAGCTCGTAAATCTATAGTCTTTCTTTTACAGTTCACAACGGTATCATGCATAAACAACCAATCCATACCCAGAATAATATCGAATTCATCAAATGGCAAGAGCATCAGATCAGTGAGAAAATAGATATCTCGAAACATTAACGGACAGTTTTTACATCTTTTTCGACAATGACACTTTTACCTAAGGGGTTCGATACTTTTATAGCAAACTCAGTAGACTCTACAGGCAAAGTCTAGCTGAATACTAAATTCATACATATATATGAATGCATAGAACCAGGGTCTATCTATCACAGAAGTATCATAAAGAATAAAAGTACCCGTTATAACATCAGGCGACGAAGCTTCTTCAAGAGCTCGGATAGCATACGCTCTGACAAGCGCTCTGGCTTCGGATCTAACAATATTGTCTCTCATAGTTCTCTGACTACCACTGACATTCTTTACATTCTTTGATGATCGACCTCTCGCAGGTGCATTATCAGATCTCAGATTCTGAACAGTCTCTGGTTCGATTGGCTCAGGGCAATCACTGATAAAATGATCAAGTGATCCACATCTGAAGCAAGCTCTATCATTTAATCTACAGCTTCCTGGATGTCTTTTTCCACAATGTTTACATTCGGTTTTCTCAGATAGAACATTACCAACACTAGCCACAGAAGTTGCTGGGTTTTTAAAACTCATTTGCGATCTAGCTTTATTTCTGTTCAAATGTCCCGCATTTTCTCTGGAACAAATTTAATCATCTCTGTATCTCTTCGAAGCAGACTGAAATGATTTATTCTGAAATCTATTTCTTGTGTCTCGAGCTTTAGACTCAGCTCTTCTTTTATCTTTCCCGAGTGCCTCAGCTTTGCATGCTCGGTCAACGAGTACTACGAACTCTTTTATTTTTAAAATCCCAACTAGCAAACGAATGTCTTCATTAAGGCCATCTTCAAATCTTTTTCACATTATAGCTTCAGAAGATACACATTCTCGAGCATATTGACTCAATCTTACAAACTCTCGTTCATACTCAGAAACAGTCATTCGACCCTGTTTTAATTCCAAATATTCCTTCCGTTTCTGATCGACAAATCCCTCACTGATATACTTCTTTCAAAATTCAATCTGAAAGAATTCCCAAGTAACTCGTTCTCTCGGAACAACAGAAATCAAAGTTTTCCACCATTGATATGCTGCATATCGAAGTAATGATACAACACACTTTATGCATTCTTTCAGAGTCAGAGACATCTCATCAAATACCCGAATAGTATTTTCAATCCAGAATTTAGCTTTTTCAACATCATCATTATTGGTAGCTCAGAACTCTTCAGCCCCATACTTACGGATCTTGTCAACCGGAGGCTTATTTAACAGATTCGGATACACAATGGTGGCACAACTGTAGTCTGAGAAGGATTAACCCAGGGCAGGGGTTGCAAAACAGTCAGGTTATTTCATGAATTGAGTGAACCGCTCACTCATCATCTGGAAGAAAGCTTGTTTAGCTTCTCCCTCCTGACCACTCGTAACCGGTCTCAAATCAGAAGGCGTTGTCCCTTGCGCAGGATTAGGCGTATTACTTTTTACGTCGTCAGCTACGGCTCTTTCGGGATCCATTGCTATACAGAAATCACATTTTACATGTCAGGATTCATCATACTATCACAGTTCAAACATATGGCATGTATAGCTAGACCCTGACACCTATGTTAGTCTGAGAATCGACTAAACCGTAGCTCTGATACCAACCAAATGTAACACCCTATCCCGTGTTTGATCACCGGATTAGGGTTAAAGACGTTACCAGACAGATCGAAAACATTTATAGAATTAATCGTACAACCATTCATCAATATTTCAAGAACAAAACATGTTCATCTACCACCTAACTATCTTTTAACACCTTAAAACATCACAAAACTCAACATATCATCAATGGTATTTCTCATGAACAACATCAATTCATCAAATTGAGACATGGGTTTGATAGCTCGAAGCAACGATTACAAAAACGTAAAAATCATCAAGAACCGACTAAAACATACCTTGAATTTATGCCTCAAACTAGCCAAAATTACAAAGCTTCAAAGCTTTCTTTTTCTTTTTGTTTTTCGATGGAAGAATGGATGAACTAAGTCCATTTTCATATTTTATTTTATCATATAATCATTTAATACATAAAAGACATTTTTAACATTTAATCAAATATATTAAAACATATAATTCAAGGTTATTTATGACCTTAGCCATCCACTAATCACTTAATGGCATATTTTCCTATTAAGGCCACAACATTCAAAAGCCACATCACTTAAGTACTTTAGCAAATAGCAAACAAATTTCACATTTCATGCAATTCAATCCTTTATTCAAATTAAGCTCACAAACAGATAAATTAACTTATGAAAATTTAACACATGCTTAGTCATAACTCAATGGCACAAAAATAATATTAAAATATTATTTAGACTCGAATTTGTGGTCCCAAAACCACTGTTCCAACTAGGGTATAAACTGGATTATTACAGTTCTAGTCTTGGTACTAGCTTTTCTTTTAGATTATTCTCTTTTAAAGGGAATTAGACTTTAGCTGTAGGCTTAACTTTTATGGTGTATAGGTTAAGACACAAATGGCCACATGGTGGAGTGGTGGTGGCGTCAGTATGATAGCAAGGATGAGTGGGGTTCCAATCGTGCAGATGGCAAATGGAAGGCTTTTATTTTGCTCAGGAGAGGATAGGAGGTTGTGTTGGAGTGGAACTCTACAAAGTGGATGGATTGTCAAATATTTGAATGAGTGAAGAAGAGTAAGTGTAGGAGAGAACCAAGGAGGGTATCATGGGATGTGGAGAGTGGAGGTGGTTGGCTGAATTTGGGAGGGGTGTTTAGGGAGCATGTTCGGTCATTTGCTAAGTCATTTTTTTTAGAAGGAGTGCATATTCGGGTGGAGTAAGGGAAGAGTGCTGAATTTCCTTAACTTTTTACTTAGCAGTTGTACAATTCGTATATTTTTCTTCTTGGTACATTTCAAGTCACCTTGTGGCATTTTCCTTCTTGTCAAAATCCTCTTCTGACTCTCTCCTTCTCTAATTCTTTTCTAGTCTCTTCTCTTCTCGGTGTGCCTAAGCTGAATTGCTCATTTGAATCGGGTTGTCTTTTCATTTTTTCTAGTAGCCAAATTCTTTAACCATTCACCTACCTCTCTCGTTCATCCACTCCTCTTTTCTTATATCAATAGCCACTCTGCCTCTATTTTGGTTTTTCTTAGCCGTTTGCTTGGGTTGTACTTTCTGAGTGTCGAATCTTTTCTTCCATTCGACTTTTTTCTAAGTTAAAGTAATGGCTTCTTCTCTTTGAATGTTATTATTCTTTCTTTCTCCCTTACTCATTCTTTTCTTCTTGGACCGAACGTAACATTCTCCCATTCTCATCACATCTTACTTCCTCTTCTTGTAAGCTAAGCCAAAACACTCTTTTGGGGGTAGGCCGATTCTTTTGATTGACAACAAGTGAGGATCGCTAATGTTGGTTGTAGTAAAGGTGAAGTTATGCGAGTATCCCTTTTATTTCGATATGTAGTGACATTCTTGAGATTCTATTTTGTGGTGATGATATCGGTTCCCTGCCTTGTGGGAGGGCCGAATATTGGATTGAGGCTAACCCCTTTGGTACATCACTTATTTACTTTTAGGAACTCGTTGCAATAGCCAAAGTGCAAGGCTGGATTTTAGAATCTTGTAGGGAAAGATCACGATTGTGGTAAGTGACTTTTGTAAGTTAGTACTTTTGGGCTTATGGAACCCTTTAAGAAATCGAGGCTAACTTTTGATCGGTTTTATTTTTAAAGGGCAACGAAGAGTGATTCTATAGGAAATCCAAAATAGGTGTGTAATCTCACACCCACTTCAATGTTTGCTTGTATTGATATGTGAAACGGCCAAAAGTCCGAAAAGCCGGTATTGGTGACTACTCGAGCGTACGAATGCTCATAATGGTAAATCGAGATACAAATCATGACACTAAGTTGTTGAGAGTTTCACGAACACTCTCGCGATACCGAGGCTGTAACGGGCCTAATCGGGTTGAACCGGGCTAAATGGGCCTAACGGGGTAACCGATCCACTTGGGCAAAGCTGCTGAATGTGTAACAAATGATAGGCCCAAATATGAAATCTGCAAATATGTTTACAAAACCATGGGTTTTGGGCCACACGAGTATGGGCCCGTTTGGGTCTAAAATGGGTTTTAGGCCCAATAGTGCTGTAAAGACCCAAAAAGGGTCCCGAGTTGGGCGAGGCGAGAATAAGCCTTCAGAAAGGCCATTAAAGAGAAAATTACCAAAATGCCCCTAAGCTACGAAATTACCAAAATACCCTCGATGGGTTGAATGACCGTTTTACCCTCAATGTTGTTAAGTAACAATCATATGTTTACATTACATTTGTATATGTTGATATGTATATTGCATTTTATCGTGGTGCATAGGGTGGGATAATGAACGAAGAGCAATGTAGCCTTATGGCATAGCCACAATATATTTTTATATATATAATTATGACTCTGGTGGCTCAGCCACAAATATTCTGTGAATAACAGCTTAACTGCGATATTAGTGTGTGTGGCGGGGTGGGTTGACTTGATCCCCATAGGTGTGATTGGCTGGTCGGGGGTGTGTTGGTTGGATTGGGTTGGGTTGCACTACTTCATATGCACTTTCATGATTATAGGCTTAGGCCCAAATTGATGTCTTATGGACTCGGGCCCAGTTAATGCCGGTTTAGGGGATTACATACACTGAGTTCTCGTAACTCATCCCTTTTCTTTAATCTCGCAGGTAATCCCCAGCGATAGAGGACTTGAAGCCAAGGAGGACTCAGTGGTGGCCATACATTGGAGATTTCGCGCAAACATTAGTAAATTCAGCTTTTACTTTATTTTTTTTAAAGATTATTTAGTTTGGGTTTAATGTTTTGTAATAAGGCCTTTAGACTTAAATTTCCTTTTAAACATTTTTTCGATATTATCTATTGTTAAATGCTTAATACGGGTGTTTTCCTAAAAGTGTTAACAAATGTTTTCAAATTATCACGTTTCCGTAAGTATTCAAATTCGGATTTCATAATCAAAGCAGTTTTCAAAATAAATAACGAAACTCAGAATTTTCAAAAGAGGTGCAACATTTTCAACGAACAGCTTTTCTAAACAATCGCTTAGCTTTTCAAACAAATATCTAAACTTGAAGTTTCAACTTTTTAACGAACGCGTAGTTTGGTTTTTTGTTCAACAATCCTTTTCATGTGACATGCTAGATCCGATTGTAACGTCTAGGCGGGTTTGGGGTGTTACATAAGTCATCAGATACATAAATATACGTGTCAGGTTACCCGTTCGGACTAAAGCAGTGACCACAGAAAAATAGGCTAGCAAGGGCTATAGAAACATGTAAGGTTACTAGTCTAGGCTAAACCTTTAAAATGAAAAAGAGATTGCTAATCCAGGCTAAATCCATGTC
Source organism: Gossypium rotundifolium (assembly GCA_025506655.1). Lineage (NCBI taxonomy): Eukaryota > Viridiplantae > Streptophyta > Magnoliopsida > Malvales > Malvaceae > Gossypium > Gossypium rotundifolium. Next base: position 117,105,426 of record CP106732.1, on the reverse strand, counting down.
ACATGTATATCTGAGTTTGCAACAAATGCTGGAGCATGGTCCAGAACGGGAATCATACAGAAACCTCGTGTATGAGACTTTTACTCGGTCTATCGGAATTATCTTAGAATATGATTTATTACCACATAGTCTGATTTCCAATTTCAACAATGTATATAAAATTAATTAAATACATTTAATAAATAGTAATTACAGAGGACAGTATGAACTTACCTACACAAAAATGGTTGAAAACAAGGTCGACGACTACTCCGTTAATTTAGTTTTCCCATGATTTGAGTTTGATTGTTTCGTTTCTTGATCTAAATAATAATTTTCGTTCAATTAATCCATTCAAACATCTCAAATAATTAAACTTAAACTTATAATCTCTTTTAATATAAATTTTAAAATTACCCCTAAACTTTACACTTTTACAATTTAATCCCTAAACACAAAATTTACAAATTAACCACATTTAATCAAAACCCATGATAATCGAATTCTATATAGTCCCTATTCAGCTCACATTTATCACAATTTCACATAATTCCAAGAAGTTTTACCATTTTAACAATTTAATCCTTTAATAATAAAATTACTAAAATAATTTTACAAAATAGTCCTATTTAATAACTAAGCTTAATAATCTATCATTAGAATTCAAAAAACTTCAAACTCATCAATGAAATAATCAAAATGTTTAACAATTTTGCAAAATAGTCCTTGGGTTAGCTATATCAAATTTTCGAATTCTAAAACATAAAAATGATAAGAAATGGACTAAAAATGACTTACCAATTAGAAAAAATAAACTTATCGTGAGCTAGAACCCTTTCCCCCTTTTGTTTTTGGTTCTCAAATAAAGAAGCTGAAAGAAATTCCCCTTTCTTTCTTTTTCCAGTGTTTTATTAAACATATAATATAATATTTACAAAATAAAATAAATCATATTTTAACTAATAAATCTTCCATCATAGCCCATTAACACTAAGAGTGGTATAATTACGTTTAAATCCCTTGACATGACTTAATTATTCTTTTAGTTAATAGAAATCAATAAAGATCAACTTTTACATCTTTTACGATTTAGTCTTTTTCTTTAATTAACTATTTGAACTTTAAAATTTTTGGACCAAATTTCAATATATCGTATATAATTTCTCCGTAAATATTTTATATCAGTTAATAGAAATGAGGTCTTGCAAAAATTATTAAATCAACATTCAATATAATATTATAATTAATTCGCAAATATTAAATAATAATATTTACGGGATCACTTGTTGGATTTGTGGTCCCGAAACCACTATTTTTTACGCCACTGAAAAGTAAGTTGTTACAACATGTTTTGGGAGGGCAATTTCTGGATCCTAAACTGAAAAAGACTTTATTAGTTTTGTTGTCTATGACTAAAAATCCTGAGAGGATTTGTCAATTAAGACCGATTAGCTTGTGCACAGTGCTTTATAAGATCATTACGAAAATGTTAGTTAACAAGATGAGACCTCTAATGGTGAAACTTATTTGTCAAAATCAAGTAAGTTTTATTTTGGGGAGATATATAACTGATAGTATTGTGGTTGCACAAGAAGCAGTGCATTCAATGAAAGGTTTTAGATGTAATAAGTATGGGATGATGTTGAAGATTGACCTAAAGAAGGCATATGATAGAATTAGATGAGATTTTCTAAAGGATTCCCTTTTAGATGTCGGATTTTCTTTGTTGCTAGTCACTGTGTTTTAAATTGTGTTTTCTTCGTCGGGTTTTTAGATTCTTCGGAATGGTGCAATGACAAATTCATACTTATGCATGGAATAAAGCAGGGGGACCCACTATCCCTTTATTTTTTTCTTTGTATGGAAATTTCGAGGCATCTAATAGAGATTCAGTTGAACAGGAAACTTGGAAACCACTATTTTTATCAATAAGGGGCTTGGCTATATCTCATATCTTTTTTACAGATGATCTTATTCTATTCTGTGAGGCTAGTAGGATTCAGGTGGAAGTTGAAAATAATATTTTGGACACATTTTGTTACTACTCGGGTCAAAAAGTGAACAAAAGCAAATCGCAAGTCTTTTTCTCTCCTAATATGCCTAGAGTTTTGGCTGAGGCTATTTATGCTGATGTGGGGTTTACCTGTGTGGAAGATTTGGGCACCTATCTTCGAATGCCACTGTTCCATAATAGAGTTATGGCAAGTATTTTTACTTTCGTGGTGGATAAAGTAAGGAAGAAATTGTCAAGATGAACAGCAATGAAACAGTGATTAGTAGGTCGTTTAACATTGGTAAGGGCAGTTTTTTTGGCTATTCCTAACCACTTCATGAATATGGTTTGTATCCTTGTATCTGTAAGTAAAAAAATCAAGCAGATTGTTCAGAATTTTCTTTGGGGTTCTAGTTCGGCCTCTAGAAAACCTACATTAGTATCTTGGGATGATTGTTACCATCATCTTGATGTTGAAGGATTCAGATTGAGAAGTTCAGTTGATCAAAACAAAATTTTCTTTTTGAAGTTTGGGTTTCAACTCTTATAAAAAATGGATGCTCCGTGGGTCAACGTGTTTTTGGAATAAATCTAATGTACAAGGACTACTACCAAGGTCTATTACTAGAAGCAACTATTCATTCCTTTGGAGATCCCTAATGAAGGTCTGGCTTGAAGTAATTGCTAAAGTTTTTTAGTCTATTAGGGATGGCCGACTTACGAATTTTTGGAATGATGTGTGGATTCGACAAACAGGGCCTCTTCGTAAGTTCTATAAAGGTGTTGGATAGCTGGATGATACCCTACGAGTTTGTGATTTGGTTATGGGAAGTGGAAGTTAGGATTGGTCTTGTCTAAGTTATTTTATACCAGATCACATCACCACGCAAATTGCAGCTGTCTTGCCTCCTTCTCCTAATGCAGGTCAGGATTGTTTATCATGAAAATGGATGAGGAACGATGATTTTTCCATAGCTGAAACTTATAAGAATATGCATTATTTTGATGATGTGGGCTCTTCTACTGTCTGGAAGATGATTTGGAAAGCAAAGACACCTAGAGGGTTCGAATTTTTCTATGGCTTTTGTGGCAAAACAAATTATTGAAAAATGGAGAACGTTGAGAAGACACATGACTAATGACGTTAGTTGCCCTAGATGTAGTAATGTGTTGGAAACGGGTTTCCATATGATCTGAGATTGTTCGTTTTCTAGATCAATGTGGCTATCAATAATTCCAAGGCGAGTTCAGAGTTCTTTTCTCTCTTCCATTTAAAGAGTGGTCTTTTTTTTTTGGAATATTCAAAATATGGGGAATTGTGGTAATGAGAATATGGTTTTGCAATCTTTGTTTTTAATAATTTGTTGGTTGCTTTGGAAAGACCGAAATCTATTTGTTTTTTTCTAACAACTATAGTTGTGTTCAAGCTATTGCGGATATAGGCTATTCTTGGGCGAGGAGTTATGCAGAGCCTGTTTTGAGACTGTTTCAACCTAGTCCTATGTGCACGTTATTGCATTAGTTTCGTCTGGAGAAGGGTTGGATAAAACTTAATATGGATGGTGCGTTTTCAGTTACTAGTCCTTCTACATCCATTAGAGGTGTATTTAGAGACTCAGATGCAAATTGGTTGTGTGAATTCTCGATGGCTTTTGGTAAGGATTTTGTTTTCAAAGTTGAGGCAATAGCGGTCTTGAAAGGTCTTATTATGGCCTAAGAGAAGGGCTTTAGATAGAGGTTGAATATGATAATGCACTACTGCTGGGGGAGAAAATAGCAGTTTGGTAGAGTTAGTTTGTTGCATCAAATCTTGAGAAGGAGTTGGAAAGTAAGGATTCACCATATTCCAAGAATTCATAATGGGGTTGCCAACCATTTGGCTAAGTGTATTGCTTCCAGAAGTTCAAGCTTGCAGGTGTATGAAGATCCATCGGATACGACGAAGGGCTTATTGTTAGTTGATCTAGTTCGGTCTGTCGTAACCATTTTTTTTTTTGTAAAACGGGTCGATTTTATATTTTAAAAATGAAAATGAAAAACGGGAGTCGCCACCAATCCTTTTTGATGAGGTGTGATCGCATCACCTTGAGATGGATTATTTTAATAAAACATTTTGATTTATTAAAACAATAATTTTGGTCTACGAAATCTAATAAAATGGGTTCGGGAGTCGGTTAAGTACGAGGAAGGATTAGCACCCCCGTAACGCCCAAAATTGGTACCGAATTGATTAATTAATGTCTTAATGTCAAAAATTTGAAAAGATTCTAGATTACGATCCATTTATTTAATATATATATATATATATATATATATATATATTTGGACAAGAACCGTATTGGATGCCAAAGCTCCCTATTTGGGAGAAATAAAATGCCATACTCAGTAAGTTACGGCATAACATCTTATATTCTCGAAGTTAGATTTATCATTCGACATTCAATACTTGTATATTTAAAAAATAAGAAGGATATTCCCTTATTTAGGTCAAATGAAAAATCGCAACCCAGTAAGTTAGGGCACTATTTCTCGAAATTCCCGAATACGGAATATTGCCTTTGTTCTTTTAAAAACCTTATCTCGAGATAATAAAATATCACACTCAGTAAGTTAGGGCACAATATCTCGAAAATCCCAAGAATAAGTTTTTTTTTTTTTGAAATATTATGTATTTTGATTTAAAAGAGAAAGGATATTCGGTTGCTAGGTTTTAAACGAAGAAAATCGAACTCGATAAGTTAGAGCACGATTTTCTTGTAACCACTAAACACTAACATTGCCTTTAGTTTTGAGTAAAACGATTTTTAAACTTAAATGGTATCGAAATAAAATGCGATGGCATATACAATCCAAGCAATTATTTAAAATGAAATATAATGCTATTGAATATCAAGCAACAAATAAATATATAACGAGAATTAAAACGCATACTCGATAGCAATAATTATCAAACATTAGATCAATGGTAAGGAAAATTAATTAACATATATACAAGTATAACATAGGTAAGTCATGTTCTAAACAAACAAAAGCAATTTTAAATATATTATGATAACAAATAAAAATTTATGTATGTAATAATGCATGCAAAGTGTTTAGAATCTATATAAAATTTTAAAGCAAATGATTTATATGCAGTAAAATATTAATGATTGAAAGAATAAAAATAACTTTATAATATACAAAAGAATGCATAAGAGTATATAAAAGGATTTAAAGTATATACTACAAATATATATATATAATAGATTGGTTTTAATATATATAGTAATATGTATAAGTAATATATATATATACATAAAAGATTTGAGGTAAACTATATATAATCTTAAAAAGCATAAACAGATTTATATACGGCTAATAATATATATGCGCATAAAACAATAATATATTAACAGGGTTAAATTGAAATAGGACTAAAATTATGAGGCTGTTTTATAAAAAGTTTTAAGAACTGAACTACTATACGTGTAAACAGTTAGGGACCAGAACAACAATATTTGCAAAACCTAAAAAGAACATTCGATTCGGACTAAATTGAAAAACACGCTTAAATTACAGAGACTAATTAAGTAATAAAGGCGACATGTAACGGAACAAATTAAAAGCAATATAGAACTAGAAGGGACTAGACGTAAAAATTCCCCATTAATTGTAGGAACACGCGGACCTAAGCTAAAATTGGGTCGGGTCATCGGTTAATGGTCTATACGGCGTCGTTTCGCATGTTTTAAATAGGTTAATAAACCCTAAAAACTGATTAAAATTCGGCGCCTCCCTTTTTCTTTTGAACTCAGAATACCCTAACCCCTATCTTGCTCTCTCTTTCGACCGCCTCTAAAGACATCCGACCACCAAAGCGCCATGGAAACCGGCGATTAGTGGTGGATTATGGACGCCTACAAGATCCCTCTTAAATCGGCCCGAATGTTTCATCATCTCCGACCTCAACGGCCGCCTTTGCTCCGATTTTGACAAAGAAAGCGGTCTGTCGGTTCGTTTGCAAAGGTAAAACCCTTTCTTTTCTGTTTAGATCTTTGCACGAACAAACAAACAACACCAAAAAAGTTCCAAAAAAGCAACAAGGGCGAAAAGAAAAAAAAAAGGTATAGAAAGCCGAAAATCACCTCGTATTTTTTATTTCTTTTTGTATTTTCTGTTTTCAATATGAGTAATACAATGTGCGCAAAAAAAAAACCTCCTTACAATAGTGCTCTCTCAGCCTTTTAAAGTTGAAACTAAAAATCTCAAGAAAAATCAATAAAAATTACAACTTTTTTTCTTTTTGTTTTCTCTGCTGCTCTCTCTATGTCGTCGTGGTTCGTCTTTTTCGCAGGTGTAGCTGGCGAACGTAGCGTACGGAGGCTCGGACTTAGCGTACGGAGGCGACGTGTCATTCGGTGCAAGGCATACTGAATGTACGGAGGCGAGTGGTGAGGAGTGTGAAGGCCCGCGCGATCGCGCGTGTGGTACGCGTGTGGGAATACGCGTGGTCGCACGCGTAGAGGCACGCGGTAGCCCAAGAGGCGTGCGTGGTGAAGGCTGCCGCACTGGAACGTTCTGGAAGGTTTTTATGGTTTCTGAGATCCTTCTATTTGGGCCATTTGGGCCATCTTTAGCAAACTGGACCATTCGATTTAGGTGATGGATCAAAGGTTTAGTGATGGGTCAAGGGTTTAGTGTATTTGGGCTTTAAATTTTAAATTCTAGACTGTTATTGGACATTTAATGGACTGTTTATTATTATTGGTTTTCTGTTTAATGGTTTTTTGGTTATAAAATGGGCCCGGACATAAATTGGGTCTTACACGGTCGATGCCAAGTTAAGTTTTAACCGATTGATATTTTCACTTTATATTATTCCTTTCTATTGAAAAACTATAATAAAAAAATAAAACATTCACAAATGAAACAATATCTCGAGTATATATATTTGTAATATATTAAATAAACATAACAATAAATGTAATTATTAATCATTTGGCATAATAAGAAAATAAAATTATTATCTTTCTAAATTTAAATTATTTAATTTTTATTTAATACAGTTTTAACTAATTACCGGTTGCCAATATTTTTAAACCTATTGGTGATAACTTTAAAATATTGCCTTTTTAGGGCTAATTTGCAGTCAAATTTTATTTTTGTAATTGACAAAATAAATTTATTTTAGATTATATTGCCTCAATTTTAACGCTAATTGTTGGTAACTTTCTTTTAAAATATATCATTATTTGGGGCTAATTGTGGTAACGTTTTTGTAATTCACTAATTGTTGATAATGTTTAGTTTTTAAGTTACCGATTATAAGTTATTTTTATTACTTAATTTTCAACAGTATTGTGATTTTTTTACCAATTTTTCGATATTAGATTTTTTATTTTAACTTAATAGAATTTTCATATAATAAAATTGATATGATTACTAAATTTACAAAGAAAGAATCAAAATGCAGGGGTTAATGATTTTAATAATGTAATTACCAAATCCAAGCAACGTACATTCTTGATTAGATTTCCAGGCGATAGAATACATGTTACGATTTTCTTTTTTTTTAAAAAAACTATACCTTCAAATTTTGTCAGCAAATATAATTTTTGTAATTATAATTAATTTAAATGGTAAAAAGTTAAACATACAACCGCAATGTTTAAAACGTACAAAAGAGAGAGAGAAAAAATAGGACACAATGGTTTAAAACGCACAAAATTAGCACTAAAACAATGTTTACAATGTACAAAAGGAATTTTCTTTTTCTAAAATGATAACGTGTCACTCATTTATTGGTGACACTTGGCATAACGTGCACTTATTTAGAACTGAAAATTTCCAAAAATGTCTCAAAACCTAACTATAATATATATTTGATTTCGTAAAACATAAAGTATATTGTTGAGTTAAATAAAAATGGAAAATTGTTATCATCTAGTGGGCGTAACGGAGTGGCTACCGGGCATGACTAGAAAATCTCTGCCCGCGCAGGTTCGAATTCTTGCGCTCACGTGTTAGTTTATTTAATTAGATAATTTTTGCTTTCTGTTACTTATTATCCTTTATGGGCCACTTAATCCTTGGGCTATTCTCACAGTTTCGTGTCATTGCTGTTGCAGGGTTTTGGTTTCATTGAAGGGAGGATCAAGATGTGGACCATGGCTCTTTTCGTTCACTAATCTGTTCTAATTTTGCTTAACATGTGGTTTCTATGGATACAGAGATGGCCATTCCATTTTCAACAATGAATTTGTCCATCACTTTGGGCTGCAATATAATTCCTTGCCGTAACATCATATACATAGATACATATGTATATATAAAAGCAATTGGAAAATAAGTTATTTTAGATCTCATTATCTTTAAAATATATGGTATTATTAAGATGTCAACGTTGAAGATGTAATGTTGCGAGGTTGATATTCATTTTTATGTACAATTCAAATAAAGACAATAAGGAATGTCTCAGCGTTGGCATGGACACGTCACAACATCGAGCAAAAAGGCAACATTGTTACGTTGTAATGGTTAGATTGTGGCATGGACAAATATTTCAAAACAATGTTACTTGTTTTTAATTAAAATTGCATGTTTGGTTGGGGGAACGGAGTAGAAATTTCTTTCCTTGTTTCTTTTTTTATAATAATTTTATTATAGGTTCTGATCATATCTTCTTTTTTTGATATAATGCCTAAAACTAAGCATAGTTCTTCCCCAACCTATAAATAGGAGTATAATGCGATTCAGCGCATTCAAACCCATATCTTCCTGCATTAATAACAATGTTCATGCCAATCGAATTAAGACTCAATCGACAATCATTTTCCATATTTAGTGGTAAATAGTTATTCAACATTTTGGTTGGAAGAATAGTTCATTTTATGGAATTGATATTCTTTCTTTATTATCTTTCCTCTTGTAATAGAAAAAAAAAATTGTCTAAATTTGTCCATGAAAGTATTTATATGATGAAATAAACAAATAACATGTTATATAATATTAAAATAATTATGTAAAGAATAAAATATAATTTCATAATTTTAATAATATTTTTTATCACTTATATATAAAGGTTGAGCAAGTCGATGATTAGGTTTCGAAAATTATTCAAATCTATGTTTTTTTTTTGGTCGGCCCAACCTAACCTGTTATCCCATTTTACTATTAATAAAAATATTCTTTTATATTAATTATTAAATCTTTATAATTAAAATTAAAATTAAAATTATTTTTTATTATTTAAACTGAACTCGAGTTGGGTTGAGCCAGCCTAGGACATGAAAATCATTGTCCAAACTTGACCTAAATCTAGTCGAGCATACTAGATTGAGTGATCTGGCCCATGAAAAAGTCTACTTATATATATTATAAAATTTATTTTCATGAAAATGCAATAGTATTACTTTTAATATATATTATTAAATATTAAACATTTCATGATATTTAAAAAAAATTAAAATATGAATATTAAATAATTAATTTTAAATCATTATAATTATTATTTTGGTAGTCTTATTTTAATATGATTGTACACACAAATTTCGATTCATGTATTAACTTGAAAATTTGGAGTCAAATTTTGATTGTTAACTTGAAAAGAGATTATGATCTCTGGATTTTCTACAAAGAAAATGCATTTGATTCTTCTTTTTGATTGGGCTTCAACCCAAGGGTCATCCCAACTTAATCTTGGAAGAATGTGATTTGCTTTAAGGGTCTTTGAGACTTGATCTTGAATGTAACACCCCTCTCCATCACGGATTAAGGTTCAAGCATTATCGTACAATTGGAACATTTATAATTAATTTCATTCAAAAATCATAAACATAACTTAAATCATTCCTAAATACACATTTTGTCCCTAAATCAAGCCCTCGAGGCCCTAAAAATACTTTAGAAACAAATCAGGACCAATTTGAAATCATTTGGAAAGCCTAGAAAAAATTCACAAAAATTAAAGGCTAGCCCATGTGGACCTAAAATACAAATCAAATACAAATACAAATTAAACAACAAGTTTACCATTTGAAGCTTACTTGGGCCTTAAGCAATTCAAATACAAATCATTTAACCAACTCAAAATACGATTAAACATACTTAAAACATACCAAAACAATTATCCTTGTCGAAACCATTTTTAAAGTTTTTGAAAAAAACGAGGATCGACTTTAAAAAAACGGAAATGGAGTCGCCACCAATCCCTTTTTACTTAGGTTTGATTGGATCACCTTATAAAACGTTTTATTTTAAAACATTTGATTTTGGTCTACGAAATACAAGAAAACGGGTTCAGGAGTCGGTTACGTATGAAGAAGGATTAGCACCCTCATAACGCCCAAAAATTGGTACCGAATCGATAAAATCATGTCCTAATGCTAAAAATTTGAAAGAATTCTAAATATGATTTTTTTTAAAAAACTTGAACAATTTGAGTTAAAATTTGAGATTTCTTTGTTCGAAGAATACAAACATCACATCCAAAGACGTTAGGACATGATATTTTTAAATCCTCTAACTAAAATCATCTCATGATTTACAAAATTTTATTAAAATGGATATTTAGTTATTTAGTCAAACGGAAAATCGAAACCCAACACGTTAGGGCATTATTTCCCAAATTTCTAAATACCAAACATTGCCTTATTTTAAAAAATAAAGTTTTGGATAAAAAGTGGCAATTAAAATAAATTTAAAATAATTAAAATAAATGAATAAATAATGATTACGCAATTAAATGGATAAATAAAAAAGTTAAAAAAACGATAAGTCAAACTAACTCCATAATATAAGGATTCAACGAAATTCCTCCACCAAAACTAACTCGAACGAAGTAACTCAAAAGAAATGAAAATGAGCGAAGAACAAAATAAGAATAAGCCACAGAAAATAAGAACGCAAAAGAGAGAGAAATTTGAGTGAATGCTCTCAAAAATTTTTATTACCCTAAAACTCCATGTTTTACAATGAAGGGAGAGGCCTCTATTTATAGTTGAGCCTCCCCAAATCCAACGATACATATCAATTACATCAACGACTAAGATTAAAAGGTATCTACAAATTAAATCTCTAAGATTACAAAATCATATCTTCTAAGATTACATACCATATCTTCTAAGATTGCATATCATATCTAAGATTTGCATATCATATCTAAGATTGCATACCATATCTTCTAGGATTGCATATCATATCTAAGGTTTGCATATCATATCTAAGATTGTATATCCTTGAAGATATCTTTGAAGATTGTGTTTCCATATATGCCATGCTTGTAGATGGACCTTCAATCTTTTCAAGTAATGGGCCATTCCGATTAGGCCAAATGATATATTTTGGACTGGACTTAGACTTTGTTTTATTATTTTGGGTTTATTATTTTTTTTGTATGGGCCTGGGCTAAATTGGCCTATTACAGCTGCCCCTCTTTGCTCATTGTTGTGTAATGAGAATAGAGCAAAGACTATAAAAGGACCAATTTTTCCCGGTCTTGTCGAATCTTGACCTCTTGGCCCTCGTCTTCTCCAAATGGCTTCCAACCCAACTGCAACTTCAGGGGTATTGGAACATAAGTTTGATGGCTTTAATTTGCTTCACTGCAACTTTAGGAAGGCACTGTCCGCTATCTTTTAATCTGCTCCACTGTAAACTTAGGGATGCCAGACGAGTATCTTCGATCTGCTTCTTGCAATCTCAAGAAAGCAAAATCTGTTGTCTTTTAGCCTGCTCTACTACAAACTCAAAGAGGCAAGGCTGATGTCTTTGATCTTCTTCCTGCAACTTTAGTGAGACAAGATCTGATCTTCGATCTGCTTCCTGCAACTTCAGGCATGTCAAATCTGCTATCTTCAGTCTGCTCCACTGCAAACTCAGGGAGACAAGATTTGATGTCTTCGATCTACTTCCTGCAACTTCAAGAATTCCAAATCTGCTATCTTCGATATGCTTCACTGCAAACTCAGGGAGACAAGATCTTATATCTTCAATCTGCTTCTTGCAACTTCAGGAATGCTAGATCTGCTATCTTCAATCTGCTCCACTGCAAACTCAGGGAGACAAAATTTGAACTTTTAATTTGCTTCCTTACTATCTCAAGAAGACTTCAATCTTCAGTCTGCTCCACTACCATCTCGAGGGAACAAAATCTGAACTTTTCAATTTGTTTCCTTATTATCTCAAGAGACTTCAATCTTCAGTCTGATCCACTACCATCTCGAGGGAACAAAATCTGAACTCTCCAATTTTTTTCCTTAATATCTCAAGAAGACTTCAATCTTCAGTCTATTCCACTACCATCTCGAGGGAACAAAATCTGAACTTTTCAATTTGCTTCCTTACTATCTCAGGAAGACTTCAAACTTCAGTCTGCTCCACTACCATCTCGAGGGAACAAAATCTAAACTTTGCAATTTGCTTCCTTACTATCTCAGGAAGACTTCAATATTCAGCCTGCTCCACTACCATCTCGATGGAACAAAATCAGAACTTTTCAATTTGCTTCCTTACTATCTCAGGAAGACTTCAATCTTCAGTCTGCTCCACTACCATCTCGAGGGAACAAAATCTGAACTTTGTAATTTGTTTCCTTACTATCTCAGGAAGACTTCAATCTTCAACCTGCTCCACTACCATCTCGATGGAACAAAATATGAACTTTTCAATTTGCTTCCTTACTATCTCAGGAAGACTTCAATCTTCAGTCTGCTCCACTACCATCTCGAGGGAACAAAATATGAACTTTTCAATTTGCTTCCTTACTATCTTCAGGAAGACTTCAATCTTCAGTTTGCTCCACTATCATCTCTAGGGAACAAATTCTGAACTTTTTAGTTTGCTTCATTACTATCTTCAAGAAGACTTTAATTTTCAATTTGCTCCACTATCATCTCTAGGGAACAAATTTTTGGTTTGCTTCCTTACTATCTTCAAGAAGACTTCAATCTTCAGTTTGCTCCACTATCATCTCTAGGGAACAAATTTTGAACTTTTTGGTTTACTTCCTTACTATCTTCAGGAAGACTTCAACCTTTAGTTTGCTCCACTATCATCTCTAGGGAACAAAATCTGAACTTTTTTTTGTTGCTACACCGTCTTCTGAGGGACATGTCCTGTAGACTCGAATGTATTATGGATGACATTTGCATGAATGCAAGGTATCATTTTTATTTTCCCAAGAATGATCTCCTTTTACACCAGGGTTATCCAATAAAAATCTGAAGAGATAATCATCTTTCAATATTTCCAACCCTTAAGCTTGGTAGGTTCTAAACAAATAGTCCTGTTTCAAATTCTCATATTATTTAGAAGCTTCTAGAGTAATATGCGAAACTTCTTTTATGAAAGTATTATTAGTCCATTAATCGTTATTTCAATATAAAACGCTTGAAAAATAATAATGGACGTGAAAGAATTAATTAGGAGCATAGCTCGAAACAAATAAGTTAATCAAAGATAACCAAGGCAATAAAAAAAATTGATTGGGGTGTATCTTAAAAAGAATAAAGTAATCAAAGATAGTCAAGGCCATAAAGAAAATTGATTGGGGTGTATCTTTGAAAAGAATAAAGTAATCGAAGATAACAAATTCAAAATGGGTAAGATAGAAGCTAGGTGCCCCAGATATCGTAGCCTGAGTTTCTCTGTACAAACTTCTTGAGGACCATTTTGAGCTCAATATATATTTAGAAGATCCGAGTACTTTGTCAATACCCCAAGTCGTAGCATACTTCCTCACTGTTAATTCAGGCATAGTAAGACTATCATATGCCCTATCTTTGATCAAAATTTGAGCGGCCCTTTTTGGGTTTTCGGCTCAAAACCCCTTTGGTCTCAAAGCGCCTTTTGCGGGTTTTTACCTTAGCCTCTCCTTTTTTTTTGAATTTGAACTCAAGGCGCCCTTTGCGGGTTTTCACCTAGGCCCTTTTTTTAATGAATTTGAGCTCAAGGCGCCCTTTGCGGGTTTTCACCTTGGCCTTTCTCTTTTCAGGTAAAATACTTCTTGAATGAACCTGAATTCACTGGATTGGACAAGTCTTTGGCATCCATCTCGGTCAATATCAATGCTCCTCCAGAACAGACCTTCTCTACAACATAAGGCCCTTCCCAGTTTGGCATTTGCTTTTCTCTAAAATCCTTTTGTAAAAAAAATATCAGGTTCCCCTCGTGGAATTATCTAGGATAAAAATTTTTATCGTAAGCTTGCATCATCTGACCATGATGAATAACTTTTAACCTTTTCTTCAATTAGATTGAATTGGAAAAAATGCTTTCATTCCATAAACCAATGAGTAAGATATTGCCCCGAAAAAAGTCTTGGCCAACGCTCGATAATCATAGAAGATAAATAGTAACTTCTTTACGCCAATCTTTACAAGTCTCGGTCATCTTTTCTACAATCCTTATTATTTTTTTGGCTACCTTTGTTGTTTTATGATATGGTGTCTAATCTTTGAACATATTACAAACTTTTGACTTTGTCCTTTTTGGCATTCTTTATCAACGCCTGATTTTTTTTTTACTTCGACCTTGTAACATTGCATATAAAGCTACTTCCACCCTCTTAGTGAAGTAAATGATGACCATGATGATGAATCGATATCGACTAGAAGCTTTTGACGAGATTAGCCCCATAATATCCATGCCCCACATATAGAAAAGTCTGTGAAGAAAATGGAAGAGTCACATAAATCTCGTCTTCTTCAATTCAGTATTTATGGTATAACTGATGCAATCCCTTTCCATGGTAGACCAATAGTGCCCGATCCTCATGTTTAGCCCATGTCTTATTAACCTAGGCATGTTCTCTTTTCTAGGCTCATAATGTCCAATGACCCTTTGTAGAGTAGGGTATGTTTTTCATCTTGTTCTACCTTTCTTAACAAATCAGAAGATGGGTTACAATATCTGTCATCTTCAAAGTCTTGAGATCCCTCTAGACACATATCTTACTTGAAAGGAGACTCTGAGTCAGTAGTAGTGTTGCTCACATCGTTGATATCTGGAGACCTATTGTAGGTTCGAAGGAAAATTCTAAAGAATAAATGTTTGAAAGAATGATCATTTGTATGGTCATAAATGGAGAATGAAAGAACACTTGAAAGAAACAAAAGAATGTACAATATGAAATGTAAAGAATGAAAAAATCTTTTCTTAAAAAAAATGCATTTTATTGAAATAAAAATTCTAGATAGAAGCTTATTTCACAAAAGGGTTCTTATTGCCTCTAGGCTTAATACAACAAGCGTGTTTTGAATATTACTCTAGATTAGCTCTAAAAATACAGGGATCTCCTCCACAGTCCCATTATTCAAAACACTCCCAAGTATGTAAGGGTTTGGAAACTTTTATATCCCGATTCTCTCTTCAGATATGTCATTAGGGATAACAGGTTTAGTAGGGTTATCTCCTGGGTTAGATCCTAAGCCAACTTGAACAATCATGGGTACCCCAATATCAGCTTGACCTTGTTGAGACCTAATTGTAACAGATGACCTTTGAGGATGCACCTCAGGTTGTATCTGTACATATGGTGGGGTGAAACCCGAAAGATAGTCTTCATTATCCTCTCTAACATTAGTCATGGGGCCTTTTCCTTTATCCATTGCCCCATTCAGTGGTTGATTCATTTGAACCGTTATATTCCTTTGGGCTTCCATTATTTGGTCCCTCATATCTTGTTGGATTTTTGCCAATTGCTCTTGCAGCTAGTCTTGCACATTTCTCTGGAACTATTTGAGTCTTTGATCCATTTTTTTAGCACGTGTACCTTAACGGTGTTTAGTTCCCAGATTAACCTCCTCTCTTTCTTTGATAATTTCAACTAATTACTCTCTCTATGGACTTAAATGCATATGATGTGATGTAATGCAAATGCATGAAATGAAATGCAAAGTAATGAAATGCAAAAAGAGAGGTGTTGATTCTGAATTCAATTCCATTGTAAAAACTTTACTAGAAAATAAATTTCTTTACACAAAACAGATTACATATGCGGCTTTGTCCTCATAGTCCAAGTGAAAACATCAATCCCCTTCTTCGCAAAAGATGTTATAGTCGTGTCTCATGAGCTTTCTCAATAGATGTCTCTTCTAGCTCCTTGTTACTTGATCCAGGCTGTGACTCTTCACTCACTTATTTCCATAAAGCTCATTAGCCTTTTCAAGAAAGCCAAGACGTGGTGACTCTCGAATAGTCTTTGTCAGCTTGAATCCTTGGGCAATAAGGTCTTGTATTCCTTCACGGGCTATCAGTCTTCTCTTATTGTGTTTACTTGGACTATACTCGGATGGCCGTATTATAATCCACTTCATCAAAAAATTCATTTTCTTATGACCAACTCTTCTATTTAACAATCACATTTGAATTAACACCTCTTTTTTATGATGTGAATGCAATGCAATCAAAACAAAAGAAAACACGTTAGTATAAGATAAATAAATAATAAAATAAGGTACCTATCTGGGTGACCACTAGGGTTCAACATAACTCTATCTAGGATTGGCTCTTAAGGATCTCTATATGTGGCTTAGCTCTAAAGTTGAGGTACCCGAACCAACAGATGCCTCTATCCTCACCCATTATAGGCTCATATAGACCGAGTTTAGTTCAGGGGAATACATTTCCCTATGGCCATGCGGAAGTGAAAACTTCACGAAGACATAGGTACAAATGTATTCTGGAAGCAATCTACTAGCCCATGCGGAGGTGAAAACCTCACGAAGGCATAGCTTTCGCTCCCACTTAAGGGTATGACCACAACGGTCATGCAATACAATGCAGAAATATATATTAAAAAATAAGACCATATGTAATAAAAGGATCATGTTTTTTTTTTAAAAAATCAAAATTTTAAATTTGGACAAAAGGACATGAAATTATCGATTTTACGGCTTGACTCTCTTGGTGTCTCTAGTGGAGTCGCCAAGCTGTCGAAACCATTTTTAAAGTTTTTGAAAAAAACGGGGATTGACTTTAAAAAAACGGAAATGAAGTCGCTACCAATCCCTTTTTACTTAGGTGTGATTGGATCACCTTGTAAAACGTTTTATTTTAAAACATTTGATTTTGGTCTACGAAATACAAGAAAATGGGTTCGGAGTTGGTTACGTATGAGGAAGGATTAGCACCCTCATAACGCCCAAAAATTGGTACCGAATCGATAAAATCATGTCCTAATGCTGAAAATTTGAAAGAATTTTAAATATGATTTTTTAAAAAAACTTCAACAATTTGAGTTAAAATTTGAGATTTCTTTGTTCCGAAAGAATACAAACATCACATCCAGCACGTTAGGACATGATATTTTTAAATCCTCGTAACTAAAATCATCTCGTGATTTACAAAATTTTATTAAAAATGATATTTAGTTATTTAGTCAAACGAAAAATCGAAACCAGCACATTAGGGCACTATTTCCCGAATTTCTAAATACCAAACATTGCCTTATTTTAAAAAATAAAGTTTTGGATAAAAAGTGGAAATTAAAATAAATTTAAAATAATTAAAATAAATGAATAAATAATGATTAGGCAATTAAATGGATAAATAAAAAAAGTTAAAAAAAAGGCACAAGTCAACCTAACTCCCGCAATATGAGGATTCGATGAAATTCCTCCACCAAAAACTAACTCGAACGGAAGTAACTCAAAAAGAAACGAAGATGAGCGAAGAACAAAATAAGAATAAGCCACAGAAAATAAGAAAGCAAAAGAGAGAGAAATTTGAGTGAATGCTCTCAAGAATTTTTATTACTCCAAAACTCTAGTGTGTTTTACAATGAAGGGAGAGGCCTCTATTTATAGTTGAGCCTCCCCAAATCTAACGGTACAGATTAATTACATCAACGACTATGATTAAAAGGTATCTATAAATTAAATCTCTAAGATTAGAAAATCATATCTTCTAAGATTACATACCATATCTTCTAAGATTGCATATCATGTCTAAGATTGTATACCATATCCTCTAAGATTTGCATATCATATCTAAGATTGTATATCCTTGAAGATTGTGTTTCCATATATGTCAAGCTTGTAGATGGACCTTCAATCTTTTCAAGTAATGTGTCATTCCGATAAATGATATATTTTGGACTAGACTTGGACTTTATTTTATTATTTTTTTTGTATGGGCCCGGGCTAAATTGGCCTATTACAATCCTAAGTACCTAACCAATGTTCATTGGTACCACATTTTATATCATCAAAACACATCAACAATGCATCATCCAAATCAAATTTTAAAGCATGCCAAAATCACTCATTTAGCCTAACATAAAGCTACTTAAGACATCTAAGCTTTAAGTTTCATACACATATCAAGCCTTTGGTCAAAACACATACTAACATTTAGCTTTAAACATAAATATATACTTATAACTCAATCTACATCACATTCACAAAACAACTAAAAATCAAAGACATTCTAGGTACATGTCATTACAAAATTAAACATCACCATACTTGAGATCGGGATTGTTGTTGGATGCTGAGTCGGCAATCAAAAGAGAGTACCTAACTTGCACACAGAAACAAAACTGCACGCTAAGTAAAACTCGATGATATTTCTATAATTCGAACATTCTAAGACATGATATGATACATGAATGCTCAAATTGAATTATATCATCATACTACTATCTAAACAAATAAGTACAAGATATCATCATTTCAATTTCATGCATTTCATCATATTATTTCATGCTATACTCAACTTTCACAAGTATTCACATTTAGTTGGTTTGAATATATATCTCAATTCACATCACTAGCTATATAAATAGCTTTGCATAGATCAATCAACAATTTACTAATATTATGGCACAAACCAATCCACAATAAGCAACTTCACTTATTCGAATAACCATAAGTATATCTAAAGCATTTGAATTTATTTCACAACTTTAATAATCTAACTCAAGAATATATCATATCTTCTAATGAATAAATGTATATGCATAAGTAAATATAATATTCTTTAGTAATACCTATAACCATCCTTTTTAGATGATTCATAAAACCTTGTTGTATAATCCAGTTGGTACAAGACACCCTGTGCCTAACGGATAATCCGCGAAAGTGTTTGCACCCAGCACTAGCCAGATAAACCATAAATGTGTGCCCAACACTAGACAGATAAACTGACGGAAGTTGCGCCTAGCGCTAGTTGGATAAACATATAAATGTGTGCCCAGCACTAGTCAGATAAACTTACAGAAGTTTGCGCCCAACGCTAGTTGGATAAACTGATGAAATAATTAGTGAGCCCAAGCTCTAGTTGGATAAACCAACGATATTTGCGCCCAGCGCTAGTCGAACGAATCAATGATGTTAATTACTCATTTGCAAGTCCATAATTTTACTTTTCATAACTCAATATCACATTTCATAATTTAATAACACTTCCACACCAATTATCTACTAATCATACATTAATTTATTCCATAATGCCACATTCCATAAACCTCCATTCAATTGGATTAACAAATACTTTAAGGATATAATAAGACATCAAGTAGTAATTAAGTTAATTAAAACCATTTATAAAGTTCGAGTTCGGGGACTACGAACTTACGTAGCATGTAAATACGAGATTTTATTTAACTCCATACATTAATCAACATTATTCAACTTCAATGTCATCATTCGGCAATACATCTCCATATATAACATTTCCATACTATCAATTTAAATTTTAATAATTTATTGATTCATTTCATAATGTCACATTTCATGTATATAATTCACAATTTCTCATTTAATAATTTAATCATTTGCATATATATATATATATATTCACAATTTCTCATTTCATAATTTAATCATTTGCATATATATAAATATAATTAAGATATCAAAGTAATAATTAAGTATTTAAATTAAATAAATATAGTTCGAGTTCAAAGACTATGAACTTATAGGCTAAATTGTAGAAATGACAAAAGTCCAGGGACTATTCACTACCTTCCTTTTTCCTTGATTATCAATTTGTTCTTGATCTATAATATAATTTATTTCAATTATTAATCTCAATTTCATATACCATTCAATTCAATACATTTAGCTACTTATTTACACTTTTACACATTTGCCCCAAAACATTTACATCCTATACAATTTAGTCCATCATATCAAACAAGTTAATTCCACAATTAACACATAACCCAATATTGCGAACCTATATATATCTTTAATTTATAATAAAATCCTTCTCATTTACAATTTACTCAATTAAATCCCTAATTTTTAAATGGAGTAAATATTTTACTCTATAAAATAACACAATTTCAACATCAAGCACACAAACAAAACTCTTTCAAATAAAAGACTTCAAAATATCTCAATGATATATTATTTTTATATTTTGATAATTTCACATAAATAAACAATTTAACCCCATATTTTCAAAATCTTCCATAATTATCCTCTATGTACAATTTCATGAATTGACTTTACAAATCATCTCACTTCACTTCCAGCTTTAAAAATCTACCAAAATAATATCAAGAACTTTGATTTTTCTACCATAGTAACTTCTATTAATTTCAAAAATTCTAAAATTTTCAACATGAGTAATTTAACTCATGATCTTGGGGTTCTAAAAACACAAAATTCATGTAAAGAGGACCAAAAATTACTAACCAAAATAAGCTTCAAAGCATGGAACTAAATGTCCGAAAGCTCCTCCCCTTTCTTTCTCCAATACGGAATGCAAGGGTTAAAGGAAAAGAAGAATGATCTCATTTCTCTTTCTCTCTACTATACTCCTTATTTTTATTTTTATTATTTTCATTCTTATTTTTAATTTAACAAAATCTATTAACTTAAATTTGTTTATATATATATATATATATATATTAAACTTAAACATAAATCATGACCGGTCACTTACTACCCACTTATATATATTGGTCTATTTATTATACAAGTCCCTAAGACAATTCCTATATATAATTCCATAGTAATTTGTATTTTATTATATTTATTCATTTTATTATAACATAATTTGTTAATTCAAGTATTGTAATATACTATATCTATATAGTACGTATAATACTAACCAAAACTATCCACCAACAAAAACATATATATAATGGCTCATTTATTTAATAAGTCCTTTAATTTAGTTCCACCTTGTAATTTGATATTAATTCCTACTTTTATCACTTACTTAATTTAGTCCTTGTACTCAAATTAAACACTTAAAACTTAAAATTACCTAACTATTATTCAGTTCCTCCTAGGCAACTTTAAAAATATTCAATGAAAAAATATTTATAAACCCGATTCATTGAAACAGGGTCCTAGAAGTACGTTTCCCGACACCCTTGACTTTCAGTTCGTTACATTGAAGGTAAGATGTTTACTTGAGAATTTGATTTGATTTGGATTAAAGGTCATTGAGACTTGATCTTAAATTAATGATGTTCGTTTCAAGGGTTGTCGAGACTTGATCTTGAAAACGAGTTTAGAGCTCTTTTCTTTAGTTGAATTGGATCAAACAGTGGCTTTCTTCATAAACGATTTTTAACTTCCTCTCCTCGATTGAACTGGATTGAAAGGTGACTTTTCTTCAGGACGACTATGGCGTTCTCTAGAATTTCTTCAAGTTCTTCAATTTCTTTAGAAGTTTTTGTAGAGAATATCTGGAGTTATTGAACTTATGAATGTCTAGAATGGCTAGGAATGAACCCTTTTATGGTGTCAATCACTTGAATAAAAGAGAGTTCTTATAGAACTTAACTTCTTCATTTGGGTATTAAATAGGAATTTTGAACTATTTTATTTAATATTTATCTCTTATTAATTTAATTAATTAGAGATTGTTATGAATATCTTATTAAGTAGATGTCCATCATGATCAAGATAAAGTTTTAATGTATTTTAAATTCTAATAGTTATTAGAATTAGATCTCTACTTCTTTTATACTTCTTATGCCTATAAATAGAGACTCTAATGAAGCATTATAATCACCCTTTTGATCAATAAAGTACATCCTCTATTGCATTCATATTTTCTTTGTTCTTTATTCTCTCAATCTCTCTTTATTTTATAACACGTTATCAACACGATCTTGCTCAAAGTGATAGTTTGAAACACCCCACACCCGGCCCACGAGCCTGGTCCGGATCTGGTATGTTCCTTAAGTAAACCGGGTTTCAAATTCTTTTGTTCCTTGGAAAAAAAACTTGTGCGATTATTAAGAAAATGTTATTTTGGGTTGGGCTTGTGTGGAAAAAAAATCAGTTTTATCTTATATTGAAATCCAATTAATTAAGGTGACAAAACAATTAGGGTTTATTTTACAAAAAAAAATTTACTCAAACTTTAATTGATAATAATTCGTGAACATAATAATAATGAAAATAAAGAAATAAAACTATGGCCTTATTACATCAAGTAAAACCCAAAATAAAATTCTTAAATACTTAAATAAAATAAAGAGTCCATATTGAATAAGACTTCAATCGAGCATGGCCACCACAAGTTCTCATTGTCCTGGTCCATCAACGCTCATTACGAAAAATGTTCCCTAGCGGGTGAGTCAACAGACTCAATGTGCGACAACACTAAAATTTAATAGATCGCATACCATAACATAACACATGCACATTCATATACGAGATAAAATAATGATGCAACCCAAACCCAAACCTAGATGCCATCCGCTACACATCCCCGTACCAACCTGCACACCATGGAGACTAATAAGTCAACCCTCCTTCCGCTACACTCCATCGAAGGCAGTCGCTGCAGACGACGTGCTCATCGCCCATATAAAATTCGTGGCATAGCCTCCAGATTAAATAATTGTGTCATGAGACACCACGTTCAAATAATGTAACCGAAGTTACCACATTCAGATAATGTGACCGAAGTCACCACATTCAGATAGTGAGACCGAAATCGTCACATTCACTTCCCCTTTCTCATATAACTCGAATGCCCTATATATTTCATATCATGCATATCATACTTAAATTCACATTCATGTCACTTTTCACATGTTAAAATATAACATATTTCGTAATCCTAGCAGGAGTAGGAAACATACCTGAGTACTTTGTACCACATTAGGGTACTTTAGCCACATTCACATTCTTATACATTCATATATTAAATATTTTGCCATATAACATATTAAAAGTTAGTGTGGGTACACACCTGATTCGCTTAGCAATTCCTTGAGATTCCGAAAAGCTTGATCTAATGTTTAGATCCTTAATCCTTACATTTGATTTACCATTTATTACTTAGCATAAATCCTATTCGGCTATAATACCAAATCCTAGTAGGATTTGTATTCTAAAAAAAAAAAACTTACCTTTGATGCCGATTTGATGATTATTCAAATCCCGAAATAGATCTTTGCTTCCTTCATCGTTTCGAAAATCCTATAAGCACATGTTAGATTGATTTCTAACACTTAATCATCTTTAAATGGCCTATGGTCGAATATTCATATGACTTACCTTGAGTCTTAGAAATCCCAAAACTTCGTTGTACTTTCCTTGTAGATGGCAACTACTAGATCCCAAGAAAACCTTCCAAATTTCGCCATGGATTTCTAAAGGAGTTAGATTCCTATATTTCGCTAAAGAGAGATTGAAAATCAAATAATAGTTGATCTTACCTTTTTGGATGAAATCGCAACACCCTTCTCACACAACAAAGATTCTGGCTTGGCAGAATTTTGGCTTTTAGTGCTATGAAGAATTGGCTAGGTTGGATTGTGGTTTTGGTTTTGAATATAAGAGAGAGGAGGCTAAAGAATCCGGCTAGACAAAACAAAAGAGAAGAGAAGAGAAGAGAACCCTAAGAATTTTGGCGAGAGAGAGAAGAGAAGGAAGAAAATTAATGAGTAGCCCTCATTTCTTCCTTTTATAGACTAAATTATCATCTAAAGAATCCCTTACTTGGCCACCACTCTTCTATTTGATATCTTTATCATTTAATTATCATAAAATAAAAGAGTTTAATCCAACCTTTATCTCATGGGAATAATGATAAATAAATCCTTATTTATCTCTTTAAAAATACTTAAGATAAATCATCATTTATCCTATTTAGCAATTTTAAAGAGAATAAAACTCCCTTTTAAGAGCCTTGTTGTCGCTCACTTCTGCTTCGGAAGCAAAATAAAACTTCTTTTATTTGCTTCCCATGTGACTCGAACTCAGCCCAACACCCTTGCATGTGGCGCCATTTCCAGAGGCCCTAAGTGGCATCTTGAGCCACTTTTCCAAGCCTGTTGTGTGTCAAATTTCACATACTTTTCTCTTAAGGCCACCTTGCCTTAATTTCCTCTTTTAACTTTAAAACTCGACATTTCTAAGTCATTTCTAAGTTTTCAAAAATTTTCGTTCGCTCTTTAAACATGACATTTCCTTACATTTTCAAGTTTCGAAATGTTCACTTTCCTATTTGCTTAGGTTTCCAAAATGTTCACTTTCCTATTTCACTTAGGTTTCCAAAATGTTCACTTTCCTATTTTACTTAGGTTTCCAAAATGTTTACTTTCCTATTTTACTTAGGTTTCCAAAATATCAACTTTCCTCTTTTAACGTAACATTCCCATACATTCTCGGGTTTCCAAAATATTCAAAATTTATTCATAACGCATAAGACATGTCATTATGTACAATTAAACCGAAAATGCTAGGCCCTTTTCGTGATGTTACAATTCTACCCCTTAAAATAATTTCGTCCTCGAAATTTCCTAGCTAAAATAATTGAGGGTATTGCTGTCGCATTGCCTCCTCTGGTTCCCACGAAGCCTCCTCCGATCCATGATCGCGCCATAACACTTTGACTAGAGGAACTGACTTCCTCCGTAGCACTTTCACATCACGCTCCAATATCTGAATCGGCTCTTCCTCGTAGGATAAGTCTGGCCTTAGCTCCACTTCTTCAACTGGTACCACATGAGACGGATCCGAATGGTAATGACATAGCATGGATACATGAAATATGTCGTGCATCCGCCGCAACTCGGTGGCAACTCTAATCGATAGGCCATTGGTCCAACTCGCTTCAACACTCGATAGGGCCCTATAAACCTTGGGCTTAACTTCCTTTATGCCAAACCTCATCACCTTCTTCCAAGACGAAACCTTCGAAACACTTGGTCTCCTACTTCAAACTCTATTTCTTTCCTCTTAAGATCTACGTACGACTTCTGCCTATCAGAGGCTTCCTTTAACCGTGCCCTGATTATCTCAACCTTTTCTTTAGTTTCTGCCACTAACTCTGGACCCAAAACTTGACGTTCTCCTAACTCAATCCAACAAGTAGGAGTTCGACACTTTCGACCATACAATGCTCCATATGGTGCCATCCGAATGCTAGCCTGATAGTTGTTGTTGTGTTAACTCACTAAAGGCAAGTAATCTTCCCAACTTCCTCGGAAATCCATCACACAGCCTCTCAACATATCCTCCAACACTTGTATAACCCGTTCAGACTGCCCGTCCGATTGTGGATGAAAAGCCGTAGTGAAGTCCAACTTGGTGCCTAAAGCTTGATGAAGTGCCCTCCAAAATTGAGACGTGAACCTTGGGTCTCTATCCGAAATAATTGACACTGGCACTCCATGTAGTCTCACGATTTCCGCCACATATAGCTTGGCTAACTTCTGAAGGGAATAATCCACTCTTATCGGGATGAAATGTGCGGACTTAGTCAAACGGTCCACTATTACCCATACCGAGTCCTTCTTAGTAGGCGTAAGGGGAAGCCCACTAACGAAGTCCATGGTAATTCTTTCCCACTTCCACTACGGAATCTCAATTGGCTGAAGCAATCCTGATGGAACTTCGTGTTCAGCCTTAACTTGCTGACACGTCAAACATTTTCCCACGAATTCAATAACTTTTCGCTTAAGATCAGGCCACCAAAATTGTTCTCTTAGATCTCTGTATAACTTAGTGCCTCCGGGATACATAGCATAAAGGCTACTATGCGCTTCCCGAAGAATCCTCTACCTTAACTCCTCATCCTTCGGCATACAGACTTTTCCTTTGTAGTACAATACTCCTTCATTATTAACGTCATAATCCTCTAACTCTCCGTTCTGTACTTGCTGTAATTTAGCACTTAGGTCCTTATCAGTTAACTGTCCCCTTTTCACCTCATTTAGCTATGTGGGTTTGACTTGCAACTCAGCCAACAGGCTTCCATCCTCATACAAACTTAAATGGGCGAACATTGTCCTAAGATCCGACACCACCTTCCGACTTAGGGGATCAGCTACCACATTCGCCTTGCCCGGG
The DNA here is from genome assembly GCA_025506655.1 of Gossypium rotundifolium. Lineage (NCBI taxonomy): Eukaryota > Viridiplantae > Streptophyta > Magnoliopsida > Malvales > Malvaceae > Gossypium > Gossypium rotundifolium. The sequence goes on along the minus strand of CP106732.1, from coordinate 117,079,197 downwards.
TGGTACTATATCGAGCAATCATAATCCTTCAATAACTCCACCCACCTTCACGCCTCAAGTTCAACTCCTTCGAGTCAACAGATACTTAAGGCTCTTGTGGTGCATGTAGATCACCGACCTTTCTCCATAGAGATAGTGCCTCCACACCTTAAGTAAAACCATCGCCGCCAATTCCAAGTCATGGGTTGGGTAGTTAACCTCATGTGGCCTTAAGCTGTCGGACGCGTAAGCTACTACCTTCCGTCTTGCATCAACACACAACCCAAACTGTATGGGAAGCGTCACAATACCGTAAACTTCTCCCCGCCTCAGGTGAATCAATCTTGGAGCTTAGTTAAAACCTTCTTAAGCTTTTAAAGCTCTCTCCGCCGCTTATCCGACCACACAAAGGGTACTTCCTTCCTCAACAACTTTGTCAAAGCGCGGCTATAGATAAGAACCCTTCCACAAACCTTCTTTAATAGCCGCCAAACCTAAGAAACTTGGATCTCACCACGGACCTAGGTGGTTTCCAATCCAACACTGCTTCGACCTTCCTAGGATCCACTCTTATTCCCTCTGCGGATACCACATGCCCTAAGAACGTAACTTCCCTAAGCCAAAATTCACACTTGCTGAATTTGGCATAGAGCTTCTTCTCCCTTAACACTTGCAACATAACTCAGAGATGCTCATCATGCTCCTCTTCAGTCTTAGAGTATACGAGGATGTCGTCGATGAACACTACGATGAACCTATCCAAGTAAGGTTGAAACACCCAGTTCATCATATCCATGAATGCGGCTGGGCGTTTGTCAACCCGAACGGTATTACCACAAACTCATAGTGGCCGTATCTTGTCCTAAAGGCTGTCTTATAGATATCCGCCTCCTTCACCTTCAGCTGATGATATCCCAACCTTAAGTCGATCTTTGAAAACACTGCCGCCTCCTTAAGCTGATCGAACAAGTCATCAATCCTAGGCAAAGGATACTTGTTCTTGATGGTCAGCTTATTTAACTGACGGTAATCTATGCACATATGCATAGTTCCATCCTTTTCTTCACAAACAGGACCGGCGCTCCCCATGGAGACACACTGGGCCGGATAAACCCACGGTCAAGCAATTTCTAGATTTGAGCCTTGAGCTCAACCAACTCCTTTGGCGCCATTCGGTATGGAGCGATTGACACGGGTGCTATTCCCGGTAGCAAATCTATTCCAAATTCCACCTCCCTATATGGGGGTATTCCTGGTAATTTCTCTGGAAACACATCCTCAAAGTCCCTTACCGTTCTAACTCCATTGACACCTTCCTCCTTTCCATCCAACGCACTTACGAAGGCTAAAAGCGCTGTGCACCCTTTTCGAACCATCTTTTCAGCCTTAAGTGCCGAAACTACATTAGACAAGTAGTTTCTTCTTTCTCCGATCATTACTACTACTTCATCCTCTGGGGTTCTTAATTCCATTCGTTTAGCCGCACAATCCAACACGGCTCGGTGCTCTACTAGCCAATCCATTCCAAGTATGAGTTCAACCTCCCCAAAGGGTAGTTCCATTAAGTCAGCCCGAAAGTTTACTCCCTGAATCTCTAGGGGTACATTCCGAAAGATCTTATCCACCACTACTAGTTTGGCCTAACCAAGCTTACTACCGTTATCTCCCTATCAGAAAATTTAGAGTCTAGGCCTAGTGTTTCAACTACACCACAGCAACATAAGAATCGGTCGAGCCCACATCAATTAAGGCATAATAAGGCTTGCCATAAATAAAGAACGTACAGATTATGACGTCGGTGCGTCTCCATCCTCCTCCGACGAATGCGTAAACCAAACCCATTGTTTTACCTCAAGATTAGCAAGCACCTCGCCTTGTGTTCCACATCTTCGCCGGTACCATTACCTCGTTATTGAACTACGACCTCGTTGAGGTCATTGTCCTCCTCTACCAACTGATTAACATTACGATCTCATCGATCGACTTTCATCTGGTTTCTTAGGACAATCTTTGAGCATATGATCCTTGGACCCACACCAAACATCCTTCGTTTTTCCAAAGACTCCCTAAGTGCTTCTTTCCACAATGCTCACAAGGACGACATCGCCTCCGATACCAACTTGTCGACCCTCACCCATCACTCTGGGCCTTTTCGCACATTTCGACGATTCGGATGACCCATAACCCTCTTGGGTCTATTCCTATCAGAGCTCTGCTTAACCGAGTCCTTGATTCCCTCGGCTACCTTAGCCTTTTCAACCAACGCGAAAAACTCCCATTCCTGATGTGGAGCTATCAATAACCTGAGGTCACCCCTCAAACCGTCTTCAAAACAGACACAACGCTCATGCTCAGTTGCTACTACTCCTTGAGCATATCGGCTTAACCTCAAAAATTCAGCTTCATATGCTGCTACCGACTTGTTCCCTTGAACCAGCCCCAGCAAAGCTTTCTTCTACTCAACAATATACCGTATGTCGACATACTTTTTCTGATATGCCTCCTTAGCATACTTCCGTGTCGATCCTCAGCCGTGGCACCATCTCGGACAGCTAACCACCATTGGTACGCTTCATCACGTAACAATGCCACCATTCCTTTCAACTTCTCCTCCGGGGTCAGATCGAGTTCATCCATAATACGCTCGGTTGCTTCCAACCAGTATGCAGCTGTACTGGGTGCCACACCGGATACTCCACGGAACACCTCAGCTCCGTTGGCTCGGAGTCGCTCAGGTACAGACTTTCGAGCTCTTGAATTTCCTCCTGTACTAGCCACCAACTCAAGAACTCGCAGCACAGCCTGCGACACAGCATCTTCCCCCGTCTGAGCTTGCTGCTCCACACCAACAGCTGGGAGTAGTGGGGGCGGTGGTACCTCATTATCAGACCCTTGACCCGATCCAACGGGTTCTGACCTAGTTATTCTTCCTCTACCGCATCCACGACGATCGCGTCCTCTAGAATTCATATCTAACTGTGCGCTTTAATTTGATTTGAGAAAGTTTTATGAATTAGTACTTTTGTTTCACTTGATTACCCGCCAAGAAATTTTATGAAAAGGAATTTAGGAGTGGTTCTTTCGTATTCACACATTCACACAGTCTTTTCATTCATTCATACATCCATCAAACAATTATGAACCTTCGTTCATTCAGAGATATGTTGTAGTTTTCATTATTGTTGTTTTTCCACTACCCAAGGGTATTTGCGTAATTTATCCTACATGGATATTTTCGTAATTTGTCAAATAAGGTTCCTAGATAATTTTGTCAAAAAGTATTTCAGAAATTTTATAGTCCCAGGGTTCTTTGGTAAATTTGGAAATTTCAGGGGTATTTTGGTAATTTTAAATTTTGGGGGTATCTTGGTAATAAACCAGGGTAAATTTGTAAAGTTTAATAATTCAGGGATATTTCAAAATTTGCAAAACTTTGAGGGTTCTTTTTGAGAAATTTATTTTTCAAAACGATGAAGTTGCAAAAATTTTAAAAATCAGGGTCATTTTGGTAATTTTGTCAATTGGGGGTAATTCCGTAAATAAATTTTTTTCTTTTTTTCCATAATCAAGGTATTTTGATATTTTGTAAATTTAGGGTTCCTTTAAGCAAAGTAGTGAAATTTTGATAAGAACTGTGGGTATTTGGAAATTTCATAAACCAAGGCATTTTAGTAATTTTACCACTAGGGGTACTTAGGTAATTTGCAAATTAAAAATTCTTAGAAAGTTTTTCCAAAATAATAATTTTCATAATTTCAAAAGGGTAGTTTGTTGACTTTTTAAAACTAGGGTTTCCATAAAATGTGGCTAGTCCCTTTCGGGTTTTAATTATTGAGTTTAGCAGTGACTAAGTCCTCTTGGTTAGGGTGAACCGAGGCTACGCACCATGTAGGATTCGAGTGGAGAGGAGGTGAGTCATGCGGACTGCTTAAATACCAAGCTCCCACCGAAACCAATCCTAGACATGCGTACCATGGTTGCCGCACCCTAACTCAGCGACTTAACCACAGGTTTGTTTAGTTAGGCATTTAAGTCTTATGTATTTGTTGGGGTACACTAGTCCTAGGGTTCAAATACTTATCAGACTAATCTATGTTGCCATAAAAGCCCATAAAAGCCCATACATTTCACATATTCAAATCACTTCATAAGTCAGAAGTACTTACCTGGTGGACTTCGGGTCGGAGACTTAGTGGGCCATGCCAGAAAATCCTGCTTAATTCGCAAAAATTCTTTTTGGGCTTAATTTGAAAACGTTTTGGGCCTTAAACCCAAGGCCGAGAGTTTAAAACTGGGCTCTGATACCAAACTAAAACACCCCACACCCGGCCCACGAGCCTGGTCCGGATCTGGTATGTTCCTTAAGTAAACCGGTTTCAAATTCTTTTGTTCCTTGAAAAAAAAAACTTGTGCGATTATTAAGAAAATGTTGTTTTGGGTTGGGCTTGTGGAAAATAAATCAGTTTTATCTTATATTGAAATCCAATTAATTAAGGTGACAAAATAATTAGGGTTTATTTTACAAAATAAAATAAATTTACTCAAACTTTAATTGATAATAATTCGTGAACATAATAATTGAGAATGAAAATAAAGAAATAAAACTATGGCCTTATTACATCAAGTAAAACCCAAAATAAAATTCTTAAATACTTAAATAAAATAAAGAGTCCATATTGAATAAGACTTCAATCGAGCATGGCCACCACAAGTTCTGCCGTCCCGGCCTATCACCGCTCATTACACGAAAAATGTTCCCACAACGGGGTGAGTCAACTGACTCAATGTGCAGACAACACTAAAATTTAATAGATTAGGCATACCATAACATAACACATGCACATTCATATACAGATAAAATAATGATGCAACCCAAACCCAAACCTAGATGCCATCCGCTATACATCCCCGTACCAACTTGCACACCGTGGGGACTAATAAGTCAACCCTCTTCCTCTACACTCCATCGAAGGCGATCATTTGCACGACAGCGTGCTCATCGCCCATATAAAATTCGTGGCATAGCCACCAGATTAAATAATTGTGTCATGAGACACCACGTCAGATAATGTAACCGGGTTACCACATTCGATAATGTGACCAAGTCACCACATTCGAGATAGTGAGACCAAGTCGTCACATTCACTTCCCTTTCTCATATAACCCGAATGCCCCATATATTTCATATCATGCATATCATACTTAAATTCACATTCATGTCACTTTTCACATGTTAAAATATAACATATTTCGTAATCCTAGCAGGAGTAGGAAGCGTACCTATGTACTTTGTACCACATTAGGGTACTTTAGCCACATTCACATTCTTATACATTCATATCTCAAATATTTGCCATATAACATATTAAAACTTAGTATGGGTACACACCTGATTCGCTTAGCAATTCTTTAAGATTCTGAAAAGCTTGATCTAATGTTTAGATCTTTAATCCCTACATTTGATTTACCACTTATTACTTAGCATAAATCCTATTTGGCTATAATACCAAATCCTAGTAGGATTTGTATTCTAAAAAAACTTACCTTTGATGCCGATTTGATGATTATTCAAATTCAAATAGATCTTTGCTTCCATCACTGCATCGAAAATCCTATAAGCACATGTTAGATTGATTTCTAACACTTAATCATCTTTAAATGGCCTATGGCGAATATTCATATAACTTACCTTGAGTCTTAGAAATCCAAACTTCGTTGTACTTCTCCTTGTAGTCGACAACTACTAGATCCCAAGAAAACCTTCCAAATTTCGCCATGGAATTCTAAAGGAGTTAGATTCCTATATTTCAGCTAAAGAGATTGAAAATCAAATAATAGTTGATCTTACCTTTTGGATGAAATCGGCAACACCCTTTCTGTCACAACAAAGATTTGGCTTTGGCGAATTTTGACTTTTGGTGCTATGAAGAATTGACTAGGTTGGATTATGTTTTTGGTTTTGAATAAAAGAGAGAGGAGGCTAGGAATTGACTAGACAAAAGAAAAGAGAAGAGAAGAGAAGAGAACCCTAAGAATTTCAAGAGAGAGAAGAGAAGGAAGAAAATTAATGAGTAGCCCTCCTTCCTTCCTTTTATAGACTAAATTATCATCTAAGGAATCCTTACTTGGCCACCACTCTTCTATTTGATAGCTTTATCCTTTAATTATCATAAAATAAAAGAGTTTAATCCAACCTTTATCTCATGGGAATAATGATAAATAAATCCTTATTTATCTCTTTAAAAATACTTAAGATAAATCATCATTTATCCCTATTTAGCGAATTTTAAAGAGAATAAAACTCCCTTTTAAGAGCCTTGTTGCCGTCACCTCTGTGCTTCTAGAAGCAAAAATAAAACTTCTTTTATTTACTTCCCATGTGACTCGAACTCAGGCCCAACACCTTTGCATGTGGCACCATTTCTAGAGGCCCTAAGTGGCATCTTCAGGCCACTTTTCCAAGCCTGTTTGTGTGTCAAATTTCACATACTTTTTCTCTTAAGGCCACCTTGCCTTAATTTCCTCTTTAACTTTAAAACTCGACATTTCTAAGTCATTTCTAAGTTTCCAAAATTTTCGTTCACTCTTTAAACATGACATTTCCTTACATTTCCAAGTTTCTAAAATGTTCACTTTCCTATTTGCTTAGGTTTCCAAAATGTTCACTTTCCTATTTCACTTAGGTTTCCAAAATGTTTACTTTCCTATTTTACTTAGGTTTCCAAAATATCAACTTTCCTCTTTTTAACGTAACATTCCCATACATTTTCAGGTTTCCAAAAATATTCAAAATTTATTCATAACGCATAAGACATGTCATTATGTATAATTAAACCGAAAATGCATAGGCCCTTTTTAGGATGTTACATAGTTCCTTTTGTCGACGATCAAATTTATCCTTCATGATTTTCAATATCTTTAATGGCAAGATGCAAGTTTTTACAGGAAGTTTCTTTTATTTAATGTTTCATATCTGATTATTATTTTTCCTTCTTCTTTCATTATACATTATCATTGTTTTGATTAACTTATTTTACTTTTTGTTCTTAAGGATGGTGAAAGATTTCATACCGTTATCTATATGAAATCGAGAAGTAAGATTCACTCTCAAAGTTTGCTTTTTGATATTTGCTTGGGAATGATCTCTTTTTCTTTATTACAAAGAATGTTTATAATCACTAGTTTTCATCCATAGTAACGTAAGTCAATCTAATCAACTTCTTTTGAAATTTGATTTGATTTCTATTAAAAAGTTCAATTTATATAATTCACTATCTGTATCTCTATGAATTTATAAAACCCTTCACGCATTTGGTTATTGGGATTTTTATGTGGAGATAAATTTTTTCATTTTCAATAGAACTGATTGGTTTAATTTTGATTTTGATAAAGATATATGATTATTGAGGAATATGAGTAAAAATACTTACTTGTCATGAACTTTGGGATATTAACCACACTTGTGATAGTTTCATATAATTGTAAAATTTGAGATGAAATTATGTCATAAGAGGTGGAGGTTAGAAAATGTTTATCTTTAAACTTTTATAGTTGTAAAGTTATTTTAATTTGACATTATAATATTTTGTATTTTGTTGTGGTATGATATATAAAATATTTATTATATAACCACAATGATTTATTAGTGACATGAATTTATTATTTGTTACGTTTAATATATGTTTATCTATACATGTTCATTTTATTTTTATATGAACAAATAAAATTTTATTTAAAATAAATTAAGTATTCATTAAGGTTATACAATAAAATGATTATATGCTCGAAAAGCTAATATTGCATCAAATCGTAAAAAGCTCTTTAAGAGCTTATATTTTAGCTCTTTGTGATGCAAAATTTTATAAATTGTTTTTCAAATCAAGAAGCTATATGTTGAATAAAACCTTCATGTGTTTTACATTAAAACCATATTTATAAATAACATGAGATACTCATGTATTTGTACTATATATATTCCTCGAAGGAATACATTACACTATATGATTGGAATATCTAATGTGCTCCTGTAGTAGCAATATTGTGAAAATAACTTTAATAGTATTTTCGAACGATCTCATACCTTCTAATGGCAAAGCAAAATAATAAGTTACTAATGAAAAACTATGAAATTCTTCCCACCAGTTTTGCTTCATTCGTTGAAGTGAATGTAGCAGTACATAACAATTATGAAAGATGAAAATATAGAGATCATGATTGTTGTTGTAATTGAAGATTTGATTGGAGACTAATCATGACAACATGAATAGATAAATTTTGATTTGAAATCCATGCATATTTTGCGATTGTGATTATGAAATAAATAATCAATGGAGGTGTTTAGAAGTCTATCCTACTAGATTTATTGCATTCCCTAAAGTGAATGCAAAAAAAAAAAAAAAGATATAATCATGGACCACTAAAAGTGGGAACATAGTAATAAATAAGAGAATAATGAGAGTTCTCAAGATAACTCTTCAAAGAGTAAAGATAACTTATGTTATCAATGTGATATGAAATATTATTGGCCACATGTGGCATATGCCTAAATATTTTGTTTTGTTAATATTCTTTAAAGAATGATATGAGAATGTAGTAATAAATTCTATCATTATAGATAGAAAATATTTATCTTATTTGGTACTAAAACAAACAAATATTATTCCAATATTTGATAGTATAAAATTAGTTAAAGCTCTAGGAGAGCTAATATATTCATATCTTGTGATGGTTAATCCATTGGTTTTAAAATATATTTATAATGGATCTTATATTGAGATTGTGAATGAGGAAAATATTATATTTCATATGAATCACTAATATAAATATCTATTTTGAAAGGATGAAAAGAAATGATTGGGTTATTAATTTATATTTATTTTATAATCTTTGTGATCTTCTTTTGTCATCATCCCCATTAAGAGGTTGGAAGAAAAATATTTGACTATGAAATATCTATTTATGAGCAATAAAATATGATAATTTTATCAAAGACACGTTATGGTTGGATGCACCTGAAGTTGCAAAAAAAAAAGATATTTGAAGATTTTGGCATATTCCCTGAAGCAAATATTGCATATAATTGTTTGGAAATTATATTTATTTTGTTGACTTAGTGACATTATAATATTTACATTTATTTAGACTTTTCCAGTAGTAAATGTCACCATAGCACTTATATGTGGATACAAAGTAAAAGGAATGATAGTAAAATTATTAATTTGTTACAATTTAGTACAATTGAAACACATGTTAAAGTAAACCAGAAGTTTACTAATACAAATGCATTTACTACTTGACGTGACCAGTTAGACAATCCTAAATAATATATGATGCGAAAATTAATTAAGAATTCATATCGACATTCATTAAAGAACTAGAAGATTTTTTAATTTAAAAGAATTCACATATGCTGCTTGTTCTCAATGAAAATTGATTATTCAAAACTCACTAGCTAAAGTTGAGATTTAATGTCTTGCATTTCTAAAATGAATATGGGCTCATCCATCCACCATGTGGATGGTTTTGATATTATATGATTTTGGTACATACATCTACAAAATAATCACATATGTGTTATCAATTTGCAACCCGTCGTTTGCAAGATTGCTTGTTTAAATAATTAATTTTAGATCATGCAATTAAGACAATTCATCTTGCTAATATTGATTGAGTTTGCAAAACTTTTGTAAAAGTTTGCACATAGTGGTTTAGAAAAATTATTGATTAAACACATCTGATTAATGTATAAACCATTACTTAAAAGACTTTCTATTTCAACATGAGATTATGTTGATTTACGTGTTGTACACATCAAGCCAATAAGTTATAAATACTCCCCATTACAATTGGTTTTTGGTTAATAGCTAAATATTTCTCATCTTTGAATTTTTGTATATGCGTATATGTTCCAACTGCTTCACCACAACGCACAAAGATGAGTGAATCCTCAAAGAAAGTTGGGAATAGATATTAATTACAAGTTTCTTTATATTATTAGATGTTTTGAATGTATTCGAGATTCAATTATGACATGATTTGTGATTACAATTTTGATTTGATAGTTTTCCCGACATTAGGGGGAGAGAAATAATAACTTGTAATGAGTTAGGGGGAAAGTAATTTGAACCAAAAGTGTAATAATGATAACTCATTACAAGTTAACTGTTAGATGTATTTACAAACTTAATAAGAATAACCAAGTGTTATATACCATCTAATATTTTAATTTGAATCAAAGTCCCAATAGGACAATCAATTAGAATAAATAATAGATTGATCGGTTCCAAAGATGAAAATTCTTCTAGATGGTCATATGGTGGAGGCGACTGCTCCAGAAGAAACTCAAGACATAACCAATAAGTAAAACTTCAAAAGAGATTCAGGTACCTGAAACTGAATTTTAAAATAATAAAAATAAGAGATCTCGATAAGTTATGTCAATTCGAGAAAATGTGGAACTGAATAATAAAAGTGGTCGACAATGATTTTACATGCAATATTATTATTGAAATAATGAAATAAAAGGAAGTCTTGAATAAATCTATTGAGAAATATAAATATGGAATAAATTAATCAAAATAGAAAGACGCAACTCAAGTACAATCAAATTCGTGGAGTTTTAGACCAGTAGTCCAAATATCTAAAGGTATAAAGCCAGTGAGGGTGCAATTGAAGTAGTTTTGCAAAAGTGGAATAAAAATATGAAGTTTTTCGCTAAGTCCTATCATTGATTATGAAAAGATATAATATTCTTTTGTGGTGGATACAAGAAGCTGTAACATCCCAAAATGGGGCTATTTGGAATTTAATTATTTTTCTTACGTATGAACCTGTGATATTATTTATGGAATAATAGAGCTTAATTAAGGCTTTGAGTTGGCATGGTTTGGTAGAAAATTTCATTGTTAACTTTAAAGGTGGAGCCTTAGCGAGGAGGGGTTATAAGAATAAATGTGGATAATTTGACACCAAATGAGGCCTTGGCAAAGTGGCAAAAGTGAGGCCACTTAAGAGCTAGTGTGACGCCACCAAGGAGCAAGGAGAACCTTGGTTCGAGTCACGTAAATCCTCCTTTTGCTCTTTATTTGACGGCACAAGGGAGAAATTCTCTCCTTAAATTCTTTTTATTAATTATCTATTTAGATAATAAGATAAATGAGCTTTTAATGGGATTTTTATATTAAAGGATAATATGAGCATTTGGAATTGGATTTTTATTTGTTTAATTCGAGGATAATTGGGATAATATTAGTTTTATTTTGATAATATAATATAATTAAGGGAATTATTTGATTAAAAGGATTAATGGTTATTAATAGGGATATTATCTAGGTAATTAAGATTATTAAGGGATTATTGGGGATTAATTCAAATTAATTTGAATTAATTCAAAGGGTGGACTGCAAGGGTACTAAGTGCCTATAAAAGCGATGAGTTGACCCCTTGTTTTTCTTTTCTTCATTTTGCTAAGTCAATTCCCTAACCCTCCTTTGTTCTTGTATTCTCTCCACCCTCTCAAATCCCTTCAAGTCAAACTCTTAGCACCTCTCCTCCCCATTATTTCCTCTTTGGCGAATATACCCATTGGAAATACCAATTCCTTTCTCCTGCTTTTAACCACTTTGGCGAATCTCAAGCAAGGGGTGAGCTCCTTCGATTTCTTCTTCAATCGATCCCGAGAGAAGGTAAGTGTGCCAAATCCCATGGTTTTTCCCTCCTATTCTCTCCGATTTCCATTAAGGGTACGATCAATTTTAATGGTGGTTAGCAAGGCTTCTAAACGAGTGGTAATCGATTTCTTTTAGGTACTCGTGAGAGTAAAGCGATCGACTCAGCCTCGATCTCTAGTATTCAATATTTGGTAAGTAAGGTGGTAAGATTAATCTCAGATTCGATATTCGATTGTCAGTAGGCTATTAGTCTTATGTACTAATCAAGTGGTAGTTGATTGCTGATTCGGAAATTAAGTAATCGTGGTTGGCAACCGAAAGGGTAAATAGTAAGGTTCGGGTTCACAAGGAACCCTTTACAATTAATTTGGTTTGGCCGATTAGGCCATGGCACTAACTTTAACATTGGTAATAATATAGGGACACGGACTTAGAGTGGGGCCGATTGGTTTCTTTTGGGATTTAGACTCTCGTTGGTGACAGTGTGTACATACACACATATAACTTGTTAAATATGCTGATTGTTGTGAATGCTATCTTGATTTTATGTAGCATTGGATGATATACCATATCGGTATAGATGGTGATCCAGGTAAGTACCTGTTAATATGAATTTGTTATTTGATGCTTTTGGGAAGCATGATGCATTGATACATGAGATTTAAGTATGTGATGACATGAAACATATACATATGTGATTGATGTGGGATTGATGAGTGGAGGGGGCAGTATTAATCGTGCCGACGGGCACCAGTGTTTTGGTAACACACCGTGACTACGGTCACCAGAGGATTGGTACCTCCAGAGGTTTGGCACCTCATAGCGACTTATCCCTGTGGTTAACACCACCGTGGGTTGGCCCCACTTGAGATATGGGATCGTCTGCCAGTGATTTGGTATCACACGATGGGTTGGCCCCATCAATTGATCCGTGTCTATGGACACCAGTGTTTTGGTAACACATTGTGACTATATGTCACCAGTGGTTTGGCACCACCAGTGGTTTGGTACCACAACGGGGTAGACAGTGGCGTTTGGATGGCTAGGTTGGGTATTTAATATTCTGCATATTAATTGTTATGTGTTGTGTATGAAAATGTTTTAAAACGGGGAAGGGTTACATACTGAGTCTTGGTGACTCACCTTCTCCTTTACATTTTTTCAGGTGACAAGTAGATCGCGGATGTGGAGCCGGGTTGACTCGAGGTGGCCATGCGGTGGATTTAAATTAAATGAACTTAAATTTTAGTTATGATAAATTTTATTTCCGATTTTAGTTTATTTGGATGTAATAAGGCCTCCTGATATTTTATTTTTGTTATTTTTCATATGTTGATTATTGGTTTTAAACTATAATATTATTATTAAATTAAAATCACATGTTTTCCCAAATTAACACGAAAATGTTTTCATCATGCCATCTAAGCACACTTGTAATTTTATAATAACTTGGCTTAATTAAATTTTCAATTAAATCTAAGTATGCCTTTTTGCAATACCACTAAATAAAAGGTTTTCGGCAACTAAAAATTTTTACTTAGCAAAAGTGTTCCAAAAATATTTTTTTTTCCTTGTGACAGACTGGATTCGACCATAGTGTTTGGGCCGGGTTTGGGTCGTTACAAAATTGGTATCAGAGCCCAGGTCAAAGCTCGGCTGTGGGGGGCCCAAGGCCCAAAAATGTCTTAGTAGGCCTTTTTAATTGTTTTTGGGTTTTAAAGCAGCATGGCCGAGTCTCCCAGACCGATCCGCCTGTAAGTACATCTAAACCTCTTTGTAAATTATATTCGTAGAAGGGTAGGAAGCATGGAACATAGATAGACTTATAGGAATTTGAACCCTAGGATTAGATTACTCGGACACACAAATGTAACATAAGACTTAAAGAACTAAACCAACCTATGACTTAGTCACCGAGCTAGGTGTGGTAACCTCTCAGACGCATGTCTAGGATTGGATCCCAAGAGCTCGGTATTTAAGCGGTCCTCGTGACTCACCTCCTCTTCGCAGTATCCTACCCAGTGCGTAGCTTCTGCTCACCCTAACTCGGAGGGCTCATGGTGTGGCAACCTCATGCGCATGTCTAGAAAGGTTCATGGGAGCTTGGTATTTAAGCGGTCCGTGACCCACCTCCTCTTCACTCGAATCCTGCTCAGTGCGTAGCTTTGGTTCACCCCGACGGGAGGGCTCGGTCATAGGCTAAACCCAATGATTAAAACCCAAAAGGAATTAGCCATGTTTTCAAAAAGAATGAAACAACAAACCCTAATGTTTTCAAAACTTGTGCAATAATTTTTTTCAAACCGAGAACATTATTTTTACAACGTTTTCCTCAAAAACTTGCTTTGTGGAAAATTACAAAATGCCCTTGGGGTGAAATTACTAAAATGCCTCGATTCATAAATATCAGTTCAATTGTTTTGCTCAAGATTTCAACTATTTTATAAATATTCAACAACTTAGCTTTGAAAATCATCAAGAAAATATTTTGGTTTTGGAAAATTTCAAAACGCCTTCAAGTCGCAAAATTACCGAAATGACCCTGGTTTGGAAATCTTTACAAACATCACTATTTAAAAAGGAACACTTTTTTTTAAAAAAAAAGAAAAAAAACCCTCGGAGTTTTACAACTGTTAAAAATATCCCTGACTTATTAAAATTTCAAATTGCCCTCGAATGACAAAATTACCAAAATACCCTGGTTTCAAAACGATGCCGTATCCCTAAATTTTACAGAGTTTTCAGAAAAACCCTCCAGTGTTGGGAATTGCAAAACAACTTACTTTACTAAATTTTAAAAATTTCTTTTATTACGAAAATACCTCAGAGGAAAAAGACGAAAATACCCCGGGTTAGAAATGGGCGTAAATGTCCAAGAGTGAATAGGTATGGAAAGTATTAAGGAATGGATGCAAGAACTTCTTTGTGTGAACTAGGTTAGAAGCTGAAACCTTGTTTGCTCGAAAGAATCTCCGATCAAAACTCTACCCATAAAAAAATTTCTTCGTGAATAAGAAAGTGGAACAAATGCTAACGCATAAAATTCTTCTTAATCGATTAAAAGCGCGGTAGATAGAATGAGTTCCAGAGGACGAGGATGTCGTGGACGCAGTAGGGTAGGATGATGATTGTTCGAACCCGTCAAGTCAGTCAAAATTTGAAAACGGTACCACCGCCACCACCACCTCCACTTTTTAGAGTGAGGAGCAGGATCGAGGCCGGTGGTGGAGGGTATTACAAGTCGCTTTTTGAGTCTTGGAAATGGTGACTGGGTGGTGGAAATCGGGAGCTCAAAATCTGCTCCGTTAATTCGATCCAACAGGGGAAGTGTTTCGGTGTGTCGAGTGGCACCCAGGCTGCAGAGAATCATCGCTAGAGTCAATCGAAAGGATCATGGATGATCTTGACCGACCGAGGAAGAAAAAGCGAAAGGGTCATATCGCTTCTAAAGGATGAAGCGTATCGGTGGTGGTGACGATTCGAGATGGCGCTACTACAGATGATCGACTTGGGATTATTTCAAAACCACCTATCGGAAGAAGTATGTGGGCACCGTTATCTGATGCTCGAGGAAAGCCTTTCTAGGGTTAGTGCAAGGAACTAAGTCGATGGCGGAATATGAAGCGGAGTTTTTAAGACTGAGTAGGTATGCTAGAGGCATCGTGGCCACTGAACATGAGCGCTGTGTCCGCTTTAAGGACGGACTCCGAGATGATTTGAGGTTACTGATTGCCCCGCAGCAAGTGCGTGAGTTTTCATCTCTAGTGGAAAAGGCTAAGGTAGCCGAAGGGATCAAGGAGGCTGTGAGGCAAAACTATAGTAGGAATAATCAAAAGAGAGGATTTGGGTCAGCTGGATCCAGTGGTAGTGTCCAGAAAAAGTAGGCCAAGTGGGCCAAATCGGTGCAAGGCCCATGATCGCTAATCGAGGTCGACTCAAGTAATCATTGTGGAAAGACCCATTGGGGAAGTTGTTCGACCGGCGATAGGGGATGTTTTGAGTGTGGGTCTTTGGAGCATCGGGTCAGAGATTATCCTCAGAAACTAGCTAAGAACCGGCCAGAGGGACAGAACCGTGCTCAGGATAGAAATGTGGGACCACGGAGGGTCGTGGTAATGGCAAAGGAAGCAACGGTCCTAACCGAGGTCGTGAAATTCAGGGCAGAGGTTCAGGCAACACAGAGGCTAGGCAGCCTGGCTTAGTTTACGCAGCGAGGCGTCGCGAGGAGGGTGACGACCGGATGTCATAACCCAGACGTTTCTAATTTTTGGTTTTCCTTATGTTGCATTGATTGATGTGGGCTCGACGACTCGTGACATTGCTAGTGGTGTGGTAGGAACTATGGACCTAAACTCAAACCGCTTCTAGGGAGATGGTTGTAGTTAGTCCTTTAGGTCACTCAGTAGTGGTAGACAAACTTTATAGAGGCGTACCCTAGAACTCCAAGGGGTAGTATTTGTGGTCGATCCGATGGAACTACCGCTTGGGGAGTTCGATTTAATCCTTGGAATGGATTGGTGGTTAAGTATCAGCGAATTTGGATTGTGACTAAGCGCATGGTTCTTAAGACGGTGAAAATGATGAAGTGGTTATGATAGGTGATAGAAGGAATTACCTATCCAACGTGGTGTCCGCCTTGAAGGTTGAGAAGATGGTCAAGAAGGGTTGTAAGGCGTTTTGGTTCAAATCATGCTTTAGAAGCTAAGGAGTCGATGAGTTGGAAAGGTCCGAACGGTTGGGGAATTTGTTGATGTGTTCCGGAAGAACTTCCGGTGCGCCTCCGGATCGAAAAGTCGAATTGGTATAGACTTACTACCCTAAGAAAGACACGTGTTCATAGCACTCATAGAATGGCACCAAAGGAATTGGTGGAGTGAAGGCTCAAATTCGTGAGCTCTTGGATAGGGGTTTATTCGACCTAGTATATCTCGTGGGAGCGCTGTGTTGTTTGTCAAGAAGAAGGACGGTTCTATGCGGATGTACATCGACTACCGCCGATTAAACAAGTTAACGATCAAAAACAAGTACCTGTTGCCGGATCGATGACTTATTTGACCAACCAAGGGTGCATCGGTGTTTTCAAGATAGACCTTAGGTCGGGTTACCATCAACTTAAGGTGAAGGAGGCCGATGTTCACAAGATAAGATTCGAACTCGGTATGGGCATTACGAGTTCCTAGTGATGCCATTCGAGTTGACCAATGCACCGTGCAGTATTTATGGATTTAATGAATAGGGTATTCCAACGAGATCTGGACCAATTTGTCGTGGTGTTCATAGACGACATATTGGTTTACTCAAAGACGGAGGAGGAGCACGACAAGCATTTACTGGATAGTTCGCAAGTACCGAGGAGAATAGCTTGTATGCCAAATTCAAAGAAGTGCGAATTTTGGCTAAGGAAGGTGGCTTTCTTAGGTCACGAGTGTTAGCGGAAGGGATTAGAGTGGATCCCCGCAAGATTGAAGCGGTGTTGGAGTGGAAACCGCCTAAGTCGGTGGCAGAGATACGAAGTTTTCTGGGTTTAGCAGGGTACTATCGGAGATTCGTGGAAGAATTCTCTCTAATAGCGTACTTTAACTAAGTTACTAAGGAAAGGTGTTCCATTTGTATGGACGAGAAAGCAAGAAAGCTTTGATAAGTTAAGGAAAATTTTGACTAAGCTCCGGTTTTGGTACAAACCCGAAGGTGGAAGTTATTCACGGTCTATTGTGATGCATCTCACACTGGTTTGGGATGTGTGTTGATGCAGGATGGGAAGGTAGTAGCCTATGCGTCCCGTCAGCTAAGACCGCATGAGGTTAACTACCCAACGCACGACCTGGAGTTAGCAGCAGTTGTCTTCGCTCTAAAGATATGGAGACACTATCTGTACGGGGAAAAGTCAATAGTCTACACGGATCACAAAAGCTTGAGGTATCTTTTGACTCAGAAGGATCTGAATCTGAGACAACGGCGATGGATTGAACTATTAAAAGACTACGATTGTTCAATCGAGTATCATCCGGGTAAGGCTAACGTGGTAGCTGACGCGTTGAGTCGAAAGGTTGTGACGGATTTAAGAGCGATGTTTGCTCGGTTGAGTCTATATGATGATGGGAGTCTTTTGGCAGAACTTCAAGTTAAGCCAACATGGATCGAGGAGATTAAGGAAAAGCAGTTGGTGGATGAAGGCTTGAACGCTAAGAGGGAACAAGTTCAGGATGGTGGTTTGGAAGGGCAAATCATCTAGTGAAGGGTGTTATGCTTTCAAGGCGAGCTTGTATGCCAAAGGATATGGATTTGAGGCGAAAATTCTCCATGATGCACATAGCGACCCATACGTTATGCATCCGGAGGAAGCAAGATGTATGGAGATCTACAAAAAGATTCGATGGCCGGGTTGAAGCATGAGGTAACGGAATTTGTAGGAAGTGTTTGACGGTCGCCAGGTTAAGGGTGAACACCGATTGCCATTAGGGCTACTTCAACCAGTAAAGATCCTCAATGGAAGTGGAGCGGATCACTATGGATTTCGTCGGTGGGCTACCCCGACGCCTAGCAAGAAGGACGCATTTGGGTGATTGTGGACCGTCGACTAAGTCAAGACTTCATACCGGTGAGGGTGGATTTTCTCTTGAAGCTAGCTAAGCTATATGTGGCGGAGATAGGAAGATTGCATGGTGTTTCAAAGATCGATTATCTCGGATAGGATCCCGATTCACGTCAAGGTTCGAAAGCGTTGCATCAAGCTTTGGGTACGGTTGGATTTCAAGATGACTTTCCATCCCCAAATCGACGGACAATCGGAAAGGGTGATACAGATTTTAGAGGACATGTTAAGAGGATGTGTTTTGGATTTCAGTGGTAGTTGGGAGGAGTACCTACCATTAGCGGAATTCGCTTATAACAATAGTTATCAAGCAAGTATTCAGATGGCTCCATATGAAGCCCTATATGGACGAAAATGCCGTACTCTACATGTTGGATGAGTTGGGGAACGACAAGTTCGGGTCCGAATTGGTAACAGACCGAAGACAAAGTCAAGGTGATTCGGTCTCGTCTCAAGGAAGCATCGATAGGCGAAGTCTTATCCCGATCTCAAACGCAAGGAAATGGAGTATCTTTGTGGAGACAAGGTCTTTCAAGGTGTCGCTTGGAAAAGGTGTTGAGATTTGACGAAAGGAATCGAGCCCAAGGTTCATCGGGCCATATCTGATGGTAAAGTTTAGTAGGACCGTAGCTTATCGCCTAGAGTTGCGCAGAATCGAATCGGATCCATGACGTATTTCATGTATCGATCTTTGAGACAGTGTCGGTCCGATCCTTCAGACGTTGTGCCGAGAGCGTAGATTGAGGTGAATTGATTTATCTTTTGAAGAAGAACCGTTCAGATCTTAGATCGAGATGTGAAGGTTCTGCGAGAAAGTCGATGTTCTTAGTGAAAGTACTTGTGGCGTAACCATGGTGTGGAAGAAGCTACGTGGGAACACGAGGATGTGATACTGCAACAATACCCTCATCTGTTTTAGCTAGGTAATTTCGGGACGAAATTTATTTTAAGGGGGTAGAACTATAACATCCCAAAAATGAGGCTATTTGGAATTTAATTATTTTTCTTACGTATGAACGCCTTGTGATATTATTTATGGAATAATAGAGCTTAATTAAGGCTTTGAGTTGGCATGGTTTGGTAGAAAATTTCATTGTTAATTTTAAAGCGGGGAGCCTTAAAGGGGAGGGGTTATAAGAATAAATGTGGATAATTTGACACCAAATGAGGCCTTGGCAAAGTGGCAAAAGTGAGGCCACTTAAGAGCTAGTGTGACGCCACCAAGGAGCAAGGAGAACCTTGGTTCGAGTCACGTAAATCCTCCCTTTGCTCTTTATTTGACGGCACAAGGGAGAGAAATTCTCTCCTTAAATTCTTTTATTAATTATCTATTTAGATAATAAGATAAATGAGCTTTTAATGGGATTTTATATTAAAGTATAATATGAGCATTTGGAATTGGATTTTTATTTGTTTAATTTCGAGGATAATTAGGATAATATTAGTTTTATTTTGATAATATAAGATAATTAAGGGAATTATTTGATTAAAAGGATTAATGGTTATTAATAGGATATTATCTAGGTAATTAAGATTATTAAGGATTATTGGGGATTAATTCAAATTAATTTGAATTAATTCAAAGGGTGGACGGCAAGGGTACTAAGTGCCTATAAAAGCGATGAGTTGACCCCCTTGTTTTTCTTTTCTTCATTTTGCTAAGTGCCAATTCCCTAACCTCCTTTGTTCTTGTATTCTCTCCACCTCTCAAATCCCTTCAAGCCAAAACTCTTAGCACCTCTCCTCCCCATTATTTCCTCTTTGGCCGAATATACCCATTGGAAATATCAATTCCTTTCTCCTGCTTTTTAACCACTTTGGCCGAATCTCAAGCAAGGGTGAGCTCCTTCGATTTCTTCTTTAATCGATCCCGAGAGAAGGTAAGTGTCAAATCCCATGGTTTTCCCTCCTATTCTCTCACGATTTCCATTAAGGGGTAGGTATCAATTTTAATGGTGGTTAGCAAGGCTTCTAAACGAGTGGTAACCGATTTCTTTTAGGTACTCAGAGAGTAAAGCAATCGACTCAGCCTCGATCTCTAGTATTCAATATTTGGTAAGTAAGGTGGTAAGATTAATCTCGATTCGATATTCGATTGTCAGAGGCTATTAGTCTTATGTACTAATCAAGTGGTAGTTGATTAAGCGATTCGGAAATTAAATCTGTGGTTGGCAAACCAAAGGGTAAAAGTAAGGTTCGGGTTCACAAGGAACCCTTTACAATTAATTTGGTTTGGCCGATTAGGCCATGGCACTAACTTTAACAGTTGGTAGAATATAGGGACACCGGACTTAGAGTGGGGGCGATTGGTTTCTTTTCGGATTTAGACTCCTCGTTGGTGACGTGTGTACATACACACATATAACTTGTTAAATATGTTGATTGTTGTGAATGCTATCTTGATTTTATGTAGCATTGGATGATATACCATATCGGTATAGATGGTGATTCGTAAGCACACATTAATATGAATTTGATATTTGATGCTTTTGGGAAGCATGATGCATTGATACATGAGATTTAAGTATGTGATGACATGAAACATATACATATGTGATTGATGTGGGATTGATGAGTGGAGGGGGCAGTATTAATCGTGCCGACGGGCACCAGTGTTTTGGTAACACACCGTGACTACGGTCACCAGAGGTTTGGTACCTCCAGAGGTTTGGCACCTCATAGCGACTTATCCCTGTGGTTAACACCACCGTGGGTTGGCCCCACTTGAGATATGGGATCGTCTGCCAGTGATTTGGTATCACACGATGGGTTGGCCCCATCAATTGATCCGTGTCTATGGACACCAGTGTTTTGGTAACACATTGTGACTATATGTCACCAGTGGTTTGGCACCACCAGTGGTTTGGTACCACAACGGGGTAGACGATGGCGTTTGGATGGCTAGGTTGGGTATTTAATATTCGCATATTAATTGTTATGTGTTGTGTATGAAAATGTTTTAAAACGGAAAAGGGTTACACACGAGTCTTGGTGACTCACCTTCTCCTTTACATTTTTTCGGTGACAAGTAGATCGCGGATGTGGAGCCAAGTTGACTCGAGGTGGCCATGCGGTGGATTTAAATTAAATGAACTTAAATTTTAGTTATGATAAATTTTATTTCGGTTTTAGTTTATTTGGATGTAATAAGGCCTCGATATTTTATTTTTGTTATTTTTCATATGTTGATTATTGGTTTTAAACTATAATATTATTATTAAATTAAAATCACATGTTTTCCCAAATTAACACGAAAATGTTTTCATCATGCCATCGGGCACACTTGTAATTTTATAATAACTTGGCTTAATTAAATTTTCAATTAAATCTAAGTATGCCTTTTTGCAATACCACTAAATAAAAGGTTTTCGGCAACTAAAAATTTTTACTTAGCAAAAGTGTTCCAAAAATATTTTTTTCCTTGTGATGAATCGGATTCTACCATAGTGTTTGGGCGGGTTTGGGTCGTTACAAGAACCTTTAGATATATAATTAAATTGACAATTCATAAAATATTTAACTTGCGTCTAATGGTTATTGCTACAACCTTTTATGAATTACTATATAGTAAAGTTTATATTAAAATCCTTGAAGGATTTAGGATGCTAGAAGCATATTGAAATTCTCGAGAAATTGTTTATTTATATGAATTGAAATAATTGAACATATATGGTAAATTTGCCTTAGTGAATAGTAGTTGAAGGAGGATTATAAAATAATCCATAATACCTATTTTTGTTTTTATAAAATAATCATGATTAAAGTTTGTTATAATTATTGTTGAATCTCCGGAGATATCAAAATATATTTCCCAAATTTCCCTCACTCATGACTTTTAAAGAATGGTAATATAAATGCTTAGTAAATACATTCAAATATCATTTGAAAAACTAGTATTCAAGATTGAATACGTAGAATATAAGAAAATATGTGATGTTTTCATGAGAGGGAGTAAATACGTGTTGCATTCTTTTTCCCTTAATTGAGGTTTTCTCCCATTGGAGTTTCCTAGTAAGGTTTTTAATGATGTAGCATATTATGCGTATTATAAATTGTATACACTTTTTCTTTCATTAGGTTTTTATCCCACAGGATTTTTCCTAATAAGGTTTTAACAAGCCACATTATCTACCGATGGACATCCAAGAGGGAGTGTTATGAATATCTTATTAAGTGGATGTCCATCATGATCAAGATAAAGTTTTAGTGTACTTTAAATTCTAATAGTTATTAGAATTAGATCTTTACTTCTTTTATATTTCTTATGCCTATAAATAGAGACTCTGATGAAGCATTGTAATCACCCCTTTTGATCAATAAAGTACATCCTCTATTGCTTTCATATTTTCTTTGTTCTTTATTCTCTCCATCTCTCTTTATTTTATAATAAAGATAAAATAATCCTTAAAGAATGGTTTCTTTATAAAAAAATTCTAAAAGGATTTAATTTCTTTATTAATTAAATTTGATTTAATTAGAGATAAATAATAATGACAAATGATAACTTTGATTACTCTAAAATTTCTCCTCTACAATAATTATAAAAATATTTTTAATAATTTATTATAAAATATATTTTTAATGAATATAATTTATTTAATTTTTATAATATTAGAATTAAGTAAAATATTTTTTATCAAAAACGTAAAATCACCATTTTCAATCTATTCCTTACATATTCCATAAATCATTTTACCCAACCAAACAATGTAATATCGTTACATGTTTATTCAATTCAACTAACCAAACTATGTAATACATATTACTTCTATTTCATTTCCACTACATAGCTATTACAATTCGGCTCTATTATATTCCAATGAAGCAAACATGTTAAATTATAATGTCAAATGCCTTAGCAAACTTGGTAAGAATAGAGAATAGATATAATTAGTATGCCAATAGAAATTGATAACAGATTAAGGATAGAACATAAATGTGACCGAGATAATGGAGAGTTAGGAGATTAAACAACATTCTAGAGAGTTGGGTGGTATATTTACATGATATTTTGGAGAGTTTGGGTGGATATTATATGCACATTATGCATTTGAGAGTTGGGTGGATATATATGCACATTATGCATTTGAGAGTTGGGTGGATATACTTATTTTTTGGATAGTTCGGTGGAAACCATATTCCATATATTTGACTTGGATATTCCATTAGGGTTTACTAAAGGCTATAAAACAAATCTTTGTTTGAGAGAAAGAAAATAATAGTATTTTTGCATTGCTTTGTTTGGTAGGAATATTATTTTTTTCTCATTAAAATAATATTTTATTAATAAGATTAAAAGTATACATCATAAGATGTAAAAGCACATTGCCACTCCTACCACCACCTTAGAACCAATCCCTAAAGCTAGGCATAAAAGACACTCTTACTATAACACCTAATGATTAAATGAAATAAAAAAAGACTATTCGTACATGACAAAGTCCATCAACAACCAGAATAAAAATCTATCAATTTTGCTAAGGAGTACCCTTCTTCTCATCATAGTTGTTCACTACAACAAGTTTCCACCATAGCACTCACTTCTCCCAACTATTTATATTCAATATTGGCTAGTACACCTCATAGAAGCATCCCCCACACTTATACTCTACAATCTTTTTTAGTACTGATAATAGAAAGGCAAATAGGTTTGAAGGACCTAGTATTACTCCTAGCATCATCTCTTCTATAGAACTCTCAACTTTACTGTTAAAAGATGCCTCAAAAGATCCGAGGAAACAAGTCAAATGTCCCCCCTGAAACCAAATTGAAACTTCAACCCTTGAACACACTCATCAAATTTCCTAGCTTCCAATATGCTAACAAGATCTTTCACTAAGTTTTGAAATTAATTTAATACTTTTTCAATCACTTTAACGGGTTAAAAAGCACAAATAAGCTTTTACCACAAATCTGGCATTAACCAAATTTACCTATCGAAAAGCATCCAACAAACAAAGCTTTGATCAAATAGATTGAACTCCATTATGTTAGAGTGTGCCTAAAGACCAATATGAGATGATTGTAATCACATACTTGTTTTACCTTATTTGTTAATTTAAGGCATTGTCATTGTTATTTTAGTTTCTTTTTTTGTGTGTACAAATAAATTGATTAATAATAAAGTCTTGAGAATAATATGATTATTCTTAAAAGGTCCTTAGTCAAGTATTATTTTGGGCTTGGATAATGATAATGCATTGAAACTAATGTGTAGTTGATTGATGACAAAGTGTTGTCATTGACATAGGGATGTCAAATTTGATACACGAGTATGTGTTAGAGAACAACATACTAGGCTGGCCTGCTATAGTATGGTTCTTAGATTATTATGTAATAGTCACAACATTACTCATAGCGATAACTATGTATATGATCCTCAGACTTGATATCATCATTATCCAACATAGTGAGTTGTATATCTTGGCACAATTAAACGTCTACCATAACAGGTTATACTATAAAGACTAATGTTGGGTATGTCGCAATCTATGTAGAGGGATATGGTTGATCAAGAAAGGATTTGTCCCTCCTACATAATGGGAGCAATGTCTTAGGCCTCTTGATGGACTGAGACTAGAAATGCATGGTCATACTCGAATAAGTTGATATGAAATATCACACTTATTTATTTATAGTAGTCTACTCTGAATATCAAGAAATATGATATTGGACTATACAAGTGTGACTATTCCATGGCTTGTGTCCAATCTATATATTAAGGATAAAAGGATATGATATATGAAAAGATTATCACAGAAAGGTTATGACGAATCACGACTTCTTGTAACTTGGGTAGTAATGATACATTGCTAGATGCTACTCATTGCTTGTAATATTAGAAATTTTCTAGTATTACTAATAATGTTATAAGAACTTATAGGGTCACACCTTATAGTTGAAGCGAATTGAATCCAAATACATTTGGTATTGTATTTAGCTATCACATGAATTAAATTAATTATTTGACTTAATTTAATTTGATAGTTAAATATGGAACACATTATATGTACAAACTTGTTGTACACAAATAGAGAACATAAATAAAATTAAATGAATTGATTCATACAAAATATTAGTTGTACATAGTTTATTGAAATTATTAATATAAAAGCAGTTATAATAATTAATTTCGATCAAAATATAAAAGACATGAAACTTGATATTCTTTAGGAAAGAATATAATTTCTTTTTTTTTTTTACTTGCCATTTGTTTCTCTAATGATAAGGGAACAATCTCATTTTATTTCTAATATGTGATATCAAAGAAAATAAAAGGAATATAATCCCTTAGTGTAATAAGATTACCAACAAAAACAATGTCAAAAGGTTTAGCAGCCCTTTTTATTTTTTCTCTCTAAAAAGTTCAAGAGAATTTTGTTGTTCGTTTTTTTGACTTGGTGGATTACGTAGAGGCCAAGAAATTATTGTTGCGGCTTGGGATCGGCATCATTCAAAGGAATCCTATCAACAACGTTATTCGTTGCTCTTCCAATTTCAAAAAGGTATAATTTTTCGCTGCGCCATGGGGCATATTGGCTATCTAACACATTAACTGTAATTTTTACCCCTAAAACAATGGGTTGTTGTGCATTGGTTCATACCATATATCAAACCTCATAAATCAAAATCACAATGAAAGCATCAATAGTAAACATTTCAACTTTCCTTGACAACATTTAGACCAAGACATATGGGATGCAATAATATCTAAAGCAATAATCCATCAACTCTTTTGTGTTGCAAAACAATAGGATAAGGTCAAAAGATCCGAGAAAATTAGCCACATAGCCCCCCTCAAAACCATATTGGAACTTCAATCACTAATCACTCATCAAATTTCCTGGCTTCTAATAAGCTAGCTAGATCCTTCACAATCAGTTCATCATTACTATCCGTTTGTAAGCCCAACAACTTCTCAAACTGTAAACTTTTTGTTACCTCTTTTAAGATTTTTTTTCCTAATTTCTAAAGTCACTATTTGAAAGTGATGCATTAGCTACGAAAAAAATCTTAGAATTATTATGTTCTTTACTTTTATTAGCTTTAAACTTACGACCTTTGTAGAGTTTTTTTTTTTTTTTTTGTTTATGATTAATATCTTACCCTTCCAATTCCTTCAAGAGCTTCACCTTTATAAACTTGCTTTTGCCTTTGCTTGTCTTCATATAGCTTGGAAAGAAGATGTCAAGATGATCCTCTTAAATCCTAAGAGACCCACTAGATTTAGCATCCTTATTAACCCCATATTACTTATTTGATTATGATCCATAAAAAAACCTATACAACTATCCACAACCACCTCTTTATGTAACGAACCGCGAATCAAAGCCCGTGATTAATGCACAAAGAGCGTCCTATAGAGGTCAATTGATGAAATGGGGCTCATTTGACCCACTTGAATTAGCCTGCGTGGACCATTTGGAGAAGTCCATCTACTTGAAGCTTTGGTGACCAAGTGAAGCACTTAAGGAAAATTAGGACTACCATGGTAAAAATTGTAACAGCCCGATTTTGGGGCTAGTCGGAACAGTGGTTTTGGATCCACTAATACGAGGTCGAAGAAATTATTTTTCTTATTATTTTATGTGTTATAGCATGATTATATGAGTGTATGAAAATTTTGGTGAATTAATTTTAGTGATTTCATGCTTAATTACGAAAAAAGACTAAATCACATAAAGTGCAAAAGTTTCATTTTCAAGCCAAAAGTGTCAAATAACTATAGAACCTTAAATTTGAGGTCCCTAATGTGCAATTAGACCCTTAAGAAGGGGTTGGTTGGCCATAGGAGACAAGAAAATATAAATTTGGTCAAAGTAGGGATTAGGTGACTTAATTGAAGGAAATAAATAAAATAAAGAGAAAGATGATATCACCTTTCACCTTCATCTTCTTCCACCGAAAATATCAGCCAAGGAGGGGTTTTGGAAGCCAAAAATTTTCAGCAACTTCTCGCCCTTGCAAATCAAGAAAAACGGAGTCCGGACTTAGACCGGGGGAAAACCAAGCTAGTGGACTAAAATCAAATTAGTTGCCCATATTTTGTATATCAATGTAAGTTGTACGTAAATAATACAACGCTATTGTATTTACGCATTGAGTAATTGATATTGCATAAATTGTATTATTATTGCTATGAATAGGCATGATGAAAGTTGATGTGAGATACTCCCGGTTAAACCTTAGGAATAGATTGGATATCCAAGCCATGACATTTGAGTGACATGTGTGCTAGTGTAAGACCATGTCTGGGACATGGCATCGGCCACGATATGAGATCCAGTGTAAGACCATGTCTGGGACATGGCATCGGCATTAACATGTGTGCTAGTGTATGACCATGTCTGGGACATGGCATCGACCACATTATGAGAGCCAGTGTAAGACCATGTTTGGAACATGACGTCGGCAATTGAGATGAGATCTAGTGTAAGACCATGTCCGGGACATGGCATCGGCCTTGAAATATAAGCTAGTGTAAGACCATGTCTAGGACATAGCTTTGCCATTGTACCCTCTTGTGTGAGACTTATCGGATATTCTTTGGTATTCCAATGGGTTCAACTGGTAAAATTAAAGGTCATGTTAAAAGTGAGAAATGTTACAGCTATGTTGTAAGTGATATAGGTACCTACATGAGACTTATGAGAAATGAACTCGAATTATGTTGTGTGATTTGTAAGGGTGGAAATGAGTAAGTTATGTCTTTAATCATTCGAGAATCATGTGCAAGTTTATATTTTACTATGAGTATGATAGTGCATAGTAATTATTGTTAATTATTTACATGCGACTTACTAAGCCTTATGCTTACTCCTATTCCTTTCCATACTCTTATAGTGCTGCCAAGTTAGCTTGAGGATCAAAAAGGCATCGGAGACTCGATCACACTATCAACCGAACATTTGGTATAGTTAGAATTATTATTTTGAGTATGGCATGTATAGGGACTTGGTATTTTGTTAAGTGTTATAACGTTTTGGCCAAATGTGTTGTCTTGTCTTGAAGAGGAATTCATTTTGTATAAGGCCATGGTTGATGGTTAATATTCATTGTTGATAAATGCAACTGTTGGTGTTATCATGAAAGTGGTTGTTATATGGGTTGGTTGATAATAAGAAATGTTGTAGGTGATTAGATGCCTTGGTTGTGACTGATTTAGTCATGTGTTTGTGCTTTTGATGGTTCTATATGATGTGAGTAGATGTGTGCTTGAAAGGGGTGGCAAAGAGGCTTGGAAAATATCCTAACAACTATCCACACGGGCAGACACATGGCTGTGTGTCTAGGCCGTGTGTGACACACGGTTGCCTCATGGGTGTGTGTTGAGGCTGTACATCCCTTGCACCTAAATTGTAAATACTCAGATTTGCACACGGTCCGGGTACACGGGTGTGTGCTAGGCCATAGGACATCCTAAAACTTCCACAAATCTACAATTAGGCTTGCACACAGGCTAAAGATATGGCCATGCCAGCCACACGGCCGTGCCATGAGTCCACATGGGCATGTGCCCCTATTTTCATAAAAGTTTTCCTAAATTTTTGAAAGTATAGGTTTAATACCGAACCATTTCTAAAGTATGTTTAGGACCTCATGGGCTCATATTAAGGATTTTAAGATGTAGTTTGAAAAGTTTTTAATTTGATCGAAATTTTCATATTTCGAGAATGTTTGTATGTATGTTATAAAGTCAAGTAACGCCTCGTACCCTGTGCCGGTGTCGATATGGGTAATGGGTGTTACCAAAATGGAAACTAATCTTAGAAGATTTGTAATATTATAAGATTTGATTTTGTAATATTATAGGATTGTGTAAATTCCCAAAGAATATCAATTGTAGATAGACTTTAATCTCGACCGTCGATATAAAGTAAATATTACCATTGGATCTAGGGGAGTTCAACTGTAAATAGAGGCCTTCCCCCTAATTTGTAATCATCCCATTCATAGTTACAAAATACTTTGAGAGCATTTACTCGAATACCTGGCGAGCTTTTTCTTTTTTGTGGCTCTTTTGTTCTCTCGTTGCTTCTTTCTCATTGAGTTGCTTCTACTTTATTTTCGGTCCATTAGTAATCTGTTTAAAGTGATTGATAAACCATAAAATAACATATTTTAACCCCATATTTAGTATGCTTTTAGGATGATTTAGCCCTGATTTATGTAAAAATGTGCTTTTAATCCTTTCTTTTCATATTTATACTCAGGAAAGAACCCGAGGACGAAAAGAATAAGAAACGGGCTTAAAACGGGCCAATTTAGGCCAAAGAAGAAATCGACACGGCCTGGACTTCAAGCCACACGGCCGTGCCTCGACAATTAACTAAGACATAGCCATGCCACGATTTATACGGCCGTGCCCCAATCGACAGAATCGAGACACGGCCCAACCACGATTTAAATGGGCTGTGCCATGGCCGTGCCCCTGTTACGGGAGAGAGCAATTTCACTTGGATTTGGATACTTAGAGCCAAAGAAACACTTTCCAAAGCTTATTCAAATACCGTGTAAGAAGCAGACTTAAATTATGACACTTAGAGGCCAAGTAAAGCATTCCAGGAGCCTATATAAACACCCTTAGTGTATCCTGAAAGGGGCGGTGAGCTAGGCCAAGGAGCCGAGCCAGAAGGATCACATTTGTGGGAATCACTCGAAGATAGCCAGTTGATCCATCTCAAGAAGCCGGAATTCTACTCAAGATGGTGGATCTCTCTTTCAATTCCTTCAGGGGGTTTTAGGAACTTCTTATGTTTTGTTTTATCTTTTCTCTTGAGATGTTTTATTTTAAAGTTATGAACTAAATCCTTCAGATACCTAAAGGGGATGAAACCTAGATGAATTTTGTTATTATTTTTTGAATTATATGATAAATACTTAGCTTGTTCTTAATTATGTTGCTTAATCCAAATCGAATGTGCTTAGGTGGAGGAAGAATAGACCCTGCTTAGGAGTAGATCTAGCATAATTAAGTGGAGTTGATCGAACGCCTAGAGATAGGATTACGAAATTTTGCCGGATTAGGGTGAAACTTAATATGGGAATCCATTGATCGATTTACTGCTATTCTAGGGGGTTATTATAAGCGAACAAGAGTTCCACTAATTAACCTAGGGCTAGACGTTATTCGCCTCGAAATAGGGTTTAATATAGGTTAGGGAGTCCTACAGATCAAGCTAATTAAAGAAATCATATGATTCAGTAATAAGTAACAAGTGAAGTCTAGGTGGATTCTTCCTGAGGGTATCGTCGTAATCAATTGAGTTTCTTCAAGTTATTTCCCAATTCGTTCTTTTTCTCTTTGCGTCTTTAGCTTAGTAGTCGTTAAACTAGATTAAATCAACCAATCACTCCATATTTTAGGCTAAATAATAAAAAGAAAGTGAGTATTAGTACTTTTAGTTCCTTTGGGTTCGATAATCCAATCTTGCCTAAGCTATACTACTGTTCGATAGGTACACTTGCCTTTAAATCATTGTCAGAGTTAGTTTCTAGGTTTGATCATTCTATTTATAAATTTTAAAGCTCTGATTTCAGCGATCAAGTTTTTGGCGCCATTGCCGGGGAACTAAAATATTAAGAAAACTCTATTTTTATTACTTTAGCCATTATTTTATTTCACAATTTACTTTATTCCATTATTTTTTCTAAAATTTTATTTTTCTTTCTTTTTCCTAGCAGGTACCTTTAGTTTATGACTAGACGGAACCCAACAGGACCTCTAGTATACGATAGTGAAATTGAAGCTACCGCTTAAAGAAATCACAGAGAAATTAGGGAGCTCTAAATTACACAGAAGAAGAGCAAGAAGACTGATCCAATCCTACTGAAGGGATGGACTAGAATAATCCACCACGAGATGTGGCGGATGCTCCGCGCACTATGTATGATTATGCTAAACCCAATTTAACAGGAGCAGAATCTAGTATTGTTAGGCCTGCTATAGCTGCTAATAATTTTGAATTAAAGCCTAATACAATACAAATGATTCAACAATTTGTTCAATTTGATGGTTTGCAGGATGAAGACCCGAACACTCATATAGCAAATTTTTTAGAGTTCTGTGATACTTTCAAAATAAATGGCATTTTTGATGATGCCATTCGTCTTCGGTTATTTCCCTTTTCATTAAGGAATAATGCCAAGCAGTGGCTGAACTCGTTACCATGAGGGTCAATCACTACATGGGAACAAATGACCGAAAAATTTTTATTAAAATATTTTCCACCGGCCAAAACGGCTAAATTACGGAATGATATTTCTTCTTTTGTGCAGATGGATTTAGAGATATTATACAATGCATGGGAGAGATACAAAGATCTCTTGAGGAGATGTCCACACCATGGATTACCATTATGGCTTCAAGTCCAAACCTTCTACAATGGTGTAAATCCCTAAACGAGACAACTAATTGATTCAGCCGTCGGTGGAATCTTGAATAATAAAACTCCTGAAGTAGCCTACGAATTTATTGAAGAGATGTCGTTGAATAATTATCAGTGGCAGGTTACAAGGACAAAACCGATAAAATTAGCCGGAGTCTATAGCATTGATGCAGTAACCATGCTATCAAATCAGGTAGAGATGATGAATAAAAAGCTTGATAGTTTATGTTCTTCGCAGGTACACCCAGTCATATAGTGCAACACAAGTGGAACTGTGGCGAATCCTGAGTACCCACCCTACCAACCAGGAGCAGAGAACGAACAAATAAACTATATAGGTAATAATTTTAAATCCAATAATAATCCTTATAGTAATACTTATAATCCAGATTGGAGGAACCACCTAAATTTTTCATGGGGAAGCCAAGGAATTCAAGGAAATCAAAGATAACAACCTCTTTCAAATTTCCAAAATCAGTCATATCCGCAAGAAAAGAAACCAACCCTCGAAGAGATGCTGACAAAATTTACGTCAGACACAGAAAAGCGCTTCCAAGAATGGGGGAACTTGCGAAGTTAGGGAAGCCACGAATGCAGTTGAACAACTCGCAAAGCTAATGTCAGAACAACCGCTAGGACGTCTACCAAGTAACACCGAGATTAACCCAAAGGAACAAATTCAAGCCATCTCAGTTCAAGATAGTAAGGAGTTAGATGAACCAAAATCAATACAAGAAAACAAGGTAGACGAAAGTAAGATAGAGGTAACACAAGAAAAGCCAAAACCAGTAAGCAAGGAGTACCGACCTTGCATACTTTATCCCGAAGCGATAAAAAGAGACAGTTCAGAGGAACAGTCCGGTAAGTTTCTTAAACTCTTAAAGAAAATACATATTAACTTACCTCTTCTTGAAGCTCTTTTTAGATGCCGACGCGAGGAAATTTTAAGACGACTTATGACTAACAAACGCAAATTAGATGAAGAGCACCACGGAATTAAACGCAAGATGCTCAAAGAATGTTACAAAATAGACTACCACGAAAGCTAAAAGATCCGGGAGTTTTACAATTCCATGTTTAATTGGTAGTCTAACTATTAATAATGCGTTAGCTGATTTAGAGCAAGCATAAATGTCATGCCTTATTCATTGTTTAAACGACTAGGTCTAGGGAAGCCCAAACAAACTAGGATGATTATACAATTAGCTGACAAAACTATTAGAATTCCTAGGGGCATTATTGAAGATGTTCTTGTCAAAATAGATAAATTTGTTTTCCCAGTAGATTTTGTTGTTTTTAACATTAATGAGGATAATTCAATCCCCTTAATTTTAGGAAGACCTTTTCTAGTAACTGCCAAAACTAAAATTGATGTTGCCATAGTCGAACTCATACTTTGTGTAGGTGATGAATTAATCAGTCCTCAAGCTCTTGACTCGGCCAGGATAACAATCGATGAAGGTAAGAAAGATGACTCAATTGATAACCAAATTACACAAATTTCATCGTAGGAAACACCACAAGAATACAAACCTGAGCCAAATCATGGACCCCAAGCCAACAAAGAAGAGGTACATAAGAAACAAAGCCTTAGGGAAGACAAACTAAAAGAATGGAAGACACACTTTAAAGAAAAGCCGGGTAAACAAGAAGTAAAACCAGAGGAACCACCAGAAGAGCTCGTAGGAACATCAAACCACTACAAAATAGGAGACCAGGTACTGTTAGACAAAGCAGATCCGCACATTACCACAACAGACCTGAAGACAAAGGGAGAAATACTTCTTAAGGTACACGATATCTTCCCCCATGGAATAGTTGAGGTAAGCAATCCAACATTCGTCACTTTTAAGGTAAACATTTCTCGACTTGAACCTCATCAAGAAAATAAAATTTTAAGCAAGGGGGAAGATATTCAAACCTTTAAACCTCTCTAATTTTTCTAATCCGAGAAAAGTCTAGCTTAAGACAATAAACGAGCGCTTTTCGGGAGGCAACCCGAATACTAACATTAATTTTTATTTTGTAGTCTTAGTTTTATTTTTATTTCTACTTTCTCTTTTAGAATTTTAATAAATTGAAAGTGAAGATTTTCAAACCACATGGACTAGCACACGGCCGTGGCCGTGGCCGTGTGGGTACCCCGAATCAACGTACTGACATAGCAGAGGCCGTGCAAATCCTGCCCCAACCAACTACAAAAGTCACGGGCTCAACTACCCCACCACAGTCGTGCGAGGAGGCCGTGGGTCAACACTGCCATTAGAGAAACGGGTGTGACATCAGAGGAATGGGCATGGCATACCAAACACGCCTAGCACACGGCCGTGCGATGAGACCGTATGAAGACACTGACTTATCAACCACGGGCATGGTAACCTAACCACGGCCGTGTAAACAAACACGCCCTCTATACACAGGCGTGGCACATCGATAGAGGGCAAAACTCTATTTAAACCCCACAGCCCTTCCCATTATCCTCATCCTTTTAACTTATACTTTTTCCTTCTTCTCTCTATTTCTTTTCTTAGAATAGGTATTCAGACTCTTAAGCTACACTAAAATCATGCCAAAGAAGTGTAAGAAGGCAAGCATTGTCTCCTCAAAGGAGACCTCAACAAATAAGTTCATGCCGGTCGCTTCATCCAAACACCAAGCCAAGAGTCTTCTAGACCATTTAAATTCTTCTTTATGTTTATTTTCCCCTTTATCCTACTTATCTATAATTCTCTTCTACTTAATATATTTTAAATTCTTTTAGTTTCTTGGTTTTAGGCTCTAAAGGCTGCTTGGGAATCACGCACCACAGCCTTAGAGGTCACACCCACCTCGCGAACCATCCATCAATAAGGACTCCTTAGTCCAGTAGTCTTTTCTTTCAATTTCAGTTTTCTTCTTAGTCTCATTCTCTTTATTTCCTTTGTCTTTAATTATAGTATTAGTATATTATTAATGTTTCTTTAGATTTCTTGGCTATATCTTTGCAGACTACCCAATTTCTTTATCTAGCACAAAGATCATCGGCAGACACCCCACCAGGCCCATAGAAAACGCCACCACCATCTCCTCCAGCTACTTTCTACCACCAAAGATGCCAACTCCCGGAATCATCCAAAATTCAGAAAATGTTACTTCTCCCTTTTCTTTTTATTACATAATTGTTTATCTATCTTTGTACATTGAGGACAATGTACAACTTAAGTGTGGGGGTAAAAGTACCTAACTTTTTCCGTTATTCTCAAATCTTGAATTTTAGTCTTGTCCATTAGAAATTTTCTCATATTATTAATTAAGGTGAAATCTCTAATAATTTATGACTGTTATTGACATGTTTTTGAGTAAGTCATTGATAATTGTGCATTGATGATTTATACGTGAAGAATACTAGAGAATCAAGCATGATAAGTCTATTTTTCAAGAATCAAAAATTTCCTAGGTTGTTGAATTGAATTTGAATATTACCTTGAAGCTTGAAATTTACAGGATTGCTGTCAAATACCCATAAATTTTTGTGATTTTGAGCCTTATAGAGCATATATTCTTTTTCATGCTCACTTTATTAATTATGAGTGTGTCAACACTGAATTGTTATTCTAGAACTTGCTTCGATTATACATGTCGAGACCACATTAATGATTTGATATACTGAGATGATAAAGGCACCTAGGTTTTAACCCATTCACTCCACTAAAAAGCTTACTTACATAATTAACCTTTAGTGAACCCCTTTGATCCTAATCCCTTTTTATTGAATTACCCGCTTAATATTAACCCAAAACCCTTTGTATTTGTTATCACCATTCTTTTGACTACCCTTCTATCGAGAATTGATTTGATCGATTGTCAATTAGTTTATTTTAATTACTAAAGTTCTCTCTATTATGTTTCTAGTTTATTCTTAAAAAAATTATCTTCAAGTATTATTATATGATTAAAGGAGCTTATGTATTTAAATTCCAAATTGTCGAAAAAGCTCGTATTAAAAAAAAGTATCATTATTAGTTTCATTTGATGTAATCATTTATTTTTAGGTTTGTTATTTTTAGTTAGGTAATTAGTCAAGTCAATCTCAATTCTAAAACCTTCTAATTCAGCCTTTATCCACACCTTTAACCCAAGCCCCTTTACAACCCTGTCAAAGATGTAACACCCCAAACCCGGCCCATGTTCGACTGGATCTGGCGTGTCACGACTTGTACATTGAAAACTTTTGCCTTGTTGGTTTTGGAAGTCGTAAGTTAATTAGACATTATTATAGTAAATAAGTGACATTTTAAAAATAAAATCTTATATATGTATTATTAAGTATAAATAAACCTTGACATAAAATTTATAAGTTGCATAACATTGAAAACTTCTTAGTTGAATAAAAACTAGGGCCTTAAACAAAATCCCAAATAAAATAAAATAAACTTAAAGAAATCCCAAATAATTTGTAGAAATAAACTTGATGGCCCCTCGAGTCCGCCTCGCCTCCCATGTTCACGATCTATCGCTCACCGAAATGTTGGGAAAATAAAAGGTTGAGTCACCAAGACTCATGTGCAAATTCAAGAACACATAAAAGGCTTGAGGCCCACAAACACATTATGAGCCTTGGCCCGTATACAAGGGTAACAAAATATGCAACATGGCCCATCCCAAACCTATGAGTCCATCCTCTACACACCCCGTACAAACCATCACACCGTGGGATTTCTACAATCAACCCTCCATCCGCTACACACCATATCGACAATTTGTCTTTTATCATAAAGACCGATCACTATGTGACCTACGTGGCGGTTAACCGTCATTGTGCGACCTTAATAATATATCGATTGTTGTGTTGCTCGTCATAAAGACCGATCACTATGTGACCTATGTGGCAAAGCCACCGATTGCCTCATGACCGCTTCCCATCCTATGCATACATGCAAGAATCGAACATTAAACTATCTAAACAGATCACATATTTTTACATACTTGATACACATAGAAGTTTCTATGATTACGCACTGCATCCCTTGCCTACCCTTTCGGGTAATATGACTGTTCATACAGCCTCATTTTCCGGCTTTTAGCCCATAACATACATATAATTCAGATTAACTAGTGTGATAGAGATCTACACACCTTTTCCGCTTTTAGCCCATAACATACATATAATATAACAAAGCTTATGTGTCAAGAATCTACACACCTGATTACCGATAAAACGAGGCTTTCTATATCGACGCTATCCTTAGTCGACACAACTGCTATCTGCCTAAGGTGTTGTTCAGAAGTCGGTCCACAACCAATTGGCCAATCTCGAACAATAGATACTACTCGTTTCTTAAACTTATGGATTTTTTCTTTTGCCTGATCCATATTTAATTCCATCATAAATCCTTATCAGAGTTACTATAATAATATTTAATCGTTAATCCTCCTTATAAAGTTAAAATCTTGTATATAATGATGAAATCTAATAGAAATCTAGGAAAATCTTCTTACCTTAAAAATCCTAAAATTGGAGACTTATGAATTTCGCTTTTAGATATAGTCGATTAAGCTTCCTTCAAATCGACTTGCCGCCCATCATAAACCATTAAACTATTAGCTTTCGACTTTTGCCTTTTCAAAAATCGGGAATAGATTATGAGAACTAATCAAAATCTACTCTTACCTTAACTTAGGAGATTCGCTAGTAC
This sequence comes from Gossypium rotundifolium, assembly GCA_025506655.1. Taxonomy (NCBI): domain Eukaryota; kingdom Viridiplantae; phylum Streptophyta; class Magnoliopsida; order Malvales; family Malvaceae; genus Gossypium; species Gossypium rotundifolium. The sequence goes on along the minus strand of CP106732.1, from coordinate 117,041,894 downwards.
TAGAGAGAGAATTCGACAATGTTAATGGAGGATTTAAATGCCTGGAAAGTATAGAACAATTTCTCAAATAGGATGAATAAAATAAAACTATAGAGATTTTGACTTTTAGAGAAGGAAGAGAATAATGGAGTTTTCACTTTTAGAAGAAAGAAGAGAATAATGGAGTTTTCGACTTTTAGGAGAAAGAAGAGAATAATGGAGTTTTGGCTTTTAGAAGAAAGAAGAGAATAATGGAGTTTTCGCTTTTAGAGAAATTGGAGAAAGAAATTTGGAGAAAAGAAGCTAAGGAATTTGACACAAAAGGAGAGGATTTAATGTCGAAACAAGGAGCTAGCCCCCATTTATAGGAAATTCAAGAACCCTTTGCCATGTAGTAGTTGGTTTCTTTACTCCTCTCGATGATGGATTCTTGGTCATCACTCTCTTTGTAGATAAATTCTAACTTTTCTCCTTTATCTTAATCTACTAGCTCATCTAAAAGAGATTTAATTATCTCTAACTCCTCCCTCCTTTATCAAAGATATTATCCACATATTTTAATCATAAAAATCCCTAGATTTTAGCCTTGTTGCCATCCACTCCACCTAATCCTAATGCCCAAAATTTAGCTAACTTAAATTAAAAGAATTGGGCTCCATGAAACTTAAATTTGGACCCTTACTCCTTGTGTGTGGCGTCACCTCCTAAGATTAGACCACAAGCCCACTTTGGTATTTTAAACATAGATACTACCTTTTAAACCCTATAATGCCCAAACAGATAATTTTAATCAAGGCTCTCGCTAAGCTCGAGCCCAATTTGGACCTCTAACACTTAAATTAACTCATTCCACATATTCACCCATTAAACGCATAGGCCCAAAAATTTAGGATGTTACAAAAGACCTTTTGATTTGTGTATCATCTCATATTACAGTGGTAGAGATTTGATTTTCAGGTAAGCCTATGGGATTAACTTTTAGGTTCGACTTATGAGTGCTTTTTCCTAAAACTTAAACACTTCGAGTGCTTTGAGTGAATCCTTAGTGAGGATGTCAATCCTTGTCGATTTCAAATTAAAAGGTAATCTTTTAGATAAGGGGAGACACCTATGTTTTCGTACTACAAAATTCATGACTTATATTGTTTGAATCTTTAAGACTCTTTGAGTTAAATTATCCATGTATAAATTGTCTGTGAATTATGATGAAGCACTGTTGATAGGAATTGTGAATTACGAAAAGTTCGTTTTAATTGTAAGTTGAAATTTTTGCTTGAGGACAAGCAAAAGCTTAAGTGTGGGGGTATTTGATAAACCGTAAAAGTAACATATTTTAACCCCATATTTAGTATGCTTTTAGGATGATTTAGCCCTGATTTATGTAAAAAGGTGCTTTTAATCCTTTGTTTTCATATTTATATTCAAGAAAGCACCCGAGGATGAAAAGAATAAAAAACGGGCTTAAAACGGGCCAATTTGGGCCAAAGAAGAAATCAACACGGCCTGGACTTTAAGCCACATGGTTGTGCCTCAAAAATTAACTAAGACACGGCCATGCCACTATTTACACGGTCGTGCCCCAATCGAGAATCAAGACACTACCAACCACGATTTACAACGGCGTGTGCCATGGCCGTGTCCTCATTATGGAGAGAGCAATTTCACTCAGATTTGGATACTTAGAGCCAAAGAAACACTTTCCAAAGCTTATTCAAATACCGAGTAAGAAGCAAACTTAAATTATGACACTTAGAGGCCAAGTAAAGCATTCCAAGAGCCTATATAAACACCCTAAGTGTATCCCGAAAAGGCGGTGAGCTAGGCCAAGGAGCCGAGCCGAAGGATCACATTTGTGGGAATCACTCAAAGATAGCCGTTGATCCATCTCAAGAAGCTTTAATTCTACTCAAGGCAGGCGGATCTCTCCTTCAATTCTTTCGTGGTGTTTTAGGATTTCTTATGTTTTGTTTTATCTTTTCTCTTGAGATGTTTTATTTTAAAGTTATGAACTAAATCCTTCAGATACCTAAAGGGATGAAACCTAGATGAATTTTGTTATTATTTTCTAAATTATATGAGAAATACTTAGTTTGTTCTTAATTATGTTGCTTAATCCAAATCCGATGTGCTTAGGTGGAGAAGAAATAGACCTCGCTAAGAGTAGATCTAGCATAATTAAGCGGAGTTGATCGAAAGCCCGGAGATAGGGTTATTTAGATTTTGCCGATTAGGGTGAAACCTAATATGGGAATCCATTGATCGATTTACTACTATTCTAGGGGTTATTATATTTAACGAGAGTTCCACTAATTAACCTAGGTTAGACATTATTCGCCTCGAGAGGGGTTTAATATAGGTTAGGAGTCCTACGGATCAAACTAAGTAAAGAAATCATATGATTCAAGAATAAGTAACAAGTGAAGTCTAGGTGGATTCTTCCCGAGGGTATCGTCAGTAATCAATTGAGTTTATTCAACTTATTTCCCAATTCGTTTTTTTCTCTTTGTGTCTTTAGCTTAGTAGTCGTTAAACTAGATTAAATTAATCAATCACTCTATATTTTAGGCTAAATAATAAAAAGAAAGTGAGTATTAGTACTTTTAGTTCCTTTGGGTTCGATAATCCGGTCTTGCCTAAGCTATACTACTGTTCGATAGGTACACTTGCCTTTAAATCGTTGTCATAGTTAGTTTCCAGGTTTGATCATTCTATTTATAAATTTTAAAGCTCTGATTTCAGTGATCAGTGATTTAGAGTTTTATCATTACCATGTCCTTTCTCATCGATTCTTGTTAGCATCTTATCTCTCCTCATGACAACAATTGACCCATTTTCCAAAATCATATTCTCAAGGTCAATCAATGCATAGCCATCACCATCTTTTCCACCCTCGTCTTAGCTTGCCAACAACGACTCCTCATCTTCTTTTTGAGAGACTTGAGTTCTTTTGTAGATTGTACCTTTTTCCATACCATCACCGTAATCACTAAGCATTTCCAAGGAATTGTTTATATCCTTATCGCTACCACAATATTGTTTAACCATATTGGATCAAATTCATTAACATGGACAAAATAAAGTTCCTTACCAACTTGAATTTGTAACATCATTGATACGTTCAAGACATTCTGTAATAACTTGAACATTTCCTCAAAGAACTAGGTTGTAGAGTCCCTTCATCCAAAAAGACAAATTCACTTCATATTTTTGCAATGTTTTAGAATGTAATTGAATTCTAAGCATGAATGGAAACAATCATACTGGCTAACCAGGCTCTGTAGCTTTCCAGCTTAATTGCTTCTGACCATTTATGTATCTTTGAAAACCATCTATCCAGTCTATCCCATTGATTCAACCTGATATACTTCATCTTCTTCACACTCTAAAAAACCAAAAGAACCACTGGACCATATAACCTCAAAATCGTCACTCCATTTAAACTATTTTTACTTATTTCTCTTACTAAACTTTCAATCATATGGAAATTTCTACATCACCCGACCACACTTCTCTATAGAATGTGCAATTTCTTATTATCAATCACCTTTGATGACTTTCTCATCCATCATCTTCTCACTCCTAACAGCCAAGCTTTTTCTCCTAACACTTAACTCTACACCAACCCCCACTTCTTTTAGTTTATATCTATAGTAAATTGTGTATTCTTTTTTATCCATATGTTTCCTCTTTCGAAAAGATGACCGGCCTTTGAATCTCGCCAAATTAACACCCAATCTATGCTTATACATCCAAAAGTCATTCATTATCTTTATGGCTCTTCTTGCTTCCGCCAAATATGCATACATTATAAAACCAAATCTTTTGTTTGCAGCATTCCTCTTATTTGGAATAAAGGCATCCAAAACCTTCCCATGGTACCCAAATAATTGTTTCAGCCATCACCAATTAATCATTTTAATTGGTATATGAGTTAGTAATAAACTAATTTCAATTGTTAATTTTTAGCTACTCTCATGATTTGTTTTGGTAAAAGAAAAGGAAACTTTTTTTTGCTTAGTTTGAAGATGTCTTATTTTTTATAAGAGTTCCCCCCATCTTTTAGTTCCATTTTAAATTTATACTAACTATTCTTTATTTTATGTCCAACTATTATAATACATATGTAATAAATAAGCATTTTCCTTATGTTTTTTAGAATACTTTTTCTTCATGTTATTTTACTAATAACCAAACAAGACATAAATATTTTATTTTGTTTTTAAGAATAATTGTGATTTCATATAATAACCAAATTCTACATAATTTAAAAGGAAGTCATTAATCACATAAAATGTCTTACAATGAGTATACCCTTGCCTATGTCTATGAATTGTACATGTTATGTTTATATTTGAACTTAGTAATGGATATATATGTGTTTATATGTTACATATGTTATTCTTAGGTGGACTTTTAAGTTTTAACTTTAAACATGAGATGAATTAGTAATTATGGTATGTAGATTGTAACACCCCAAACCCGGCCCAAACGCTATGACCGAATCTGGTTTGCTACGGAGAAAACATTTTGAAAATCCTTTAAAACGGTTTAAGTTTTTGATAAAGAAAGCGTTTTGTTAAAAGCAGTTGAGGTGTACAAATCTTATACTTGGGTTTATTTTGAAAATATTTGTTAAGTCAAGTTATCATGTATATTCTATATTTTAAGATGTACCGATGGTACATAAAAACATTTTCAATTACTTTAGAAAACTTGTGAACTTATTATTATCATAATTAAATAGTTTAACTAATATTCAAAGTGTAACAATAACAAAATAATAAAAGGAGTTATTGGAGGCCTTATTACAACCCAATTAAAAATCAAATCAACAATCGAGAAGAGATAAACCAAAATTTAAAGTCTATTAAATTTAAATTCTTACGCATGGCCACCTCAAGTCCCTCCTACTCCATATCCATGAACTATGTTTCACCGAAAAAATAAAGGAGAAGGTGAGTCACCAAGACTCAAGATGTAACCCTTCCCCGGTGAATACCACATCATACACACTATATAACAATTAACATGCATCAAGTCATATACCCAACCTAACCATCCATATCACCTTTCTCTACCGTGTGGTACCAAACCACCGGTGGTGCTAAACCACCGGTGACTTTAAGTCACAAATGTGATACCAAATCTTGGAGGTGCCAAACCTCCGTGTCCGAAGACACAAATCAGTTGATGGGGCCAACCCATCGTGTGATACCAAATCACTAGCGTCAATCCCATACCTCAAAGTGGGGCCAACCCACGGTGGTGCTAAGCCACGAGGGCGAGGACGCTATGAGGTGCCAAACCTCCTGGAGGTACCAAACCTCGGTGACCGTAGTCACAGTGTGTTACCAAAACACCGTGTCCGCCGACACTAATAATCTCGCCTCCACTCATCAACCCATATCAAATCATATTATAACAGAGTTTATAATAACATACATTTATCACATGTATCACATAAACTACGCTTCCCAAAAGCATTATTATCAATCTCATATTAACAGAGACTTACCGAGATCCTCGTTGTACCATTAAGGTACTAATTCCGTATCTACAATAAGCAGATTTACACATAGCATGCATTTAATTAATTATTATAAGTGTGTATGTACACACCTGTCACCCACGAATAATCTAAATCTCGAATGGAGGAGTCGGTCACACTAGATCTACTTGTCCCTATATTCGGCCAAATACATGGGTTAGTATATTCTACCAAATCAAATAATTTAAAGGGTCATCTTTTGAACCCGAATCCTTACCTTCTCGCTTTTGGATACTAATCACAACACCCGATTCCGAATCAGCTTCACCAACTACCATCGGTTAATAAATAAAGCTAATAGCCTTTGGCTTTCAAATTCTTGAAAACTAAATCTTATGAAAATCGATCCTTACCACCACTTACCACCCGATTGAAGAAAAGAAAGAGGAGAACCCCTTGCTTTAATATTCGGCCAAGACTTCTCAAAGTAGGGAGAAGGAATTCGGCTATTGTTGGTTAAAATAATAAACAAGGTTCGCTTATGTGAAAAGAAGAACAAAAGTAGGAGAAGATGCTGGAATTTATTAATAATAAGCAGAGGAAAATTGGCAACAAAGTGGTGGATTATTCTACCATTGGTGGAAGAAAGAAAAGGAGAATAGGTGGGAGAAATCAAAGGTGATTTTTGGCCAAATAAAATAGAAGAAAGTGGAAAATTTGAAGAATTCCTAGGAATTTCTAAGAAGAAGAAGAGGGAAAAAGATTGATCGATTGTTGGAAATTTTCTTTGCTCTATTTGTCATACAAAAATGACCCCAAAGAGTCCTAATGTCGCCTAATTCTCCTCTATGCCGATAATTAAACTATTAATTATCACCTAAGATAATAGCACTTATCCTCTATCTTTGTTTAAACAAATTTAAATGAAAATAAAACACCAAACTTACCTCTTCCACCTACCTGGGAGTCCAAAGTGCAAACCACTTCTTTCAATAAATAAAAAAATAAACTAACAAAAACCCCACTTCTCCAAATTAATAACAACAATCCAACCACTTAATCTAATTAAAAAAATAGAATAATAATAATAATAGAAGAAACCATGTGCTCACAATTTCCTTCCAAATAGAATGTTAAAAACAAAGAAACCATGCGAGCCAATTCTACTACCAATTGCAAAATCAAAATAAAAGTAAAACACCCAAACTACGCCTATTGTGTCTCGAACATGGGACCGCTAGAACCCATGTTTGCGAGTAACGCCCTGAGCCATTCTACCAAAGCACGCTTTTGTGATATCAACTCCTACAATTCCTTTTAAAAGCTCCTTCATGGTTTCCCTTGCCTTATTGCCGTGAACAAAAATAAAACCAATCTGCGCTGTATTTTGGTTCGAACACGAGACCACACTAACGCACCTCTTCTTAACGCCCTTACCATCTTTCCCCAATAGATTTTCATGACATAAATTCTTCACCTTTTAATTATAAACCTTACTCCGGTCCTTACTCCTTTCACGCCAAAGACAAAATAAAAGGGAAAAACGATTTGTCGCTATCAACCAAGAACCTCCAGCAGCAGGAGCCCCTTTTTTATGCGCCCCCGAACCAACTCCCCCACCTTGACTTTCATGTCATATAATACCGTCATTAAATTATAAGCCTTCTTTGCTTGGGACCATCACCGCATAAAAGTAAAACGCAAAACGCCCCTTTAGCCACTCGAACCCGTGACCTGCGCCCATTCTCTCTTCCAGTTCTTAAGTGGCGTTCAGTTACCACTTTACCAATCCGATTTTTATGTCCTAAAGCTTCCTTATTTAATTATAAGACTTTCTAGGCCGATCACCCCAGAAATTAAAAACCAAAATTCCATTCCAGCAGCTCGAACCTGCGCTCATCAACCTCCAGGCCTTTAAGTGGCACACGGTAGCCACTTTACCAAAGCCTTTCTTATGCTAAAAAGACCTACAAAAATTCCTTTAAAGCCTTCTCAGCCCAATCCCCTTTTTAATGCTAAAAAAAAATAAAACCCATCTGCTCCCCATGTTACTCGAACTCCTTCCCCTTGGCACTTCCTTTTGAACCTTAGCGCCTAAGCCACTTTGCCAAGCCCATTCTTTGTTTTAAAATTCGCCCAAAATTTTGTTTAAGCCCTATCTCCACCTAGCTCCCTCCTTTTAAGTACTTTAATTTATTATTATTTTTTTAATTTAATTTTTTTTTTAAACCCCAAATTCGACCTAAATCAAGGTTATTTCTAGACCCTAAATCATGCCAAATAACATCATATTTATTTATTTCTTGAAGTCCACATGAAATTTATTTAATTTACAAATAACCCTAATTGTGGTGTTACATAGATAATTTTTGAGTTTAGACTTTAGTTATATCTTGTATATGTTTATTATGTAAAGAATATGTATGTATGGATATTGGTATGGAGTTAAGGTTTTATTATAAGATATATTGGGTTATTAGACATTTAATTGAATTTGAGAATTATTTTAATTATGAATTAGAATTATTTTGTATTAAAAATCAAATCATGTTTAAAATTATTAATGTTTTTGGTATCGGATATGACGCTTCTTACCTGAAATCAATGAAGGTCTTAATAAGAGGTGTTACATTATATTACTAAACAATAATATTATCAATTAAAATATTGTCAAAATTTGATTAATTCAAGTTAAATGAAAATGATAGTTCATTTGCAATAACATTGGGTATATGTAATGTAATTGTTTGAAGTATTTATATTTGAAAAAGTGGCAAAACGATCAATTCTATTAATATTAATATTATTATCAATATGAAAAAATATAAATTCAAGTACATTAAATATATAACACTAAAATATCATACCAACCACGGTAATCTCGAAGGATTGTAGTTTAACTTCTTTTATGAAAAGAAGCAGCAATTATTGAAAGTAGAAAAAAGTAAACTAAAAATTAAACTAAACTAAAAATTAAGAAGTGTATGTAGCAAATTCCATCTTTTCTTTTTAACTTCTTTACAGTCCAACTGTTTTATTTTTCTGTATTTCATTTATAATAACTTAAAATTAATAAAATATTTGATAATTTTTAATTTGTTTGTACATATTTTTAAACTTCATCTTGTATAAAATAATACTTTTAAGTAATGCATTTTCCTACGAATAAAATTAAACCGATCAGAACATTAAAGACAAATATTAACAAATTATTTAAACATAATTAAATATTTATTAAAATTTATTAAAAATTCTCTTACTCCCCTTGTCGTTTATTTCAATAAAGTCCATCCTTAAAAGTGTACCAAATTTGTTAAATACAATGCTTTTACTTTAAAAATATTTAACCGTTCTAAGTAAAATATTTTCTTACTTTTTAAAAATATCTTATATTTTAAAAATTAATAGGAAATTTTATATTAACTTCTAAATAAATTAGAAGCCACTGTCAACACTAGAATAATCTAGACCACACCATAACTAGTATTTAATGTTAGTAATACTGATAATAAAAGTACTATATTCAAAATGTTAAATTCAATTCAAATGTACCATATTGATAAATTTGATTAAATTTTAAAGTTATTTTCAAAAGTAAATTCATTAATTCATTCAATGAATAGAACTATATAATTCAGAAAAAAAATAGTAAATATTTGTCGTAGATGGTGAAGGACAAGTTCCATCAAATAACAAAAGCTTTAGCCTCAGCATCAATCGAACATTATGACACGTTGACAATTGGCTTTGTCACAACTCAAGTACGACATATCTAGAGTAATTGCAAGCATTTAATAGATAAGGAATCAGCCCTGGATGATCCAAAGCAGCGAGGAAAAATCGACAAAAGAATTGAGCATTCACCAAACTAGAGAGGATGACAGCAAAATCATCCTTAAAATCACTTGTAAAACTAAGATTACATGCATAAACAATATTAAAAAATAATCTACAATAGCGGACAAAAACTTCTAAAACTGAAGACTTATTAAACAATGGAAAAACAAACAAAAAAACATATAAAACTTAAGACAACACAGGTCCAAATCGACACGTGAAATCATTTATTATTATAAAATGCTTTTAAAACAGAAACATATTAAGAAGTTAACGAAGAGCCACTCACTTTCCAAGAAAAGCTACTGGTGGCTAGTGGAATTTTAGCGAATGGCAGACATCGTCATCTTTCCATCACAACGTGCGAAGGCAATAAAGATACCCACAAAATAGAGCTGCTGTAACAACCCAAAAATCCGTGGGCACTAGAGAAAAAAATGTGTTATCAGCCTCCGTCTTAGTAAAATGAGTTAGTAAATAATTATTAGGAGTAATTATGAGTCTAATAGTGTGTTTAATTAGATTTTATTTAGTGAATTTAGCTTAATTTAAAGTAATTAGGAAAAAGGATCAAATTGAATAAAGTGTGAAAGTCTAATTATAGATTAAAAGAAAGTAAAAGGGCTAAAATGGCAATTAAGCCATTTAGCATAAGCTGAGGCGGCATATGAGATAAAAGTTTAAGATTTTTACTTAGATTTTTATTATAAAATATATATATTAGTAATAAATTATATTAAATTAATTTAATATAATAATTATATATTATATTATTATAACATAAAGTAAATAGAAAAGGAACAAAACAAAGAAACAGAAAAAAAAAAAAGAACAGAGAACATACAAAACAGGGGAAAGGAAGGAAAGAAAAGGAAAAACTGGGGATTTGAAGCTTAAAGTTTAAATTGGTAAGTCAATCAAGTCCTATTCTCTTAATTTTGATGTTTTAGAAGCTTTAAAGCAAGATTTTGATGAAAATAAGCTGAAATTTTGAGAGTTTATAGGTTTTCAGGTATAGTTGATGTTGAAGAAAAAGATGAATTAGGGATTAAATTGAATGAAATTGAAGTTAGAATTAGTAAAAGGATTAAATTGTAAAGTAAGCTATAAGTTTTGTATTATAGAGATTAATTTGGAATAAATTAGAAATTAAAGTTTTAATATGAATATTAGATGGTCAAGTTGAATATGGAAGGAATTTAAGAAAAACAAAGTATGAATTAAGTTAAGAAAATAAGTAAACTTAATTAGGATTAAATTGTAAAATGAGTTATAAGAAAACAGTTTTGGGACAGCAGCAGAAGAAGAACTTTGAAAAATCACCAGAAATGGTAGAAATGGAATTAGAAGTTGAGTAAGATATGAAATTAAAGCTTATTGAGTCTATTTTCATATGAAAGAAACATAGAAAGCAAAGAAATTCTGTATTTTGAGATATTTAGATTTTAGTAAGACTGGTTCAGAGTGATTTCGAGATCCCCTGTTCTGACTTGGAAAAATCATTAAAAATTGTATAAAAATAATTTGGGGACATAATTTACATGGTTAGATTCCTTAATGAGTCTATTTTTATAAGAAATAAACTAGGACATCATTTGAATCCTGTATAAAAAGATAATTAAATTTTAGCAAAGAGTGGTCGGAACTGTCTGACAACAGAATAGGGGTGATTTTAAAGAATAAACTGTACTTATTGGCTAAATCAAAAATTCTGAAAATTTTATGGCAAGAAGATATGTGAGTCTAGTTTCATATAAAATTTACGGATCTTAATTTGGAAATCTGTAACTCAAGATATAGATAATTTAGTGACAATGACTCAGGTAGACAACTTTGAAAGAACTTATAAGTAAATAATAGAATTGTGTATAAAGAATGTAGAATGAAGAGGAAGAGTAGAAATTGAATAAAATTCATTATTTATTGTAATTTAATGCTGTAATTAATAATGTAAATTATTATTATTTTTGTAGCTAACAAGGAAAAAGAGGCATCGGCATCCAAGGGAAAAGAAAATATCACTGAGGAGTAAACGTGTATTTCGGGTTTGTATTACTATAACTCAAACTATTTATTAAACGTATATTGAATTTATAGTACGTGTTATGGAGTAATTAAGATAAGGTAAGTAATAATATTTGAAATTAAGTACGAATATGTGTGAATATTAAATTATATGTGAATTGATATAATAGATGTTTTGAATTGATCAAGTATTTGAAATTGTTGTGAAATGAATTAATTTGGAAAGGTAAAATAATACCCTATTAACTTGTCGGACTAGATTTGATACAAATGGCATGCCATTGGATTTGTGATGTGATGAGGAGATTTGTAGCTCTCGGCGGAGAAGATAATTACATTATATATACTTGGTTTATCCGAAGAGGCATTCAATGCCTTCTTGGTATGTTTGGAAGGTTATATTATCTTTGGTGTGTTTGGGAGGCTATATTATCTTGGTGTGTTATGGAGGATTTATATTATTTTGGTGTGATTGGGTTGGATATTCGGTGTGATTGAGTTGGATACTTTGGTGTGTTTGGGTGGAATCGCGTATCTATCGAGTCCAGAGCATTGTTAATAGGGTAAATAATTGAAATGAAATTTTGGAAATGAGATTGATTGATTTGGCTCTATTGAAAGATATGAGAAAGAATGGATGAGTTAAATTATGAATTGAATTAGTATATGAAAATGAAATGTGAATTTAAGATATATGAAGTGATATATAATTATGTATAATTAGTTTTAATGATTTATAAAGCTTATGGTTGATGTTTGTAAATTATTAATGTTAAATAGTTTGCTTTATGGTAATACCAACGAGTATGGAATACTCAAATGACTGATTGTTTCCGTCTGCAGAGTCATTAGAGTTTGGATCCGGTCCAAAGATCCAAGACAAACCCGACTCAACAAGAAAATTTTGGTGATGTATTTCTTCTTTTTGTTTAAGTGGCATGTACTAGGTGGTTGTACATGAGTTATAGATATATATATATATATATATAAGTTAAATGAATTTGTTGTAATTAGATAATTATGAAATTTTGAAATGAAATGAAGGATATGAATTAGTTATTTATATGTTAACACTTTAAAAATTTAAATAATAAATCATGATTAAGCATGATCTAGTAGTGATTAAGATATAAATTCTTTGGTTGAAACATTGGTATTAGTTGTTTGATTTGAATTTTGGGGTTTTAGGTAAAAATTAGCGAAATGTGCTGAAATTTTGTAAAAAAAAATGGATTAATCGAACCCGTCTCGTTCTATTTTTTTATAAATGTTGTGGGCTTTGAAAGTCTATTATAGGAACTTATTTAATAATTATACTATGAGTGTTATATTATTTGTGAATAATTCGTAAGTTGTCCAGAGTAATGCCTCGTAACCTATTCGCTGACGGTTTGGGGTTAGGAATTATTCTGTTAAACCTAAAAGCGAGAAAACATGCGTAGTGAATGAGAAGAAGAAAGAAAGAAAAGGTTGATGGGAGAAAAAAAAGGCGGTGATAATCATCCCCCGGAGGCTGGCACCACCGTTGAGCAAAACAAAAAATAAGAAGCAAACGACTTCGACTATGTTTAAATTTGAAAGTTTAACGATACATAAGTTACTTTCTTATATTCCAATTTTGGTGAGTTAACAAAAATGATAATGTAAATATATATATATATATATATATATATGGAGTATTAAAAAATAAAACCATCTTATCCATATTTATAAATAACCTCATTGAATTAATGTATTATTTTTTAATTGAGTATTAATAATATTGTTGAGGAGGTCGATTCTTTCGGGAGAAGTTTTCAAAGTGTTATCTGCTGAACAGTTGTCTCGGGACCTAGGTTCTATCTCCTGACTACGTCGAGAGCCCTGAGGGTTCACGGAGTGAGAGCGCCTCGATTGGTGGAGAGAGTATATACCTAAAAGATGCGTATATAATTAATCAATGAAGTTGCACGCGATGTGGATAGAACCACCAACTAAGGCATAACTAACCTTTTCAAGGAGACATGGTATCACTTGGATTTACGGAGTGGGAGCTCTTCTGTAGGTGGAGAGAGTACGTACTTGAAGGACACGTAGATAATTAATTGATTAAGTCGTGTACGATGTAGATCGAACACCAACCAAGACATAACTAAACCATGTCTCATTGAAAATACTAGTTATGTCTTGGTTGGTGATTCGATCTACATCGCGTGTGATTTCATAGATTAATTATCTATGCATCCTTTAGGTATGTACTCTTTCCACCAATCGAGGCGCTCTTCCTTAGTAAATCCTTGGGGCATTCCGTGGAGTTGAGAGACAAAACTTGAGTCTTAGGGAAATACCTAGAATTGTCGAGGATCTAATCGATTGCCCGACAGATGACACTTCAAGGACTTCTCCCAAAATAGTACCGCTCTCAACAAATATATTAAATATAATTTTTTTTAAATTAGTAACTCCTAATCCTTAGGATATACATAGCTAAGCAAAACATATATATACTTTTAACATAGATTGGTGAAAGATTGACATTCATTTATATCACAGCCACCTGACATACATTTATATCATAGCCACCTTTAGCCAAATGTTTTGTACTGTCGAAAAAACAAAGGGGAAGAAAGAATATTTGGTGGTGAACTTTACTTGCAATGGGAGGAAGGATCCGTTGTATGCACGAAAGTGCACGCCACATAATTACGTGACAAAAGCGGTAATAGTTAATCGTGTCATCTGTGGAGGTCATTTGCTTTTCCCCAATAAAATCACTCTAAAATTTCTAACGCTGATTTTTTTATTGTATGTGCTTTCCACCTAAAGTTATGCATGTGGCCTTTAAGCTGTCTAAAGAAGTTTGGAGAAACAAGTTACTATGGTTATTTTTTGGGTATTTAATATTAGACTTAACAAAGAAATTATTTATGTACCAAAAGAAAGTTGTTTTAAGGTTTAGGGCATAATGTTAAAATTTTGATAAATTTAAAATTTTAGATTTGAGTTTTGTAGATGTGTTGAGATCTTAATGTTTATTCAATTTAATTATTTAATTTAATATTTATAATAATTAATTCTATTGAAATAATTATAATGTAAAGTTACTACTGATTTTATTAAAACTCTTATTCAAGATTAAGTATAGCCTTCTAAACCAAGTGAGGCATTATGGTTACGGTATTAATATTTTATTTATATGTTTAAGTTTTGATGGATATTTTAGATTCAAATTTTAATTTTTCTGTTGACTTTTTTTAATACAATGTATACTTTTATCTGTAATCTCTAATCTTTAAATGGAAGAAAATTGTATTTAAGTTTCTTTTTATTAACTTTTAAATATAGATAAGTTTATATTTTCTAAAATATTTATTGTTTTATTAAAATTACATAATAAAAGTAATATAACTGAAAAAAAAAGGGCAAAATAGCTTAGCTCGAAATTGTTGGATATGTTTTCTAAACAAGTCTCATTTCTATTATTTATTTATTTTTATCAAATTTGTGATAAACTTTCTGATTTCAATAGGCAGGTCAGATTATGACTAAGCGCTGGTTGGAAAATTAAAATTTTGAGTATTATAAACCATTTAATTTGAATTTTTTAAAGAATCAGTGAAAACTTGTCAAGAGAATATATTAAAAAGTAATCAATTGGTTTACTTTGTCTATCTTAACATTATTTTATCCTTTAAACTAGAAATTAAATC
This sequence comes from Gossypium rotundifolium, assembly GCA_025506655.1. NCBI lineage: Eukaryota > Viridiplantae > Streptophyta > Magnoliopsida > Malvales > Malvaceae > Gossypium > Gossypium rotundifolium. Next base: position 117,026,876 of record CP106732.1, on the reverse strand, counting down.
ATAATATTTAAATTAATTACTTTATTATTAGTTTGAATATTGTTAAAACTAGAAATCTTATTTAATTTTGAAAAAATAATAAAATGTACATTTATCCAACACTATATCATATCCAAAAACTTAATTTTTAGTAAATAACAATCAGTTTTTATAATTCTACTTCAGTCATTATTGAATTTAATCTTAAAAAAATTAATATCTAGTTTACTAAAAAATTTAAATAATTAATTTTAAATATAACATTTCGACATATATTTTTAATTAAATATTTTATTTATTAGTGAATAATTTAAAACCTAAAATTTAAAAATCTCTTATTCGAAATACGGCCTTCAAACCTACCTGCTCGGGATCCGGTTTAAATCCCTAGCCTCTAAGTTGCAACCCACGCACCCAAGGCGATTCCTGGTGCGCTCTTGGTGGAAAGACCAAAATTGAAATGGGGTCAGCCCCAGTTCCACACGTGTCAGTCGCACGTGCCGCATAACCTTCCCCACATCACCGTGCTTGATTTCTTCACCACCATTACTCCCCCAACTCTTCTTTCTTTCCACGCCGCTACCCATTTTCATTTCTTTTCCCCCAACTCGGATCTCCTGAGTCGTTCACCATGAACTCAGCTATCTCCGAGCGAGTCGAACTCGCCAAACTCTGCAGCTCTCGTGACTGGTCCAAGGCAATACGAGTCCTGGACTCGCTCCTCTCTCAGTCTTGCGCAATACAAGACATCTGGTCCTTTAAAACTCTTTCCTGATTTATATTCCGTTCGATCTTCAAATTTTTTTAACCCTTTTTCATTTCTCTGATCGATGTTTTTTCTGATTACAGCAATAGAGCGTTTTGTTATAGTCAATTGGAGCTTCACAAGCACGTGGTTAAAGACTGTGATAAGGCGCTTCAGCTTGACCCTACGGTTCTTCAAGCTTATATCCTTAAAGGCATCTTTTGGTTTTCTTTGATCCTCCTATATCTAAGTGTTTTCTTTCATTTTACTTGTTAATTGCATCGTTTGGAACTTGATTTTATGCATTTTTAATCAATATAGTTTGTTAATTGAATTTAGATTAATCGAAGATTATTTTCATGATTCTGCATGCCTTTTCGGTCTAAGAATCGAGTTTTAGGGCTGTGATTTTATTTTACTGACGTAATCCTTCAAAACTGTTGATTTTTCTCTAAGTTAGAGAATTTGAGTTCTATTAATTTAAGTTTATATTTGCTTCCGACTCACACAATGCACATTTTTATCGAACAGCATAACGAAGTGATGCATGTGACTCTTGAAATTTAGTATGCTATCATAGAGCGGAGTGAATATGGTAATATATTTTCTCTGCCATCAGTTAAATGGTATGCTATGTATCCGTAGAATCTTAGCTGTAGCTTGATGGTAGTTAAAGTACTAATTAACGGCAATTTACGAGTGATAAATATAGTCAAGAACATAGATCAAGCTTTAGATGGTATGCTATGTATCGTAGAATCTTAGCTGTAGCTTGATGGTAGTTAAAGTACTAATTAACGGAAGGTGCAATTTATGAGTGATAATATAGTCAAGAACATAGATCAAGCTCCCTCTCTCACATTTTGAATGTCAATTGTGGTTTTCTATCATCCGTTTGGACTTCAAAACTGTTAAGATGATATTGTTATGATAAAATTAACTGATTTAATTTAGACTTTGTAATCAAAGTGAAGTTCCACATGTCTTCAGTTTTTCTGGACAATTTCACCTGTGCTTTGTGCAACTGGATGATGTGTTGTTATGTATCTCTTTGGTACATCCTTGATGCTTTTTTAAACCATCACTGTTTATTTGACTGTAGACAGCAAAGTCTATTGTCTTGTGTTTGGGGCAGGCTGCTCAAACCCAAATGTTTTTATTTTCCTTATGTAGGCCGTGCATTTTCTTCACTGGGAAGGAAAGAGGATGCTATTGCTGTTTGGGAGAGAGGGTATGAACATGCTTTACAAAAGTCTGCTGATCTGAAGCAATTGCTGGAACTGGAAGAGCTTTTGACAGTAGCTAAACCAGGCAAACAAGACATAAGTTTCATTAGTGACAACCATGTGGCTGACTCTAAGTTATCTACCCCTGTATCCTTATCAACACCTTATGTTGATGGGAAATTAAATGAAACTCTCAAGTACCAAAACAAATACAATACCTCTAGATTATTCCAAGAGCGTAGGGATGTATCGAAGTTCTGCAACATGTCTAATGACAAATTTGACCCACGCAATAGAACTAATGATGAAGAGAGGAGTCAGTCATCATTGTCTTCATCTGAGTTAGCATCTGACACCAATGAAAAATCATGTGAAAGTTTCAAAAACCTCACTGTGTTAAGTGATGGATCTAAGTTAAGTGTGGAATCTGCTGATGCTTCTGAGAACAGCAGCATCTGTGGTGATAATTGTTATGGAGGATTAAGTGATCTGACGATTACAAATCAGATGCCTTGTGGCCTTACAAATGGAGCTCATAATAATTTTGACATACCAAGTAATTCTTCTGATTCAGGTGCTGCTCTAAGTGAGAAATCAGAACCGTGCAGTAAATCCTCTGCCATTTCCAGTAACTCAAGTGATATAGCTGAAGGTCACTGCTTGCCAAATAACTCCTCTGACACACATAATGAAATCAGTGATGAAGCCAAGAGAAGTAAGAAGTTCTGTGTTGCTAAGATTTCAAAGACCAAGTCAATCAGTGTAGATTTTCGCTTATCAAGGGGCATTGCTCAGGTATGTTTTAATTTTTAACTCATTTTTTGGTTTTGGGCTTAGTGCAATTACCAATTGTACTGTGAAAACCTTGAACCATGATTTTCTGACATGCATTTTTTTCTTATTTTTGTAGGTTAACGAAGGAAATTATGCTTATGCCATATCAATATTTGACCAGGTATTTTTTTTTATAAAAAAACCTTTTCTTGTCATAGTAGTTTTCTCTTGTGTCATTCTGGCTTTTGTGGGTTTTCCCCCTGTTTTCTTTATCATATAAAAATTTTAAAAATATGTGCAGATACTGAAAGAGGATCCAACGTATCCTGAGGCACTAATAGGAAGAGGAACTGCATATGCATTCCAACGAGAGCTTGAAGCTGCTATTGGTGATTTTACTAAGGTACATAATTCCTAATGATTCAGTTGTCTAAACAAAGTGACAACCATTTTCTATGCTCCATTTGATCAATTTGATTTAGGCTATTCAATCAAAATCATCGGCTGGTGAGGCTTGGAAAAGGAGAGGTCAAGCTCGGGCTGCCTTAGGAGAATCTATTGAGGTTAGTGTCTTTTACAATTTCATTCTCATACTGTCTTTGTTGCCAAATGAGAACTTCTTCCCAGTCTCTTTCCTTGATTGCATTCGCATGTGATCTTTAGCTTGGGTACATTGCATTGGTTAACCAGGACATTAATGTTCACTTAAAACCTTTAAATTATGGGCTGGTTTCAATTCCTGTGCGCGTTGTTTGTCTTCTCAAAATTAGATTTTGCAAAGAGAAGGGACATATGAAAAATATCACTTTCTTAGTGTTTTTTATAACCTGAATGATGGAAAGTTTTAGGCTTTGCTTGGTGGAGTGGAAAGAAAATTGGAAAGATGGAAAATTGAAAGGGTAGAAAAATAGAAAGATAGAAAATGTAATTTTTTCTGTGGGTGTGCTTGGTAGGCAAGATGGAAAAATTGAAAGAAAAAGTAATTTTCTTTTCATCCATTGCATGGTAGTGTTGAAAAATGAGAGGAAAGAAAATGAACTTTTTGAAAAATGCATAATTTTGAACTAACTTCAACCTTTCATCCCTCTCTCATTTTCTCTCCTCTTATCATTCCAATTTAATTAAGATGGTCATCTCTATTATTTTCTTTCCTCTCATTTTTCTTTCATTCCAAGCACGTTCAAAATTTATCTTCTTTCCACTTTTTCACTCCCTCTTTGTATCCTTCCAGTTTTCCCCTCAACCAAGCACACTCTCAGTGCCTATTGCTACACTATTTTTCTGGTATATAATTTGTGAAGCAAATAAGATAGCTTAGTTATTGTCATAACTGAAATTTGACATCTGCAATTACACCTATATGCCAGGCAATTGAAGACCTGACCAAAGCATTGGAGTTTGATCCGGATTCAGCTGATATATTACATGAAAGAGGTAGCTTGCTTAATCCAGCTCTTTCATAGTTTAGTTTCCTTTCATTCCTGTTGGTAGTTGACTTGCTTAAGTACTGAAAATTCTTGTTTATATTTTCATGTCCATTTTTTTTTGCCCAATATAAATGTTGAAAGTATTTATGGAATATTTGTGTCTTAATTATTCAAATATGCTCTTTCCATCTGTCCAGTAATTTCAGTTATAATTCTTCATATACCCATTGAAACACTGTTCATCATGGTGAATGTTTGTAGGATCGTTCATATACTTCAGTTTTATCACAAAAGACTGTTATTTCTTGAAAATGATAAACACTATGTGGCTAGGAAGTGATATATATGGAGTTTGTACAGGAATAGTGAATTTCAAGTTCAAGGATTTTTATGCTGCTGTTGAAGATTTGTCTGCTTGTGTGAAGCTTGATAAGACTAACAAGTCTGCGTATACATATTTGGTTAGTTTTAAACATATCTACCTTGCTGATTCTGGAGGAACCTGATTTTTTTGGACTTTTGTATTAATAGCTGGTGTTCTCTTGTAGGGAATGGCATTATCTTCAATCGGTGAATATAAAAGGGCGGAGGATGCACATTTGAAATCAATCCAACTTGACCAAAGTTTTGTTGAGGCCTGGGTTCATCTTACCCAGGTAAACTATATCTGATTATTGTGCTTTATTGACAGAAATTTTATTAGCATATTATTTTGTTCTCAGAGTTAAACTTCCATGATTGTTCATAAAAAGATGTGTCAAAATATTCAAAATGCCATTTTTTTACAAGTCTACCTTGGTTGTGCCGTTGTTAGAAACCATTATTTTGTCCGGTAAAACTAGTATTCTCCACCAGTCTACTTAAAACGTGTTGCTACATGACTAAGTGATATCCTTGGCAGTTTTTAAGTGGATGACAGGGTATGGTAGTGAGTGATAATGTGTGTGCATCTTGAGAAAAATGTTATTTTGCTATAAACTAGTTTTCTGTGGTAAGCTGCTTTAAATTTCTTGTGGCGTAACTTATGTGATTTCCTGGCAGTTCTATCAAGATCTAGCAAACTGTAAAAAGGCTTTTGATTGCCTTCAACAAGTTATACAAATTGATCCAAGGTAAATTCGTCCTTGTCTTATCTGTCGAATCCCTCCTTAAATAGTATGATTAGTTTCCCGACTTCATAAATTATTTAATTTACCTTCTTTCTAAACTTGATGTTACTAATGTTCTTTATGATAGGTATGCTAAAGCATATCACTTACGTGGGTTACTACTTCATGGGATGGGGGAGCACAGGTGTGTTTGATCAGCTTTGTTTTTCTGAATGGTTACTTTTCTCTGGTTTAGTATCATGTACTTAATCTTTCAAGTGATGATATGAGCCATTTGTAATTAATTTTTATCTGAAGTGCAACCATAACTGAAGCACTTTTTATTTAATATTTACAGTTGTGGTTGTCAAGGTCAACCATCAATATTAGTTTTATCCTAATCTGTTATTACTTGATTTGCTTAGTTCAGGTTTTTCATTAGCACTATTATTTTCTTGTCTGTGCATAAGTGACCCAACTTTAATTTCTTATCTTTTATTACTTGATCTGTTAACTTGATTTTATTCTTTACTAGCACCTATTTTTCTCGTATGGGCTTAAGTAAACCAACTTGGATATTGCAGGAAGGCTATTAAGGATTTATCAGTTGGATTGAGCATTGAAAACTTGAATATTGAGTGCTTGTACTTACGAGCTTCATGCTATCATGCTATTGGAGAATATGCAGATGCGGTAACTAAGAATTATAAATTAAGACACTTCATTTGGTTAATTTATAACACTGCATTGATAACACTGCATTACTTTACTGTGCTAAAATTTAACTTTCACAGGTCAAGGACTATGATGCTGCCCTAGATGTTGAACTTGACTCGATGGAAAAGTTTGTGCTTCAATGTTTGGCCTTCTATCAGGTTTGCATTTGTGCAGAATAATGATTTTTGCGTGAAAGTCGCATCTTGAGTATTTTTAACCATATATTTGTTTTCAGTGACGCAATTATTAGCATGTTACTCTCACATCCATTTCTTTCATTTGTTCACTTGTCACTGGTACTATCTTTCAGCTAATATGGTTTCACCTCAAACTTGATCCTAGATCTCTGTTGAACCTGGATGTCTTGTTGCTTGAAGATTAAAAAAATGTGGCATTTGCATAGATTTTTTGGGATTGATTTGCTCTAATATATATTTTGTAGATGGCTTTTATTGTCCCAAGTTCTTTTCCTCTCTAGACTTTTTGGATGTTTTAGTTTTTATGCATGTGGTGTGTGTCTAGGCCCAAAGATTTTGGTGTAATGCAGAAAAAGATACTGTCTGCCTCTCAATTTGAGGTGGCTAGATTAGGGTGTACGCCTTTTGCTCCTAACTGCATTCCACGGTTTCATGTCCTTCAATTTAAGGCATACACAGGTATTCGTTTCATTTTACGAACTGTCATTCCATATGCATGCTACTTTTCACATTTGTTTTGAGTGAAATTATTTCATGATATTACCATTTTGTGTTTGATAATATTCAAAAATGGAATTACATCTCTCTTAAAATGTGCTTTTGGAAATCTTGTTCTTCTTGTGGTTTGGGCTTGTGATACATATTATTTTGAATATGCTCAACAAAGCATAGTTATAGTTTCTTGGGCTGTCTTATTGATCATCTTGTTAGGCAATAGTCATCTGATAGGGTCTCTGAATTCAAAATTGTTAGAAATAGGCTTTTCTGTATTATATTTCTCACAAGAAATTACACTAATATTTATATACATAGTGAGCCTAACTTTAGGAAACTCTATACTAGGAAGCAAAGCGATTCTAGGATGCTGTCCATTAAAACACGACCTTAAAGTTAGGGATAGCAATAAATAAAATATCTACAGGATTTTGGTGTTACATTGAATATTCCTTATTAGGAAAGCTGTAATCGACACTCCCCTCAAGTCGGGAAGTGGATATCATCCATTCTCACTTGCTTACTAGCTTCGAAAGGTCTTCCCAGATAATCCTTTGGTAAGGATATCGCGATTGACCATCGGTGGACACATACTGAATGCAAATTAAGCCACCATCAAGTTTCTCCTTGATGAAATGTCATCAACCTCAATGTGCTTCAGACGATCATGTTGCCTTTGGATTATGTGCAATATTGATAGCGACTTATTATCACAATACAACTTCATTGGACCTTCCCACTTGATCTTCAAATCCTCCAAAATAATTTCCAGCCATAATAATTCACAATTCCAAGAGCCATCGCTCTAAATTCAGCTTCTGCACTAGATCTAGCCACAACATTTTGTTTTTTACTCTTCCAAGTTACAAGGTTGCCTCCCAGAAAAGTTCAATAGCCCGAGGTTGATCTTCTATCAACCATAGATCCTGCATAATCTGATATACAGCTCGAAGATGTGACTCTTTAGGATTGTGCATGAATTGACTTACAACACCAACTCCATAGGCAATATCCGGTCTAGTATGTGACAAGTAAATGAGCTTCCCTACGAGTCTTTGATATGAACCCTTATCAACTACTGCATCTTCTAGTGCATCTCCAAGTTTGTGGTTCACCTTTATGGGTGTCTCTGCTGGTTTACATCCCAACTTGCCCGTCTCTGTCAACAAATCAATTATGTATTTTTGCTGAGATATGAAGATTCCTACCCGAGAGTGTGCTACTTCAATACCAAGGAAATATTTTAATTTACCAAGCTCTTTGACCTCAAATTCTTTTACTAGGCGGTTCTTTAAATTTTCCATTCCTTCCAGATCATCACCTGTCACTATAATGTCATCTACATAGACTAACAAAGCAGTCATTCCCCCTGAAGTTGAGTGCTTTACAAACAGAGTGTGATCTCTTTGACTCTGTTTATACCCCAGCTTGAGCATCACTTTGGTAAATCTTCCAAACCAAGCTCTCGGGGACTGTTTTAGTCCGTACAGAGCCTTTTTTAGTTTGCAAACTACCTGTCCTGTATTTGAACCGAACCCTGGTGGAACATTCATATAGACTTCCTCCTCAAGATCACCATGTAAGAAAGCATTTTTGATGTCAAACTGCTGTAGTTTCCAGCCTCTGTTGGCAGCGAGTGACAACAACACTCTCACAGTGTTCATCTTTGCAACCGGGGCAAACGTCTCAAGGTAGTCTATTCCATACTTTTGAGTGTACCCTTTAGCAACTAATCTTGCTTTGTACCACTCCAAAGAGCCATCTGAATTGTATTTCACTGTGTACAGCCAACGACATCCAACTGTTTTCTTTCCTTTCGGTAATTTTACCAAATCCCATGTCTTATTTTTTTCAAGTGCTTCCATTTCAACCTTCATGGCATTTTTCCAATTCTCATCATTTAATGCCTCGGATACAGTTTTGGGAATGGAGATAGAATTTAGGCTAGTAAGAAAGGCTTTGTGGTTATGGGACAAATTTTTGTAAGACATGAATGAGTACAAGGGATGTTTTGTACAGGCCCTAGTTCCTTTTCTAATAGCAATAGGAAAATCATAGTCTTTCTGATCTGAATTTTCAGTAGTATTCAAAGTAGGTTCAGTAGTTACCTCGGGTTGTAGAGCAGTAGGTTGTTTATCCGAAGAAGATGATTGAACTTGCACCGGTGCCTTCTTCCTTGAGTAAACTAGTAAAGGGCGAGTAGTGTCCTAGATCTCTTTGGGCGACTTAGGTGTAGTAGGCTCTATTTCGGGTTGCATATGTTCAAGGTGGGCAGGCTGGTTGGTAGGTAAGGACTGAGTGTTTGGCTGCTGAATAGGAGTTGGAAAATTAAGTTAGGCGAAAGTGGTTGGTAGGTGGATGAAGTGGAAAATCAAGAAGAAAAAATTCTCGCCTTATCTTCTGTGAATAAGTTCTCCCCCTGAAGATAAGGACGAGTAAAGAATTTTTCTTCTTCTGCAAAAGTGACATCCGCTGAAACATAAAATTTTTTGGTGGCTGGATTATAGCATTTGTACCCTTTTTGTGTAGAAGAATAACCGAGAAAGACACATTTGACAGCTTGTGGATCGAGTTTCCCCCCATTTTGAGAATGTACATGCACAAAGGCAACACATCCAAAGATTTTGGGTGGAAGGTTTGAGGTATTGAAATCAGGAAAAAATTTCGATAGAACTTGCATAGGACTTTGAGAGTCAAGGACCTTTGTAGGCAACCTATTTATCAGATGAGTAGCAGTTAAAACAGTCGCCCCCCAGTATTGTTTAGGGACATTTTTTTGAAACAATAGAGCTCTAGTAATAGCTAAAATGTGACCATTCTTTCTTTCGGCAACACTATTTTGTTGGGGTGTGTTAACACAAGAGGACTCATGGAGAATGCCTTTTTCTTGAAAATATGGGGAGAAACCGATTGAAATAGTCTTTAGCATTGTCGACCTAAACCGTTTTATTTCAAATTCTAAATTGTGTTTTGATCATGTTGTAAAAGGTTGTAAAACAGACCTTTCATCAGATTTTTTTTTAAAAGAAATATCCAAGACACACGGTACAATCATCAATAAAGGATACAAACCACCGAGCCCCGAGATGTTTGAAATGTTTGATGGTCCCCAAATATCACTATGAATAAGAGTAAAAGGAGCGATGTTCTTTTATTGCTTAACGGAAAGGAGGTACGTTTATGTTTGGCAAGTTCACAAACATCACAATGGAAATTTTCAATGTATTCCTTTGAACAATGAAGGAAACATAAATTTAAGGACTTGAAACGAAGGATGACCAAGGCGGAGGTGATGGAGCCAAAATTGGTCTTTATTAGCTTGAACAGACTTGGATAGGAAAGATAATGGTGAGGAATTCAGAGCACTAATTTCTCCACTAGATTCTTCAAGATAGTATAGGCCATTGGCTTCCTTAGCATGTCCAATCATCATCTTCGATTCATTCTGAAAAAAATCGATTGGGATAAAAACCACACTACAATTAGAGTCCCCGTAAGTTTTTGATGGAGAGAAGATTGGTTAATAGCTTAGGAACATGAAGTACATTTTTAAGAGTAAGGGTCTTGTTTATAACAATATCACCTTGACCACCATCGTTATCACCGAACCATCAGCTCTGTAATTTTTTATTACTAGGACAAGGTGTATATGAAACAAATTTGTGTGAGGAGTGGGTCATATGGTCTCAGTAGCTCTAAGTCAATGACCCAAGACACATTGGTGGTGTGTCCGAGACATTAGAATTTTGAGAATAGGATACACCAGGCGCCAAACTACAAGTACCTCTGGAAGACCACTTTGTAATTCTTCCCATTTAACCCAGAGGCCACTTGAATGTTCTGCAACTCACTTGTTTGGTTGGAGTTGTTCATAGAGACTTCTGAACTATCCCCATTGGTATTGGTTTGGATAATTTCAGACATTTTTCTTTTGAACAAAAGAAGCAGGCTTGAGGGTTGAGTGGGAGTAAAAGATTACCAGAAAATAATTCCCAAAAATCGGTCTAATCTGATACCATGTTAGAAATAGGCTTTCTGTATTATATTTCTCACAAGAAATTACACTAATATTTATATACATAGTGAGCCCAACTTTAGGAAACTCTATACTAGGAAGCAAACTGATTCTAGAGATGCTGTCCATTAAAACACAGCCTTAAAGTTAGGGATAACAATAAATAAAATATCTACAGGATTCTTTCTGATACACTGAATATTCCTTATTAGGAAACTGTAATCTGACAAAAATTCTTCATTTGCAGAAAGAGATTGCTTTATATACAGCTTCCAAAGTCAACAGTGAGTTTTCTTGGTTTGATATTGATGGAGATATAGATCCACTGTTCAAGGTAATAATTCCTAGTTATAATCATATTAAACTTGAAGCTTCCTATGTGTGTGTGCATTTGTTGTTTGTGATCTCTTTTGGTTTTACAGGTGTATCTCTTTTGCTGCAAGATTGTGCTTTTTCTTTTTCGTTTTAACATGCAAATAAAATTTATATTTTCCTCTTCAGTGCCTTGAGTTTCCCATCGTTTGAGATTTTATGGTAGTTTTGTGAAACAAATTAGTTTTCCATGCTAAAGATATAATAAAGCAAACTGTTTTCTTGGTGCATTTTTTCGTCTTTTGGCCTTTTTGTTTCTTATATTCATTCTTATGTAGGAGTACTGGTGCAAAAGATCGCACCCCAAGAATGTATGTGAGAAGGTTTTCAGACAGCCTCCATTGCGTGATTCTCTGAAGAAGGGAAAGCTTAGAAAGCAAGATATTGCTATTACAAAGCATAAGACTGCTCTTCTACTAGCTGCTGACCTAATTGGCAAGAAAATCCAATATGACTGTCCTGGTTTCTTACCCAATAGGCGCCAGGTGCTTATTCTTGAGAATAATTAGACCATTTTCAATGATTTCCCTTTGTTAAATCCTCTTTTTTCTCCCTGCATCTTTGTTTATCAATCTTCTTTTCAACACGTGTTTTGTGCCAGCATCGTATGGCTGGATTAGCGGCCATTGAAATTGCACAGAAGGTGTCAAAAACATGGCGTTCTTTGCAAGTGGATTGGAAGCATTCTAATAGAAGCTCAAAAAGTGGTAAGAGGCACCGAAGAAAGGAAAGAATCAGTTTGGCTAGCCAGAACAGAGGTGGTGCTGGTTGTAGTACAAGCAGTTCCTCAGAAACATCAGCATCATATGGCAGTGGGGAAGACAGATCTTCTGGTCGCCCTATGATGTCATGGCAAGATGTTTATTCTTTGGCTGTCAAATGGAGACAAATTTCTGAGCCTTGTGATCCAGTTGTGTGGGTTAACAAGTTGAGGTTTGCTATCTTTAACCTTATTATCTACACTATTACCAAGATGTTTTAAACATTTAATGGTTACCTTATTATTTGTTGACATGTCTTGTATTATCTATCTATATGGATTTGAACCTAACATCTACAAATTTCTCAACTATCTCGTTTAGGTTTCTTTTATTTTTGGATAAAATCTTAAGGTCTGCTTTATATTGGTGCTTCAAGTGTGTCTTTTTGATTGTTCCATTATTTTATGTTGGTTTTCATCCCAACTGAGTACAATAAGTCTCACTAGGTCATACAATTATTGTAAGTGTAACTGAATTCTTCGTTTATTGCTGAATAGGTTGGATTCAATTTGGAGAAAATGTCATAGATGTACTCATAGGATTATAGATTTCAAATTCTCTATATAAACCTTCTAAAGATATCATGTGATGTCGGAGACCCTGGGACATCTAGGATGAATCCGATCAGCATTTTGAATAGTTTCAATTTTTCCCGAGGACTTTAACACTAATATATATGATTGTTTACTGAACTTCTGTTCCTTTATTTTTTGTTCAGTGAAGAGTTCAACTCTGGGTTTGGTTCTCACACACCAATGGTCCTTGGACAAGCAAAAGTTGTCCGCTATTTCCCAAATTATGAAAGGTAAATATATATTTGATTTGTTAACAACAGGACTCCTACAAATTCACATTATTTTGTGATATTGCAGGACATTAGATATAGCAAAGATGATCATGAGGGAAAAACTTTTTGTGCACAATAAGTCTGATGAACCTATTGATCTATCCAAAGAGGGGAAGTTGGAAAATGTAAGTTCTATGAGTGCTTAGACCTTGTATAACATTTTGCCTTCACCTTTTGCAGTACATAACATTTCATGCAATTTCAGTAATGATCTGTTTTACCTGGAACAATCTAAATTTTAATATGAAAGGCAGACTGATTTACAGTTTGTAATGTTCAGTCCTTGACGGTGGATAAAGAAGCAAAAATTAAAGAAATAAAAATCTATACTTGTGATTAATGATATTCTCAGTAGTAATCCTATTTAGACATTAGAATAAGTCTCAGTGTTCTGTATTTCAGGTCTTTCAAATGTCCTGTTCCTCAAATTTTGAGTAAACCAATCGAAGCCTAAGAATTCTTGAAATTCTTTTGACATTTTTTTTTTCTGGAGTCCAATGTTTTGCACAGTATGAGTTTTAGGCTTTGCTTGGTGTGGAGGATTGAAAAAGCTTAGGGTGAAAAGGTGTTCTAATCTCATGATTAGGCTTACAAATAGGGAAGTGGTTATGAAAAGTATCCATTGTTAGATTTGATGTTGTTTTTCCATCCTTGTCTAGTTCTATCCTTAGTCATACCAATCAAAACCTGAAAGTCATGTTCTGTCTGATTTTGAAGTGGAAATAGTTTATGAAATATCTGCCTTTGTATGTGAAAACTTCATGTACGTAGAAATATTAACCTGCAATTTTCAGATTGAGCATGCCAAATCTTGTGATGATCTTTACGAACTTGTGGGTGAGGATTTCTGGTTGGCTACCTGGTGCAACAGCACAGCTTTTGAGGGGTACAACATCCAAGAACTAAGAAGGATGATCTCTTTGAATCTAATGTTTCTTTTCATGACCTAGTTTTGACATAATGCTGGCTTATTCCTTATTTCAGGAAGCAGCTTGAAGGGACTAGAATTACCTTGGTGAAAATGTAAGTTTGAGTCAAATTCTTTCTTTTTTCTAAAAAGAAAAACAAATATTAATTAGAGCTTCTTTTTCTTTTCCAAGTGACTATTGTGGTTGAAAAACATTCAATTATTCTGACAGGGCACAACAGCCTGGATATGACTTTGCAATCAGAACACCTTGCACACCTTCCAGATGGGAGGAATTTGATGCTGAAATGACAATGGCATGGGAAGTAAGTTGCTCTTATTTCAAACATGAGTCAATTGTCAACAATTATTTGCCAGGCTTAGTCTATTAATGCTCTTCTTTGCCTAAAATGCCGTTCCTCTTCCATGTTTGCTCTGACTATCTGAGATAATTTCTTTCTGGCTTTCAATTTTAGCATATATATAAATGCACCCGAATATACTACGACTCGCTGTTGAATTGCATGAAAATGAGTTGCAGTATCTTCTGGGTTCTTATTTGCTGTTTAGGTTAATCTTTTTTCTTAATGCTGTGAAATTTAGATAAAATGCTGGAACCAGCAAATTCTAATTAGCTTCTGACACCTTTTTTTATCAACAGCCCTTGCCTGTCTTATTATATACTTTTTAACTATTATATTTTCTCTATCTTCTGTTTTCTGATTGATTGTGACATTTGAATTTACTAACTTATGGATTTGCAGGCCATTTGCAATGCTTATTGCGGAGAAACTTATGGGTCCACTGATTTCAATGCCCTCGAAAGTGTGAGAGAAGCTATATTAAGAATGACATATTACTGGTATGACGTGGTATCAGACTGCACATGTTTGAACGAATTCAAGATTTTCAGTGCAAATAATACTTGATTGCTTTTCAGGTACAATTTTATGCCACTCACAAGGGGCACTGCAGTGGTTGGCTTTGTTGTTTTGATTGGATTGTTTCTAGCTGCTAATATGGAGTTCACGGGCAACATTCCGAAAGGTGTGCAGGTTGATTGGGAAGCCATTCTCAACTTCGATCCTAATTCCTTCACGGATTCCGTTAAGAGTTGGCTGTATCCATCCCTAAAGATTTCGTCATCGTGTAAAGATTTTCCTGATGTTACCTCAACTTTTGCAACGATGGGATCAGTTGTCGCCGCTCTCAGCTCATATGATGATTGAATTATTCTTCTTAACGTAAACAGGTGGGTCACATCTCTCAAGTAGTTGAAAATGTATAATTTTTGCCCTGTTCTCTCGTCATTTTGGCATCCCCTAAATCTTTATCTTCTTCAATGGCAGATTTAAAAAGCCTTGATTGTTTTATTTAGTGTGGAATCATGAGCTTAGACAAGTGTAGTTCAATAATTTGGAGTGAATATCATTCTATAATTGTGCACTTCAAATAAACTTTGATTTGACAGGTAGGTGACACACCATGGCTACCATTGTCCTGTTATATGTATATAAATTCATCTCTATGTTGGTATATATTTTTTTTCATTTTTTCCTTATGCTGTGTATAATTGTACGCATTGTTCTTACGAGCTCTCTTCAATCGTAAACTAACTTTTCCAATATAAACTTTGTTACAGAATTACTGCCAGCGCAAATGTAATATCTGCAGTTGCTATTTTATTGGAGTGGATTTTTTTTCCCTGCATGTCGTGGCCGGCTGTGATCCGTTCGAAGGCCAGATTTCTTTGTTTTCTACACTGTCTTGAGCTATTGTAAACACAACTATGTGTTGTATATTTGATGTGTTGTATAGCATTATATAATAATGCAATTATCCAGTTCTTTTGATCAAACAAACTTGGCTTGTCTTACACGTTGGATAGGCATATTTATGAAACAAAAGTTGGTTAGAAACAAATTATTTAATTTCTAGTTCCTTACCAACTTTTCCTCAGAAAACAAACAGATTATTTTTATTATTTCCCGAGCTTTTACGTCTAAAATGCCCTATGATTAGGTATTCTTGTCGTTTCATCTTCTCTGAATCTATAAATAGATTTAGTACCTAATAAACAATAATTTCAATGCTTTGAAAAGGTAGATAATTATTGGCTGCTGGTCATTGTTTCTAGGTGATTCTCCACGGGATGGTGGTTCTGCTGTTTTGTCAACCCCGAATTTGTTTTAGATCCTTGCTAATGTGGGTTGCAAACCATGTTCTACTTTTTGGTAGGTGTCCTTGAATTTCAGCAATATTTTACTTGCAATTAATTAATTAAATATCATAAATTAGATTAGTGGGTTAGGTAGGATATCTCACTCATCGAATCTAGATTTGTTAATACCAAAGATTTTTCTCAAAGTTTTCTTTTAAGTAAGATTTGTCGATGCTAAAGAATTTCCTTATATGTTTTTAAAAAATATATTTTGTATTAGTAAGACTTACCCGGTCTTAATCTGCCATGTCAAATCCCTCTTTCGCATATTATTCTTTTACGGTGGGTAATAGCTGTGATAGAGTAAAGTTAAAAGAGCAGTTATAATCTGTTAGATCAAGTTGTTAGATAAACAAGTTGTTAGATAAAGAAACTGTTAGTTTAACTATTTGCAGTTATCATTCTACGAGGTCTATATATACATTTGTACATTAGTAGAGAAAGCAGACTAGATTCATTTTATCAATAATATCAGTATTCTTGTTCATTTGTTTCTGTTCATTCTTGAGAGATTAGTCAAACTGACCTTACATCTTTCAAGCTGGATTAATTTCCAGTCTCTAGAGAGATACAATATAAAGTTATGGCTTTGCCAATTTATCATCCAACGCATTCACTTTTCTACCTTTTTCCTTGTCTTTACACATGTATAAATTATTTATAGTTTATCATATTGTGAATTTTTTTCTCTAAATGACGCGGTTTTGAGATTATTTATTTAAATATGTTTTCTTATGAGTATACGATATTTATGGATGCGGAGATCTTTATATTTTTAATTCTCATACGAAATATATGTCTTTAAGGTACACTTGACTGACTTTAACATTCGTAGGTATCAAGGTCAAAAAAAAAATATTAATTCGATATTTGATAATCTATAAGCCTAACCATTTGAATTTAATTAAAAGGAATTTTATACCTAGAATTAACTTTAGTAGTTTAAACCTACACATTCTACAAAATCCCCTCTTCTTTTACTTTTACACTAAAACCTAATCCTAATTTCTCTCCTCCCTTAAATGTCCTAAACTTCAAACTCTTCTACCTTATTACTAAGCAATAGACCCAAAATTCTATCGACAGTAAAATGGCACTATTGAGGCTACAAGATCACTTGACATGTTATATAAACATGATATTTTTTATTATTAAATTTTAGTATTATATTGTTAAAAAGTAAATATTAGTTCCTTTCACAATTTATTAATAGAATAAATATCAAATTGTTTAGGATCAACATAATGAGTTTCAAAGTCCCCCATAACACAATCGAATTATAGAATGCGTAAAGACAGCTAATTTATATGTGTCATCTCAAATGCCAACTACAATAGCTTATTACCTCGGTTGAAAGAGGGAGGCCAAAGATGCATACTTTTTGTTTTCCTACAAAATGTAGTTATACTTATGGGCCTTCTAGTAGAAGAAAAAGCGGTAATAGAAATTTACATTTGATCTGTGGCCAGTTTTATCACATCATTTGTAACATCCTAGATTAAGGGTTATGCGTTTGTGCATAATTCATGAGTAGTAGGTTTTGGCAGTGTTTGGAAATGAATTAAGGGTTTTTAAAATCCTAGGATGGAAGAGAAAGCTTTGGACAATTATTGGTTTTTAAGTTAAAAACAAGAAGTGATGTGGAAAAGTGGCAAGGACCCCACCTAAGGTGCAAGGGTTATGGCATCAAGTGAAGTACTTTGAGGAAGAGGTTGAATCCCATTGTGTGCATTTTGTTTAATTTTATGAAATAGCATGTTTCTTGTGATATGTGGTGTGCATTTTAGAACATTGAAATGTATGGAAATGTATGGAAATGTATGGAAATGTAAGGAAATGTATGGAAATGAAATATGGAAATGTATGGAAATGTAAGGAAATGTATGGAAATGTATGGAAATATAAGGAAATGTTAAGTCCAAAGTGAACATTTTTAGAAACTAGGAAATGTAAGGAAATGATTTAGAAATGATTCAAAAGAGGAAACTAAGGCAAGGTGGCCTTAAGAAAATTAATAGGAGGAATTTTGACACACAAACAAGCTTGGAAAAGTGGCTCAAGATATCACTTGAGGCCTGTAGGTGACGCCACATACAAGGGTATTGGGCCTAGGTTCGAGTCACTTGGGGAGCAAATAAAGGAGTTTTATTTTTGCTACAAAGAGCAGGAAGTGGAACCCTAAGGAACCCCAAGGAAGAGTTTTATTCTCTTTAAATTTCGTCTAAATAGGAGATAAATAATAGATTTAATTATCATTATTTTTAGGAGATAATTGTTGGATTAATTCTTTTAATAAAGTGATAATTCAAAGGATAAAGTTATCAAAATAGAAAGTGGTGGCCAAGTAAGGGATTCGAGTAGTAAATTCGGCTATAAAAGGAAAGAGAGGCTATTCAAGATTATTTTCTCTTCCTTGATAACCTCTGCCAATTCTCTTAAGCAACTATTCTTTTCTTCTTCATTCTTCTCCTCTCAATATTCCAAAAGTCAAACTTGTGTGACTACTCTCTAGGTCTTAAGTAGAATCTTTGAGGATTCAAGAAAAGGAAACATCAATTACAAAGATTAAGGGTAAGGTCAGAGTTATCGATTTCCATTCTTTTCTTCTAAGATTAAAGCCAAACTAGGAAATCTAACCCCATTATTGTGTTAGTCGAAACTTGGAAAGAAGGCTCTTGGGATTTACTAAGTGTCGACTACAAGGAAGGAGAAGTTCTTTTTAGAAGGTACACCATAGGCCGCATGTTCCCTAGTTATTCGGTGAATTTCGGATTTAAAATCCACAAGGTAAGACATGCGGATATTCGCCAAGGCCTATTTTTGGTGTTTTAGATCTAGTTCATATTTATTCAAAAGTCAAACTAATTTGTTAAAGTGATTTAAAGCTTTGCGAATACAAGAAAGAGTATAGTGAAGATTTTGGATTTGGCACCAAGGTAAGTTTTAGTGTACTAATCCTACTAGGATTTGGATTTATGGCGAATGGCTTACTAAGTATTAAATGATTGATTAAATGTAGAGATTTAAGATCTAAGGAATTAGATCAAGCTTTTGGATTTGGATTGGAAACCTTGCGAATCGTGTGTACCCACACTAAATCTCAATAGATTTACTGGTTTTAATTCATTATATGTGATAATATGAAAGTGTAAGAATATGGCTAATGTACCCCACACTATTTCTTAATAAGTTTTATGGAAATGTTTAATATAAGTATGTGTATAAGAATGTGAATATGGCTAAGGTACCATGTTATGGTACAAAGTACTCAGTCGTTTCCTACTCCTACTAGGATTATGAATATATGCTATTTTAACATGTGAAAAGTGAAAAGAATGTGAATTAAGGCATGATTTTGCATATTTTGTATGAAATATGGGGCATATGGGTTATATGAAAAGGGAAGTGAATGTGGTGACCTAAGACCACAAACACGGTGACCTAAGACCGTGATATCCGAATGTGGTGACCTAAGACCACGAGAATGAATGTGGTGACCTAAGACCACGAAATCTGAACGTGGTGACCTAAGACCACGAATACGGTGACCTAAGACCTCGATATGGAGTGTAGCGGAAGGAGGGTTGACTTAGTAGTCCCTACTGTGCGAGGATGGTACGGTGGTGTGTAGCGGATGGCATATAGGTTTGGGTTGGGTTGCATCATATTGTTTAAATGCTTTATGAACATGAATGATATTGTATGCCTGAAATATTAAATTTTAGTGTTGGTTACACATTGAGTCTCATTGACTCACCCGTTGTGGGATTACTTTTCAGGTGACGACCAGTGATGGACCGGGCCGGCAGATGCTTAGTGGAGGCCATGTGAAGTTCAAATTTCTTTTATTTGGACTAGTTTACTTTAAGTATTTTGAATTTAAATTTTGGGAAATTATTTGATGTAATAAGGCCTTAGTAGAATTATTTTATTCTGTTTTTATTTATTGAGCTTACAAACTTTTATTTATTAAAAGATTAAGTAAATCTATTTTTAAAACAAAGCCCAAACGTTTTGTCACCTAAAGTAAAGGATTTTTAACAATGAATTAAATTTGTTCTCAACTCAAGCCCAACCCAAAACAATCCTTCTTTCAAAACACACAAGTTTTTCCTAAGTAACAAAAGAATTTGAAACGGTTTACGCCGGGGAACATACCAGATCCGGTCAAGGCTCGTGGGCCGGGTTTGGGGTGTTTCATCATTGGTAGAATTCTTGATAATGAGAAAGATGTTGAAGGGTGTCAAATGAAGTTGACTTGGTTGAGAAAACTAATCGAGGAGTCACTGGCTACTAATGGAAATGCTAATGATCTGGGTCAACATGTTAGAGCTTACATACTCTACATGATCAAAGAAATGTTGATGTCTAGCAAGTCTAGCTATTCTATGCATGGGATGTAACTCCATCTACTGACAAACTTCATTTAGTCATGATATTCAATTAGGTCTATAGTTTTGGTTTTTCTCTATTGGCATTTTATAGGGCCTCACAAATAGAGCTCGAAGAAATATGACTATTGCCTTGTGTTTCAAACTTGGTGTGGATGTTGTTTTTAATATCTATATCTTTCCAATCATATAGTTTCCCATTAGTGAAAGGGGAAAACTAAAGTCATATTTAAGATATTAAAGCATTTAAATTGTAAATATTTATAATGTCCCTTACATTTAATATTTGAATAGATTTGGGGTACCTTGGATCATACCAATTATTACAAGAACCTTACTTGATTCAACAGAAATCAATCTATGTACATCCAAAATATAATTGACTAGTATTTTCTTATATAATTAATATAATTATTATTGTAAATGAAAATAATTTTCTATTATAATTGTTCGTAGTATGTGTAGACATCGTGTTGAGATAATAATATATTGTAGTACCAACATAAGTTTATGAGCACACTAATATGAGGAAGGCATGTGTGCCACTAATATGCTTCCACATTATCAAGGGGGTAGCACTTTAATTGATGACATGAAAGTTCGGCTTGGTTCAAGAATTTTCAAAGGAGAGGGAGAACCTCAATTGGCTCCGTATGTTGATTTGAGAGGGTGTCAGGACAAGCTTTGACCTAAGACTCACGAAAAATATGTTCTGCTTTGGATAGGCATGGTGAGCATGTCACTGATAGTGAGTTCATCTAATATAATAATCTCGAAGAATCATAGATATATGTTTAGTGGTGTAGGTGCAACAGTTAATCACCTTTAAATGAGAAAAGATAATATCCTAACATTATGCAACTAGATGTTCCAATGAGCCATTGATGGTTACATTAGTGAGCATGTTCCCAAGCTGTTGAACTCGTTTAGCCTAACCCATCTATCAGACTTGCTAAATTGACCAAATTTTCCAAACCTGATGAACCTACCTACTAACTCAACATTATATTAATTAGGCAATGGATCTAGTTCATCACACTTAGCTCGTTCCTCGATAAGGATGCCAATTATAGAATGTCAAGTGCTAGGCCTAAGTTTACGTAGGTGTTAAAAGTTTCACTGTTCGACTCAATGAGTCCTTACCTTATCCCTTCCATCTAGTGCAATAATATTCATCGGGTGGTGAGTATTATTATTTTTCCACTAACGTCTAAAAGGAATGAAAATCGAAGTGAGGAGCAAGGTCCGATCTAGGACCTACTACGAAAGAATCAAGCATGTAATTGACAACCACTAGTTTTTGGAACATATTCACCTTAACAATACTAATAATTGTATAGATTTTTAATTTTATCTATTTATTTAGAAAAACTCTATGTAATTAATTTTAATTAGATTTTATTTGTTTTTATTTAATTCAATCAACTTTTATTTTATATGATATAGTACTTGATTAATTCACTCAAATTTTTTAAAAAAAATCACTTATTATATAATTCATTTACATTTAGTTTTATTTGATTTTAAGAATTAAGAAATGAAAAATTTTGTGAGCTTGAAGAATTAAAATATCAGTTCGAATTAACTTAGATGTTTTATATCATTTATATAATATGTTGTATCAAACATTGGAAAAATCGTCCAACACATTAATCAATTACACTAAACTTTAAAATTGTTGTGGTTTAGGTTTCCTTTACTAGCCACAAGACTAATGGGTGTCGAGATAGGTTTAAGGTTCCTTAGTTTAGGTTTAGGATTTTTGGTCGGACCTCAACTATCATTGGTGTCGAGGTCCTAGTCAGTTTAGGCTACCAATATGGGCTGAACAGAAACATTAACACATTTTCTTGAACCATAAATTTTAAATTGAAACTTTTGGTAAGCACGTGTCAGATTATTTTCCTTCAACTTGCTCAAGTTACAATCCCTTATTAAATTAAGGTATCTAACCAAACCTTAACTTCAAATGAAGGAACCCTAACTCACATGATTTATATGGTTTTTGTAACAATGGTTTGCCTTAAGTGTTGGATTATTATTCAACTATAGAAACATCATAGAGACTAACCATGAGTAAGGTTTATTGTAAACCTTAAACCCTATTTAAGGTAGTACACTTTTTTTTGTATTCAATGAATTTTCTAACACTTAAGGTCATACTCTCAAAAGGTACTCGAGTTAGGAGAATCAAGGTTGCCTTTAGTTGAACTTAAAGTTCAATCAAATCCTTGTTCCAACAAGGGATTGAAGCTTGAAAAGAAAGGAGAAAATAATTTAGTAGGTATTTATCAAATGTTTCAATTTAAGGTTTGGGTCAAGGATTGAAGTTTTGATGTTAGGGTTTATGGTTAGCCTTCAAGGTTTAGGGAAATGAGTTTGACAAAATGTTTCTCAATGTTTTAAAAGGGTATCAAGAACTAAGGTTGACAAAAAAACCAAGATATAAAAAATCGATTCAAGAAGTGATGTTTGAACAACTTTTGAAATACAAGTTAAGAAACTACAGTTATCAAAACCGATTTGAATTTTATTTTATTGAAGTTATAATTAATTTTAATTTTTTATGATGTAAAATTAAATATTTAATATGTAAAATAGTGAAAATAACTTAAATTTTTATATAAAATTATATTTTCAAAAAAGTACTATACTAGTATTATTGGTTTTTATTTACTTGAAAAATCAATTGCTTTGAGAAATATTTATGAGAAAAGTCCTTGAAACTTTATCAGATAATGTCCAAAAGGCTTAAAACAAAACTCATTTTGTCAAAATAAGTCTAAAATTCAAAACACAAAATCAGTATAAAAAAATAGAAGCAAATTGAAATATTATGGATGGTTCAAGAATCCAAAAACCCAACCGAATTGAACAGAACTCACCCCTAAATGGGGCAAACAAAACAAAAATCACTTAAGGGTCTAGTGTCACGGGCCACGGATCAAAGCCTATGACAATTGCGCACAGAATGTCCCATGGAGGTCAACTGATTAAATAAGGCTCCTTTGACCTTATTGAATTGGCTTGATTCATGGAACATATGAAGAAGCATATCTACTTAAAGTCTTGGTGGCCTAGTGAAATACTCCAATAAAACTAGAGTTACCAGGGTAATTAGTGTAAATCCTAAAGGATAAAGATGCATAGTGTTTAAATCCCTTAGGACTCTCATCTTGTAGATAGGCACAAATCTTGATTGTCAATGTAACTTAATCTGTACCGTTGAATTTGGGGAAGCTCAACTAAAAATTGAGGCTCTCCCATCATTTGTAATTCCTCAATTCTAAACCTTCAAAGTAGTAAAATAATTTTGAGAGCATTTACTCAAGCACTTGGTGTGTGTTATTTTTCTTATGGATTTTCTATTTTTCATATCTTTTTGTTTCAAGTTTGCTTCCACTTTACTTTAGTGCCTTAGAGAATTTCTGCGAAAATTATATTCTTCAAGAGTAAGGTTGACTTAGGCAAATTTGAACTCAAGAAATCACTTAAAGTTGCGTTATTTTCAAAACTAAAGTTCTAACATCATAACAGTTAGTATTAGAGTCAGTGTTCGAAGGCTTCGATTAAGATGGCAAAAGGAGGAGATGAACAAAATGCCCTTAATGAAGAGTCGTGAGAGGTCTAGGAAAAATAACAGATCAAGGGATACCTTTCAACTTTAGAATGTTGGATTACCAATCTCGAAAAATCCATGGGTGGTGTGAAGGAAACAATCGAGGATGTTGAGAGATGCACTGATGAGTTAAACTCGATGAGAATGTTGTTGGATTTGGTACCTTGAGTGTAGTATATTCGTTTGTAAACTTGTAATTTTTTTAACAGATTGGTTAATGAAACAAATTCATTAATTACATTAATATACTTTGTATAATTTTCCTCACATGGTTTTTGCATATAAAGCAAAATGGAAGCAAATGTTGCTCATTGGTTGTCTAAATGTTTAACTAATACTAAGCAGTATTATGTAGTAGGATCGTACTAAGGAAAGACAACTTTTATTAGTAGATAAACATAAACATGTCCTTAGTCTAATCAGAAATGAGCAAATCGATTAAAAGACTAATATATCATCTATCAAGTCTAATTGGGAGATGTCTTGTCTTAGGCATTAGAGCAGATGACTCCCAAAGGTAGAGACATAGATGTAACTGAGTGGACTGACAATACATTAGATAGGACTCAACTAGATTAGATATTAAATCTATTTATGGATTTATTCACTTATGACGTTCATAGTGTGGCATACCTAAATCCTGAGTAGATGGCGGACTATGTATGCGAAACCCGTACACTTTGATGTAAATAAAAGTCTGAGTTCAAATAGATAAGGAACCGGAAGTTATTGCGTTGAGTGTACGACTTATGTGGTATGTAGCGTCATTCACAATAGTGGAATTCATACCTCTAAACATGGGTAAATGATATCCTCTCATTGGCATTACATAGTTGATGAAAAATAAACGTGGTCATGGATCGTCTGTCTTTGTGATAGATGATTTAATCATTATTTGATAGTGATTGAATTTTCATGAACAAAGATATAATAGTTACCATGAAATAAAATAGGATCATATTAGGAGAATGAATATTATCCCAAAGAGATCAAGGATATCGTATGAGGGTTACACATTTATGACAATGTCATTGGACGAGCATTGGGTGATTGCTTTCATAATGGTATGTTGTTAGGGAGAGCTCAGTTACGTTACTATAGTGGAATGACTTCATGACTAAATGAGTTTATAATTAATAGGTGAAAATCTGGAACTTAATTATAAATCATTTGAACCTCAATTACATATATCCAATCGGTCCCTTTGCTAACTCGTTAAAACCAGAAATGAATTGCATATTTGAATAGAAATGAATGGAATGAATAGGAAAAAAGAAATGGGAAACATAAAGAAATGATTGTGGTTTTCTCCGAAAAAGAGAAATGAAATCATTTGGAAATGAATGTAGGTTTCCAAAAATGGAAATAAAAATGAAAATGGAAATGATCCATTTGCAATCCTATATGGATTACTTAAAAAATGATCAGAAGAATGAGTTTATATTTTCGGACTATTTTGAAGCCCGAAAATGAAAATAAATCATTCAGTTATGGTGAACATGTTGAGTTCTAAAATATTGAATATATTTTCTCGAAATTTTTTTAAGGGCAAAATCGTCAAAATTTTACCAAGCGTAAAATCGTCAAAATTTTGTTGGGGTAAAATAGGGATGAGAAAATTGTTTATATATAAATATTAAATTTTATTTTGGGAAATAGAAAAATCAATTGGGTTGGATCACATTATAGAGTATGGAGTCAAAAACGTCCAAGAAGTACTTGTAATTGTACCTGATGTGAGAGAGGCCCAAAACTCCTCATGGACATTAAAAGGGTGACAACCCTAGTAGAAATATTAGGGTGTGCCATCCACCCTGGTCATATTCTAATTAGGATGTTGATTTTTTATTTGAAATAAACCACTACAACTCAACAAGGGTTCTACCTTCTCTTCCTATAAATAGATGGTACCTATACAACTATTAACACAACTTTGAGACATTGTTATTCTGCCAAAAAAAAAAAAAGAAGAAGAGAATTTATTCTCAACTATTACATATATTATTCTGGAATAATAATTCTACTAGTTTTTATTAAGAAGAAAGAATTTTTGTTTTCACCCCAAAAAGAGAAAACTTTTTCTAGTTCTGTGTTTCAGTTTAATTGGTTCATGCCCACACTCGAAGTAGTTTGTGGTATAATAATATCATAGAAGATCATTTGGTTGAAAGCCGAAAACAACAAATATATGTTAAATTGAAAACATAGGTACAAATTTGATTAAGGTTTATTACTATAAATATCACAATTCGGGTTGGTTTTCAAATTTTTAATTTTTCGTTGTTCAAAAAAATCATTTTCAAACCATGATTTTTCCAACAAGTGTAGTTCAGGAACTATGTGGCAGAGGCTCTCAATTCCAATCGGGATGTGATGAGGTAGACCCTTAATATTGCCATGGATGATCAAGCCAAGAAGTTGACAGAGAAGAATGGTGCTCTCGAAGCCTATGATAGCAGTTTTGAAGAAACAATTGCGGAGCTGAAATGATACTCACTATCTATAAAATTGCCCTGGGTAATGGGATGCTAGCTTCGATTCCTAAACAATGTAACATAAATGTTTCCAAACTGAAAGAGTTTAAGGGGATGAGGTTCACAAGAGATGTGGACAATTTTCTCTAGGGGATGGAATAGTACTTCCATGCGATAGGAATTGAGGATGATGGCACTAAGGACACTACTACAATTTATTTTACTGATGTCGCTCTCTTATGGTGACGTCGTAGGTCCACAAATTAAAAACGAGGTGGGACCACTATTAGACCTTGAAATTAGTTCCAAAAGAAGCTGCAAAAATAGTTTTACTCACAGTATGTCAAGAAAATGGCTTGGTATCACTAAGCTTACTATAGCCCTGGTCGAGGCAAAATCCTTTATCGAGCTTGATCCGAGGAAATACAAGTTCAAGTCTTCCAAGCCTAAAGAGATGGGCAATGGTAGTAGAGACCATGAGAAAAATAGAAATGAAAATGGTGGCAACAGTAAAAATGACGATAATAGAAGACCACATAATGGGAAGTGGAAACCCAACAATAAACGAAGGGGCCAATAAAATGATTCATTTGTAATGATCCGCATATGGTGAGAGACTGTCTAAAGAAATCTATGCTTTCTACCATCGAATGGGATAACGAGTCAAACAGAGCAACGATGAGGCTTGGTTCGATGTTACGATCTATTGAAGCCCAGAGAGTTAGAGCGAATGAGAAGAAGCCAGTGAAATGCTTCTTATGTTATGGTCTGCATAGGATACATGACTGTTCAGAACGATATAAGATGTCCACAGTCACTAAAGAAGATAAAATAGAGCCAGAGAGTGAGGCTTTAAAATTGGGTCAATGATAATCAATTCTGTGAAAGCAAATAAGGATCGAAAGTAGAAAAGGGTTGATGTATGTGGACATCAGCATCGCAAGTTAAAGAAGGAATGCTCTTGTTGATATGAAGGCATCGGGCTTGTTCATATGGAAGAAACTCATGGGTAAAATTGGTCTCTCAAATAACAAATCAACCAAAAAGATCAAGATGGTAAATTCCAATGAAGTCCTAATTGTGGGAGTAGAACAATGAGTTGAGTTACAAATCGGTCAGTGGAAAGGAAAAGAAGACTTTGAGGTAATTAACTTAAATGATTATGATTTTTTGTTTGGCTTGAATTTCCTTAACAAGATTAATGTTCTGTTGGCTCCTTTTGCTAATTATTTATGCATCTTGGATACTCGATAACAACAATGCGTTGTGCGATGAGTCAAGACTTGAGAGGTGGATCCAAGGTATTACTGGCAATCCAACTAGCCAAGGATGTTTCGTGTGGTGGAAATATTGACTTGGTAGATCGGAGTGCTATAAAGACCTCCTTGAAAAAGCTAGTGGGGTAGAATACTGGTATGAAGCTTATTAAATTATCAGTGGGGCTACCACTTATGAGAGAGGTGGGTTCTGCATTGGACTTTGGGAGAAAAGTAGTGATGCAAACTCGGTAGTTAGGGAAGTAAATGCAACGAGCGAGGTATATTTCAAACACTTTTTTAAATGTTTTACATTTTGATTTACTGTTTGCTTGGTAAAGACACAGGGGCCCTTTTAGAGTTTTGAAGCGAGTAAGCCGAGGGGCTTGCAAACCAAAGTTAGCAGTAAGACTCAAGGTTAACCTAGTGTTCAATGCGAATGTGCCCAAGTCTTTTTGTGCGAATCAAGAGGATCTTGATCGAGGCAAGTCATAATGGGGGCAAGTAAGAGTGGTGGTTTCTTATGATTAAGATGTACAAAAGAAAGAAATAGTTCAAGTTAGGCGATGATGGAGATATAAGCAAAGGAAAATGTTCCGAGAGGCAAAACTACCCGATAGAGAGACTAGTTAGGAATCATTTGAGGCATTAAGATAATTCCAAGATGAGCCAAACCAGTGTCTTCCTAAGGATGAGGCGAGGGCGTCGCAAGAATGGGTAGGGGTGAATGTCACGGGACGTGGATTAAAGCATGTAACAGTTCGATTTATACCCTAATCAGAATAATAGTTTCGAGACCACAAATTCGAGTCCGTTTAATATTTTTTTAATATTATATTCTGTGCTGTTGATATGAGTTTTAGCATGTGTTAAATTTCTGTGAGTAAATTTGATTGTCTAAGTGGTTAATTTGACAAAAGGATTAAATTGCATGACATGTGAAAGTTGCTTGCTATTTGCTAAAGCACCTATGTGTTGTGGTTTTATAAATGTGAGGACTTATGTGGCAAATAAGCCAATTCTATGATAGTAGATGGTAATACATGTGGCACATGCATATTTTTTTATGATGATTATTAGGTTATTTTATATGTTATAAATATCTTATTACTTATTTATTAAGTTATAATTATTTTATAATAAAAGAAATTTAGTGGATGGTGGAATGACATGATAACCATTGTTTATGTTTGTCCTATATGATTATTTTAAGGCTAAATTAGTAAATAGATTATTATGTATGATATATTTGATAAAAGCATGAAAATGGACATTTTCTCATCCATTTTTCCACCAAATTTGGGAAAGAAAAGAAAGAACAAAAGCTTTCAAATTTTCAACTATTACAAGTTTATCAAATGTTAGTTTTTGATCCATTCTTGATAATTTTTACGTTGTTGTAATCGTTGCTTTGAGAGCTACAAAACCCATGTTTTAATTTTGTGAATTGATGATGTTTGTGTGAGTTGCCATGGATGATAAGTTAAGCTTTTTGATGATTTTTGGTGTTAAATGAAAGGTATGAGTTAGATAAACATACTTTGTTCTTGGAGTTTTGATAAATTTAGCTAAATAGGGCTAAATTGTGAAATAGCAAATTGAAGGACTAAATTGATGATTTGATGGAAAATATGGGCTTGTATGATATATATGTGTATTCGGTTAAGTATGTGTTTGTAATGATTTTGTGAAATTGATGTTTTGAGAAAAAATGGACTATATTGATAAAATGTGCAAATATGAGGGTTAATTTGTAAATAGCCCTAAATGTGTATTCATGGATTGAATTGAATGAATTAGTGAGTAAAAGGGTTAATTCTGAATATGTTTAGATCAAGAACCGAAGAAAACGGACTTAGATCGTGGGAAGGCGAAAGTAATCGAGTAGCCATTTTCATTCCGATAAACCGAATCCGAGGTAAGTCACTATGCAAATAAATGTATTTGTATGATATTATATTTGTTCTTATGATTATTATTGAATATGGATATTCATGAGAAGATATGCAAATAAAATCTGAGATAAGTTCGATATAGTGACTAAGTCTGAGAAGTCCTGTTCGAACCTAGGAATAGATGGGATTAGATATGTCATGACATAGGTATCTGTTCGATTTTATCATGTAAGACTACGTCTGGGACGTTGGCATCGATATGAGTTTTACGTGAAAGACCACGTCTGGGACGTTGGCATCTATATGACTTTTACGTGTAAGACCATGTCTGGGACATCGACATCGTATTGATTTATGTAAGACCCTGTCTGGGATAGTGGCACTGATATCTGAGTGCATGTAAGACCTTGTCTGGGACGTTAGCGTTGTACAACTATTTCGAGCTTTCTGAGTATCCTACTAGTTTCCTATTGGTTCAACAGCAAGCCTGTGATACGAGTAGCAAATCCGAGCTTTGATAAGTTAAGTGAATGAATATCTGTTACAGGTACATTGCTTATATACTATTGGTGTATATAAGGTAAGTACCCATGTGAGCAAATTAAGATGTTGAGAACATGAAATTGATCATATGGTATGCGATTTGAAAATATGGTAAGTTATAGTTAAGCACATGAGTTCAAGAAAGAATGAGGTGATTTTGTCATGAGAACCATAATGGTCGTCTTATTAATTTGTTTATGTGCAATTCATGCTAAGTTGGTTTGTATATTGACTTACTAAGCTTTCGAAAAGCTTACACTGTATGTGCGTGTTTTCTCTATTTTATAGGTCGTCAAAGCTACTGAAGGCTCGGGACCGTCAAGGATCGTCATCACACTTCTAAACTCATTTTGGTACTTTTTTTTGGAAAATTGTATATAGCTAATTATGGAATATGTAGACTAGATAGGTGTATATGTTTATGAAGTGAAATTTAGTCATGTGTTTTTGGCAAATTGTGAGTTGATAAAATGCTTGATTGAATGGGGTATGTGAAACATGTTTTGGTATGGCTTGATGCATAAAAAATGGTTAAGTTTTGTTTAAACAATGGATGATTTTGATTATGTATGAATTAGGTGTTTTTGGTGTGTTTTAATAGCCTAAAAATGGTAAAAATAGCAGTTTTCACACGGCCTAAACACATGGGCGTGTGCCCAGGCCGTGTGGCAAAAGTCAGAATCAAAAGGATTGCCTACGGGTTAGTCCCACGGCCGTGTGTAGTAAGTCAGAATCTGCACACGGGCTGCCCACGGCCATGTGATTTCACAAGGGCAGGCCACACGTCTATGTGCCTCTATTTTCAAGAAAAAGTTTCTAAAGCTACTATTTTAGTTCCAAATCATTTCCTAATCATATTTTGGGTCTTGTAGGGCCATATTAGGGTCGTAAAGATGAAATTTGAAAAATTTTAAATTGTGCTTCGGGATTATATCCCAATTTACTCATTTATTTATGTTTAACTCTGGTACTACCTCGTAACCCTGTTCTGGTGATAGTTTAGGGTTAAGGGGTGTTACATTTAGTTGGTATCAGAGCTACGATTTAGTCGATTCTCGGACTAACATAGCATGTCATAGTCTAGCTATACATGCCATATATTTGAATAGTGATAGTATGATGAATCCTAACGTATAAAATGTGATTTTCGTATAGTAATGGATCCTGAAAGAGCCGTAGCTGACAACGTAGAAAGTAATGCGCCTGATCCCGTACAAGAGGCAGCACCCTCTGATTCGAGATCGATTACGAGCAGTCAAGAGGGAGAAGCTAAACAAGCTTTCTTCCAAATGATGAGTGAGTGGTTCACTCAATTCGTAAGAAATAACCCGATTGTTTCACTACCCCCGCCCCCGGTTAGTCTCCCTCAGACTACAAATGTGCCACCAGTTATGCATCCAAATTTGTTGAATAAGCCTCCGGTTGATAAGATTCGTAAATATGGGGCTGAAGAGTTCGGGCAACTAAGGATGATGATGCTGAAAAAGCTAAATTCTGGATTAAAAATACTATCCGGGTATTTGATGAGATGTCTCTGACTCCGGAAGAATGCATAAAGTGTGTTGTATCGTTACTTCGAGATGCAGCTTATTCATGGTGGAAAACTCTGATTTCTGTTGTTCTAAAAGAGTGGGTCACATGAGACTTCTTTTAGATTGAATTTCGGAAGAAGTATATCAGTGATAGATTTGTCGATCAGAAATAGAAGGAATTTTTGGAACTTAAACAAGGCCGAATGACTGTTTCAAAATACGGACGAGAATTTGTGAGACTGAGTCAGTATGCTAGAGAATGTGTATCATCTGAAGCTATAATGTGCAAAAGGTTTGAAGATGGCCTTAATGAAGATATTCGTTTGCTAGTTGGGATTTTAGAAATAAAAGAGTTCGTTGTACTCGTTGATCGAGCTTGCAAAGCTCAGGCTTTTGGGAAAGACAAAAGGAAGGTGGAGTCTGAAGCCCGAGATGTGAGAAAGAGGTTCCAGAATAAATTATTTCAGTCTGCTCCGAAAAGATTCTGAGATGATCAAAGTCGTTCTAGAGATAATGTGGGACATTTGAATAGAAATCGAGCTAGATCGCAAATGAGTTCCAAAACTCCAGCAACTTCAGTGGCCAGCGTTGGAAATGTTCGATCTGAGAGACCCGAATGTAAACATTGTGGAAAAAGGCATCCGGGAAGCTGTAGATTAAACGACAGAGCTTGCTTCAGATGTAGATCGCTTAATCATTTTGTCCGAGTTTGTCCTAAGACTATTGAGCCAGAAACTATTCAGAATTTGAGATCTGATAATACACCTGCGAGAGGTAGACCATTGAAGAATGTAAGAAATGTCCGTGGCAGTTAGGGAACTACGAGAGAGAATGTTATCAAGTCTGAAGCTAGTGCACCTGTCAGAGCGTACGCTCTCAAAGCTCGTGAGGAAGCTTCATCACCTGATGTGATAACTGGTACTTTTACTCTTTATGATACTTCTGTGATTGCTTTGATAGACCCTGGTTCTACACATTCATATACATGCATGAATTTAGTATTCAGCAAGACTTTGCCTGTAGAGTCTACTGAGTTTACTATAAAAGTATCGAACCCCTTAGGTAAAAGTGTCCTTATTGACAAAGTATGCAAGAACTGTCGTTAATGTTTCGAGATATCTGTTTCCCTGCTGATCTGATGCTTTTTCCATTTGATGAATTCGATATTATTCTGGGTATGGATTGGTTGTTTATGCATGATGCTGTTGTGAACTGTAAAAGAAAATCTATTGATTTGAGAAGTCCGAATGATGAGATTTTACGGATTGAGTCCGATGATTTGTATGGATTGCCTGTTGTGATATCTATTTTGAAAGCTTAGAATTATGTGAAAAAGGGTTACGAGGCATATTTTGCTTATGTAATTGATTTAAAAGTATCCGAGAAGAAAGTTGAATCAGTGCCCATTGTCTGTGAATTTTCTGATGTGTTCCCTAAAGAGTTACCGGGCTTACCTCCGTTTCGTGAAGTTGAGTTTGGTATTGATTTGTTGCTGGTACTACACCTATTTCGATAGCTCCGTATAGAATGGCACCCACTGAGTTAAAAGAATTAAAGTCACAGTTGCAAGAATTAACCAATAGAGGTTTGCTAGACCGAGCTTTTCACCTTGGAGTGCCCCTGTTCTGTTTGCAAAAAAGAAAGATGGCACGATGAGAATGTGTATCGATTATCGTCAGTTGAATAAAGTGACAATAAAGAATAAATATCCATTACCCCGAATAGACGATTTGTTTGATCAGTTAAAAGGAGCTACCGTGTTTTCCAAAATTGATCTGAGATCAGGATACTACCAGTTGAGAGTTAAAGATTCAGACATTCCGAAGACTGCTTTCAGAACGAGGTATGGGTATTATGAGTTTTTAGTTATGCCATTTGGACTAACCAATGCTCCAGCTATTTTTATGGATCTGATGAATAGAATTTTTAGACCGTATTTCGATCGATTTGTTATAGTATTCATAGATGACATATTGATTTATTCACGTGATGAAAGTAAGCATGCTGAACATTTGAGAATTGTGTTGCAAACTCTGAGAGAAAAGCAATTGTACGCGAAATTTAGCAAATGTGTATTCTGATTGCACGAGGTTAGTTTTCTAGGACATATAGTATCGACTTCTAGAATTCGAGTGGATCCGAATAAGATTTTTGCTATTTTGAATTGGAAACCTCCGAAAAATGTGTCTGAAGTCTGTAGTTTTCTGGGTTTGGCTGGTTATTACCATCAATTTGTTAAAAGATTTTCGCGATAGCTACTCCGTTGACTAGATTACTTCAGAAAGATGTCAGATTTGAATGGTCGGATAAGTGTCAGAAAAGTTTTGATCAGTTGAAAACTCTGTTAACAGAAGCCCCGGTGTTGGTACAGCAAGAATCGGGTAAAGAATTTGTTGTATACAGTGATGCTTCATTAAACGGTCTGGGATGTGTTTTGATGCAAGAAGGCAAAGTCGTAGCTTATGCCTCGAGACAGTTGAAGCCTCATGAAAAGAATTATCCGACGCACGACCTTGAATTAGCTGCGATTGTATTTGCACTTAAGATTTGGCGTCATTATCTGTATGGTGAGAAATGCCACGTATTTTTAGATCATAAAAGTTTGAAATATCTGATGACTCAGAAAGATTTGAGTTTGCGTCAAAGAAGATGGCTTGAGTTATTGAAAGATTACGAGCTTGTGATAGATTATCATCCGGGTAAAGCAAACGTTGTTGTTGATGCATTGAGTAGAAAGTCATTGTTTACACTACATGCTTTGAATGCTCAGTTAGACTTGTCTGATGATAGTTCTGTGATAGTAGAATTAAAAGCAAAACCGTTGTTTTTACAAAGAATTAAAAGCAAAACCGTTGTTTTTACAATAAATTTGTAATGCTCAGAAATTTGATAATGAATTGCTAGCGAAGCGGGCCCAATGTGAATTGAGTTCTGAATCTGAATTTTGAATTGTTGATGATTGTTTGAGATTTCGAGATCGAATTTGTGTTCGAGAAATCCAGAGTTGATTCAGTCGATTTTGAATGAAGCCCATAATAGTCGTTTATCTGTTCATCCTGGAAGTACTAAAATGTACCATGATTTAAAGCAACACTACTGGTGGTCTGGTATGAAACGAGACATTTCTGATTTTGTTTCGAAATGTTTAGTCTACCAACAAGTGAAAGTAGAACATCAAGTTCCGTTTGGATTGCTACAGTCGATTTTGATTCTTGAGTGGAAATGGGATAGAGTAACAATGGATTTTGTTTCTGGTTTGCCCTTGACTCCGAGAAAGAAAGATGCGATATGGGTCGTAGTTGATCGATTAACTAAAACTGCCCATTTTATTCCGGTAAGATCTGACTTTTCACTTGATAGATTGGCTGAGCTTTATATTTCTGAGATTGTGAAATTCCATGGGGTGCCACTATCTATTGTGTCAAATAGAGATCCGAGATTCACATCGTGGTTCTAGAAGAAATTGCAAGAAGCTTTGGGCACAAAACTCCATTTTAGTACAGCTTTTCATCCGCAAACCGATGGCCAATCCGAGCAGATCATTCAAATTTTAGAGGATATGTTAAGATGCTGTATACTTGAGTTTAATGGTTCGTGGGAACAGTATCTACCGTTGATTGAATTTGCGTATAATAATAGTTTTCAGACAAGTATCAAAATGGCACCATATGAAGCTTTGTACGGATGTAAATGTCATACACCTCTGTATTGGACTGAACTCAATGAGAATAAGTTATACGGGGTTGGTTTAATAAAGGACACAGAGTAGAAAGTGAATTGACTATTTGAAAGCAGCATCCGATCGTCAGAAGTCCTATGCAGATTTGAAACGAAAAGATATAGAATTTGAGATTGGTGACAAAGTATTTCTGAAGGTGTCACCTTGGAAGAAAGTACTCCGGTTCGGACGAAAAGGCAAATTAAGTCCGAGATTCATCAGACCTTATGAAATCATTGAACAAGTTGGGCCTGTTGCTTATAGATTAAAATTGCCCTATGAGTTAAAAAAGATACACAATGTATTTCACGTTTCGATGCTCCGTAGATATCGATCCGATCCATCACATGTGATTGCCCCATTGAAATTGAAATTCGTTCTGATATGGCATATGAAGAGGAACCGATTCGTATCTTAGCTCGTGAAGTGAAAGAGTTGAGAAACAAGAAAATTTCGTTAGTGAAAGTATTATGGAATCGACATAGAATAGAAGAGGCTACGTGGGAGCCTGAGGACTCATTGAGACAACAATATCCGACTCTGTTTAACGGTAAGATTTTCGGGGACAAAAATCCCTAAAGGGGGAGAATTGTAACAGTCCGGTTTATACCCTAGTCAGAACAGTGGTTTCGAGACCACAAATCCGAGTCCATTTAATATTTTTTAATATTATATTCTGTGCTTTGATATGAGTTTTAGCATGTGTTAATTTTCTGTGAGTAAATTTGATTGTCTAAGTGGTTAATTTGACAAAAGGATTAAATTGCATGATATGTGAAAGTTGCTTGCTATTTGCTAAAGCACCTATGTGTTGTGGTTTTATAAATGTTAGGACTTATGTGGCAAATAAGTCAATTCTATGATAGTGGATGGTAATAAATGTGGCACATGCATATTTGTTTTATGATGATTATTAGGTTATTTTATATGTTATAAATATCTTATTACTTATTTATTAAGTTATAGTTATTTTATAATAAAAGAAATTTAGTGGATGGTGGAATGACATGATAACCATTGTTTATGTTTGTCCTATATGATTATTTTAAGGCTAAATTAGTAAATAGATTATTATGTATGATATATTTGATAAAAGCATGAAAATGGACATTTTCTCATCCATTTTTCCACTGAATTTGGGAAAGAAAAGAACGAACAAAAGCTTTCAAATTTTTAACTATTACAAGTTTAAATCAAAGGTTAGTTTTTGATCCATTCTTGATAATTTTTACGTTTTTGTAATCGTTGCTTTGAGAGCTACAAAACCCATGTTTTAATTTTGTGAATTGATGATGTTTGTGTGAGTTTCCATGGATGATAAGTTAAGCTTTTTGATGATTTTTGGTGTTAAATGAAAGGTATGAGTTAGATAAACATACTTTGTTCTTGGAGTTTTGATGAATTTAGCTAAATAGGGCTAAATTGTGAAATAGCAAATTAAAGGACTAAATTGATGATTTGATAGAAAATATGGGCTTGTATGATATATATATGTGTATTCGGTTAAGTATGTGTTTGTAATAATTTTGTGAAATTGATGTTTTGAGAAAAAAATGGACTATATTGATAAAATGTGCAAATATGAGGGTTAATTTGCAAATAGCCCTAAATGTGTATCCATGGATTGAATTGAATGAATTAGTGAGTAAAAGGGTTAATTCTGAATATGTTTAGATCAAGAACCGAAGAAAACGGACTTAGATCGTGGGAAGGCGAAAGTAATCGAGTAGCCATTTTCATTCCGATAAACCAAATCCGAGGTAAGTCACTATGCAAATAAGCATATTTGTATGATATTATATTTGTTCTTATGATTATTATTGAATATGGATATTCATGAGAAGATATGCAAATGAAATCTGAGATAAGTTCGATATAGTGACTAAGTCTGAGAAGTCCCGTTCGAACCTAGGAATAGATGGGATTAGATATGTCATGACATAGGTATTTGTTCGGTTTTATCATGTAAGACCACGTCTGGGACGTTGGCATCGATATGAGTTTTACGTGTAAGACCACGTCTGGGACGTTGGCATCTATATGACTTTTACGTGTAAGACCATGTCTGGGACATGGGCATCGTATTGATTTATGTAAGACCCTGTCTAGGACAGTGGCACTGATATTCGAGTGCATGTAAGACCTTGTCTGGGACGTTGGCATTGTACAACTATTTCGAGCTTTCTGAGTATCGTACTAGTTTCCTATTGGTTCAACGGGCAAGTTTGTGATATTAGTAGCAAATCTGAGCTTTGATAAGTTAAGTGAATGAATATCTGTTACAGGTACATTGCTTATATACTATTGGTGTATATAAGGTAAGTACCCATGTGAGCAAATTAAGATGATGAGAACATGAAATTGATCATATGGTATGCGATTTGGAAATATGGTAAGTTATAGTTAAGCATATGAGTCCAAGAAAGAATGAGGTGATTTTGTCATGAGAACCATAATGGTCGTCTTATTAATTCATTTATGTGCAATTCATGCTAAGTTGGTTTGTATATTGACTTACTAAGCTTTCGAAAAGCTTACATTGTATGTGCGTATTTTCTCTGTTTTATAGGTCGTCAAAGCTACTGAAGGCTCGGGACCGTCAAGGATCGTTATTATACTTCTAAACTCGTTTTGGTACTTTTTTTTGGAAAATTGTATATAGCTAATTATGGCATGTATAGGCTAGATAGGTGTATATGTTTATGAAGTGAAATTTAGTCATGTGTTTTTGGCAAATTGTGAGTTGATAAAATGCTTGATTGAATGGGGTATGTGAAACATGTTTTGGTATGGCTTGATGCATAAAAAATGGTTAAGTTTTGTTTAAACAATGGATGATTTTGATTATGTATGAATTAGGTGTTTTTGGTGTGTTTTAATAGCCTAAAAATGGTAAAAATAGCAGTTTTCACACGGCCTAGACACATGGGCGTGTGCCTAGGCCGTGTGGCAAAAGTCGAATCGAAAGGATCGCGCCACGGGCTAGTCCACACCGTGTGTAGTAAGTTAGAATCACACCTTGCAGGTGGCCACTACCATGTGATTTCACAGGCGAGCCACACGACCATATGCCTCTATTTTCAAGAAAAAGTTTCTAAAGCTTCTATTTTAGTCCCAAATCATTTCCTAATCATATTTTGGGTCTTGTAGGGCCATATTAGGGTCGTAAAGATGAAATTTGAAAATTTTTAAATTGTGCCTCGGGATTATATCCCAATTTACTCGTTTATTTATGTTTAACTCTGGTACTACCTCGTAACCCTGTTTCGGTGACATTTTAGGGTTAAGAGGTGTTACAAAGCCCGTGACCATTGCACACAGAACATCCCATGAAGGTCAACTAATTAAATGGAGCTCATTTGACCTGCTTAAATTGGCCCGACTCGTGGAACATATGGAGAAGCCCATCTATTTGAAGCCTTGGTGGCCTAATGAAACACTCTAGTAAAACTAGAGTTACCAGGGTAATTAATGTAAATCCTAAGGGACAAAGATGTAAAAGCTTTAAATCCCTTAGGACTTTTATCTTGTAGATAGGTATAAATCTTGACCATCAATGTAACTCAATCTGTATCATTAAATTTGGAGGAGCTCAACTATAAATAGAGGCCTTCCCCTCATTTGCAATTATTCAGTTGTAAATATTCAAAGTAATAGAATACTATTGAGAGCATTTACTCAAACATTTAGTGTGCACTATTTTTCTTGTGGTTTTTCTGTTTTTCGTTGCTTTTCAGTTTTTCATTGCTCTTTCGTTTCGAGTTTTCTTCTGCTTTACTTCGATGCCTTAAAGAATTTTTGCAAAAATTCTCATTCTTCAAGAGTAAGATTGGCTTAAGCAAATTTAAACCTAAGAAATCGTCTAAGTTCACGCAGTTTGCCAGACTAAAGTTTTAGTCCTGTGACACTAGAACTTACTCAACGCAAGACTTAGGGGTTTAGGGTTATGTTCAAGTGTGGGGATTAATAAAATTTTCCTAGTTGTGGTTTTTTGAAAAATGTGGGTAAGATTTTTGATGGATATGTTTGTTGTAGGGAAAAATGAGATTTTTCATGGATATGTTTGTTGTAGGGAAAATTGAAAGCAACCTAGTTTGAGGTAAGCCAATATATTATTGGCATGGATGACCTTAGTGCAACAAAAATGATTTGGTACTTTATGTTTGCTACCCAAACCAACAAAAGCCACCTAGAGCTTTATTGTTTCTCTGTAAGCCACTCAAGATTCCAAGTCAAACATTTCATAAAAAATTAGCATGGAAGCATGGAAAATGAACTTATAAGGTGTATGTAAGCAAATACTTTAGCAATCATCATTAGTCATTAGAGTTTAGAGAAACAAATTAGGGTTTCTTGGCGACAGAGACATATAACTTGTGAGTGCTTATTTTGGAGGATTTATTGTTTCTTTGTAAGTCATTTGGGTAGATGACCACTTTTATAAGGTGTAAAACTTATTGGTGATAATAATGTAATGGCTAGAAAGGATAAGGTGTTCATAAGCTAGTCATGAGGATAGTGTAACTTCAAATGGTTGCGTAACCTCAAGCTCAATACTTTTCTTACCAAGCGGTAATGTCCTCCTTGGGGAATGGGCCAAGTGTGAGATTGAATCCATCACTAAACTAATAGGAGGAAGCAATCGTATGCAATTTTGACAAGTGTGGAAAATATAATCGATTCAGCATGTTCAACAGATGGATCAAGCTCAAGACATTCAGTAGGTTAGGCACACACTTGTTAATGTACCTATTGATGGCTCATTGGTACGCATTATTTCCTAGTTTTAACATGGTATTATCCTTTCGTATAGATGCAATTGTCCTTCAGCCTAAACTACTCCAATATGACTCTAATGACTAGATATTTTTATTTTGAATAAACTAACCACCACCAACAAGTTAAACATGATTGTATCAATGGTGAATTTACTCTTGAGGAACATTTATCCAACAATTCTCGTGGTTAATATACTTTTTATGAGTATTGGACCACTCGACGATGTGGAAGCATAAACTAATGCATGCACCTTTAAATAGTTCATCGTGCTCATATTTGTCTCTCGATACAAGAAGGCTAATCTCATCATTTCAATACGACCTTTGCACTGACTCAAAGCACTTAATTCATAATTTAATATGGTATAATATGTTAAGTATGATTATATTTTTACCTTAGAATAAGAGGAAAAGTGTTGGAAAAGATGGTCACTAACCATGGCAACCTTATACACATCCATGTTTGTAGCAATAGACTACAATCTTTTGTTTGGTTGATGGAACGCTAACTCACTTTACAGAGCACTCTGCAAAGGAATGTCGAGACTACGAATCCCTAACTAAATTTCTTAACCAAATTAAAGTTTGCCAATAAATTGAGATATAAGTAATGCACTTTATTGCCATACTTGTTTGGTAGTAGCATTCTTCCAATCATGCATAGTATTTAAGCTCTAGCATGTTGGTTTATCTAAATGATACTTGCATTAGTAGGTGGGGCACAAGTCGATTAGTTTTAGAACCATGTGAATTTTAGCTGACACCCATTGGAATCTTTCTCATCTTCAGGAATTGCACCCAACAAATTGTAGAGTAATGTAACAACTTGATTGCACATTCTTTCATTATCGCTTGTTTGTCGATTGAAAGGCTTATTATCAAAGCTACATATAGCTTTATTGTCACTTTGTCGCTTGAGAAATGGAAAATATGTGTCTTTGTCCTCTATCTTTTAATTGAGGCAGCAAGCAATTCCGGCACTATTTTGAAGTAGGTCATTTAAGATATCGTACACAAACACGCCCTCTTTAAGTAATCTTCGATTCAATTGTTTGAGCCATTAAAACTTAGATTTTTCACATTGATTTGGGTAGTTGAGGAGCATTATTGATGTCAATAGACCTCGAAATTTATGGCTGTTGAAGTTCTTTAAAGTGTACTTCTTCATACACCGAAGAAGCATGGGATTTATATGGATTAAAAATCTAAGGCCTCAAGACCTACAAATGTGGAGGTTGAAATAAAAACAAATTATAAGAAATAACATAAAAACAACAATATTTTGATAAAATAAGAAAAATAACATTATTTATATAAAATTTAATTAATGATTGAGAGGTTAAGAATCAGCTGTCTATATAGTATTTATCCTTATCATAAAAGGAGGTAGGCAAGGAAAGATAATATAATATAATAGAATATAATATATGGATGGATAAAGAGAGAACATAATTCAAAATGCATTATCTACTGATGATTTATATCTGGCCCCTATGTTTTACCGTTATTATTGGTTTAGGAAATAATGAAAATGTTGTTCCTAAAAAGAGGGATCCTATGGCTGTAAACCTAAAAACGGACAGAATTCAAGTTACTATTGTTGTAGCTTCCTCTCTACCGTTGTAAAAGCTGCCTGTAAACCACATAAATTCAGAAGAATACAAGTTTTACAATTGGCAAAGTTGACCATTTGGGGTTTTTCACATGTACCTGTTTTTTCTGTAGGTCGACAAATTTACATCGACTCAAATCTTATTATTCAGAAGCTCTAAGTAAAATTAAATCATACACCCTGTAAACAATTGGTGTAAAATAGCTAAAATGTTTGGAAAGCTACACATGTCCTACTAATCACATTCCTCTCCCAAATTTCCCCATAGCTAGGCTGCATATCAATTGCAACCTTTCTAACAATCTTACCATCAATGCATTGCTTAGAGTTCTGAGTGGTCAGTTTATGTTGGTCATGTTATATCCCTTCTCTCTCTTACTGTGTGATCGACTGCATTTGATTATCTCTTACTCCAGCCCTGATATTGATATTGATGATGTCTTTTCTTCTCCCGCCTGCTTTTTCTATCTTTTCTTCCATCTCTTTTCAGCTTTAGGGTCTTCTACTATGGTTGGCATATCTAAATAAAGACAAGTGGAATTTGGGAGGGAAAAAAAACATATATATCAACAATCCGTTCTTATTTCTTAGTCAAGCAAAAGGATTTATAGTCCATTCTTATTTCTTAGTCAAGCAAAAGGATTTATAGTAAAATCAAATAAATTCCCATTGCATGTTGTTTGATGGTTCATATCATAGGCTTACCTGGGAAACCCATGTTTTTAGCATCCATCATTTCCTGCAGCTGGTATTCTCCTTTGGATTCATATTCATCTACAGTTTTCTCCTTTTTGATGCAGAGTTCTGACTTGGCATTTGCAAATAGCCACGTGGCGTTCATATGCTTGTTGATCATCCTTGCTGCGTAGTAGGGGATCCTGACACGTTTCGCATGCTCTGACTTTATGTGGCTGTTGATGAACATTAAGCAGTCCATCAAGCTCTCTTTGGCCAGTCCTTTCATGTCATAGGCTTGTGACCTTCTCCACAAGCTTTTACTGTGGGGACTCACTGTACCTGATAAGCACAAAGCTCTAGTTGTGTCACTAATGGCGGCTGCTGGGTTTTTCAGTAGCAGATAACACTGTGCTCTGTTACTGTAAAGAACGATTCTCTCTTTTCTAAAGTTTAATGGACACAATTCCAAGGCTTTGGAATAAATCTTGCAAGCTTTCTCAATTTTACCAGTCCAAAACTTTTGGTTGCCTTGTTTTTTCAACTTCCCTACAAGTACTTGTCTCTCTTTCATGTCTTGTTCAGACATTAGTTTGTCTCTTTTGATGTTCTCAACTCTCAATTCCCATAATTCTTCTAATGCTTTCTCAGCTTCCTGGCTCTTCAGCTTCAAAAACCCAAATTTGATTTTGTAGTAATCTTGCAACAATGTCTGACTTATTGTTTCCCCCACCATTTTGCTTTCTCCAAGGCTTCTAAGTTCAACTAAATCAACAAGAGACGATGCTGCAATGTCAATAACACCATATCTTGTCTCTGGGTCTTTGAGAAGCAACAAAAGACAATCAATGGCCATGTTTTGCCAGTCATCTGAAGATCTTGAAACATTGCAAAGGCTTTCCATTACTTGTCTTGAATTTGCTACATTTTCCCTTCCTGTTTTTGAGGAACAAAGAGTTCTAAGTAATCCGATCCCTGCAGGAGATGTGAGGTTGACTAATCCACCCCACATTCCACACAAATTGTTCAAAAACTCAGTGTTGCAGATCAGGTTGAGACATCTCTCTTTGCTTGCAAAGCAATTCAGCAGATAAAGTGACCAACACTGAAGCTGACTGGCCCATTCCTCAGCTTTCCTTGACTGCAACTCCAACTCTCCAACTCCTCTTGTAAGCAAATCACAATGGTATTTGGGTCTCTTCCTAGCTTTTATTCCAACAAACTCTTTGTACACTACTTCAAGGCAATTGCTAGCTATCTCCATTGCCAGACTTATGATCTCCACTTCATGTACAACAACAGCTTCAAAGGTTTTTTCATGGCTTGCCAAGTGACCCAGTGCTCTAACTGCAACTCTTTGTTCAACCCAACTCATCTTACCTCTCAAAAGCTCCATTAATGGCAAAACCACACCTGATTTAAGAGCTTTTTCTGCAAATTGAGGATTGTCCATTGTATATGAACCAATAATATGAGCAGCATAGTAGGGGATGTAAATGTTCTGACCTCTAAGAAGCCAGTTTTGATCAGTGATGCCTCTATGGATCAGTTTGGCCATGCATTCAAATATACCAAGTGCAGGAAACTCTGGGTCATCAGGTTGTGCCATGGAAATGTTCCACAGCCCACTCAAGACCAACACATGTTCTTGATCATCTCTGAGAGGCATCTCTTTGAAGAACTGGCTGAGTTTTGCTCTTCTTACAGAAGGTTCTGGCTCATTCATGGTGCAGAAGAAACAATTCAGCTTGCTGCATGGTGGCTCTGAGTGCATCTTGAGTGGTGAAGAGATGAGTTTCAGGGTCGAATGGATTGGATTGATTGATTGGTAAGCCACAAAAAAGCTGCGCCACAATCAGTTTCTTGGAGCTCTCGGTGGATGAAAAAAAGTAAAACAACTCAGGCAACTAGGCTGCTAATAAGACTACTCATATAAAGGACAGCAAAAAGTAGAGACACAGAGAACCCATAAAGAGAGGTTAAGCAATATTTTAACTATGGAACAGTACCTATGGTTCGTGATTGTCCGAAATCTTAAGCTTAAAATTGCAAGTTTCATTGATTAAGACATGTATCCTTTCAAAT
This sequence comes from Gossypium rotundifolium, assembly GCA_025506655.1. Lineage (NCBI taxonomy): Eukaryota > Viridiplantae > Streptophyta > Magnoliopsida > Malvales > Malvaceae > Gossypium > Gossypium rotundifolium. The sequence continues at coordinate 116,982,527 of CP106732.1, read as the reverse complement.
ATATATATATATATATTCAATCAATGATGTATGTGCTTAGAGTTAGTGTCTAAGTTTTATATCAGAAAAGCAAAGAAATGATCTTTAAAAAAGAAATCTGTAAGGAAATTAAAAGGGTGAAAAGGCTCAGAATTGGATGCTGGCTATAAATTCAATTCAATTCATATTCTTATGGCTAGTGTTCTGGTATGAACAAAAGTTGATGCATTCACCTAAAATGGAGGTTGGGAATGATTCAATCAAAGAGTTAAGAAGGCAGCTATCAACAACATAGACAATGGACCACACTCTTCTACCTAGCTTCTGGATAATACAAACACACTCTAACTTTGAAACGAAGCATTCAAATTTCAAACTGTTTTTTATTTCATTTTTTATTAAAAAAGTTTCAGTTGCAAAAGCATACAAACTGAGTAATCATTTCTACATCTCATTCTGTTTAGAACAAAGTAATCAAATGTCCATCTTTTCATAAAAACGAAGGTGCTTTTTTTAGTTTTGTTTTTTCAACTAACAAAATTCTGCAAGCAAGTACAACTGGACTGGTCTCAAGAAATTGCGGCTTCCATATGCAACATGTTACCAATATGAAAACCCATGATTGTTAATTACTTCTTTGGTTTTTTTAAGTGTTCATGTTGATGCTATTATATGCAACTTGTGACCATACATTGGAATGCATGGCATCATTAGCTCTACAGACTTTATAGTTTAATATATTAATGAATGTGACTAAAAGAACTAATATGAATCTTTCCTAGGATGACGTTTAAGGATTATAATTGAGATTTGGGGAGTTTTGTTCATATCTTGACATGTGTCGATATTGAATAAAAAAATGCATGCTTAGCGTTGGTTTCCAGGCAGGCTTTAGCGTGGAAGCGAAAGCCAAACTCGAGAGAAAAAAGCTCTGTTAGAAAGGGAAAGGATTTTCACTTGGACATCAAAAGTTGTGAAATACAAGTAGTATTTGAGAAATTTGCAATGACTTTTTATTTTGATATTTTGCAAGCACCAGTAATTAAACCCTAACCCCGTGTTTAGTATTTTACATCAGTGTTTGTGTTAAATAATATGTATTAGCCAATAAATGTAAGTTCAAATTTTGGAGATTATATTATTAGAAGGGACAATCACAATTTTGAATATAGATCGTAAAGCGGATATTAATGAAAAAATATGTATTATGTCTAAATTAGTTATTTAGTGTATTAATATAAGAAAAATTTAATTATTACATTAATATTAAATTAATTTGTGATGAACATAAAAATAACTAATATAAATTTAAATATGAAATTATAAGGAGGACTAACCACTAATAAAAACAAGACTTCGGAATAATTTTTTTTTAATCTTTCCTTTATTCAAAATAACCTAATGAGGTTAGATTATTATTAACTCATGTATTAAGACAATACACTTACAAAAGTAGTATAAATTTTAAAATAATGAATGAAAGATTGAGGAGTTTGTTCTATGAAAATATTACATGTATCACTTAAAATATAAATATTATTTATAAGTGTATTATCTTTCTTATAAAAGTTTTAAAAAAATTAATTTGTTTGGTAAACCAAGATCACTCAATTATTAGATAGTATTTAAAAAGTGATCTAATAATTGGGCTTGGATGAAAATGCTTATAATTACACAATATTGACATGTTTGGGTAACCATCATATTGGTGGATACTAATAAATTGGGTGTAATTAAAACATTTCAATTACATTTTTAAATTTTTTTTAAAAAAAAGAAGTGAGAATTGAAATAATTACACAACTCAATTTTTTTAAAATATTATTTTTATATAAATTATATTATAAGCATGAACACATACAAGTGTTTGAGATAGTTATAGTGAAAAAGTCTTATATTATAAATCCTAAAAAAATGTTATAAAACTTAAATATAAAATTGGTAACTAAATTTGTCCACTTCTTTCAGATTGATACTTAAAATTTTTTATGTCCCAATTGATACCCAACTTTTTTTCCATCAAAATTCGAGACAAGTGATAGAATAAGATTATGACACGTGACATTAATGACATAATCATAATCTAAAAAATATTAAAAATTAATAAAATATTTTAAAATAAAACAATTACAAATAAAATTATATTATTTAAAAATCTTAAAAATACTATAATTATTTAAAATAAAAAATGAAATATATATTAAAATTTAAAAATTACAAAAATAAAATAAGTATCTTCATCATCTCAACTCAACAAAAGTCTTTTTCACGTTTATCTCAATAAAAAACATCATTTGGGATCAACCCTTTGTTAAACATTTCTTCAAACAGTTCTTTTGCATTATCCAACCTACTCTCCTTGCACAATCCATTAATCAAAACACTGTAAGTAAAAGCGTCAGGACGGATCCCAACTACCTCCATAGCACTTTCAACCTAAACCCTTCGTCTATATTCACTGATTTACAATATCCGTTGAAAAAAGTATTGAAACTGACAACTGAAGCATTCAAACCTCTCCTTTCAATTTCATTAAACACGGTCCATTTGGACATCTTTAATTAGACCTTCTCGACACAATTTATTCATCAAAATATTAAAACTATACACATTGGCTGGGAACCCATATTCCAAAATCTCCATACAAAATCCTAAACTCACAATCGGAGAACTTATCTTCATCATTCTATCAAGCAAATATTGACAACCCCGAAATGGTACTCTAAGTTTATGATTCCTTACCAATCCAAAGCACTGAATAGCATCAGCAACAAAAGTTACAAAACCCAAATCCGTATACGCAATCATTAAGGAATCAAAAACAAAATTACACTGATGGGTACCTTTGGTTTCGAGAACCGAAGCCCAAATCGAAGAAGCCGAGCCTTTCCCTTTGCGAGAGACTACAAAGTTGAGAAGAAATCGTGCTTGAGGGAACATATTATGGGCAATAAGGAAATGGGACATGGCGGAATAAGAATGAAGCGTGTGGCGAAACATGGGTTGGGAAAAAAGGAAGTTCAAAAAGGAGAAGAGATAGAGCGTTGATAGTGAGTGAGGTTTGAGGACGATGAGGTTGACGACATGAGAGGGAGTAAGGGAAGGAAGAAGTTTACTGAGAGAAACGTGAAGAGGCTTTATTGGGGAGATGTTAATTGTGTGGGACAGGGTGGTGAGAATGGGGTCATGGTGGTGAAGCAATGGTGGAGAGTACCGGACAGAGGGAGAGTGAGATATGGTGGCGAGGCAATGGCGGAGTTTACCGAGGGAAACGTGAAAAGGGTTTTATTTTTTAAAAATATTTTTATTGATTTTTAATATATTTTTTAGATTATAACATCAGGATGTTATTAATGTCGCCTGTAATAATTTTATTCTATTGTTTATATAGTATGTTACAAAAAATACTAATTTAATTGAACAAAATAAATTTAGGGTATAAAGGGGAAACAAAAAAATACTAATCTGCATATGAACATTCATGAGTTCTTCTTTGTCTCTCTTTGTTTTTTCTTTTCTTGATTCCATCTGTTCTTCTTTGTTTTCTGCTTGCTTGTTACTGATTGCACTGTTACTTGATTGGAGAAGTCCTTTTTATTCTTTTGGGGGTTAGTCACTTTTTTTTCCCTCCTCAGATCTATGATGGGGAGGTTCTGGTGAAGTCGTCTGCAGAGGTTTTTTATGAAGGTATTCAACAATGGAATTACTTATTGGTTGGTCAATTTATTGGGAATGCTCCCAATTTTGGTGCTATGCAGAAGATCATCAACACTCTTTGGTATTGTAACAATCTATTTTCGGTGAGATCGGAATAGTGGTTTTGTGAGTATAAATTCGAACCTCAAAAAATTATTTTATTTTATTTTATTTTATGGCTGGTATTATGATAGGAAGGTCACGTGAAAATTTCGATACGAGAATTTTATTGATTGTATGATTAATTAGGTAAAGGACTAAATTACATAAAATGCAAAATTGAATTCTAATAGCTATAAGGATTAAATAGCTATGGAATTCAAAACTAGAGGTCATTATATGATAATTAGACCATCAAGAGAAGTATGTAGATTTTTTAGTGACTCATCCATAGAAAAATTAGAAATGATTAGGGACTAAATTGGAAATCAACAAAATTAAAAGATGATAGAGAAATAAAAAGAATTATCATCTTTTCTATTCATCTTCTTTCCCAAATTTTTTATGGAAACCCTAGGAGAGAGGAAAAGAACTTTTCAAGCTTAGAAATGTATGAAATCAAGTTTCGTTTTTAATGATTTTTATATTTTTAGAATCGAGATAGCCTAATCTTTCTATTTATGGGATTTATTTGAAAAGATAACAAAGTGTATGTAACACCCCAAACCCGGCCCAAACACTACAATCGAATCTAGTATGTCACTAAGAAAATTTTTGTAAAACCAATCGTGTCGACAAAAAGCCCAAATAAGAATTATATAAAATGTGCCTTAATAATCGAAAACCCAAAACTGAATTACATGTCTTTGAAAGAAATTAAAATAAGAATAAATAATAAAGGCCCATAATTAAACTAAAATGTAAACTAATGGCCCATGGCCTTATTACAACGTAGTTTGAATCCATAACATAAAATACTTTGAAAGAAAAAAAACTATTAAGTGGAACTTTTCGCCGGATCCACATATTCTTTTGCATGGCCACCTTACGCTCCACTCCGGCCCGGTCCGATGCGCTAATTGTCACCTGAAAGGTTAGTTTAATTGGGTGAGTCGCGAGACTCAGTGTGCAACCCTCATGCACCACTAGATTTGGGCCTCATAAAACATAATAATAATTTCATTTACATAGATAACAAATAATATGCAAAACCCAACCCATTTGCCTAGGTTTCCATCCGCTACACGCCCCCGTACCAACCAAACACACCATTGGGGATTTCTACAATCAACCCACACCGCTACACGCCAAGATGGCAGTCATGCTGCTCATCAACATATATTGGCCGAAGCCCTTATAACAGATCACGGCATTAGCCGCTACAGCAAATCACGGTAAAAACCGCTACACATATACATGTACATATAATTTCCTCCTTTCATCACCCAACCCATGCAAACATATACAACAATTTACTTGTAACATATAATCAGATTATTTACTAACCTAGTGGTCCGCTGTTTACATTCGAGATTTCGGCTTTTAACATAACATATAAAACTTATGAACATATATATATATATTAATAATCAGATCTAGATGGTGGGGAAGTATTACACACCTGATTCTTGTACTAATGCTTTCTCTACGTCTATGCTAGTATCACTCGAGACTACCACTATCGGCCCTCGATCTGACTTCGATATCGGCCCATACCCCGATGGCCAATCTCACACTACCGAAATAGATCGCTTTTGTATTTGGATGTTGGTTGTATAGATCCAACCTTTTTTACTGACTGTTATTCGAGTCCATCCTTAATCACTAAATCATTTAAACGATGAGATCTAATTACTTAACAACTATAGCACTTAAATTGAATTCTTACCTAGTTAATTGAATCTCGAATGTTGTTGAGAACTCGTCACCTCCTTTCCTACATTCGGCCATCACCAAAAATAGTTAACCAAATCGATGATCGAAATCCATCTAACACCTTATGTCATTCGGTTGAAAACAAAAGAACAGGAAAGTGGCCATTCGGCTGAACCTACCCTTGACCACCTACCTTCGGCTTTTCACAAATCGTCACTTCAGATCTCGGCAAGAAAAGATTCGACTTCTAAGATTAGAGAGTGAAATCGATAAGGCCTTAGAAAATCGATTCGGATTAGAAACTTGATAAAAAGAATGAAGAATTTGAAAAGAAGTAAAATCCTGAAACTTACCAAATTAGAGGGGTGTATTCGGCTATGGTGCACCTTCGGGAAAACAAAACTACCCTTGTAGATTCGGCTATGGGAGATGAGGGTATGAACAAAGAGATTCGGCTAAAGTGTTTTGAAAAGAGTGAGAAAAGTGTTGTCATAGTATTCGGCCAACTAGAAAAAGAAAAGAAAGAAACTTAGAGGGAGAATGGAGTGGAGATTTCGGCAGAGAAAAGAAAAGATGGAGAGAATTTTTGTTAGCAGAATTTCGGCTAGCCTATACTAAGCCGATTCCCCCTCCTGTAGTTGAGTTTCGGCCAACTCTCTCCTCTTTTGATAGTCTTTAAATCTCATGATAACTCAATCCTTATCTTACCTTTAGGAGAGCCCACATTAAATCTAATTCCTCCCTCTTTAATTATCAACTTTTATCACAAATTAAAAGAAAAAGACTCCTAAAAAGAAGCCTAAATGCCGTCCAACCCCCTTCCTTTCTTAGTGCCAAAATTTTGCCCCAACACTTGGGCCTCAAGTGGCCACACATGGCCCAATAACCTTCCTCCTTGTGACACCACCATTAATGCCCACTTAGAGCACCTTTTGTCTTCGGGCCACAAGCTCAGCTTACTACTAATCTAATTATCTAACTTAAATTATGAACTAGCACCATCAATCAACCACCTAACCCAAATTTTAAAGCCCAACCTATCACTTAAACTACCCAGAACATTAATTTAAACCCTAATCCATATATTTAATCAAGGCCTCTACCCGAGCATATTAAACCAACATCTCATATAAATGCACAAGCCCATATTTAGAATGTTACAGTTCTACCCCCTTAAAATAAATTTCGTACGAAATTTACAGTCGAAAAAGATGGGGATACTGTTGGCGTATAACATCCTCTGGCTCCCACGTCGCCTCTTCTGCACCATGATTTTGCCACAAGACTTTGACCAAAGGAATAGACTTCCTTCTTAACACTTTTACATCTAGATCCAGAATTTGCACTGGTTCCTCCTCAAAAGACAAATCTGGCCTTACTTCTATCTCTTCAACTGGCACTACGTGCGATAGATTAGATCGATAACGTCTCAGCATCGAGACATAGAACACATCATGTATCTACTCCAACTCCGAAGGCAACTCCAACCGATAAGTCACTGGGCCCACACGTTCTAGTACCCGATAAGGCCCAATAAATCGTGGACTTAACTTCCCCTTTCGACCAAACCTCATTATCTTCTTCCACGGGGATACCTTCAAGAAGAATTGATCACCTACCGCGAATTTCACCTCTTTCCACTTTAGATCCACGTAAGAATTCTGTCGATCAGACGTTTCTTTTAACCGAGCCCATATTAACTTTACTTTTTCCTCCGTTTTTGACACTAATTCCGGACCTAACACCTTACGTTCACCCAACTCCATCCAACAAGTTGGAGTACGACATCTCCTTCCTTATAACACTTCATAAGGCGCTATCTGAATGCTAGCTTGATAACTATTATTGTATGCAAATTTTGCCAAAGGCAAATACTCTTCCCAACTGCCCCTAAAGTCGATGATGCAACCCCTTAGCATATCCTCCAAGATTTGAATTACCCTCTCAGACTGACCATCAGTCTGTGGGTGAAAAGCGGTACTAAAGTCTAACCTTGTTCCCATTGCTTGATGAAGACCTTCTAAAATCGTGACGTAAACCTAGGGTTCCTATCTGATATGATCGACACCGACACACCATGCAATCTTACAACCTCAGCCACATACAATTTAGCCAACTTTTGTAAAGAAAAGTCCACTCGAACCGGTATGAAGTGAGTAGACTTCATCAGTCGATCTACAATCACCCCAATCAAATCCTTTTTAGTGGGTGTAAGGGGTAACCCACTAACAAAATCCATTGTGATCCTCTCCCATTTCTATTGGGAATCTTCACTGGCTGCAACAATCCCGATGGCACTTGGTGTTCAACTTTGACCTGCTGACACGTCAGACATTTTCCTACGATTTTCGTTACTTCTTTCTTCAGACCTGGCCACCAAAATTGCTCTCGTAAATCACGATACATCTTGACTTCTCCAGGATGCATAGCATAAGGGCTACTATGCGATTCTCGAAGAATCCTCTGTCTTAACTCATCATCCTTAGGCATGCAAATCTTCCCACGATAACACAGAACTCCATTATTGTTCAGACTATAGTCCTCCATTCCACCATCCCTCACTCGCAACAATCGTGTACTCAGATCTTTATCCCCTATCTATTTTTCCTTAACCTGACTTACCCATGTTGGCTTTACTTGCAACTCAGCCAGCAAACTCCATCGTCGAATAGACTCAAATGAGCGAACATGGCTCTTAATTTCGATACTACCTTACGGCTTAACGCATCTGCCACCACATTCGCCTTACTAGGGTGGTATTCGATCGAACAATCATAATCCTTTAAGAGCTCGATCCACCTACGTTTTCTCAAATTTAGCTCCTTCTAGGTAAGGAGGTACTTCAGACTTTTATGGTCAGTATAAATTACTGACTTCTCCCCATATAAGTAGTGCCTCCAAATCTTTAAGGCAAACACTACCGCCGCCAACTCCAAGTCATGCGTAGGGTAGTTCAACTCATGCGGTCTCAATTGTCGAGACGCATACGCCACCACCTTTCCCTCTTACATCAGCACACACCTTAAACCCGTGTGTGACGATCACAAGATGAGCAGTAAATTCCTTTCACGCCTCTATCAGTATTATCTTGGTGCTTCCGTCAGAACTCTCTTCAACTTCTCAAAGCTCTCTTACTATTTGTTGGTCCATACAAACAATACTCCCTTCCTCAACAACTTAGTTAGAGGAGCCGTTTTTAGAGAAAACCCTTCAATGAACCTTCGATAATACCCTGCCAAACCTAAGAAACTCCAAACCTCCGCCACAGACTTTAGTGGTTTCCAATCCAATCTGACCTCTATCTTTCGAGGTCCACCCGATTCCATCTACCGAAACCACATGTCCTAAGAAAGTCACTTCCTTCAGCCAGAACTCACACTTACTAAACTTTGCAAACAACTACTTCTCCCTCAGAGTTTGCAACACCACGCGAAGATGTTCGTCATGCTCCTCCTCCGACTTAGAGTAAACCAGCATATCGTCGATGAACACTACAACAAACCGATCAAGGTATGGCTAAAACACCCGGTTCGTCATATCTATAAAGGCCACTGGTGTTTTTGTCAACCCGAACGGCATTACCAAGAACTCATAATGCCCGTACCGAGTCCGAAAAACCGTCTTATGTATGTCCCTTCTTTAACTTTTAATTGATGGTATCCAAACCTTAAGTCAATCTTAGAAAAGACCGATGCTCCTTTGAGCTGATCAAACAAGTCGTAGATCCTCGATAACGGATACTTGTTTTTAATCGTCAACTTGTTCAATTGACGATAGTCCACGCACATACGCATAGATCTGTCCTTCTTCTTCATGAATAGGATCGACGCTCCCCATGGAGACACACTCGATCGAATGAACCCATGATCCAATAATTCCTGAATCTGAGCCTTGAGCTCCACCAACTCCTTCGACGCCATCCTATAAGGAGCAATGGATCTTGAGTGCAGGAAGTAGATCTATTCCAAATTCCACCTCACGATTCGGGGTAATCCCGTAATTCCTCCTAAAAGACATCCGCAAAATCCTTGACTGTTCAGACCTCATTAACAGTCACCTTCTTAGTATCCAACGCACTAATAAAAGCTAGATATGCACTACATCCCTTCCGAATCATCTTAATAACTTTTAAGGATGATACCACGTTGGACAAGTAATTCCTCCTTTCTCTTAACACAACCACCTCTCCGCCTTTTAGGGTTTCCAACACCATACGTTTAATTCTACAATCCAACCTGGCACGATGCTTAGTTAACCAATCCATTCCCAAAATAAGGTCAAACTCTCCAAACGGTAATTCCATTAAATCAGTTGGGAATACTACCCCTTGAGTCTCTAAAGGTACATCCCTAAATAGTTTGTCCACTACCTTAGATTGTCCTAGGGGACTAACCACGGTCATCTTCTTAGTGGTTATCTCATAATATATACTTAAAGTCTCAGATACTAAACATGCAACATAGGAGTGGGTTGGCCCAATGTCAATTAAGGCAAATAAAGGATTATCAGCAATAAGAAACATACCGGTTATAACATCCGGTGCGTCACCGTCCTCTCTTCGATGAGCCGCATAAACTAAACCCGACTGCCTTACATCCTGTATTACTTGTACCTCTGCCAGATGCTCCACGACCCGATCGGATCCATTTCTTCCTTTACTGCACCTCTACCCTTGGTCAGGTGATCACCTCTCTAGTCGATCGAACCTCGGCAGTTAGTGACCACGATCCATCTGAGGATAGTCCCTCATCAAATGTTCTATGGATCCACACCTAAAACATCCACTGGTTTTCACTCTGCACTCCCCATAATGGGTTCTCCCACATGTAGAACATGCTTGACTCTAGCCTGATGGGGCACGAGTAGCCCATCGATTCTAAGCCTCTTCTGAAAATTTCTAGTTATTCTAGAGGGTCCAAAATTTTTCTTATTCCTGCCCCGATTCTTACCCTTCTCTTGTCTCTCCACCCGCTTCACTTCCTCAGCTATTTTGACCTTATCCACCAGAACCGTAAAAATTCTCTTTCGTTGTGCTACAATCAGAACCCTTAGATCATTCCGTAGCCCATCCTCGAACCGAACGTATTGTTCGTACTCCGTTGCTACCATTCCCCGAGCGGAACAACTCAGGCATAGAAACTCAGCCTCATACTCAGCCACAGACTTACTCTCCTGCACCAAATTCAGGAATGCTTTCCTTTGAGCATCCATGTAACTAGCCCCAATGTACTTTCTATGGAACGACTCCTTAAAGAAATCCCAGTCAATTAGGTTCACGGCCGTACCCTCTTTCACCGTAAGCCACCACTGGTAGGCCTCGTCTCGAAGAAGAGACACGGCCCCCTTCAGCTTCTCCTCCACCGTGAAGTCTAAGTCATCCATTATACGTTCCATTGCCTCCAACCAATATTCAGTGAAACTTGGGATCGCCAGAGACTCCCTAAATACTTCACCCTATTGTTCCTCGACCTCTCGAGCCTGATTTTGAGCTCCTATGCCCATACCAGCCTCAGCCACTCTTTCCAAAACCCTCAGTATAGCCTGAGACACCACGTCCTCTCCACTTGTCTAGTCTTGGAATTTCACCTCAGCAGCTGGTGGAACCGGTATCTCACTTTCGGACCCATGACCCGATCCTACAGGTTCTGACACGGTCATCCTACCTCTACCGCGACCACGTGGCGGACGTCCTCGACCTCTTGTGCTCATTCTTCTAGTTCGCATTTGTCTGATTTAAAAGTTTTATGAGTCATTAGTTGTTTCCACTATTTATCCCCGGACAATCTTATGAAACATAATTTTAAAAGTGATTCTTTCGAATTCAAACCTATCTACAGTTTTCAGTCTTCTTATCCTAGGAATTATGCACACACAACGTTCATACAGGTAACATTCATCACTTAAGGGTATTTTCATCATTTCGCTACCCAGAGGTATTTTTGTAATTTTATCCTATAGGGGTATTTTCGTAAATTTTTTTCAAAATATGATTCCAGGTATTTTTTGAAATAAAGGTATTTTGGTAATTTTTAACTCGGGGTATTTCGGAAAATTTACAAATCTGGGGGTATTTTGATAATTTTGTAAATCTAGGGGTATTTTGGTAATTTTGCAAATTTGGGGGTATTTTGGTAATTTATAAAATCTGGGGTTATTTCAGTAATTTTACCAATCAGGGATAATTTGATCATTTTGCAATCAGGGGTGTTTTGGTCATTTACAAATCAAGGGTAATTTGGTAATTTTACAAATCAAGGATATTTTGATGTTGTTGTTGTTGTTTTCTATGGAAAGATTCTGTTGACTTTGTAAATCGGGGTATATTTGCAAATCATGGGTATTTTTTTTCAAAATAAGGATATTTTAACAATTTTGTGAGAAAAACAGGTGGCTGGTCCCTTTTGGGTTTTAATTGTAGTTTTGGCCTGTCAACACGTACTCGTAACTAGGGTGAATAGTCACTACGCACCAGGTAGGATTCCATTGGAAAGGAGGTGAGTCACTAGGACTGCTTAAGTACCAAGCTTTCCCTGAATCCACTCCTAGACATGCATATGCCTATTGCCACACCCTGTCATGGCTAAAGTGAACAATCACTATGCACCAGGTGAGATTCCAGCGAAGAAGAGGTGAGTCACTCGGACTGCTTAATTACCAAGCTCTTCGGATCTACTCCTAGACATGCATATGCTTGTTACCACACTTTAGTCTTGTGACTTGTTTACATGTCTTGTTTAATGAAGTTAAGTCTTATGGATTTTAGGAGTTGTTTGTCTAAGCCTAGAGTCCATCAAGTTCTAGCCTAAATAGTCTACGTCCCATAAACCCGTTAAGCTCACTTTTATATCACACAATGGTTTAGAGTACTTACCTGGCGAACTTGGCCGGAGACGCAGGTGCCATGCTGAACTCATAAGCCTTTGCTAAGAGAAATCCATGTTTTAAAAACCCATTTTTAGAAAATCTTTTGGGCCCAAAACCCCAAAGCTGAGTTTTGAATCGGGCTCTGATACCAATTTATAACACCCCAAACCCGGTCCAAACACTACAATCGGATCTAGTATGTCACTAAAAAAATTTTTGTAAAACCAATTGTGTCGACAGAAAGCCCAAATGAGAATTATATAAAATGTGCCTTAATAATCGAAAGCCCAAAACTGAATTACATGTCCTTGAAAGAAATTAAAATATGAATAAATAATAAAGGCCCATAATAAAACTAAAATGTAAACTAATGGCCCATGGCCTTATTACAACGTAGTTTGAATCCATAACATAAAATACTTTGAAAGAAAAAAAAACTATTAAGTGGAACTTTTCGCCGAATCCACATATTCTTTTGCATGGCCACCTTGCGCTCCACTCGGCCCGTCCGATGCGCTAATTGTCATCTGAACGATTAGTTTAATTGGGTGAGTCGCGAGACTCAGTGTGCAACCGTTATGCACCACTAGATTTGGGCCTCATAAAACATAATAATAATTTCATTTACATAGATAACAAACAATATGCAAAACCCAACCCATTTGCCTAGGTTTCCATCCGCTACACGCCCCGTACCAACCAAACACACCATTGGGGATTTCTACAATCAACCCACACCGCTACACGCCAAGATGGCAGTCATGCTGCTCATCAACATATATTGGCCGAAGCCCTTATAACAGATCACGACATTAGCCGCTACAGCAAATCACGGTAAAAATTGCTACACATATACATGTACATATAACTTCCTCCTTTCATCACCCAACCCATGCAAACATGTACAATAATTTACTTGTAACATATAATCAGATTATTTACTAACCTAGTGGTCCACTGTTTAAATCCGAGATTTCGGCTTTTAACGTAACATATAAAACTTATGAACATATATATATATATATTTTAATAATCAAATCTAGATGGTGGGGAAGTATTACACACCTGATTCTTGTACTAATGCTTTCTCTACGTCTATGCTAGTATCACTCGAGACTACCACTATCGGCCCTCAATCTGACTTCGATATCGGCCCACACCCCGATGGCCAATCTCGCACTACAGAAACTGATCGCTTCTTGTATTTGGATGTTGGTTGTATAGATCCAACCTTTTTTGCCTGACTGTTATTCGAGTCCATCCTTAATCACTAAATCATTTAAACGATGAGATCTAATTACTTAACAACTATAACACTTAAATTGAATTCTTACCTAGTTAATTGAATCCCGAATGTCGTTGAGAACTCGTTATCCCCTTTCCTACATTCGGCCATCACCAAAAATAGTTAACCAAACCGATGATCGAAATCCATCTAACACCTTATGTCATTCGACCGAAAATAAAAAAACAGAAAAGTGGCCATTCGATCGAACCTACCCTTGACCACCTACCTTGACTTTTCACAAATCGTCACTTCAGATCTCGACAAGAAAAGATTTGGCTTCTAAGATTAGAGAGTGAAATTGACAAGGCCTTAGAAAACCGATTCAGATTAGAAACTTGATAAAAAGAATGAAGAATTTGAAAAGAAGCAAAATCTCAAACTTACCAAATTAGAGGGGTGTATTCGGCTATGGTGCACCTTCAGGAAAATGGAACTATCCTTGTAGATTCAGCTATGGGAGATGAGAGTATGAACAAAGAGATTTGGCTAAATTGTTTTGAAAAGAGTGAGAAAAGTGTTGTCAGAGTATTTGGCCAACTAGAAAAAGAAAAGAAAGAAACTTAGAGGGAGAATGGAGTGGAGATTTCAGCAGAGAAAATAAAAGATGGAGAGAATTTTTGTTAGCAGAATTTCATCTAGCCTATACTAAGCCGATTCCCCCTCCTGTAGTTGAGTTTCAGCCAACTCTCTCCTCTTTTGATAGTCTTTCATGATAACTCAATCCTTATCTTACCTTTAGGAGAGCCCACATTAAAGCCAACTCCCTCCTCTTTAATTATCAACTTTTATCACATAAATTAAAAGAAAAAGACTCCTAAAAAGAAGCCTAATTGCAGTCCAACCCCCTTCCCTTCTTAGTGCCAAAATTTTACCCCAACACTTGGGCCTCAAGTGGCCACACATGGCCCAATAACCTTCCTCCTTGTGACGCCACCATTAATGCCCACTTAGAGCACCTTTTGCCTTCGGGCCACAAGCCCAGCTTGCTACTAATCTAATTATCTAACTTAAATTATGAACTAGCACCATCTATCAACCACCTAACCCAAATTTTAAAGCCCAACCTATCACTTAAACTACCCAGAACGTTAATTTAAACCCTAACCATATATTTAATCAAGGCCTCTGCCCGAGCATATTAAACCAACATCTCATACAAATGCACAAGCCCATATTTAGGATGTTACAGTGTAGAAACTTTGACATGGATATAAATGCTGGAAATTTGAAATTTATGGTAGAAAATGAAAGATAGTTGATAGATAAACAACTTTTACAAAGTAATTTTTCATGGAAACTTGATTCAGGGACTAAAATGAAAAAGTGGTAAAACTCATGGAAAATCTAAAATTTGTGAAATGTGTGTGCTGTAAAAATTGTTATTAAATCTTGTTTAGGCTTGGAAAGAGGAATAGATTACATGAATTTCATTTTGCGAGCCTAGGGACAAAATTGAAATTTTTAAAAGAGTAGGGCAAAATAGTAATTTTGCCTAGGATGTAGTAGAATGAAAATGTATGTAAAATGTGATGAGTTAATAATTAAATTTGCTTATATAGACTCAAAAAGACCAGCTACGAAACTAGATCGAGGGAAACAAAAAGTTTCGGATTAGTTGGAATTCAAACCCGAAAAACTGTCAAGGTAAGTTCGTGTAACTTAATTTAGTACATTAATATGTTTGAATTGAATTGTGTGATTGTGATAATATGTATGTGATGATTTACATAATGAAATAATTACAAGTTGGAAACATTGATAAAATATCATGTCCCGGTTGAATATTAAAATTCGATGGATTATAGTGATTTTTTTAAACGGGTATAATATGGCAAGGGTTACGAATAGGGTTTAGCCTGGATGGGTAATCCTGAATTTAAGCCTCTCGAGCATATGTTATAGATTGGGTTTAGCCCGGATGGGTAACCCTAATTAAGCTCTTTAGAGCACAAGTCACTAATAGGATTTAGCTTGGACTGGCAATCCTAAATGACTCTAGTGAATGTCGGTTGAAAGTCGAGATTTAGCTTGGACGGGTAATCCTATTGTAAAATATGTGGCTCGAGAGTGTGCTTTTTGAACTCATGCCCAATGGGTAATAATGAATACGAATTGACGGATAATTCATATTGGAATTTCATTAGTTCAACGAAAAATAGTCTTTGAAATATGGAAAGGTAAAATTAATGGAAGTTTGTATATAATGGGCTCATTTATGTTTACTTGATATTTAAATGATTTATGTGACTAACTTGTTTGAGTAAGTGTATATGTTTAGGTGAACTACCTATAATGGATGAAATGTATATTTATGTATGCTAGTTTGAATAAATATAACTGGTAAGTTTATTTTATGTTATGTGAATTTACTAAGCATGAAAATGCTTACCCCGTTTAATTTTCCCTTGTTTTATAGTGCTCTTATGGTTGCGAAGGTTGAAGGATCGGTCAGAGTATACTCACACTATCCACCATCTCCTTTTTGGTATAATTAGAAATCTCATTTTGGTATAATGGCATGTATAGACTTATTTGGCCAAATGTTGACTTGTAAGTGATGTTTTGTAATCTAGCCATTGGAATGACTAGTAATGATTTAATTTGGTATGTTATAAGTTATCTCATGTTAAATTCTTGTGTTAAGTGTGGATGAATAGAGTGTGTTTATCTTGTAAATGCATTAAAAGTATGCTTATAGACATGAATTGCATGTGGTATTATGCCATGATAGATGTTAATTTAGGCTTGGTTTTAATGCTTGATTTGGTTGGTATATTCATGCAAGTATTGGTGTAGGTGGTTGGCAAAATTGGGTGAGAAAATGAAGCTAAGAAATGGCTTCATTTTGTCCACATGGGTGACACACGGGCGTGTGTCTAGGGCGTGTGTGACACACAGCCAAGTACATGGGCGTGTAGCTAGGCTGTGTGTCCCCTGCACCTTAAATTTGAGAAAATAGAATGCTCAGAATTGAGCACACGGGCAGAGACACGGGCGTGTGTCTCAGCCGTGTGGGAGACAAGGCCAGAGACAGGGGTGTGTGTCTTGGCCGTGTGAAACTTGCACCTAATTCGAATTAAATTAATTATCCACACAGCCTAGCAAACGGGCGTGTGGCATGACCGTGTGGCGCAAGTCAAAGAGCACTCTAAATCAGACACAGCCTGTAGCACAGGAGTGTCCCAGGGTCACACGGGCGTGTCCCTTGGACTACACGGGCGTGTGAACCCTGTACCTTAGAAAATTTTTATAATTTTTTGAAAAATTCTTAGAGGTTTTGGTTAAGTCCTGATTCAATTCTAATACTCATTTTGGGCCTCAGGGCCTATTCAAGGGACAATAAGAAAAATTTGGATTATGAATAGTATGTTTAATACAAATTGCATGAGAATGTTCTGTAAACCTTGTTAATACTCTGTAACCCTGTTCGGTGACAGATATGAGTTAGGGGTGTTACATTTAATGGTATCAGAGCTACAGTTTAGTAGATTCTCGGGCTAACGTAGCAAGTACGAGTCTAGCTATACATGCCATTATATAAATCATGATAGTGTGATATCTCCTGACCACTTTTTAATGTATTTTCATATAGTAATGTCTTTCAACCAAGCTCGAGATGAGTTTGAGGAAGCTGAAAGCACTGCTCAAGCTTTTGTGTAACGAGCCAAAACTACTAGTTAGTAGGAGGCCCATGTTTGAGGGCCGTGAAGAGGCAAAAGCTGCCTTCTTTGAAATGATGGATGAATGGTTTAGTGAATATATGAGAACACGTCTTGCTGTTCAACAACCTCCCCCACCTATTTTACAACCCGATGAAACGCCACAAGGTACTGGACCGTTAGAATTGGTAATGCTCTGGTTGATAATATTATATAGGGCTGAAGAATTTAAGGCTACGATTGTCGATGATCCAGATAGGGCTAAGTTCTGGCTGGAAAATGTTATTCGGGTTCTCAATGAATTGTCATGTACTCCCACCGAGTGTTTGAAATGTGTGGTATCCTTGCTGAAAGATACAGGTTACCATTAGTGGAAAACCATATCTTCTGTTGTATCGCGATAAAATGTTACATGTGACTTATTCCAAACCGATTTCAAAAAGAAATATATTAGTCGGAGGTTCTTAGATCAGAAAAAGAAGGAATTTTGAGAACTCAAACATGAAAATATGATAGTAGCCGAGTATGAACGAGAGTTTGTTAGACTGAGCAAGTATGCTATTGAATGGGTTCACACTAAAGCTGATATGTGCAAACGATTTGAAGAAGGGCTGAATGAAGGGAATTAAGGGAATTTGCGATGTTGGCTGAAAGAGCCCAGAAGGCCGAGGAATTAAGCAAAGAGAAGAAGCAAGCCGAAAGGGAAGCTTGGGTACCGAGTAAAAGATTTTTGAGTAAGATGCAATCATCTGCCTCAAAGAAATCAAGGGGTTACCAAGAATGTTTTGCCTAATTAGTGGGGTATTCGAGAAAGGAAAGAAGTTCTAAATGCTCTAACCCGAGGTCTTCATCTCTGCTAGCGACCAATGTTGAGAGTGTTAGAAATCCCAAGCCACGATGCAATGCCTGTAACAAATTGCATTTTAGAGAGTGCCGGATGAGAAGTGGGGCATGTTTTAAATGTGGTTCTCTCGACCATTTTCTTAAGGACTTCCCGGAAAGAGTTGAGAAAGATGTTGAATAGACCTTGAAGTCGAGTAATCCTGTTGTGAGGGGTAGACCACCCCGTATCCCGAAAATACTAGTGGTAGTCGTAGTGCTGCAAAAGACTCAACGATTAAATCTGAGGCACGGATCCGACAAGGACATACGCCATACGTGTAAGGGAAGATGCCTCAACACTCGATGTTATCACTGGTACATTTTCTTTACTTGATACTGATATTATTGCTTTGATTGATCCTAGTTCAACACATTTATATATATGCATGAAACTTGTGATTATTAAAAATATGATTGTTGAATTCACCGAATTTGTGATTAAAGTTTTAAACCCCTTTGGTAAGCATGTTATGATGGATAAAATTTGTAAGAATTGTCCGTTGATAATAGAGGGTCATTATTTTCCGGCTAATTTAATGTTATTACCCTTTGATAAATTTGATGTAATATTGGGAATAGATTGTTTAACCCAAGATGATGCAGTGGTAAATTGTAAGTATAAATACATTGAATTGAAGTGTCAAAATAGTGAGTTACTTCAGCTAATGTGCTTTCAGCAATATCAGCCTAGAGATATATTAGAAAAGGGTATGAGGCTTATCTTGCTTATGTACTGGACACCAAAGTGTCTGAGTGGAAAATCAAGTCAGTGCCGGTTGTTTGTGAGTTTTCTGAGGTAATTCTAGAAGAATTGCTCGGTTTGCCACCAATTAGAGAGGTGGAATTTTTTATAGACCTTGTACTAGGGAGGACACCGATATTGATAGCATCATATAGAATGGCTCCAACTAAATTAAAGGAGTTGAAAGTGCGGCTCCGCAAGAATTAATTGATAAAGGATTTGCTCAACCCATCTTTTCATCGTGGGGTGCACCGATATTATTTCTAAAGAAGAAAGATGGATCATTGAGATTGTGCATCAATTACAGACAGCTTAATAAAGTCACAATGAAGAATAAGTACCCGTTGCCTCGTCTAGATGACTTGTTTGATCAATTAAAAGGTGCCACTGTATTTTTGAAAATTGATCTATGATCTGGTTACTATCAACTACGAGTAAATGATTCGGATGTGCCGAAGATAGCTTTCAGTACCAGATATGGGCGTTATGAATTTTTGATGATGCCATTCGGATTAAAAAAAATGCCCGGCGATATTTATTGATTTAATGAACAAAATTTTCAGACCATGCTTGGACAGGTTCGTGGTTGTTTTTATTGATGATATTCTGGTTTATTCCTAGGATGAAAATGAGCATGCTGAACATTTGAAAATTATATTACAAACTCTGCGTGAGAAGCAATTGTATGCCAAGTTCAGTAAATTTGAATTCTGGTTAAAGGAAGTTATTTTCCTTAGACATGTGGCATCTGCAGAAGGTATTCGGGTGGACCCGAATAAAATTTCAGCTATTGTAAGTTGGAAGCCACCGAGGAATTTTTTCGAAGTCTGAAGTTTTCTGGGGCTAATCGGATATTATAGAGATTTGTTAAAGGGTTTTCAATGATAGCTTCTCCGGTTACTCGATTGTTATGAAAAGATGTTAAATTTGAGTGGACCGACAAATGTCAACAGAGTTTTGATAAATTGAAAGCCTTACTGGCGGAAGCGCCCATACTGGTTCAACTTGAATTGGGTAAAAATTTGTAGTATACAGTGATGCCTCATTAAATGGTTTGGGTTGTGTCTTGATGCAAGATGGTAAAGTTGTAGCTTATGCATCTAAGCAACTAAAACCGTATGAAAGAAATTACCCAGTACATGATCTTGAGTTAGTAGCCATTGTGTTTCCACTGAAGATATCGCGACATATTCTCTTTGGTAAAAAGTGTCATATCTTTACAAATCATAAAAGTCTAAAGTATTTAATGATACAAAAAGAATTGAACTTGAGACAACATAGGTGGTTGGAATTATTGAAATATTATGATCTCGTTATTGATTACCGTTCGGGGAAAACTAATGTAGTGGTAGATGCCTTGAATCAAAAATCTCTATTTGCCTTGTGGTCATTGAACGCCCAGTTTTCCCTGTCTGATAATGATTTGATTATAGTTGAGTTAAGAGCTAGACCAACATTTCGGCAACAAATCTGTGAAGCTCAGAAGGATGATGATAAGTTATAGGCCAAATGAGTTCAAAATGAGTCAGATCCTGATTTAGAGTTTCAAATTGATTCAGATGGTTGTTTATTGTTCAGAGACAGAATATGTGTACTGAAGAATTGAAAACTAGTAAAGAAGATTTTACATAAAGCGCATAATAGTGTTATGTCTGTGCATCCTAGTAGCAATAAAATGTATAATGACTTGAAGAAAATGTACTGGTGGCCAGGAATGAAAAGAGATATCTTTGAATTTGTATCTAGATGCTTGATATGTCAACAAGTAAAGGTTGAGCACCAAGTGCCTTTGGGGTTATTACAACCAATTACGATTCTAGAATGGAAATGGGAAAAGATTACCATGGACTTTGTATCGGGATTACCCTTGTTGCCGAAAAAGCAAAAATGTTGTATGGGTAATTGTATATCATTTAACGAAGTCGACACACTTTATCCCGGTATGTATGGATTTTTCATTTTCATTAGATGAATTATATGTCTCTGACATTGTAAGGCTACATGGAGTGCCAATCTCCATTATGTCTGATAAAGATCCCCGATTTACATCCCAATTTTGGAGTAAGTTATATGAAGCTTTGGGCACTCGGTTAGACCTTAGTATTGCATTCCATCCTCAAACAGATGGACAATCTGTACGTGTGATACAAATTTTAGAGGACATGCTTTGGTGTTGTGTACTTAAATTTGGAGGTAACTGGGAAATGTATCTATTTTTGATTGAATTTGCTTACAAAAAAAGTTATCAGTCAAGTATTAAAATGGCACCGTATGAGGCTCTATATGGTCGCAAATGTAGAAATCCATTGTATTGGAAAAAGTTAAGCGAGAAAAAGATACACGGAGTTAACTTAATCCGTGAAACCGAGGAAAAGTGAAGATAATCCAAGATAGTTTGAAGGCAGCCTCAGACCGTCAAAAGTCCTATACCTATTTGAAAAGAAAAGAGATGGAATTTCAGGTTGTGATAAAGTGTTCCTGAAAGTGTAACCATGGAAGAAAGTTATCTGATTCGGTTATAAAGGGAAATTGAGTCCACGGTTCATCGAACCTTATAAAATTATTAAAATAATCGAGCCGGTTGCATACCGATAGCATTACCACCTGAGCTTGATAAGATTCACAATGTTTGTATCGGACCATTCACACGTTATTACTCCAACAAAAGTTGAGATTAAGCCTGATATGACCTACAATGAAGAACCAATCAAAATACTTGCTCATGAGACGAAAGAGCTGAGAAATAAAAAGGTGGCATTAGTAAAAGTGCTCTGGAAACGGCATGGTTTAGAGGAAGCTAGTGGAAGCTGGAGGATACTATGAGGAAATAGTACCCTAACCTCTTTTTGGTAAGAATTTTTGAGGATGAAAATTTCTAAAGGGGGAGAGTTGTAATAACCCATTTTCAGTGAGATCGGAACAGTGGTTTCATGACCACAAATCTGAGCCCAAAAAAATAAAAATTTATTTGATTTGATTTTATGATTGGTTTTATGATAGGAAGTTCAAGTGAAAATTTTGATACGAGAATTTTATCGATTGTGTGGTTAATTAGGTAAAGGACTAAATTGCATAAAATGCAAAAGTTGAATTCTAGTAGCTATAAGGATTAAATAGCTATGGAATTCAAAACTAGAGGTCCTTATATGGTAATTATACCATTAAGAAAAGTATGTAGATTTTTCTTGGTGACTCATCCATGAAAAATTAGAAATGACTAGGGACTAAATTGGAAATCAATAAAATTAAAAAATGATAGAAAAATAAAAGAATTATCATCTTTTCTATTCATATTCTTCCCAAAATTTTTATGGAAACCCTAGGAGAGAGGAAGAGAACTTTTCAACCTTAGAAAGGTATGAAATCAAGTCCCGTTTTTAATGATTTTTATATTTTTAGAATTAGGATAGCCTAAGCTTTCTATTTATGGGATTTATTTGAAAGGATAATAAAGTATTGAAACTTTGCCATGGATGTAAATGCTGGAAATTTAAAATTTATGGTAGAAAATAAAAGATTGTTGATAGGTAAACAACTTTTACAAAGTAATTTTTCATGGAAACTTAATTTGAGGACTAAAATGAAAAAGTGGTAAAACCCATGGAAAATTTTGGAATTTTTGAAATGTGTGTGCTATAAAAATTGTTATTAAATCTTGTTTAGGCTTGGAAAGATGACTAGATTGCATGAATTTCATTTTTCGAGCCTAGGGACGAAATTGGAACTTTTGAAAAGAGTAGGGGCAAAATCGTAATTTTGCCTAGGATGTAGTAGAATGCAAAAAATAATTAAATTTGCTTATATAGACCCAGAAAGACCAACTACGGAACTAGATCGAGGGAAACAAAAATTTTTGAATTAGTTGGAATTCAAACCTGAACAACTGTCAAGGTAAGTTCGTGTAACTTAATTTGGTACGTTAATATGTTTGAATTGAATTGTGTGATTATGATAATATGTATGTGATGATATATATAATGAAATAATTACAAGTTGGAAACATTGATAAAATATCATGTCCCGGTTGAATATTGAAATTCGATGGATTATGGTGATTTTTTTAAACGGGTATAATATGGCAAGGGTTACGAATAGGATTTAGCCCGGACGGGTAATCCTGAATTTAAGCCTCTCGAGTATTTGTTATAGATTAGGTTTAGCCCAGACGGGTAATCCTAATTAGGCTTTTTAGGGCACAGGTCACTAATAGGATTTAGCTTGGACTGGCAATCCTAAATAACTCTGGTGAACGTCGGTTGAAAGTCGAGATTTAGCCTGGACTGGTAATCTTATTGTAAAATATGTGGCTCGAGAGTGTGATTTTTGGACTCATGACCAATGGGTAATAATGAATACGAATTGATGGATAATTCATATGTATACCTTATGTACATCATCAAATGTCCATCGAGATTTCATTACTTCAACGGAAAAGACTTGAGAAATATGGAAAGGTGGAATTAATGGAAGTTTGTATATAATGAGCTCATTTATGTTTACTTGATATTTAAATGATATTATGTGACTAACTTGTTTGATTAAGTGTATATGTTTAGGTGAACTACCTATAATGGATGAAATGTATATTTATGTATGCTAGTTTGAATAAATATAACTGGTAAGTTTATTTTTCGTTCTACGAACTTACTAAGCATAAAAATGCTTACCTCGTTTAATTTTCCCTTGTTTTATAGTGCTCTAAGCTCGCGAAGGTTGGAGGACCGGTCGGAGCATAATCACACTATCCACTATTTCCTTTTTGTATACTTAGAAATCTCATTTTGGTATAATGACATGTGTAGGCTTATTTGGCCAATTGTTGACTTGTAAGTGATGTTTTGTAATCTAGCCATTGGAATGACTAGTAATGATTTAATTTGGTATGTTATAAGTTATCTCATGTTAAATGCTTATGTGTTAAGTGTGGATGAATGGAGTATGTTTATCTTGTAAATGCATTAAATGTATGCTTATAGACATGAATGGCATGTGGTATTATGGCATGATAGATGTTAATTTAGGCTTGGTTTTAATGCTTGATTTGGTTGGTATATTCATGCAAGTATTGGTATAGGTTGTTGGAAAAATTAGGTGAGAAAATAAAGCTAAGAAATGGCTTCATTTTGTCCACAAGGGTAGACACACAGGTTTGTATCTAGGGCGTGTGTGACACATGGCCGAGTACATGTGCGTGTAGCCAGGTCGTGTGTCCCCTGCACCTTAAATTTGAGAAAATAGAATGCTCAGAATTGATCACATGGGCAGAGACACGGGCTATGTCTCAACCATGTGGGAGACACGGACTAGAACACGGGCGTGTGTCTTGGCCATGTGAAACTTGCACCTAATTCAAATTAAATTAATTATCCACATAGCCTAGCACACGGGCGTGTGGTATGGCCGTGTGGCGCAAGTCAAAGAGCACCTTAAATTAGACACGACTTGTAGCACAAACGTGTCCCAGGGTCACACGGGCATGTTCCTTAGACCACACTGGCGTGTGAGCCCTGTACCTGAGAAAAATTTTGTAATTTTACGAAAAATTCTTAGAGGTTCCGATTAAGTCTCGATTCGATTCTAATACTCATTTTGGAGTATAAATAGTATTTTAATACAAATTACATAAGAATGTTCTGTAAACCCCGATAATACTCCGTAACTCTGTTCCGGCGATGGATATGAGTTAGGGGTGTTACAATAAGTATAGTGAGATTTTTGTTTATCTTGCTAGGAATAGTTTGTATATTTTTGAATTTTATTCTTTTGAGGGCGTGGTTGGGTTCTTGAACATGGACCTTGGCATATTCAGAATAAACCTCTTATTCTCCATCAATGGGAGTCGAATCTTAAGAAATTAGAGTTCAGTCTTGATTATATGCCTGTATGTATTCATCTTTCGAGTGTTCCTCTTGAGCTTTATACTTTTTTAGGGCTTAGTTATATTATGAGCGCTATTGGAAATCCTTTGTACATGGATAGAATAACTGCTGACCGTACGTGCCTTTGTTATGCAAAGCTTTGCATTGAGGCATCTACTACGGTGGTTATTCCTTGTTTTATCAATGTTGAGTTGTCAGATGGTTCAGTTGTGTCCAATGTTTTTTCTGTGCCTTGGCTTCCAGCTCATTGTATAGATTGTTATTCCTTTGATTATTCCGTAAAGGTTTGTCCTAAAAAGGCTTCCATTTTTGCAAAAGTATGGAAGCCTAACCAATCTGATTCTGTAGGTGAAACTGTTGCCGTTACTAAGCAAGATAAAAGTTGTATTGCTTCCTCTTTTAGTTTGGCATTGAAATAAGAAAGTTGTACTTGTTTCTTCTTCTCCCCAAAGAAACATGTGCAATTTGCAAGTTCTTGTAATAGATTTGAAATTCTCAATGATGATCTACCTAAGCTGCCTTGTGATGATGGTGGTATTCTATATTTTGATGTTGGTGTTGTGGGTAGTGATGTTGGTGAAGTTCCTGTAACACTCCAAACCCAGCCTAGACGTTATGGCTATGTCTGGAAGTGTCACAAGGTAGGGGTTTACGAAAAATGGAATCGACTTAATAAACCATTCACATATCATGATTCACAAACATTTAAAAATTATTGAAAACATTAATTAATTAGTTAATTTGAAAAAAACTCTTAATTACAGCGAAAGCTTTTATCCGTTTAGGTTCAAAATCAGGGTCGTGTTTTTAGGAAAACCATTGTTGCATAAAAACTGTCGTTTTTAATAAAACATTTTAGAAAAGTAATTAAATAGTCAAATGTTCCAAAAGTAACTAGTTAAAAGCCAACAGTCCAGAGAGTCCTCAAAATTACAACTCTCAAAAGGAATTCCCAAAGTAAGGATAAAACATAAAGTAATTTAAAGCAGTTTAATGGAAGTGTGGTCACCGCTGAGTCTCTACTGCACCGATCAACCTAAGACTAAGGATTACCTGACAAAAAAAATGAAATGTGATTTTACAAAAACTCAGTGTGTAACCCAACATAATTAAGCATGAAATCATCATACACATAACCAGAAAAAGATACAGATATGAATTTGTGTCCTTTTAAGATATAGTAACACAATCAGATACAGATACAGATATAGATATGCCAGATCCTACCCTCATCCTCTACACACCATCTCGACCATCTCATCACACCATGTGGGGTTAGAATTACACATCCATCCCTACACACCACATCGTGTCATTAAGACACATATCAGATATAATATGTAGCCAAACTACTAGAATATATGCGTTTAACGTTGATCATAATACTTCCTCCTCATATACAAATCCCATCCCAAAAATAGATATAAAGCATACATGCAGAATGAATAGATAAAACATGCTTAACATGCTTACTTTAACAAATAACAGATAAACATAACACATACACGCTCAGACCAATACATCAGTCCAATAGATCACATAGTTTTAGGGTCTAGTTAGCCCTTATCGACCCTACGGTAGGCCCACAGTCGATTACAATGACCCGTTGGACCTTACAAAAATTTCAGTATAACAGGCCCACATGCCCAGATTGGCCAAGCCCGTGTGGCCCACACAGACACTCTCGAACCACCACACGGCCGTGTGCTGCGCACGGCCATGCCTTCGTCGACCACACGGCCATGTTCTCACACACGGCCTACCACACAGGTGACCATACGCCTGTGTGGTTTTGACAGAACTATTTTTTGGCTTTCATCGAAACCTTGATTTCTGCATTTGAGTACACATCGGATAATGATTTGATGCGAGCACTATCTCGAGCCTTCCAAAACATAAAAACCAATATAACAACGATCAATTTTAGTTTGTTCACCCGATTGAACTGAAAACCTGAAATCAACCATAACTTAAGTAAAGCACTTACCATTTAATCCAACACTCGAACGATTAACTACAATCCCGTAAGAGTAGAATCACGATCTTCTCAACTCGTTGCTACCCAAAACAATGGTATAACCCTAATCAACATTTGAAAAAACTACAAGTTATGGAATAGGAAAACCCCACTTACCAAGACGTACGACGAAAACAAGAATGACGAAAACAAATGTGTGACAGCTGACAACAGAAAGCAAACCCAAAAAGGAGAAAAGGAAAAAGGAAAATGGCAGGGAACAGAGATCTAACGTTAGTTTTTTTTCCTTAGGAGAAGGGAGAGAAAATTTTGTAAAAGAAAGATAGCAATTTATGATAACCCCTAAATCCCTTATTTTCCTCCCACTAACCCCCTCTCTCAGACTTTCAATACAACCTAAAATTTATCAATCAACAGAGCAAAAAGTAAACTCTCTTTCTCACACAGGGATTCGAACATAAGACCTCCAACACACCAATTCCCTTACCACTCGAACCAGTAGGCTCATTCTGATGTGGATTTACAGACAATCAGATATGAGCCACTAAACAGAGATATGGCTTAATTCCAAAAATAACAAAATTTACTAAGCTTGAACCCAAGAACTCACACACACACCTAGAACGCTTACCCACTGAAATAGATACACAATTGTGTTAGATATTTACAAAAAAAAAAACAAATAATTCAGGGTGTTACAGTTCCAATTGTTGCTAAAATTGGTGTTGTGGAATTTGATGTTGGTGTTTCTACTTCTTTGGTTATTGTTTCAAGTTTAGGGGTTGATATTGCTGCTTCTGTTGTTGAGCCTATGATTGCCAATGATGTTGATTATATTAGACACCCTTGAAAAGTTGCAAAGGGGGTAGGTATTTTGGTTAAGCCTTTAAAGGGTAAAAGAAAGGTTTGTTGAATAAAGAAAGAAACTTGTGCCAAGCTCTATTTCTGTTAGAGGTAAATCCCTTTCTCCTTCTCAATAATTATTGGTTTTTGGAATGTTAGGGGACTCAATAGTCTTAATAAGCTTAGTCATGTTCTTAATAGGGTGAATAAGCTTAAATCAAATGTTGTGTGTTTCCTTGAAACTAAAATTAAGGTGGATAAGTCTCATCATGTTATACAACAACTTAGTGTTCAATGGTTTGTGTTTTGCAACTATGATGCTATTGTTAATGGTCGAATTTGGGTACTTTGCAAATCTGGTATAGTTTTGTTCCTTTGAGTTTTACTGATAAATGATTACGGGTAAGGTCAATTGCTTTGATAACTCTTTCTTTTTATCATTGTTTATGCTTCGAATTATGCTTCTGTTCGACGTCAGCTTTGGTCTTATCTTGTTGAGGTTAGTTAGGTGGTTGGGGAGCTTAGGTGAATTACAGGAGGTGAATTCAATGTCACATTTTCTCCTTTTGAAAGGTTAAGATTCAAAGGTGCTTAAGGTAGTTCTTCGATATGAGGAAATTTCAAGATTTTGTTAATAGCCTTGATGTTGCGGATTTAGGGTATATTGGACCTTCTTATACCTGGTCAAATCTTCAGCAGATTAATTTCATTGCCAAGAAGCTTGACAGGGTCCTTATAATTCTAGCTTGGTTGTTGGCTTATCCTCTTTCTAAAGCAGAATTCTTAGCGCCTGGGGTTATGGACCATTGCTTCTCTATTTCTTGGTTTGAAAAGTTTTTATCCACGCCCCTAAAGCCTTATAGTTTTTTTAATTTTTGGATTCAGCATGAGGATTTTCTTTCTGTTGTTGCAGAGTCTTGGCAGGTTCCACATAAGGTGACCCCATGAGGTGCCTTTTTTTCAAATTGAAAAAGCTTAAGAATAGGCTAATGGACTTAATAAGGTTAATTTTGGTGCTATTTCTAGGAAAGTTCAGCATAAGAGAGCTGAGTTTGAATCACAATAGCTTATCAGTCTTTCAGCTGACTACCTGTTGAGGTCCCACAAAAAATTAAAATTTCAATTCAATATAATTACAATTATATTTCTAAATACAAAAAAATTTAACTCAAACATACCGTATGAACTTACTTGGTCAAGACAACAAACAAACAACTCTCTAAGGACTAATAAATAATTTTGGTCTTTTCCCCAATTTTTTCAATTTGGTCCAATTTCTAATCTATTCAATAATTCTATTCAATTTATCAATTCCAAACATCTTATATCACCCTATTATAAGTATATATTAATTTAATTTTATTATTTGAATACCCCTAAACTTTTGATTTCATTCAATTTAGTCCCTAAAATTGAAACAAGTATAACTTTCACAATTGAGCTTTGTTGTTCATTTTGATTTCAATTATGTCCTTCTAAAGCCCTTTAAAGCCTGAATTTATAGAAATATCATGGGAATTTCATAAAATTTTCATTTTAGTCCCTATATGCAAATTTAACAAAATTTACTTTATCAAATAGTCTTTAAACATTTCATATCTTCCAAATCTACCAATTTCTATCAAAAACATCTAAGATTCATCAATGGCAAGTTTTAAAATCTTTAACAGTTTTAAAATCAGAGATACGAGTTAGGTAGACCTAATCGCAACGATCTCGAAAACATAAAAACTACAAGAAACGAATTAAAATCAGCTTACCAATTTGAAGGACAAGCTTGGCCGAAAGCTTGGTTTTCTCTCCAATAGAGAAACAGTGGAAAAGTTTAAAGATAATGAAATAAAAATCATTCATTTTTATTATTAGTTTTAGGGTTAAATATAAAATTGGTACTTGAACCTGTCCACATCTCCCAGATTGATACTTATGGTTTTTTGTCCCATATTGGTACCCGAACTTTTTTTTTTCTGTCAACTAGTTTGGAACTTTTTTTAACACTGTTAAGTCTAGGACAAGTGGAAACATCAAACAACGACACATGTCAATGGTGAAATCATGATGATGTCGTTATTTTTTCCTTTAATTTTCTTTCTATTTTTTACCCTTGCACTTTTCCTTTCATGTTCCTTCTAGTCCCCCTTTTACTTTCCTTATTCTCTTTCCCCTTATTCTCTTTTTCTTGCCTCACTGCCACCGTCGTCATCGCTATTGATATGAACCACCACTCTCTCGCATGAGCAGCAGCTCTCAAACTTTCATCCATGTTAGGAGGATAAGATCGTACAATGAGACTTTCTAGCATTATTTTGGGGAGCTTTTCCCTTTTTTAATTTGTGGACTGTTGATGGAGGAACTCATGGGGCTGAGCATCAGATGGAATGGATAGGTTTTAAACAAATATATTTTTTATTTTACAAATTTGGGTTAGTTCCTAACAAAGGAAAATTTTGAACTAAAGCTCTAAATTTCACATATTGGACTAAGTGTTTCACAAAGAAAACTTTTTTCTTTTGTTGCAAATTTGCTTCAGTATGTAATAAAGAAAATTTCAAATTTTGGGGTTAGGTCCAGAACATGCATTTCATAACTATGGATTTAAGTTCTTCACTAATTCCTTCATTGATTTTTCGATTCAGCCTTTGAAAACAAAGAAGAAATAAGAAAAATAAAAATTTAGCTATGAATTTAAGCTTGAAAAAGACTCAAACTAGTTCATTATTTCATCCATGTCAGGAGGATATAGTCGTACAATAAGACTTTCTGGCATTATTTTGGGGAGCTTTTCCCTTTATTTTTTGGATTGTTGATGGAAGAACACATGGGGTTGAGCACCGATTGGAACGGATGGGTTTTTAACAAAGATATTTTTTATTTTACAGATTTGGGTAAGTTCCTAACAAAGGAAATTTATGAACTAAAACTCTAAATTTTACAAGTGTTTTACAAAGAATTTTTTTTCTTTTGTTGCAAATTTGCTTAAGTGTTTAATAAATAAAATTTCAAATTTTGAGGTTGGGTCTAGCACATGCATTCCAAAATTGTGGATCTAAACTCTTCTCCAATTCCTTCATCGATTTTTTGATTCAGCCTTTGAAAACAAAGAAGAAAAAAGAAAACCCAAAAACTAGCTATGAATTTAAGGTTGAAAAAAAACTGAAAATAGTTTATTAAAATTTTCTCACCTTTTCTCTTTATTGTATCTTTATTTTCTTTCACTTTCTCATGTGAGATTAAACAAATTGAAGGAACAGACTAAAAAGTGAACACAAAAAATAGTTGATGATGGATTTTCAATGGAGTCAAAAAATGATGGTGTCATCGTTGGTCGGAGAACTCATCGGAGGAGATCGGACGGTGGCCTAGCAATTGTGTAGATGTAGGACGACTATGATAGAAAAAAAAAAGAAAAAAGAAAGAGGGAAAAGAAAAGAAAAGTATCTACAAAAGCTGTAACACCCCTAACCTATATCTGCCACTAGAATAGGATTACGGAGCATTACAATTTTTTTTTTTAACTTTAAACATTCAAACCCTTGAAGCTTTAGAGACACTTTAGAAACTATTCGGGACTCAATCGGAAACATATTGAACTTCATGGAAAAAGATAGATTTTTTCACACTGTAAGGGTCACATCTGAGACACACGCCAGTGTCTCAGGCCATGTGGACATTCGAAGTAGTGGCACATGGCAGTATCCTAGCTCATGTCCTTGCCCGTGTAACTCTCTGACTTGGGTCACACAGCCAAGCCACACACCCGTGTGTCAGGCCGTGTAACTCTCGAAATGGCCTCACACGTCCGTGTGCCAGGTTGTGTGCTAGGCTGTATAATTGCCTGACTTGCAATCCCTTGAAGCCTATAGGGGACACAAGGCCATGTCGCAGGGCCGTATGTCACACATGGCTAAGACACACGCCTGTGTCTTAGGCTGTGTGGACAAGAAATAGGCCATTTTCAGGCCATTTCTTTCACCTAAACCATGCTTACACCTACAAGAGATTTGCAGATAATTTCAAGCTACAAAATATACTTCAAACATGCATAATAAAGCTAGTTCAACATGGTATTTATCCATACAACCAATATGCCAAAAGGCACCTCAATCACATAGCATCAGATCTACCTAAACATAAACATAAATTTAGCCATTCATCAACCAAACTTTTGTTACCTAATTCCATACCAAATCTTACCACAATGGCCACATACCAAAATCACATTCAAACACACCAAAAGAATCATTGAAAACATAACTTCACTTGCCCATTTCAACACCAACCATCAAAGCATTAAAATACCAAAAGTTCATCAACCAAAACACCAAATTTACAAGCCAAACATAATGACCATTTCATCAAACATAATTCACCAATACATGCCATTATAACCATGACTTAAAGCGTCAAAATCTACCGATATAGTGGCTAGATAGTGTGATAGGTCTCCGAAAAGCTTCCAAATCGATCGAGCTTCTGATAATCTATAAAACATAGAAAAGAAACACAACGTAAGCATATAATGCTTAGTAAGTTCGTAAATCATGAACAATGCTTACCATTTCAATGCATAAGCTTAAATATAAACATGAATCAATCCAACATATCTTGGCACAAGCCTAAGTATCATCAACAACACAATTTAGTGATTAAACACATAACTTAACAATATCATCACATGGTAAGATAATTTCCATGAACATAATACATATGCATTCATGCTTTTCATGACATGGCTATACACAATTTGATCATCAATACATCATACATTTCCATAATTTCATAGTGAAGTCAATCATAACCCTTACCGGTTCATCCCTTTTCATGCTTGTTGAACCATTTAGAATAATATCGGATACACGGGAAGCTCACACATAATGTGCTAACACATGGTCTAAACCATTCCTTTCTTTTTCCTTTACATAAACGCTCCTACGAGCCATAAATGGGCTTGCTCACACAAGCTGATGGTTGGAACGTAGCTACACGATGCTGGTCACACAAGCTTATGAGTATCTATAATAAATTTGAAACTCGGCCATTGGTAGGACGTTCAAGACTAGCACCCGAAACATGGTAACCCTAATTACATGTCATTTGTATTCTATATATTCTTAAAGTTCAAATGAGGCTTAATAGTCTTATTGTCATTAGATTTTTTGTCCTGACATGATATGACAAATAATATAATAGCATTTAAATCAAATACATTAAAATGCTATTTAAACATATGAACTTACCTCCACCACAAAATAATGAAATAAGATCGACTAGTTCGACACTTTATCTTTCCCTTAATCCAAATCCATACGAGGCTTAACTTGATCTAAATAATCAAATTTAATCCATTCAATAATCATACTATTCAATTTAATCGAAAATCATATTTTTTCAAAATTATGCTTTTGCCCCTATTATTTTGATTTATTTATAATTTAGTCCTTAAGCTCGTAAATTGAAATTCATGCAATTTCATCCCCACCCAAGCTAGTAGAATTCAATACAGGTAAAAATAAACTCACACAATTCATTATTTCACAATTTTCACCATGAATATTTCACATTTTTCAATTAAATCCCTATTTGACATTTTCAACAAAAATCACTTTACAAAAGTTGTTTATTTGTCAACAAGGATTTATTTTCTTCCATAAAGCATCAAAAACCACATGAATACATTCATGAAAAAACCTTAACCTTTTAACAATTTTGCAAATTAGTCCCTGGGTTAGCTAGATTAAGCACAACGACTTCAAAAACATAGAAATCATTAAAAACGAGATGAAAAATGCTTACATGCAAGAGGGAGATGACCAAATGCTTCAAAGCCCTAAATGTTCTTTTTTTTTTCAATTTCAGTGGTATCATCCAAGGTTGAGGATGATACATCTTTTACTATATGTTATTTTAAGTTATTTATTAAATTACAAGTTTAACCTTATTAATTAACCTTTAAATTCACATGTTTAGTATCTATAATTATCCACTCATAATAAAAATGGTATAATTATCGCATAAGTCCCTTAAATATTTAATATCATAGCCCTTTAGTACCTTTAGATTGTAAAATTCAAATTTTCCACCTTTTGCAATTTAGTCATTTTTACCACATTAGTCCTGGAAACGATAAAATTTCCTAACAAAATTTTTATAAAACCTTGCTAATATTCGTAGACTCTAAAATAATAATAAAGAAAATATTTTCACATCGAATTTGTGGTCTTGAAACCACTATTTTGATTTCATTGAAAATGGGTTGTTACAAAAATAGTTTACGTGGCACCACGTGAGTGGCCAACGTTAGCACGCCAGCAAAGTCTTAACGTCGTTGGGCTCAGGTACCAAACTAGTGGACAGAAAAAAAGTTCGAGTACCAATCTAGGACAAAAAAATCATAAGTACCAATCTGGGAGAAGTGGAGAAGTTCATGTACTAATTTTATATTTAACCCTTAATTTTATTACATATTAACCTTATTTTAATATAAATTAGCATATTATTTATTTTTTATCCATAAATCGTCCACTATACTTACATATGACATACTTTCATTTTAAAACCATTTAGTTATTCTTTTAGACCCATTTAGACTATCTAAACTAATAGTGATTAACTTTTACTTCTTTTATGATTTAGCCCTTTTTCCTTAATTAACTATCTAAACATTAAATTTCTGGACCAAATTTCAACATACCTATATAAGAACTCCATAAATGTTTTACGAGTTTGGTTTATAGAAACAAGATCCCAATACCTCATTTTCTAAAACCACTTGACTTTAGGGACAAACCATTTATACTTAACTATTTGTTCAGTTAGCGAAAATTATCAAATAAAAATTCAATATAATACTATATTTGGCTTGTAAATATTAAATAATAATATTTATGAACTCACTCGTCAGATTTGTGGGTTCTCGACACCATTAAAAAATTGGTCATTACATAAATTATTTCCTCCCTCATTGGGTTTTCTGTCTTGCCGTCACAAATAAGCCAAGCACCCTCAATATAACTAAATTATGGCTGCTCTCAAGGCCTCAGAAAACTCTTTCTCAATTGGAAGAAAAAGGGCATGGTAAAGAGACAAAATGAAGCTCAAGTGGAGAAGAAAAGAAAAAAGAAAATGAAGAATGAATGGGCTACTTTGAAAGGAAAATAAGGTTTCTATTTATACTAGTTGGTGATGGATAAAAATAGTATTTAGGAGCCTTGAATTTCTCCTTAAAGTGGTCGGCCATGAACTGAGGAGAGAGGGGTTGATTGGCTTA
Organism: Gossypium rotundifolium; assembly: GCA_025506655.1. Classification (NCBI taxonomy): domain Eukaryota; kingdom Viridiplantae; phylum Streptophyta; class Magnoliopsida; order Malvales; family Malvaceae; genus Gossypium; species Gossypium rotundifolium. The sequence goes on along the minus strand of CP106732.1, from coordinate 116,947,635 downwards.
CTAAAATTAGTTTGAAAAGTAGAGGGGCTGGAATGGTAATGAAGATAAGTTTAGAGGTTGTTTTCTAATTGTTGAAATTAGCTTAAAATAGCTTATTTGGGAAAAAATTGGAATGGTTTGGACTATTCTCCTCTTTGTGGATCAGTCCTCTCTTAATTAGATACTTGGGCCCCTTTTTCTGCTTCAAGTTGTCCAAATTAATTGCCCCAATTTATAACTGGGTTAATTAAAATGTAGAGGTCCAAAATTAATTTTCTTGGGCATCCATGGCTATTGAATATTTAGCTATCCTTGTGTGACAAATGCTTCTGAAAAATACTTCAGCAATTTAACCTTCTCAAGGTGCCTTCAAGGCTAATTTTGTCCCTATCAAAGCTGCTCAAAATTGACAGAATTACGTAAATTTACTATCAAAATGACTAAAATTAAATGCGTATCTTAAATCATGTCCAATTTAATTATTTTATAATGTGAGCACAAAATTCGATAGAAACACTTGGAATTTGCACGAATTAATGTTTAGAAGACACTAAAAAAGCCTATATATTTTAGTGTTTCCAACTGCCTAATTAAATTGTCATCGCAAATGAATTAAGCAAGTATAACTTCAATGGTGATTAGGAAACATTAAGTTATTCAACTTAATTGTGATTCGAAACCAATGTACCCAAGTTGTGATCGCAAATCAATTAACTTGGCAAAAATTATTCATGATCGTAAAGCAATGAAATTAGGCTGTCTTCACAATATCAGTTGTGATCATAAATCAGTGAGTTGTTTGGAGTTGCGATCGTAAATCAGCTAACTCAAGGAAGATTGTTCATGATCATAAATCAATGAACTCTGGCTTTGATCGTAAATCAACGAGCCTTAATAATATCAGTTGTGATCATAAATCAACGAGCTGTTAGGAGTTGCGATCATAAATAAGCTAACTCAGGGAAAATTGTTCATGATCGTAAATTAATGAACTCGGGCTGTTATCATAAATAAGCTAACTTAGAAAGATTGGTCACAATTGTAAATCAATCAACTTAGGTTGTGATTGTAAATCAGCGAGCCTTAATAATATCAGTTGTGATCATGAATCAACGAGTTATTTGAAGTTGCTATCGTAAATCAGCTAACTCAAAAAGATTATTCATGATCATAAATCAATTAACTTAGGCTATGATCGTAAATCAGTGAGACTTAATGATATTAGCTATGATCGTAAATCAATGAGCTATTTGGAGTTGCGATCATAAATCAGCTAACTCGAAAAGATTGTTGATAATCGTAAATAAATGAACTTAGGTTGTGAATGTAAATCAGTGAGCCTTAATAGTATTAGTTGTGATCATTAATCATTGAGCTGTTTGGAGTTACAATCGTAAATCATCTAACTTCATGATTGTAAATCAGCAATCCTTAATAATATCAGTCATGATCGTAAATCAGCGAGTTGTTTCACATGCTATGTTATTTCTTATTTAGACACATTAAATAACATTTGCAAAAAAAAAAAAATGTATCTTTATTGAAAAAAGAGTAGAATGTTCATACATAGTATTTTTTTCAAATGGCGGGCATTCCATGTACGAAGCAGAATAGAACCATCCATTTTTGCTATTATATAAGCTCCACAATCTATTTTCTCGAACAATTTTGTAGGGTCTTTCCCAATTGGGAGTCATTTTTCCTTTTTGTGATGTTGGGAAACTGGCTTCAGTATTTTTCAAGACTAGATTGTCCACTTTGAAATTGCTTGTTTTTTACTCTAAAGTTGTAGTATCGAGTGACTTACTGAGCTTGCACAGCATTTCTGATTTTTGTTGTCTCCCTGATTTCATCAATAAGATCTAAATTAAGTTTGGTGGCTTCTTGGTTGGCATTTCTGAAATGAGATGTCCTGTGGGATCGCAGCCTATCTTAGCAAGTTTTACAGATTTTACCCCATATACAAATTAGAGGGTTGTTTCCTAATTGATATGTGAGGAGATGGTTACAGGGCCCATATAATTCCTGGCAGCTCTTCTAACCAGATAACCTTAGCCTCATCAACCTTTTTCTTAATAGCTGCTAAGATTTTCTTATTCATTGCCTCAACTTGACCACTCATTTGGGGCATTTTCACAAAAATTTGAGCGAGTGATATCTGTAGGTCGTTACAGAAGCTCTTTAATTTTCCCTAGAATTGAGTTTCATTGTAACAGCCCGATTTTGGGGCAAGTCAAAACAGTGATTTTGGAACCACTAATATGAGGCTAGAAAAATTATTTTTAATATTATTTTATGTGTGATAGAATGATTATATGAGTGCTTGAAAACTTTGGTGCATTAATTTTAGCAATTTCATGCTCAATTTTGAAAAAAGACTAAATCGCATAAAGTGCGAAAGTTTTATTTTACAAGCTAGAAGTGTTAAATAGCTATAGAACCTTAATTGGAGGTCCTTACTGTGCAATTAGACCCTTAGAAATAGGGCTATGTAACATCCTAAAAGTTAGAGTATTTTCTTATTATTTGTGTTGGCTTGGGTATGAATTTTGTGTGTTTAGTATAGTCTTGTAAAGGCTTGATTTTATTTAGGAAGCTAGAATAATTCTTAGTATAGTATATTTAATGAAGTGGATTAAGTGAACTTGACACTTAAGTTAATTTAAGTGTTAAATTAAGCACAAGAGGAGTTAGTGGCAAGATGGTTAGGATGCAGGAAGAGTTGCTTGAGGTTAGAGGTTCGAGTAGCATGATTAGCATTTTAAAGGCTTTATTTTTGCATCCTAGCATTAATGGACGGTCAAATTCTAATTATGATAGGTTGGACTTTCAATTTTTGGTAAGTTGAATATTGGTTTAGGAAAGTTTGTACTTTGGGAAAGGAGTCTTAAGGTTATGGAAGGATGGGGGGGACATAAGGCTTGGCTTAAGGAAGATGTTTTGGAAACTATTCCAAGGCCTTTAGTGCTTGAATGTGGACGGCATGTGTGGCTAGGGGGTGGCCGATTGTTGATAGGAAGTTTGGGGGAAGTTGGCCAACTTGAGCATTTGTGCATCTTTTGGCATTTGTTTCTCTTTCTCTCCAAAAACTCCCTCTTTGGCCGAATGTACCTAGGCATTTTTGTGCAAATTTGCTTTGGATTTTAGCTCTCATTTTTGTGTTGAACCAAATTCTAATTCTTTCTCTCATTTCTCCTTTGAAACCGAAAACACATTTTGCATTTTAGTGCACTCTTTCTCCCATCTCTCTCTTTTCTTTCTTTTGGTATTTGCTCAAAATCACATTTCCTTTTTCTTTCTTTTGGCCGAACCTCCCTCTTCTCCAAACTCTCTTTTCTTTTCTTCCATTGTTGATTAAACCGAATCCTCCCTCTCTTATTTTTATTCTCTCTTCTACTCTCGAATTTCATTTCCTTTTAGTCTCAAATAAATTGATTTCTTCTTTTCAAAACCATAGCTAAAAATCCCTTCACCTTTTAACCATTTTGCCGAAACTTTCCACTCTCTTTTGGTGTCGTTTTGGCCGAATATCAATAAGGGTAGATAATCTTTGGGTTTCCTTCAATCGGTTTTGGAAGATAGGTATGTGTTCATGGCTGTATTTCCGTTATTTCTTTCTCTTTTCTAAGTCATTTTCTTGTGGACAAAGGCCGAATCTTTTGACAATTGTTTGCAAAGTTCTAACCAATTTTAGGAATCGATCATTCTTTTAGGCTCTTTGGAACTTCGAAAGCAATCGATCTAAACCCCATTCCTTTAGCAATCGAAGTTGGTAAGTCAAGTGGTAAGGATTCAATATTCTTTAAGTTGGTTGAGAAAGCCTAAGGCTATTGGGATTGAGATATGATGTTGGCCGAATGGTCTTGATTAAAGTATTGTGGTTTGGCCGAATGTAGGACAAGGTGATCTAGTGCGGTAGATCAGATCTTTGGAAGTTAGTATTTGTGTTGGTGAAAGGTGTGTACCTTACACACTTTATAACTCGGTATTATGTATATATATGTGTTAAATAACTATTCATGTTGTTAAAGTCGAAAACTATGAGATCTTGATATGATACTATGATGGGTATAAACAAGGAATCGGGTAAGTCCGTTTCAATATGACTTTTGCAATTTGATTCATGATGATACGATTTATGATATGGAATTTCTATGTGATTTCCTAATAAAGTATAATGACATGATTTGTTTATTTATTGCATTGGTATGGGTGATATGAGAGGAGGGGGAAGATTTGATATCCGTGTCTTTGGACACCAGAGGTTTGGCACCTCCAGTGATTTGGTATCACATTTGTGTCTTTGGGACACCAGAGGTTTGGCACCTCATAGTGACTCGTCCCTGTGGTCTAGCACCACTTTGGGTTGGCCCCACTTTTGAGATATGGGATCGTCGCCAGTGATTTGGTATCACACGTGGGTTGGCCCAACAGATGGATTATTCGTGACTTTGAGTCACCAGTGATTTGGTATCACATTTTTGGATATCGTGACTTTGGGTCACCAGTGGTTTGGCACCACCAGTGGTTTGGTACCACACGGGGTAGAAAAGGAGTTAAGGATGGCTAGGTTGGGTGCATTATATATTTATATATGTTGCTTGATTATAAATTGTGTAAGAATGTTGCATTAATCGGGGGAAGGATTTATGCATTGAGTCTTGGTGACTCGACTTCTCCATATCATTTCGGTGATTCACGAGATCGCGGATGAGGAGCCGGAAGAACTCAAGGAGGCCATGCGATAAAATTTGATTTTTCATGAACTTGATTTGGGGTACTTTAATTTATTTTAATTTGGTTTTTGTTTTATTTGGGTTTGTAATAAGGCCTCTTTAATTATGTTTTGGATTATTTATATGCTTTGGATATGTTTTAAATATGGCTTATAAATTATTTGGTTAATTTAATAATTGAGCCCAAAGTTTTCTAAAATAATAAAACACAATGTTTTTTTAAATCTTTCCATCGGGTAATATAAAAGCGTTTGATAGTAAAATATAGATTAAGTGTTTTCTACAATTTTAATGATTTCCAAATATTAAGTTTCTACATTCAAAATGCAAATGGTTTTCAAAGTAATAATTGAGTTTTCTTAAAATGATATAAATGTTTTCTAACCTATGATTTATCAACTAAGTTTTAAAGTTTTATTTATGAAATTACAAACTAAATTATCAGTTTAAACTTATTATACACGATTTCTACAAATATAAAACTTTCAAAGAGTTTTTCACAAAAAAATTTAATTATTATTCGATTCTTTTCAAAATGTTTTCCTCAGTGACATATCAGATTCGGTCATGGCGTATTGACCGGGTTTGGGGTGTTACAGGCTGGCTGTCCATAGGGGACAAGAAATGTCAAAATTGGTCAAAGTTGGTGGATTAGATGGATTAAATTGATGAAATAAAATAAAATAAAGAAAAGCTATCATCTTCCCCATTTTTCTTCTTCTCTCAACCGAAAATATTAGCCATAAGAGGGGTTTTGAAAGCAAAAAATTTTCAGCAACTTTTCACCCTAGCAAGTAAGTGATTTTGGTGGCCTTTCTTAATAATTTTTGTACTTTTGAGATCCTTGTAGCTTGAGGTAACTAATAGGGGACTATTATGCAAAATGGTTGAAAGTATAGGGCTTTTCTATGAGATCATTAGTGTTGTTTTCTAAAATTTTATGGAAGAAAATGAGTCTTGGTTGTTAAATAAACAACTTTTATGAAAGGTGTTTCAATGAAAACACCAAAAAGGACCCTTTTGTAAAGGTTGTAAAATAGGTGGTAAATGTGTGTAATAATTAAAATCTTGAGTTTCTATAAGAGGAAATATGAATCGGATAGACTCGAGTGTGTGAAAAATTGAATACATTTCATTTTACGAGCTTAGGGGTAAAATCATCATTTTATGAAGGTCTAAGGGCAAAATGGTAATTTTTATAAAGTAAAAATTTTTAAGATGTCTTGATTTATATGGTAATTAAATAAGTGGAATTGTTATTTTAGATCAAGAAAGATGAAGCCCGGACCAAACCGAGGCAAGGACAAGGTCGTGGACTAAATTGAACAATTCCATATATATTTTGGTACCGAGGTAAGTTTGTGTGAAATTAAAACTACATAATGCTATTATGTTCTTAATTTCTTGATATCATGGGAAATGTATATTATTCCTATAAAATTGATTGATGAAGCTTTGATGAAAGTATGATATTATATTAGGACAAAGTCGCGATTAAACATTCGGAATAGCAAGGATACTATTATCATGACATGAGGGAATGTAGGTTCCGTATAAGACCATGTTTGGGACATGGCCTCGGCATCGAAGAAAGATCTTGTGTAAGACCATGTCTGGGACATGGAATCGACATCGATATACGATCTCGTAGAAGACCATATCTGGTATATGGCATCGACATCGAGATATGAGATCCCGTGTAAGACCATATCTAGGATATGGCATCAACATCGAGATGTGATCCCATGTAAGACCATATCTAGGATATGACATTGGCATCGTGTTACATGTATGATGAGATTGAGTATCCTTCAATTTTCCAAGTAGTTCAACGGGTAAAGAGCTAAGTTTATGTTAAAGATGATAATGAGTTAAGCTTATGTTCAAGATAGCGTAAATGCTAAATTATGTGATGAAGTGATACATGTACCCATGAGTAAAATATGAGATATGAATCCGAAATGTGATATATGATTGGTAAGAGTAATCATGAGTAAGTTGTGTCAAGTGCTTGAGAACTTGTGTTGCTGTTATCCAATAAGATGAATGGATATTACCATAAGTCTTTATGTTGCTATTTATTTCATACAAACTTACTAAGCTTTATGCTTACCCTCTCATTTTCCTTTTCCTTGTAGTATCGCCAAGCTAACTCGGGGATCATAGGACGTCAGAGTTCGGATGACACTATTAACTTCTCTTTGGTATAGCAAAGTTTGATTAATTTTGAGTATGACATGTTTAGGAACTTGGTTATTTTGTGAAATATCATATTTGTTAGCCAATGTGTGGCTATTTGTAACACCCCTAACCCATAACCGTCACAGGAATAGGGTCAAAGGTGTTACCAGATAGATTGAAAACATTTATAACATTTCATTCATCTATCATACACATAATATCCCTTAAGTGAGTCATCGAGACCCTAAGCATGCTTATAATTGAATCGAGACTAAAACGAAACACATAAAAAGTTTCATGAAAATTAAAAACTTTTCTATAATACAGGGGACACACGCCCGTGGGGGTAGGCCGTGCCCCCACCCACGGCTACAAGACACACCGTATGTCCTCCCCATGGTTGAAACTGACTTATGTACCATGGCCACCAGGCACGCCCGTGTACCCTGGCTGTGGCCGATCTTGCCAAATACCACACGACTACCAGGCACGTCCGTGTGCCTTGGCCATGTCCCACTAGGCCATATACTGACTTTACCCCACGGTCCCTAGGCACGCCCGTGTGCCATGATCGTGTGACATTATAGGTCATTTGAAAGACCAAAATACCACCCAAATGGGTCATACCTACAAGCAACATTTTCCATCACATATCATGCATATATGACAACCAAAAACATACCAAATTGACCATTCAATCTATACATTCAATGCCAATCTCATTCATGCCAAATTACAAACTAAAACTCATATCATTACAAGCATAGATCATCCATTTGCTTAGCCAAAACTTAATCATACCAGAACATACTTTAGATACCCCATTCATTCAAGCATTTTATCAATTCAAAACTTGCCAAAACACATGGCTAAGTTCACTTCATAAACATATACACATATCTAGCCTATACATGCCATATTAAGCTATAAACATTTTCAAAAGGTACCAAAAAGAGTTTAGTAGTGTGATGGCGATCCTTGATGGTCCTGAGCCTTCAGTAGCTTTGACGACCTATAAAACAGAGAAAACACACACACAGAGTAAGCTTTCCAAATGCTTAGTAAGTCAATATACAAACAAACTTAGCATAGAATGCATATTATGCAAGTAGATACAATGGCACATCTCAATCACTTAGCAAATCGTCACATATATAACTTGGTTCATAAACTTGACCATATTGTCCACATTTAAAATTCAATAATCATATAAGCACATAGCTCATCTAGCCAAAAATTTGCTTATCGTATCATCAATTCCATATACATAATATCATAGTAAGATCACATAGATGCTTACCTTGTATACACAATTAGTGTATATTCAGCGTACCTGAAATGTATTTATAATCACATTCATAGCTCGGATTTGTAATTCGTATCATAGACTTGCCTGTTGAAACAATAGGAATCTAGTAGGATGCTCGAAGAATTTGGAATTGTCGTACAATGCCAACGTCCCAGAGGAGGTCTTACATGCACACAGATATCGATTCCACTATCCCAGATAGGGTCTTATACAAATCAATATGATGCCGATGTCCCAGAATGGTCTTATACGTAAAACTCATATCGATGCCAACGTCCCAGACGTGGTCTTACACGTTAAGCCCATATCGATGCCAACGTCCTAGACGTGGTCTTACACATAAATCTCATATTGATGCCAACATCCCAGACGTGCTCTTACATGAAATCACAAATCAACGCCAACGGATGTACGGACTAATCCTATTTATTCCTAGGTTCATACGGGACTTCTCGGACTTTGTCACTATATCGACTTATCTCGGAATTCATGAACATAGCATCTCATACACATTCATTATCATCAATAGCCATATGGATATATATATATATATTCAGTTCAATACAAATACGTTTATTTGCATAGTGACTTACCTCGGATTCGGTTTATCGAAATGAAAATGACTACTCGGTTACTTTCACTTTCCCGCCATCTAAGTCTGTTTTCCTCGGTTCTTGATCTAAACATATTCAAAATTGAACCTGTTATTCACTAATTCATTCAATTCAATCCAAGAACACATTTTTAGGGCTATTTACAAATTAACCCTCATATTTGCACAATTTATCAATTTAATCCATTTTTCTCAAAACATCAAATTAATAAAATCAACATATACACAAGCTTAGCTGAATACTTATGAACATCATACAAACCCATACTTTTCATCAAATTTGCAATTTAGTCCTTCAATTCACCATTTTCACAATTTAGCCCTATTTAACTAAATTCATCAAAACTTCAAAAACATACATGTTCATCTTGCTCAAATATTTCATGTTTCATCATCAAACATCACATATCTCACGAATTCATCAATTGCATATTTCACATACATCATCAAAACACAAAATTAAGGCATGGATTTTATAGATCTCAAAGCAACGATTTCGAAAACGTAGAAATTATCAAAAATCGAAACCAAATCATACCTTAATTTTGGCTTGTAAGTGCCGAATCCTAGCTCAATTTTTCTTTCTTTTCTTTGGTTATTTCAGTCAAAAGAAGAGAATTAAAAGATGAACACTCATATTTTGTTTCATTAAAACTAATGTTAATAAACCAATTACCAAAATAGCCTTCATTCATATAATTAAAACAATTATACTATATGGACATTTAAGAATTTTATCCATCCACTAAACATGATAATGGCTTAATTGCCATACAAGTCCTCCATCTTTTCAAAGCCACAACATATAAGTGCTTTAACATATAGCAAGCAACTTTCACATTTAATGCAATTCAATCCTTTTGTCAAATTAAACACATAGACAAAAAAATTTACTTATGGAAATTTAACACATGCTTAGTCACATCTCAACGGCACAGTAAATAATATTAAAATATTATGTAGACTTAATTTATGGTCTTGAAACCACTGTACTGACTAGGGTATAAATTAGATTGTTACACTATTAATGTCATTTAATTCATTATGTAAATGGCCATTGGAAATTGGCCAATACTTGATAAGTTTTATATTTAATGATGATGAAGTTCATGAAGTGCATGCTATTATGATTGGATGAATAATGAGTAAAGTATACACATGATGAATGTAGTGAAAACCTATGTGTGAATGTCTTGATTTTGGGTATTAGAAGTGCCTTATGGTCATGTTGTGTGTTAAAGTGAAATGGTATAAGTGTGGTTGCTTTTTAGGGTGGCAATTTGCTTGGTGGTTAGCCTTATAATTGTCCATATGGGTAGACACACGGGCGTGTGTCTAGGCCATGTGTGACATATGGTCAGCCCCATGGGCGTGTTGATAGGCCGGGTGTCCCAATGCATGCTAAGTTGGAAAATTAGAATGTCCAGTAGTAACCACATGGGTTGAGACATGGTCGTGTGTTTCAATCCGTATGGAAGACACGGCCATAGAGCATAAGCGTGTGCTCAGGCCGTGTGCAGTCTGCACCTAAAATTAAGAATTTAATTCACACATGGTCTAAAGACACAGACGTGTGCCTTGGCCTTGTGACCCTATGGGGATGATGACGTCAAAATAGAATGTCAAGGTTTTTGCACACGGGCTAAAACACGGCCGTGTCTAGGCTATGTGAGGGATATGATCCATGGACACGGAAGTGTGCCCGACTGTGTGAAAACCCCAGTAGGTTCATAAGGAAAAGTAAAATCCATACGGACTAGGGACATGGGCATGTGTGATCACATGGTCTGCCCACACGGATGTGTCCCTTACCACAGGAATGTGGCCTTGTTTAAAGCAAAAATTTTTAAGTGTTCAAAAATTTCTAGTTTAGTCTCGAACCATTCCGTATGTATGTTTAAGGTCTCGTAGACCTATAAGAGGGACGTTATAGTTTCGAATGAAAAGTTTTAAGTTGAAATGAGATTTTATGGCCGAAGTTGTATGTTTGAGTAAGTTAACTACGATAATGCCTTGTACCCGGTTTCGACATCGAATACGGGTAAAGGATGTTTAATTTAATGGTATTAGAGTTACGGTTTAGTCAATTCTCGGGCTAACGTAGCTTAAGCATGAGTCTAGGTATACATGCCATGCGTATGAGTATTTAAATAATGATAGTGTGATGACTCCTGATGATTTAAATTATGTTGTCATATAGTAAATGGATCCCGATAGAGTTGTGACAGATGACATAAAAAGTAACGCGCCGGCCCCAGCCCAAGGGTCGGTGCTGACTGAGAATGAGAATAGACCAGCAACTGTGAGTCAAGGAGGAGTAGAAGAGGTTAGGGAAGCCTTTCTCCACATAATGGATGCTTGGTACATGGAGTTCATTCGTATGAACCCGAATGCTCAAGCCCTCCACCCCAACCTATTCCTCAGCCTACCCTTGTAGCTCCCTAAGTTGTGGAAGTAGTAAGAAGAGAAAAGCCTCCGGTTGATAAAATTTGGAAAAAAGAGCTGAGGAATTTTGAGCTAACAAAGATGATGATCTAGAAAGAGCAGAATTCTGGCTTGAAAATACCATCAGGGTATTTGATGAGTTGTCCTGTACACTTGAAGAGTGTATGAAATGTGTGGTATCTCTCTTTAGAGATTCAACTTACTAGTGGTGGAACACCCTTGTGTCGGTTGTACCAATGGAGAAAATTAATTGGGAATTCTTCCAAGAAGAGTTTCGAAAGAAGTACATTAACCAAAGATTTATTGATCAAAAGAGAAAGGAATTCCTTAAGCTAAAGCAAGGTAGAATGACGGTGACTGAATATGAACGTGAGTTCGTAAGGCTTAGTAAATATGCCTAGGAGTGCGTGTCCACTGAGGCCATCATGTGCAAAAGGTTTGAGGATGAATTAAATGAGGATATTTGGTTGTATATTGGTGTTCTAGAACTAAAAGAATTTGTTGTGTTAGTAGATAGAGCTTGCAAGGCCGACGAGTTGGCCAAGAAGAAAAGAAATGTTGAAATCGAGTCCCATTACTCGAGGAAGAGACAACTGAGTAAGTCATTCCAATCCTCATCTAAGAAGTCAAGAGATTTCACTACTCGATCAACCACTTCGACTGGGTTTTCAAATAGAAGTAAAGGTAAACAATACTCGGGGTCTAAAGCTCAGACCATTTTGGTTGGTAGTGTTGGCAACGCTTGACCAAGTAGACCAAGTGTCCATAGTGTGGTAGACGTCATCCCAGGGAGTGTCGAGTAAACAAGAAAGAGAAATCTTAGAGTGCAAGATCGAGAAGTACAACTAGAGGAAGACTGCAGAGAAATCTGGGAAACGAAATGAGTAGTAAGAATACCTTCAGAGAGGAGGCTGCAAGATTTGAGGGTAGAGTGTCTGCAAGGACTTATGCCATTCGTGCTCGCGAAGAGGCGTCTGGATGTAATTACGGGTACATTTTCTCTCTATGACACTTATGTTGTTGCTTTAATTGATTCGAGATCTACCCACTCATATATTTGCATGAAATTATGTGCCTGTAGAGTCTACAGAATTTCTAATAAAAGTGTCAAACCCCCTAGGCAAATGTGTGTTAGTTGATAAAGTATGTAAAGATTTCCTTTAATGATTAAAGGTCATTATTTTCTGGCAAATCTCATGCTATTGCCATTTGATGAATTCGATGTAATTATGGGTATTGATTGGTTAACTACCCATGATATGATAGTAAATTGTGGAAGGAAATTTGTTGAGTTAAAAAGTGAAAATGAGGATATTCTTCGTGTTGCATCAGATGATCAAGACAGATTGCCTGTAGCGATTTCTCATATATTTGCTCAAAAATATGTAAGAAAAGGATATGAAGCTTATCTTGCCTTTGTGATGAATGCCGAAGAGACTGAGTTAAGAATTGAATCGATGCCCATAGTATGCGAGTATCTAGATGTTTTCCCGGAAGAACTGCCAGGGTTGCCTCTGGTTAGAGAGATTGAATTTGGCATTGAGTTGGCCCCTGGTACTGCACCTATATCGATTGCCCCATACAGAATGGCTCCAATCGAGTTAAAAGAACTGAAGGCACAGCTACAAGAGTTGACGGTCAAAGGCTTTGCAAGACCGAGTTATTCTCTGTTGGGTGCTCCGTATTATTTGTGAAAAAGAAAGATGGTTCTATGAGGCTATATATAGGTTATCGGTAGCTTAATAAGGTAGCCATGAAGAACAAATACCCATTGCCAAGAATCAATGATTTGTTTGACCAATTGAAGGGAGCTACTGTGTTTTCCAAGATAGACTTGAGGTTTGGTTATTATCGCTGAGGGTCAAAGACTCGGATGTGTCAAAAATAGAATTTCGGACAAGGTATGGTCATTACGGATTTTTAGTCATGCCTTTTGGTTTAACAAATGCCCTTGCTATGTTTATGGATTTGATGAACCATATTTTTCATCCATATTTGGACGAAATTGTTGTAGTCTTTATTGACGATATACTGATTTACTCTCGCAATAAAAACAAGCATGCTGAGCACTTGAGGATGATTTTACAAATTTTACGAGGTAATCAATTATATTCCAAGTTTAGTAAGAGTGAATTTTGGCTTAAATAAGTTGAATTTTTGGGGCACATTGTCTCGGGAGATGGAGTTAGAGTTGACCCAAGTAAGATCTCAGCAATTATGGATTGGAAATCGCCAAGGAACATATCTGAGGTTAGAAGTTTTCTGGGCCTAGCTGGCTACTATAGACGATTTGTCAAGGGATTTTCTACGATAGCTACTCCAATGACGAGGCTACTACAAAAAGATGTGAAGTTTGAGTGGACAGAAAAGTGCCAACATAGTTTTGAGAAACTTAAGGCGTTGTTGATTAAGGCTCCAATTTTGTACAACCTGAGTCGGAAAAGGAATTTGTGGTCTATAGCGATGCATCTTTGAATGGATTGGGTTGTGCACTTATACAAGAAGGTAAGGTGATAGCATATGCCTCTAGACAATTAAAGCCGCACGAGAAAAATTACCCGACCCATGATTTAGAATTAGCCGCCATTGTATTTGCATTGAAGATATGGAGACACCATTTGTACGGTGAGAAATGTCAGATATTCACTGATCATAAGAGCCTAAAGTACTTGATGACTCAAAAAGAATTGAATTTAAGGCAGAGAAGATGGTTAGAGTTAATAAAGGATTACGAGTTAGTGATTGTCTACCATCCGGGAAAGGAAAATGTGGTCACCGATGCCTTGAGTAGAAAATCCTTGTTTGCATTGAGAGCCATGAATACACGGATGACTTTGTCAGATGATGGTTGTATCATAGCTAAGTTGAGAGGCTAGACCGATGTTTCTCTAAGAGATTTGGGATGCTTAAAAGGTGATAATGACTTGTAAACCAAAAGAGTTTAGTGTGAGTCAGGTGTTGAGTCAGACTTTCGGATTAATTCTAATGGATGTTTGATGTTCCAAGACAGAGTCTGTGTTTCAAGAGATGATGAGCTTATTCAAAAATTTTACATGAGGCACATAGCGGATGTTTTGGCACCACCAGTGGTTTGGTACCACACGATGGCTGCTTAGTGCATGTTAACTTAGTTATAATTTGTGTATGATAAACCGGGGAAGGGTTACACATTGAACCTTCTCCTTTAACTTTTCAGTGACGGATGGACTCGACGGTGAAAATGTGGATTAAATGAAAAATGTATAACGACTTGAACAAATAGTATTGATGGCCAAGTATAAAGAAAGATATTTCATAGGCTAAACACGAGTTTGTATCTTTGCAAAAGTATCCAAAATTTTGTATTTCAAAATAATGCCCTAACTTTGAAATTTACAAAATTAGATGCCTAACTTGACAAATTTTCGTAAATACCTCGAAATTTCAAAGCGTCTGATTTTTAAAGTTTTAAAATTTCTCTGGTTATTGAAAATACCCCGTAGGAAAATGATGAAAATACCACGATAGAAACAGACGTAAATTGAAAGAGTGAGTGTGTATGGAAGGTATTAGGAATTTGGATGTGCTTTCTGTGTGAACTAGGATAGAGGACTTAAAACTTTGATTGATCGAAAGAATCTTATTAAACTCTCTTCATAAAATTTCTTCACGGATAACCAAGTGAAACAAGTACTAATCCATAAAATTTCTTAAAGTGCAATAGTTAGAATGAGCTCTAGAGGGCGTGGCCGTCGTGGACGCCAGAGGATGACCATGTCGAGAACCCGTTAGGTCGGGTCAGGATCGAGAATGAGGTACCACCGCCACCACCACTCCCAACTTTTGAGCCGAGGAGTAGGATCGACGGGAGGTGAGGCGAGATCGCAAGTCGTGTTGCGAGTCCTTGAGATGGTGGTCAGGGCAAGTGGAGGTATGGGAGCTCGAAATCATGACCAGCGACTCGATCCAACAAATTGAGGTATTCCGGGGTGTATCGGGAGTGGCACCCAGTGCGGTGGAATATTGGTTAGAATCGACTGAGAGGATCATGGATGATCTCGATCTGACAAGTGAGGAGAAGCTGAAAGGAGCGGTGTCGCTTCTAAAGGATGAGTCATATCAGTGGTGGCTCACGGTTCGGGATGGTGCCACGGCAGATGACCTTACTTGGGAGTATTTCAAAGCTACTTATCAGAAGAAGTATGTGGGCACCAGCTACATTGATGCGCAGAGGAAAGCTTTTCTGGGGTTGGTACAAGGAAATAAGTCTGTATCGGAGTATGAAGCAGAATTCTTGAGGCTGAGCCGCTATGCTCGGGGAATTGTGTCAACAGAGCATGATCGTTGTGTCCGCTTTGAAGATGACTTAGGGATGATTTAAGGTTCTTGATTGCTTCACATAGGAGCGTGAGTTTTACATCTTAGTGGAAAAGGCTAAAGTAGTCAGAAGGGGTCAAGGAGTCCGTGAGACGTAACTACGATAGGAACAAGCGAAAAAGAGGATTTGGGTCGTCTGGATCGGGTAATAATGCGGAAGAAGGCTAGGCAGTGGGCCGAATCAGCAGAAGGCCCATGGCTACTAATCGAGAGACCATTTCCAAGGCAAATTGTGGGAAATCACATTGGGGAGGATGTTGGACTGGTGAAAGAGGATGCTTTGAATGTGGATCGTTGGATCACCGTGTAAGGGATTCTCCTCGGAAGTTAGCTAAGAACCAGCTAGAGGGTCAAAACCGTGCTCAGGCTAGAAACGTAGGGCCACCACAGAGGGGTCGTGGTAATAGTAGAGGAGGCAATGGTTCTAGTCGAGGTCGCGAAATTTTGGGCGAGGTGCAAGCAACACAGGCAAAGCGACCTAGTTTAGTCTATGACAAAGGCGTCGAGAGGAGGGTGACGACCGGACGTCATAACCCAGACGTTCCTAATTTTGGTCTTTCATATGTTGCATTAATTGATGTGGGTTCGACGCATTCATACATTGCTAGTAGTGTGGTAGAGACTATGAATCTAGACTTTGAGACTACTTCTAGGGAGATGACAGTAATTAGCCCTTTAGGTCACTCTGTAATTGTAAACAAGTTATATAGAGATGTACCCCTAGAACTCCAAGGGGTAGTGTTGTTGGCCGATCTAATGGAACTGCCATTTGGGGAGTTCGATTTGATTCCTAGAATGGACTGGTTGGTTAAGTATCGCAAAAGTGGATTTGCCGCTAAGCGCATGGTTCTAAAGATGGTGAGGGTGATGAAGTGGTCATGATAGGTAATAGAAGAGATTACCTATCCAACGTGGTGTCTGCGTTAAAAAGCGAGAAGATGGTCGAGAAAGGGTGTGAGGCGTTTTGGTTCGAATATGTGCCTTGGAGGCTAAAGAGTCGTGATTGAGAAGGTCCGAACGGTAGGGGAATTCGCTGATGTGTTTCCAGAAGAACTTTCGGGTCTGCCTCTAGATCGAAAAGTTAAATTCGGTATAGGCTTGTTACCCGAAACGGGGCCTGTGTCTATAGCACCATACCGAATGGCACCGAAGGAATTGGTGGAGCTAAAGGCTCAAATTCAGGAGCTCTTGGACCGAGGGTTTATCCGACCAAGTATATCTCCGTGGGGAGTACATCATCGTTTGTCAAGAAGAAATACGGGTCAATGCAGATGTGTATCGACTACCGTCAGCTAAATAAGTTAACGATCAAAACAAGTATCCGTTGCCTGGATTGATGACTTGTTTGACCAACTGAAGGTGCATCAATTTTCTCAAGATAGACCTTAGGTGGTTATCATCAACTTAAGGTGAAGGAGGGTGATGTTCACAAGACGGCATTCCGTACTCGTTATGGGCATTACGAAGTTTCTAGTGATGCCATTTGGGTTGACCAACGACCTACAAACATTCATGGACTTAATGAATAGGGTGTTTCAGCAGTACTTGGATCAATTTGTCGTGGGGTTTATTCAAAGACGGAGGAGGAGCATGACATGCATTTGCGTATAGTTTTACAAATACCGAGGAGAAGCGATTATATGCCAAATTCAAGAAATGTGAATTTTGGCTTAGGAGGTGGCTTTCTTAGGTCACGTGGTGTCAGCGGAAGGGATTAGAGTGGACCCTCGCAAGGTTGAAGCGGTGTTGGATTGGAAACCGCCTAAGTCAGTGGCAGAAATTTGAAGTTTTCTGGGTCTGACATGGTACTATCGAAGATTTGTGGAAGGGTTCTCTTTAATCGCAGCACCACTAACTAAGTTATTAAGAAAAGGAGTTCCATTTGTATGGTCGAAGAAATAGCAGGAAAGTTTTGATAAGCTAAGGAAGATTCGACGGAAGCTCCGATTCTGCATCTGACTGAGGCGTGGAAGTTGTTTACGCCATCGTGATCGTCCCATCTGAGGTTGGCATGTGTATTGATGCGGGAAGGAAGGTAGTGGCCTATGCATCCCATCGCCTAACACCGCATGAGGTTAACTATCCGACTCACGACTTGGAATTAGCGGCAGTAGTCTTCGCTTTGAAAATATAGAGGCATTACTTGTATGGGGAAAAGTTGATAGTCTACACGGATCACAAAAGTTTGAGGTATCTCTTGACTCAGAAGGATTTGAACTTGAGATGGCGTCGATGGATTGAACTGCTGAAGGATTACGATCGCTCAATTGAGTACCATCGAGCAAGGCTAACGTGGTGGTGATCGTTGAGTAGGAAGGTCGAAGCGGACTTAAGGGTGATGTTTGCTCACCTCGATCTATCTGACGATGGAAGTCTTTTGGCGAACTACAAGTTAAGTGACTTAGATCGAGGAGATTAAGGAAAAATAGTTAGTAGATGAAAGTTTGAATGCTTGTGAGATTGCAAGTTCAAGATGGTGGTTTGGAAGGGTATAGTTTGTTTGGTGATGGAGTATTATGTTTTCAAGGGCAAGCTTGTATGCGAAAGATGTTGAATTGAGGCAAAGAATTCTTCAAGATGCATATAGCAGCCCATACGCTATGCATCCTGGAGGTAGCAAGATGTATGGAGATTTGCGAAAGCTTGATTACGGTGGCGTGGCTAAAGCGAGGTAATTGAATTTGTGGGAAGGTGTCTAACGTGTCAGCAGGTTAAGGCTGAACACCAGTTGCCATCAGGGTTACTTCAACCAGTGAAGATCCCTCAGTGGAAATGGGAGAGGATCACTATGGATTTTGTTAGTGGGCTACCCCTCACGCCCAGCAAGAAGGACACTGTTTGGGTGATTGTGGACCGTCTGACTAAATTAGCTCACTTCATACCGGTAAGGGTGGATTACTCACTTCAGAAGCTAGCTAAGCTGTATGTGTCAAAAATAGTGAGGTTACATGGTGTGCCAGTATCGATCATCTCAGATAGGGATCCCAGATTTACGTCAAGGTTCTAGAAAGCGTTGCATCAGGCTTTGGGTACACGATTGGATTTCAGTACAGCATTCCATCCACAGTCTGACGGGCAGTCGGAAAGGGTCATACAGATTTTAGAGGACATGTTGAGAGGTTGTGTTCTGGATTTCAGTGGTAGTTGGGAAGAGTATCTACCGTTGGTTGAATTCGCTTATAACAATAGTTATCAAGTGAGTATCTAGATGGCACCATATGAAGCACTGTATGGACGAAAATGTCGTACTTCTACGTGTTGGACGAAATTAGGTGAACGACAAGTTTTGGGTCCAGAGTTGGTGACGAAAACTGAAGATAAAGTTAAGGTGATTCGGGCTCGTCTCAAGGAAGCATCGGATAGGCAGAAATCTTATGCTGATCTTAAGCGTAAGGAAATGGAATATGCAGTAGGAGATAAAATTTTTCTGAAAGTGTCGCCTTGGAAGAAGGTATTAAGGTTTGGGCGAAAGGGAAGCTAAGTCCTAAGTTCATCTAGCCATATACAGTGTTAAAGCGAGTGGGTTCGGTAGCTTACCAGCTCGAGCTACCGACAAAGTTGAGTTAGATTCATGACGTCTTCCATGTATCAATGCTTAGGCGATATCGGTCAGATCCATCACACGTTGTGCCAGTGGCAGAGATTGAGGTAAACTCAGACTTATCTTTTGAGGAAGAACGAGTTCAGATCTTAGATCGGGATGTCAAAGTTCTACGTAGGAAGTCAGTACCTTTGGTGAAAGTGCTATGGCGAAACCATGGTGCGAAGGAAGCTACGTGGGAACCCGAGGATGTGATGCGATAGCAATACCCCCACCTCTTCTGATCAGGTAATTTCGAGGCCGAAATTATTTTAAGGGGGTAGAACTGTAACATCCTAAAATAGGGGTTATTCGTGATTAAATTATTTTGCTTGTGATTGAATTCTTTGTGGTGTTATTCGTGGAGTAATAGGACTTAGTCATGGATCTTGAGTAGGCTCGTAATGGTAGAAAAATTCATTTGTAAGCTTTAAAGATAGGGAGCCTTAGTAGGTAGGGGTTACAAGTTTAAATGAGGAATATTTGACACTAATAAGGCCTTGGAAAAGTGGCAAGGAGATGCCACTTAAAATCTTGGAATTGACGCCACAAGGGAGCAAGGGAGCCTATGTTCGAGTCGCAGGATTCTCCTTTTGCTCTTTATTTTGAACTGAAGAGAGAGAGAGAGAAGTGCTCAATTTAAACTTCAGGATAATAAGGATATTATTAGGATTTAATTAGATTTTATGTGAATAATCTTTAATAGTTGGCGGAGAGAAAATATAGGCTTTGACTAATTCAAATTTGTTTGAATTAGTGGCCAAGAGTGATTCAAGGAAGTGGCGAATTTTGAACTCCTTGTTCGTGGGGAGTGGACGCAAAGAGACTAGGTGAAGGGGTGCCGAATTTTCTTAAGGCACCTATTCATCTTTTATTTTTTCTTTTTCCCTTTGCAATAGCCGAATGTCCCTACTCTCTCATCTTCCATCTCTTTTTCCTCTAATTCTTCTTTTCTAGAGATACCAAAATCACCATTATTATTTCTTCTTTTCTTCTTTGTGCCTAAAATGTAAACTCTCTACTCTTCTTTGCTGAAAGCCCATCTTCTTCATCATTATTTCTTTCTCTCTAGCCGAATCTACTCCCTACCTTTGTGCCAAAATTTCCTTTCTTCTATTTAGATCCATTTGGCCGAATATCAGGAAGGCATAGGTGCTTTCGGGATTTCTTTGTCCAATCGGTTATGAAGGTACTCGGGATTTTGAAGTATTGGTCAAGCCTCCATTCGTTAGCAATCGGTCTTGGTAAGTGGTGGTAAGGATCTATTTTAGTAAACCATTTAGTTGGTATTTGAAAGTCGAAGGCTATTGTTGTGGTCGCTAATGATTGTCGATTGTAGGAAAGTGAAGCAGATTTGCGTATCGTGAGGTGGTTAGTGTTCAAGAGGCGTTTAGGTGAGGTTTTGGGTTCTTACGATTAACCCTTTGGATTTATTGGGTTTGGCCGAATGGTCTATGGCACTAATCTCATGTTTGGCCGAATATAGGAGCAAGGATATCTTGTGTGGCCGATTGTCTCTTTGGGATTTAGGGCTATCGTGGGTAGCAGTGTGTACATACACACTTTATAACTAACAACCGTGCTAAATACATTATGTATGCTAAAACTGGATTGATGTAGATTTGGACCTAATACCATAAAGGTATAAGCAAGGATTCAGGTAAGACCTTGTCGATTTGAGATAACTATATGATGCATGATTGATACAAGGCATATTTGGTATATGTGGCATATAAAGCTATGGTTATTGATAAATCCAGTGTATGTTGCTAAATAAGCATGTTGGCATGATTTACATTAAATGCATATCATTGATTGATGTGGGTTAAATGAGTGGAGGGGAAGTGATATCCGTGTTCACGGACACGGTGGTTTGGTACCACATTTCGTGACTAAGGTCACAGAGGTTTGGCACCTCATAGCGTCTTGTCGGTGGCTTAGCACCACGATGGGTTGGCCCTACGATTGATATTATGGGATCGTAAATCGGTGATTTGGTATCACACGGGTTGGCCCCACAACTTGTTATATGTGACTTGGTCACCGGTGGTTTGGCACCACCAGAGTTTGGCACCACAATATTGATGGATATCGTGACTTTGAGTCACCGGTGGTTTGGCACCACCAAAGTGGTTTGGTACCACACGGGGTAGAGAAAGGTGTTTTGGATGGCTAGGTTGGGTGCATGTTAAACTTAGTGCATGTTAACTTAGTTATAATTTGTGTATGATGTTGCATTAAAGCGGGGAAGGGTTACACATTGAGTCTTGGTGACTCACCTTCTCCTTTAACTTTTCAGTGACTCGTAGATCGCGGATGAGGGCCGGATGGACTCGAGGTGGCCATCTTTGTGAAAATGTGGATTAAATGAATTTTAAGCTATTTTATTTAATTGTCGGTTTATTTGTTCAAGTTGTAATAAGGCCTCCTAAGATTTTACTTTGATTATTTTACATGTTTTGGATAATTTGTTTAAACTACTTAGTGACTTTAAAATGGGTACACACGTTTTCTTAAATTCAAACGTAAATGTTTTAACCTTTGGGTACATTTGATAATTCAACCTATTAGGTTCTGATGGTTTTCATAAACAATGGTTTTAAAACAAGACAGTATTTTACTTTAAATTAAATCGGATAAAGGGATTTTTCAAAATGTTTTCTCCAGAACATACCAAATTGATTCGTAATGGATCGGGTTTGGGGTGTTACATTGTCGACAAGTGAAGGCTGAACACCAAGAACCTTTGGGTCTAATTCAACCTATTATGGTTCCCGAGTGGAAATGGGATCGTATTACTATGGACTTTGTGATGGGTTTGCCCTTGACATAGAAAAAGAAGGATGTCGTATGGGTCGTGGTTGATAGACTCACAAAGTCATCCCATTTTATACCGGTGCGCATTGATTATTCGCTTGATAAGTTGGCGAATTTGTATGTGTCAGAAATAGTAAGACTTCATGGAGTACCATTCTCGATTATTTCGGATAGAGATCTGAGATTTACGTCACGATTTCGAAAAAAGTTGCAAGAGGCCTTAGGCAAAAAAATGAGCTTTAGTACAACTTTCCATCCGCAAACCGACTTGCAGTTGGAAAGAGTAATACAGATACTTGAAGACATGCTTTGATGTTGTGTTTTGGAATTCCAAGGTAATTGGGAGAAATACTTACTGTTGGTGGAATTTGTCTACAATAACAACTTTCAGTCGAGTTGAAAATGGTGCCTTATGAGGCATTTTATGGGTGTAATTGTTGAACACCTTTGTATTGGATCGAACTTAGAGAAAACCAGATTCACGGGGTCGATTTGGTCAGAGAAACCAAAGAGAAGGTAAAAGTAATTCGTGAATGTTTAAAAGTTGCTTTGGATAGAAAAAAGCCCTACGTGGACTTGAAACGGAAAGAGATTGAGTTTCAAGTGGGTGATAAGGTATTTTTGAAAGTGTCACAATGGAAGAAGTTATTAGATTTGGCCAAAAAGGCAAATTGAGTCCGCGTTTTATTGGATCGTATGAGATTATCGAGAGGATAGGGCCGGTGGCTTATCGATTGGCTTTGCCATATGAGTTGGAAAAGATTCATGATGTATTCCATGTATCTATGTTGCGTCATTACCAATCAGACCCTTCACATGTGATTGTGCCGACAGAGGTTAATATTCAACCGGACATGACTTATGGTAAAGAGCTAGTTAAAATTTTGGCATGAGAAGTCAAGCGGTTAAGAAATAAAAATATAGCCCTTGTGAAGGTATTATGGAAAAGTCATGGGGTAGAAGAGGCTACATGGGAGCCCGAGGAGGCTATGAGTAACCACTGTCCCAACCTTTTTACCGATAAGATTTTCGGGGACAAAAACCCCTAAGGGGGAGAATTGTAATAGCCCGATTTTAGGACTAGTCAGAACAGTGGTTTCATAACCACTAATTCGATGCCAGAGAAATTATTTTTAATATTATTTTATGTGTGATAGCATGATTATATGAGTGCTTGAAAACTTTGGTGCATTAATTTTAGTGATTCATTTTGAAAAAAAGCTACATCGCATAAAGTGCGAAAGTTTTATTTTACAAGCTAAAAGTCTTAAATAGCTATAGAACCTTAATTGAAGGTCCTTAATGTGCAATTAAACCCTTAGAAATAGGGCTAGTCGGCCATAGGGGACAAGAAATGTCAAAATTGGTCAAAGTTGGTGGATTAGGTAGATTAAATTGATGAAATAAAATAAAATAAAGAAAAGCTATCATCTTCCCCATTTTTCTTCTTCTCACTAATGAAAATATTAGCCATAAGAGGGGTTTTGGAAGCCAAAAATTTTTAGCAACTTCTCACCCTCACAAGTAAGTGATTTTGGTGGTCTTTCTTAATAATTTTTGTACTTTTGAGATCCTTGTAGCTTGAGCTAACTAATGAGGGGACTATTATGCAAAATGGTTGAAAGTCTAAGGTTTTCCCATGAGAGCATTAGTGTTATTTTCTGAAATTTTATGGAAGAAAATGAGTCTTGATTGTTAAACAAACAACTTTTATGAAAGGTGTTTCCATGAAAACACCAAAAAGGACCTTTTTGTAAAGGTTGTAAAATAAGTTGTAAATGTGTGTAATAATTAAAATATTGAGTTGATATAAGAGGGAATATGAATTGGCTAGGCTCGGATATGTGAAAAATGAACACATTTCATTTTACGAGCTTAGGGGTAAAATCATAATTTTATGAAGCTCTAAGGGCAAAATGGTAATTTTGCCAAAGTAGAAAATTTTAAGATGTCTTGATTTATATGGTAATTAAATAAGTGAAACTGTTATTTTAGATTAAGAAACACAAAGCCCGGACCAAAATCGAGGCAAGGACAAGGTCGTGGGCTAAATTGAACAATTCCACATATATTTTAATACCGAGGTAAGTTTGTGTGAAATTAAAACTACATAATGCTATTATGCTCTTAATTTCTTGATATCATGAGAAATGTATATTATTCCTATGAAATTGATTGATGAAGCTTTGATGAAATTATGATGATATTATGTTAGAATAAAGTCCCAATTGAACATTCAGAATAGCAAGGATACTATTATCATGACATGAGAGAATGTAGGTTCCGTATAAGACCATGTCTGGGACATGGCCTCGGTATCGAAGAAAGATCTCGTGTAAGACCATGTCTGGGACATGGCATCGAAATCGATATACGATCTCATATAAGACTATATTTGGTATATAGCATTGACATCGATATATGAGATCCCGTGTAAGACCATATCTAGGATAAGGCATTGACATCGAGATGTGATCCCATGTAAGACCATATCAGGAATATGGCATTGGCATCGTGTTACATGTATGATGAGATTGAGTATCCTTCAATTTTCCAAGTAGTTCAACGGGTAAAGAGCTAAGTTTATGTTAAAAATGATAATGAGTTAAGCTTATGTTCAAGATAGCGTAAATGATAAATTATGTGATGAAGTGATACATGGACCCGTGAGTAAAATACGAGATATGAATCCGAAATGTGATATGTGAATGGTAAGAGTAATCATGAGTAAGTTGTGTCAAGTGCTTGAGAACTTGGGTTGCTATTATCCAATAAGATGAATGGATGTTACCATAAGTCTTTATGTTGCTATTTATTTCATGCAAACTTACTAAGCTTTTTACTTACCCTCTCATTTTCCTTTTCCTTGTAATATCACCAAGCTAACTCTGGAATCGTAGGACGTCGGAGTTCGAATCACACTATCAACTTCTCTTTGTTATAGCAAATTT
The DNA here is from genome assembly GCA_025506655.1 of Gossypium rotundifolium. Lineage (NCBI taxonomy): Eukaryota > Viridiplantae > Streptophyta > Magnoliopsida > Malvales > Malvaceae > Gossypium > Gossypium rotundifolium. The sequence continues at coordinate 116,922,668 of CP106732.1, read as the reverse complement.
TGATTAATTTTGAGTATGGCATGTATAGGAACTTGGTTATTTTGTGAAATGTCATATTTGTTAGCTAATGTGTGGCTATTAATGTCATTCAATTCATTTTGTAAATGGCCATTGTAAATTGGCCAATACTTGATAAGTTTTATATTAAATGATGATGGAGTTCATGAAGTGCATGCTATTGTGATTGGATGAGTAATGAGTAAAGTATACACATGATGAATATAGTGTAAACCTATGTGTGAATGTCTTGATTTTGGGTATTAGAAGTGCCTTATGGTCATGTTGTGTGTTAAAGTGAAATGGTATAAGTGTGATTGCTTCTTAGGGTGGCAATTGGCTTGGTGGTTAGCCTTATAATTGTCCACACGGTTAGCCTCGTGGGCGTGTTGATAGGCCGGGTGTCCCCATGCATGCTAAGTTGCCAAATCAAAATGTCCAATAGTAACCACACGGGTTGAGACACGGCAGTGTGTTTCAACCGTGTGTAAGACACGACCATAGAGCATAGGCATGTGCCTAGGCCGTGTGAAGCCTGCACCTAAAATTAGGAATTTAATTCGACACACGGTCTAAGGATACGGATGTGTGCTTTAGCCGTGTGACCTTATGGGGATGATGACGTCAGAAACATAATGTTAAGGATTTTGCACACGGGCTAAGACACGAGCGTGTCTAGGCCATGTGAAGGATACGAGCCATGGACATAGGTGTGTGTCCGGCCATGTGAAAACCCCTGTAGGTTCGAAAGGGAAAATAAAATCACACGGACTAGGGACATGGGTGTGTGTGATCACATGGTCTGCCCACACGGGTGTGTCCCGTACCACACGGGCGTGTGTCCCTATTTTAAGAAAATAATTTTCTAAGTGTTCAAAAGTTTTCGGTTTAGTCCCGAACCATTCCGTATGTATGTTTAAGGTCTTGTAGACCTATAGGAGGGACGTTATAGTTTTGAATGGAAAGTTTTAAGTTGAAATAAGATTTTATGGCCCGAAGTTGTATGTTTGAGTAAGTTAAGTATGGTAATGCCTTGTACCTGGTTCCGGCGTCGGATACGAAGCATTACCATGCATAAACTTACTGAACATTATCGTTATGGGCAACAATTTTTGTTTCGACTTAAAACCTTTCTTTAGTCATCTTGACGATCATACTATGGGCCCTCGAGACCTTACCCATACACCCGAAATTCTTCGAAATTCAATCGAGAACTTTCACTCTCTTTTAAAATTTTCATCCTAAACAGGGGCCACACACCGTAGGGTCTTAGGATACACCCGTGTGCCATTGAGACATGCCTATGATTGACACTCGTGGTCTAAATTGACTAAATCACACGGCCTAGACATGCCAGTGGCCCTGGCCCATGTGGCAAACCTTAAAATTCTGACTTATCCACATGACCTAGACACACGCCCATGTACTAGCCGTGCCTCCCATACGGTCTAGACACACGCCCATGTATCTACTCTTGTGGCCATTTAACAGGCTATCTACTAAACCCTTTGATACCCCACATTATAAACATGCAAGCTTATACCAATCAAGGCATCTCTAAACATAACAAAGGTTCCGTGGCATCTATATCTTCATTCATTTCATTCCCATTTCTACTCAATACCATGCATGCATATTCATCTCTTAAAACAAATCATCCTTTCACATTAATTTGATAACATTAGCCAATTTATTATGGCCCATTTACAAAACGAGTATGAAATATTTATAGCCAACTTTTTGGCCTTTCAACAAAATATGACACAAAATGAACAACTTCCTATGCATGCCATACTCATAATGGAACTTGTCTTTACTATACCAAAAATTAGTTGATAGTGTGATTTCAAACTCCGACGTCCAATGATCCTCGAGCCAACTTGACAAAACTACAAGGAATAGGAAATGAAAGGGGTAAGCATATAGTTTAGTAAGTATTTTTGAAACCCTAGAATAACATAGCTATTCTAATTATATTAATTCGTGTCATGAAACAATGGAAGCATTGGCTCAATAGATAAAAGTACTTACTTGTACTTATTCACACTGATTCTTACCCATCTCAAATCAATATGATCTGGTAACTTTTACTTACTCATGTTTCCTGTATCATTGAGTCACGTGATTTTACACATATGCCATCATAACTATATATTCACATCTTTATCGTTCATATCGTGAACATTGCTCATAGCCATCCATAAATAAGTTTGGATGACGGCCAACTCACATACTTAACTCTTTCAATTTTGAATAAATTGGATAATCATGAATTTTTACAAACTTGACATGCGTGAGTTTTGATGCCAACACCATATCTTGGATATGGTCTTACATGGGATCTTCCCTTAATGTCGATGCCATATCCCAGATATGGTCTTACAGGGTAATCTCATAACTCGATGTCGAAGTCATGTCCTAGACACGGTCTTATACGAGATCTTTCACAGGTGTCGAGGCCATGTCCTAGACATGGTCTTATACGGGACCTTTCCATTCTCATATGCATACATAAGAAGTAAACTTATTCCGGAACTATAACCGGAACTATAATTTAACCTATTCTCACCATTTATTCATCGAGACTTCATAGCTCAATTTTGTTCACAATAACATGCCTTAATATAATAATGAATGATTTCAATATCGAACATTATGAAATGTTAATTTCATACAAACTTACCTCGATTTCTCAAAAAGTGATTTAATGCTCGATTTAGTCCTCAATTTTATTTTTACATCGGTTTCGATTCGGGCTTCGTGTTTCTTGATCTATAATAACAAATTTCTCTTGTTAAAAAAATTCATTGACTAAACCGACTCATATATCATATTTTTGAAAAATTACAATTTTGCCCTAAACTTTCACATAATTACACTTTTGCCCCTAAGCTCGTAAAATGATTTTCATTCAACTTTCTTGCATTTCAAGCCTAGTTGAATCATTTTATCAACTATAGAAACATTATATTCCCACTATTTCACTCATGTATGACCATTTCTATAACTTTATAATTTGGTCCTTTTCATGCATGTTTCATGAAAATCACTTAGAAAAAGATGTTTATCATACATCAAACTTTCATAATCTTCCATAAAACATCAAAATACATGCATGTCATACATGGGTAAATTTTTGAATGTAACCCTAGCTCAAAATATAGCTAGAAATTGCTAAACCGAGCTATAAGGGTTTCAAAAATACGAAGAACATTAAAAACAGGGCTAGGATGCACTTATTTTAAGCTTGAAAATGAAAAAAACCCTAGCTATAGAGTCCTTGCAAATTTTGAAACCTTGGGGAAGAAGATGGACATGATTTTTGGCTTATTTTCCCTTTTATTCTTTAATTAGCCAAATGACCAAAATGCCCTTAATACTCTTTTCTTAAGATTTTTCCTTCCCATGTACCTTTTTTTCCATTATCAAATATAATAGCCTAATTGCTAAATAAGGACCTCTAGGATTTTTCATAATTCTATTTCATACTTGAACCTTCTAGAATCTCACATTTTCCATTCTTTGTAATTTAGTCCTAATGGACAATTAAATCTCTAAATAGTAAAAATTTCTTCATGAAATTTTCACACAATATTATAATCACTTGGTAAGCCTTATAAAAATCATAAAACACATATTTTTACTTCAGATTTGTGGTCTCGCACCATTATTCCGACTAGGCCCTAAGTCGGGCTATTACATTCATTGTCTTTTATAATCAAACGTGGGATGTTGAATTTACAAATAATGGATTTCCAAACAAAAGAATTCATTTTCCTCTCTATTATTGTAGCTAAAGCTTCAGCTTCTATCTACTTTGTAACATAATCCGCAACGACAACTATGAATTTCTTCTGAGTTGTGGCCTTTGAAAATAGACCCAAGATATCTATTCCCAAATTGCAAATGGCTAAGGACCAGACATCATTTGTAGAGGCTCAATTGGTGATCACTACACTAGAGCATGTTTCTGGCAAGAATTACAAGTGCGAACCATGTCAGGTGTATATTTTTGAATGGTTGGCCAATGATATCCCTGCTTGAGAACCTACTGTGCTAACAATGTCCCTCAAGTGATCACCAAATATTCCCTCATGTATCTTCCTCATAACATATCCAACTTTAGTGGGAGTGAGGCATCTCAAAAGTGGTTGGTAGTAACCCTTATTATAAAGTATACCCTCTAACATGACATATCTAAAGGTGATAAATCGAACATTTTTAATTGAATGAAAGTTAAATAACTTGCATATATCAGGATGCATTAAATGTAAATAACAACATCATACCTTGCGGCTTCATGTTGCACTTTGGCCAACTTTTTTTTTGTTCAGCTACTGAATTTCCCCTTGTAAGGCTTGTATTATAGGGGTCATTCATGTTTGTTCTTGATTTAGATCAAGCACTTGTTGACTGTCACAGTTTGGGGTGGCTCTATGTTCTAACAAAACTATAACAGCCTATTTTTTTATGTTGTCAAAAACAGTGATTTCGGGGCCACCAAATCGGACGAGTAAATTTTTAAATATTATATTTAATATTTATGAGTAAAATATGGTTTGTAAAAGGTTTTTGATATGATAATATATGTTATATAAATGATTTTAAGTGGTTTGAACCTAAAGTTAAGTGGTTTTAGAAAATGAGGTATCGGGACCTCATTTCTATAAATTGAGCCATAAATATTTTTATAAATATTTACGGAGTGTCATTAAGGTGGTATAAAATTTTCGTTGAAAAATTTTAACGTTTTGATAGTTAATTAAGAGAAAAGGACCAAATTGAAAAGGTGCAAAACTTGTTAATTAATACATTTAGGTGATTAGATGGTTTAATTAATAAAAGAGGAAGGGATTAAATGATAATTAAGCCATAAATAATGAGTGGGACGGTGTAATAGCCTAAGTTTTAGTGATATTAGAAATAGTGGTTCGAGACCATTAAATCTGACAAATGAACTCAAAGATTGTATTATTTAATATTTACGAGCCAAATGTAGCTTTTAAAAGATTTTTAAAATAGTAAATTGTGTTTTATAAGGGTTTATTTGGTCAAGAAATCGAGAAAAAGAGGTATCAAGATCTCGGTGTTATAAACCGAGTCATAAATATTTTTATAAATATTTACGGAATGTCAATGAAGTAGTATTAAAATTTCGTTAGAAAATTTTGACGTTTGGGTGGTTAATTAAATAAAAAGTACTAAATTGAAAAAAATGTAAAAGTTGCTAGAAGGATTAAATAGCTTAATTTTCAAATGAGGAAGGACCTAAAGTGCAAATAAGCCCAAAGGAGATATTTTGGGCGGCAATAGCTGAGAAAAATCACGAAATGGTTGAAATAAGGGCAAAATTAGAAATTTGCCAAAATTAGCTAAATAAAAAGGGGACCAAATTGGAATATCTAGAATTCTCTTTAATCTCTTCATTTTCTTCAGCTGAAAAACAGCCATGGGAGAGAGTTCAAGCTGGTTTTCATACTCAAGCTTCATGTAAGTTTAATTCTTGCTTTCTCCTTGAAATTTCTATGTTTTTGGACTTTTACAATTGGGTCCAACTTATTAATTCATTAGTTTTTGATTCTATGGCTAATTTTTAAAGTTTATGTGGATTAGTGCTAGAAGAATATGATGAATAAATATTGATTTGAAGCTTTAATTTTGTTATATGATGATTTTATCAAGTGAAATTGATAGAAATTGGTTTTAGGATCTAATTGTGAAAGAGTTGAAATTAAGGCCTAGTGTTAAAATTTTGATTTTCAAAGGTTATGAAGTAATTTAAAATGATAAATAAAAGTATTAAATGAGAAAATTATCTCAATTGAGGGGTTAATTGAGTAAGGACTGAATTGTATGAATTGTGGAATTTGGGACAAAATAGAAATCAACATGTTACACTAAAGCAGTTTTGGAAAGCAACAGTTGTCTAACTTTGAAAAATCACCAAAAATGGTAGAAGTTGAATTAGAAGTTTAGTGAGATATATAATTAAAGCTTGTTGAGTCTATTTTCATATAAAAGAAACAAAGCAAGCAAAGAAAGTATACATATTGAGATATTTAAATTTTTGTAAGACTGGTTTAGAATAACTTCGTGATCCCTGTTCTTAATTTAGAAATTCACTAAAATTGTACAAAAATAATTATGAGTTATAATTTATATGTTTGTATTCCTTAGTGAGCCTATTTTCATTATAAATAATATAAAATACTATATGAAAATTTTAATATGAGATAATTGATTTTAGTTAAGAGAGGTCGAGCTGCTTGACTGTGTAATAGGGAGAACTTAACTAATAAACTTTACTAATTGGCCACACCAAAAATTATGGAAAATTATAGTAAGAATATATGTGAGTCTAGTTTCAAATAAAATTCAATATAAAAATAATTTAGTTACTATGACACGGATGGACAACTTGAATATTCACATAAGTAAATATTGAAAATTATAGAAAATGTTACTTACAAGTGTGTTGTTTATACTAAGGATGTGGATGGAGAGGAGGAGGAGGAAAAATAATATGTGAACGACTTGTATATAAATTGATCACATGATCGATTATAATTGATAAATGTTGAATTAGAAATGATATAATGTTTTATTTGGAATATTTATTATGAAATTATGATTATCGTTATAATACAAAAATTGAACTTGTGAGTTTAAATGGATAAATTTTAGTGATCATTTGTTAATTTTATGAACTTCATGATGTGTTATTTCATATGTATTGATGATAAAATCGTGAATAATATAAAATCATGAAAATTGAATAAATGATCAAAATTGAGCACTTCACTTCAGTAACAAGATGAATTGACGGAAAAGACCATGGTTGAACCATGGCAACAAGTGATAAGTGATAGCTTCGGCTACACTTATCTGATCCAAGACAAGTGAAAGTGATAAGTGGTAGCTCCGGCTACCTGATCAAGTGAAAAGTGGTAGCTCCGGCTACCTGATCAGTGAATAGTGGTAACTCCGGCTACAAGTGACAAGTGATTTCAGTGTAAGACCATATCTGGGATATGGCATCGGTGTGATATGTGTTTAAGATGTAAGACCATAGCTGGGCTATGGCATTCTAGTGAAAAGTGATGAATTGACGGATAAGTCCATGGTTACACCATGGCATAATGATAGTGAAGATGTAAGGCCATGACTGAGCTATGAAAAGACCATAGCTATGTTATGGCATTGGTGATTATTAGTGAAATTCAATGCATACCGGTGCAGACCAATTCCGTAAGACGTTCACCAATTTGACGAAGTTTGGTAAGTGTTACATAGAATTATATGATATAAGGAAATATGAGTTGATGAGACATGAGCACAGAACTTGGTTGATGAATGAGTTCATTTGTGGTTATATATTTGTACACCCTTGAGTGTATTATCCATATGAATTGGTATATCTTGTATGTGTTATTTGAGTTCATAATGTGAAAAGTAAATGTATGTGGAAATTTGAGATGATGATATCAGTATATGGAATCTATTGGTGGATACGTACATCTAAATTTATATGATAGATTTTAGTGAATATTGAAATTGGACTCAATAAGTGATTTGTCAATTTAAATTGTGATTGGCAGGAGGAGTTAGTGAATTGTATGTCTATGAATTGTTACATGTTTTTGTCTAAAATACGAGAAAATGATGGTACTTGATACATGGAAATATGAGATTGTGATATATATATATATATATATATATATATATAACATGGAGTATGTTTGATAAATGTGTTTATTCATAATTACGAAATGTACATCTCAAGTGTACTATTTGTGTAAAGATAATGATTTCAAATTATCTGAAAGTGTTCTGTATTCTTTGGTAATGTCTCGTAACCTTGTTTCGACAACGAATACAGGTTGGGGGTGTTACAGACGGCATAATGGTTGAAAATGAATTAAATAATATAAATTCAATGGCAATTTTTGTAATTAAAGTGAAATTAAAAAAATTAAAGTAACATTAAAACACTTTAATTTGATTTCTTCTTCTTCACTCCACTGAACACCATAGCTATGGAGGGGATTTCGGTTTTGGCTTATTTCCTTTACATGTGAGTATAATCAATCATATTTCTTGTAACTTTTATGTTTTTAAGATCGTTGCAACTAGGTCCAGCTAGCCCGTACCTTTGATTATGAAACTGTTAAAGATTTTGGATGTTTCCATTGATGAATCTAGTGATATTTGATGTTAAATGATGAATTTTAAATATTAGTTGGTATTTAAAAGTATTTTGTTAAGTGATTTTTGATGAAATTATCGATTAAGTACTAAATTATTAAATTAATAAAAGTACAAGGATTTGATGAAAAATTTTCATAAATATGGGTTGTATTGGGAGCTATGAACCTTCTGCTAAGCTCAATTTTGGGTAAAAATGGTTAATTGCATGTTTTAGGCTCATGAACTAAATTGAATAAAAGTAAAACTTTAGGGGTAATTTTGTAAAAATGACTAAATTAAATGAAATGAATTTTTTTATTGTCTAAATTAATATATTAAATGAAATTATTAATTTAGATCAAGATCGGGTGGAAAATCGAGGAAAATGGAAAATTACCAATGTGCCCCTAAATCTTGGTATTTCTGCAATTTAGCCAAGTAAGTTCGTATGAATTGTACTCTGTAAAATTTTAATTAAACTGATTGTTAATGTGTGATTATATTGTGATTAAAACAATATATGTATGTTAGTATGCAATTTATTGTGTTATGAAACGATGAAAATCCAAAGACATACAGTGATTACCGAGTCTCATTTGAAACTTAGGAATTCGTAGGATACAAATGACATGTCATTAGGGTTACTGATTCTCAGCTTGAGAGAGCTTACATGTACAGGAATTGATAGATTACATTTTAGTACACCTCATGTCTGCTTCTCGAGTATCCAACGATATTCTAAATAGTTCAACGGACAATTTTCTGTTACTAGACGAATATGAGATCGATACGAACTAATACAGGTATATACATGAAATACATGGAAATGATGGTATATGATATATTGATATGTATCATGACATGTACATATATGGATATCTTTGATATGTTGATACATGGAAATTATGTAAGTTGAGACGAGTAATAAACTCAAGTATGACATGTTGAGATAATAAGGTTATCGATGTTGAATTTATATGAAATATGTTCAAGTATGCTAACAAGTGTTGTTTGATGCTTAGGAAAGTTCCAAGCTGTTGGTTGAATGGTAATATGTTTAATTATAAGTTGCATTGAAATGGTAAGTGCTCAAATGAAAATATGCTTGAGCTCATGAAAGAGTGGTAAGGTTTAACGTTATTTAAAATCTTACCATGCTAGGGATGATATGTATAAGAGATGTTGTGGATTTATTCATCTTGTGAGTTGTTGAATATAGCTTTATGAATCCTACGATATCGATATTGGATTATCCTTGATATGAATAAATTTCATATTTGAAATGAATTGATATGATTAAAGTTTATATGAGTTTACTAAGCATTCATTGCTTACGTAGTTATTTTCCTTTACATTTTAGATTATCGGAAGCATGATTGGGTTTGAAGCTTGTCGGAGCTATATCACACTATCCATCAGTTCTATATGTACTTTCAGATGTTTTGATTTTGGTTATAATGACATGTATAGGTCATTTTGGCTAAATGTTAGCCTATATGTGTTTTGTTGAGATAAGCCACTTATTTGGCTTGTGTTTTAGCATTTTGGTATGTGCATAATTTGCCTTATAATGTTGATGTGTGGAATGATTTGTGGTTGAATAATGAAAGGTAAAATAGTAGTTAAATATGCATATGAGGTATGTTTTATAACTTGGTGTGATTTGGTACTATGCTATAGTAAGTGTATATGCATTTGATGCTATTGAATAAGTGGTACAATTGGTACCAAACGATAAGTTTTGGTAAATGATTTACATGTTGTGTGTTAATACAATTATACATAAACGTTGGTTGATTTCTTGGTTACATGGATTACATGGTTAAACATGTTTATAATTGTCATTTTAGGTTTCTAAGGGCATATTGGTTGTATATGAATATACTATATGTTCAAGGCTTGAATTTTACTTGTTTTGGATGCCATAATATGGCTTGTTTATATGTACAATGTTAACTGTAGGTACATGCCTTGTTGGGTGAGAAAAATGGCTTATAAAATAGCCTATTTTTGTTTACACGGGCAGAGACACGGCCGTGTGTCCCTTGTATCTTTTAAAGAGTGCAAGTCAATGTACTCACAAGGCCTGGCACACGGGCGTGTGGCTCGGCTGTGTGGCACAAGTCAGTGAGTTACACGGGCACGAACATGAGCTAGGACACGACTGTGTGTCCTAATTTGAATGTCCACACAGCCTAAGGCACGAGCATGTCTCTTGACCATGTGAGTCACACGGCCGTGTGACCCCTACAGTGTTGAAAAGTTTAAATATTTTAAAAAAATTTTGAGTTTTTGATTTAGTCCCAATTTGTTTCTAATACGTAATTTGGGCCTCAAGGGCTCGTATAAGGGACAATATGTATGATTTTGATTTGTTTTTAACATGAATGCTATATGATATGAAATGTTTGAATTTTCTATCTGTTTGATTTATAAACTCCGGTAATGCTCCGTAACCCTATTCCGGCGATGGATTTGGGTTAGGGGTGTTACCAAAATATTCCCTCCTTACTCAATAGCTATATAGGACACGAACTTAGATAAAATGTCAGCTTTGGTGTGCTTTGTCTTAGATAACTATCAGGTTTCTACGTTATCAAATTAAGTGAGAAGTTGGGAAACTATGTCATGGTACTTCTTTAGAATAGGCTATTTTACTTCATATTTTCCATTCACTTACTTCATTACCAACTAAGAATCAGTGTATATTATCAGCTCCCTCGCCCTCAATTGTCGAGCTAATTGTAGCCCAGGAATTAACGTTTCGTACTTTGTAGCGTTGCTAGATGCCTAGAAGTCGAAGGAGAGTCCATATTGCCATTCATTATCATCAGGGTTTATAAGGAGAATGTCTGCTCCTTTTCCTTTTTTGCCATTGAGCCATCCACATAAAATTTTCTAGCATTTCGGCTTCGAAGCTGTAACACCCCTAACCCATAACCATCACTGGATTAGGGTTAAAGGTATTTCCAGACAGATCGAAAACTTTCCTAACATTTCATACATTTCATTCATCAAACATACACACATCCCTTAAATAGGTCAATGAGACCTTAAACATGCTTATAACCTGGGTCGAGACTAAAACGAAACATAAACAGAAGTTCTCAGAAACTTAAAAACTTTTCTAAAATACAGGGGACACACGCCTGTGGGAGGAAACCGTATGCCCACCACGGCTGCTAGACACACCCGTGTGTCCTCTCAGTGGTCGAACCTGACTTCTCACCACGGCCACCAAGCACACTCGTGTACCCTGACCGTGGTCGAACTTGCCAAACCCACACGGCTACCAAGCACCCCCGTGTGCAAAGGCCTTATACTACTAAGCCATATACTAACTTTCTTACACGGCTTCTAGGCACGCCCGTGTGCCATGGCGGCGTGCTCTTAAGATAGCTACTGACTTTACCCCACGGTCACTAGGCACGCTCTTGTGCCATGGCCGTGTGACATTATAGGTCATTTGTAAGACCAAAATGCCACCCACTTGGGTCATACCTACAAGCAACATTTACCATTCCATTTCATGCATATATGACAATCAAAATAATACCAAAATAACCATTCAAACCATGCATTCAAAACCAATTCCAACTATGACAAATTTCAAGACTAAAACTCATCCCATCAAAAGCATAATTCATTCATTTGCTTACTTAAAACTAGACCATTTCATGTGTCATCTAGCCATGCCAAAACATACTTCACTTGTAACAGCCCGAATTAGACCCTAGTTGGAACAGTGGTTCGAGACCACGAATTTGAGGTCGTAAAAATATTTTTTATGATATTTTCTGTGTGAATGATATGTAACATAGCCTGTGTGAAAATTCTGTGTGATGATTTGATCATTTTAGTGTCAAATTATGAAAAAGGACTTAATCACATAAAATGTAAAAGTTGTGTGATGTTTGTTAAAGTGCTTAATTGGCATGGCTTTTTAAAAGATGAGTCCTTATGTTTTTATTATTCCACATGCAAAATGGATGGACAAAAATGGGCTTTAGTGGGTGGATTTTAAATGAAATAATAAAAATGGCAAAATGGTAAATGGTGTATTAATGTGTAATAAAATTAAACAAACAAGAAATTGGTGACTATAGTGTTCATCTTCCACCGAATTTGAGAAAGAAAAATGAGGGTTTGAAGATCCTTTAATTTTGGCACATTTATATCTCAATCGGGTATGTGTTTCGTTTCGATTTTTGATAATTACTACGTTTTTGTAATCGTTGCTTTGTGTTCTACAAAACCCATGCTTGAATTTTGAGTATTGGTGATGTTTGTGTGAGATTCCATTGACACTATATTGAGCTTTGTGATGATTTTTGGTGTTAAATGAAAGATATGAGTTAGATGAACATAGTTTGTATTTGAAATTTTGGTGAAATTGAGTAATTTGAGCTAAATTGTGAAAATGAGAAATTGGAGGACTAAAATGTAAACTAAATGAAATGTGAGGGCTTGTATAAGCATGGGGAGAATTCGGCTAAGCACATGTATATTGAAATTTTGAGTATTTGATGATTTTGTGAGATAGGGACTAAAGAGTCAAAATGTGAAAATGTGAGGGCTATTTTGTAAAATACCCTAAATATGTGTTTGGATTAAAATGAATGAGTTGATGATTGAATGTATTGAATTTGAATGTGTGTAGACCAAGAGAGGAGAGGTTTGGATCGAGATCGAGGCAAAGATAAAGTGCTCGATTAATCGACCGTATCGATAGTTCGACATCCGAGGTAAGTTCGGAAATAATACTAGTTGTAAACTTTATCTATGCGATAATAATTGATTGGATGTATATGTATCTATGAGATTTGAAATACTATGTGCTGAATTGAGATAAAAGGGCACTAAGTGTGCGAAATTTAAAATGAGAAAGAGATGATTGGCACTGTGTGTGCGAAAAGATAGAAGCTTGACTTATCGACTTGGCACTTGTGTGTGCGATCCGATATAAGTTCGGTTAAATGTATTGGCACTAAGTGTGCGGTGATGATTATGTTTCAGTTATGAAATTGGCACTAAGTGTGCGAATAAACCAATGGAATGGCAAGGGTTGAACGAGAGGTAATATCGAACAATTGAGTAGCATAAATGGTAAGTAACTAGGTGTTGATCAAGGTACGTTTGAACCTATGTGGTTGATGATAGACTTAAGAGTTGGATGAATAGATAATTTGGTATGTGGTTGAGATTGGTAATGTGCCTAGGTGTTCCTTTATCTATGTGATGGCACATGTATAAATATATTGATGTTGTAGTATCGAGTAATATGTATTATATTACGAACTTACTAAGCTTTGGAAAGCTTACTGTGTGAATTGTTTCTCTGCCTTGCAGTGTCAGTAAAGCTAGCTTAGATCCGGGATCGTCAGCTTCTCAATCAAACTATTGGCATTCTATTTTGGTACTTTTGGAAAGAAGTATATAGCTAGAATATGGCATGTATAGGCTAGTAAATTGAATCAAGTTTGAGATTTGTAAGTAGCCATGAGATGTGGCTAGATATGTGATAGGTTTGGCATGAATGAATGTGGTATATAAATGATGCATCTTTTGGCATGATTTGTAGATTGATAAATTTTCTATTGAGTGGTAATTTTGTGTTGATAAATGCTAGTAGGAGTAATGAGATTTGGAAATGAATTATGCTTGTGATAGAATAAGTATTGGGATTGAATTGGGTATGATTAGAGTTGGTATTGATGGTATGTTTTAAATTGCTAAATTGGTATGATTTTAGATGGCAATATGTGCATGAGATGTTTGGTTGATTGGCTTGTAGGTTTGACCCTAAGTGGGTGGCATGTTGGCCTTGCAAAGATGGCCTATAATGTCGCACGGTTGGGGCACACAGCGTGTCTCGGACCGTGGGTAAATTGGAAAAATGTGGCTTAAATTGCACATGGCCATGGCATGGGCTTGCCTACAGTTCGTGCAAGAAATGGCAGTATATGACCTTATAGGACATGGCCTTAGCACACGGGCGTGCTTGTTAGCCGTGTTGATCTTGGCAGTAAGTAACCACGGGGAGGTCACACAGGTGTGTCATGTAGCTGTGGGAGAGGCATGGCCTACCCCCACGGGCGTGTCTCCCCTATATTCTAGAAAAGTTTCAATTTTACATGAAATTTTATATGTGTTTCGGTTTAGTCCCGACTCAGTTTATGAACAATGCTTAGGGTCTTGATGACTCTTTTAAGGGACACTATGATTGTATATGAATGTGTTTGATGATGATTGACTTTATGTCGTGAATGCGATGTAAAATGATCCTATTGCTCGATAATGCCTCTAAGCCCTATTTCGGTGATGGTCTTACGTTAGGGGTGTTACATTTTATTGGTATTAGAGCTATGATTTAGTCGATTCTCAGACTAACAAAGCGTGTGTGAGTCTAGCTATACATACCATATTGTGAAATTGCGATAGTGTGATGAAATCTGATAGTTGAAATGTGTTTTAATATAGTAATGGATCCCGATCGGCGATTCTTGTGACGACGAGAGTAATGCACTGCTCCGCTCAAAGGATGACTCCGCCACGTCTAGGCCGAATGATAGTGGTGAGGAGGTGAGGCTAAGCCGACCTTCTTCCGTATGATGAGTGAATGGTTTTGAAATTTGTTAGAACAAATCCTCATCGCTCCACAACCTCCACCCCACAAGTACTGTTGTGCCACAAGTTGTAGATCCGATCAGATTGAATAAACTTCATGTGGATAAGATTCGCAAGTATGGGGCCGAAGAGTTTAGGGCCACAGCTGATGACGATGCTGAGCGAGCCGAGTTTTGGCTCGAGAATACCCTACGAGTATTTGATGAGATGTCACTGAACCCTGATGAGGGCACTAAGTGTGCAGTTTCCTTGTTGCGAGACACAGCTTACAATTGGTGGAAAACATTGATATCTGTGGTTCCGAGAGAGAGAATCACCTGGGATTTCTTTCAAGTCGAGTTTAGAAAGAAGTATATCAGCCAACGCTTCATTGATCAGAAACATAAGGAGTTTTTAGAGTTGAAGCAAGGCCGTTTGTCTGTTGTTGAGTATGAACGAGAATTCGTGCTGTAAGACCCCAAACCCGACCCAAACACCCCGACCGGATTTGGCATGTCACTAAGAAGATTTCATAAAATGTCGCATTCTTTATTTTTTATTTTTTGAAAAGCATAGTTTAAACATTTATATGGGAAAACTTAATAATTTGATAATTTGTAAAAGAAATAAATTTTAATTAATGCCTTAATGAGTAAAAACCGAAATTTTGCCTCTGAGTTTTATTACTTAAACACATGCCTTAGTTTCAATTAATCATAAAGTCTAAGTGTATGAAAACCCGAAAATCGAAAGCATAAAACCATTAAACAATAGCCAGTGGCCTTATTACAATAAAATATATATAACCAAACAACTTGAAAATGTTAAGGGAAAATAATTAAAACAACATCCTTTATTAAGTCAAAATAAATCCATGCATGGCCACCTTGCGCTCCTTTCTAGCCCGGTCCGATGCACTAAGTGCTACCTGAAAAAAATGTTAAACAACGGGGTGAGTCACAAGACTCAGTGTTCAATCCCTCGTACACCGTCAGACTGGGCCTTAGCCCCACAGAACAAAACAACAGAATATCACATATCAGGATTAAGCAAAGCCCATCCCAATCCTAGATCCATCCGCTACACACCACCCTTACCTTCCAATCACACCAATGGGGATTTCTACAATCACCCTCACCGCTACACACCAACGATGGCAGTCATGCTGCAGTTAGCTTCTCAACATCAGATTTGTGACATAGTCACCAGAACAAATCGTGGCAAAGCCACTACAACAGAACAATTCCCCTTTCATATACATCAATCGCCCAACCCCGAGCAAACATAGAAAACGGCATGCATGTATATCATATCAACCCAACAGAATCATTTTACTTACAGAAAATCACAGAAATCACTAACCTGATGAGTCGCCCTTACCTTCCATGGGTTTTCAATAGCCATGCCAGGATTTCAGCATTTAACAGAATATAAACAGATTTATATATATACTAACAGACAACAGAGATGGTGTGAGAAATTACACACCTGATTACGCTTAATGCTATATTATCGAAATTGATGCTCTCCCTAGCCGGAATCGCGATTATCAGATCACTATTCTATCGGTCAAAGACTTCACCCTAAATTGATTAAATCCCGGAAGTAGTATAATTCGAGTGCTACCGATTTTGGCTTAGAATCCTAGGCGATTAAATCTCCTTCAAATCCTGGAATGCCGCCCATAAAAGAAAACACAAGATCAGTCCACCATGTAGCCATTCGGCTATGGTCTCTAAAAGTCGAAAAGAATAGCACAATCGACACTTACCTCTATAGAAGGTTTTGGCTACCCCTTGCAGAAAGATTCGGCAATATAAGAAGATCAAAGCGTAGAAGATTAGAGATCTAGGAATTTCGACTTTTAAGAAAATCCCGGAAAAGATGAACAAGAGGGGGCTGATGTGTTTTCAGCTTTTAGAAGAACTGAGTGAGGAGTTTCGATTTTGGCTTAGGAAAAGAAAAAAAAAGCCTTAGAGATTTCAGCTAGGAAAAAGTTTCAACAAAAGAAGAAAAAGAATGGAAAAGTTTCGGCAACAGAGAAAACTGAGAGAGAGAGCTTCAGAAAAAAACTCACAAAGTTTGGGTTTACCTAACTCTATCTAGCCGTCCACCCCCTTCACACACAGTCCTACATTCGGCCACCTCTAGCCTCCTAGATAGCTCCTCCTCCTCCCCCTTATCCTTATCAGAACACATATCCAGAAGAGACCTACATCACACCACTTCCTCCCTCCTTTATCAGCTTATTATCCACCCCTTTTTTTAACAAATAAATTCCCCTATTTTTTAGCCTTGATGTCGTCCCCCTAGCTCCTCTTTAAGTTCTGAAAATGGCCCAATTCTATGGGCTCCATATGGCTCACACTTGGGCCTCCTCCCTTGCCACTGATGCCACTTAACAGCTCCCCTTGCTGTGCCCCTTGTTACTGGGCCACAAGCCCATTTTGCTAATTTAAACTACAGATACCATCCTTAAAGCCCTATAGTGTCTGAACAGAATATTTTAACCAAAATCGTGGCCCATTCCTGAGCCCAATCCGGACCCCTAATTCTCAAACTAACACATTAAACCTACAACACACAAAATGCACAGGCCCACTAATTTAGGATGTTACAGTTCTACCCCCTTAAAGAAATTTCAGCCACGAAATTTACCTGATCAGAAAAGATAGGGATACTGTTGTCGCATAACATCCTATGGCTCCCATGTTTCCTCTACGCCGTTGTTTCACCACAACACCTTGACCAAAGGGATGGACTTCCTTCTCAACACCTTTATGTCTCGCTCCAAAATTTGCACTGGCTCCTCCTCAAAGGACAAGTCTGGCCTTACTTCAATCTCTTCCACTGGCACAATGTGCAATGGATCAGAATGGTAACTTCTTAGCATCGAGACATGAAACACATCATGTATCTGCTCCAACCCTAGAGGCAACTCCAGTAGATACGCCACCGGTCCCACATATTCTAGTACCCGATAAGGTCCAATAAATCGAGGACTTAGCTTCTTCTTCCGACCAAACTCATTACCTTCTTCCACGGTGACACTTTCAAAAAAAACTTGATCACCCATCGCAAATTCCAACTCTTTCCATTTTAGATCCGCATAAGATTTCTGCTGATTAGACGCTTCTTTCAACCGAGCCCGAATCAACTTAACTTTCTCTTCCATTTTCGAAACCAGTTCTAAACCCAACACCTGACGCTCTCCCAACTCTGTCCAACAAGTAGGAGTACGACATCTCTATCTGTATAACGCCTCATAAGGCGCCATCTAAATACTAGATTGAAAAGCTGTTATTGTGCGAATTCTGCCAAAGGTAAATACTCCTTCCAACTACCCCTGAAATCAATGATGCAACCTCTTAACATATCCTCCAACATCTGGATTACCCTCTCAGACTGATCATCAGTCTACGGATGGAAAGCGATACTAAAGTCTAACCTTGTTCCCATTGCCTGATGTAGAGCCTTCGGAATTATGATGTGAACCTAGGGTCTTTATCTGATATGATCGACACAAGTACACTATGTAGTCTCACAACCTCATCCACGTACAGCTTAGCCAACCTTTGCAGAGAATAGTTGACCCAAACCGGTATGAAGTGGCCAGACTTCGTCAGCCGATCAACAATCACCCAAATCGAATCCTTCTTAATGGGTGTAAGAGGTAACCCACTAACAAAATCCATCGTGATTCTTTCCCATTTCCACTGCAAAATCCTCACCAGCAGTAACAACCCCAAAGGCAATTGGTGTTCTGCCTTCACCTGCTGACACGTCAAACATTTACCCATGAATTCTATTACCTCTCGCTTCAGACCTGGTCACCAGAATTGCTCTCACAAATCCCGATACATCTTAACCCCTCTAGGATGCATAGCGTATAGGCTACATGCGCCTCCTGAAGAATCATCTACCTTAACTCAACATCCTTTGGCATACAAATTCTCTTACAGAAACACAAAACACCATCACCATTCAAACTATAGTCCTTTCCTTCACCACCTTTCACTTGCGGAGTCGAGCACTTAAGACCTCGTTTAGAAGTTGCTTCTCTTTGACCTGACTTGTCTACACTGGTCTCACTTGGAGTTTGGCTACCAAACTACCATCTTCATACAGGCTGAGACGAGCGAACATCGCCCTTAAATCTACTATCGCCTTCTAGCTCAATGCATCCGCCACCACGTTCGCCTTGCCCGAATGATATTCAATCGAGCAGTCATAGTCCTTCAAAAGTTCAATCCACCTACATTGTCTTAGATTCAACTCTTTCTGGGTAAGGAGATACTTCAGACTCTTATGGTCGGTGTAAATAATAGACTTCTCCCATACAGGTAGTGTCTCCAGATCTTCAGAGCGAACACTACCACAACCAACTCTAAATCATGCGTGGGGTAGTTCAACTCATGTGATCTTAACTGTCGAGACGCATAGGCAACAACCTTTCCATCTTGCATCAACACACATCCTAAACCCATGTGTGACGCATCACAGTGGATGGTAAACTCTTTTCCCGCCTCTGGCTGAATTAACACTGGTGCTTCTATCAAAATTCTCTTTAGCTTCTCAAAGCTCTCCTGCTATTTATTGGTCCAAACAAACAGTACTCCCTTCCTCAACAACTTAGTTAGAGGTCTGCAATTAATGAGAACCCCCCAACAAACCTTCTGTAGTACCCTACCAATCCCAAGAAACTTCGAATCTCTACCACAGACTTCGGTGGTTTCCAATCCAATATGACTTCTATCTTCCGAGGTCAACCCTAATTCCTCTCGCAGAAACTACATGTCCTAAGAAAGTTACTTCCTTAGCTTTGAACTCACACTTCATCAACTTAGCGAACAACTACTTCTCCCTCAGAACTTGCAACACCACACGAAGATGTGCATCATGCTCCTCCTCGGACTTGGAAAAAACTAGGATATCATCAATGAACACCACAACAAACTAATCAAGGTATGGTTGGAACACTCGATTCATCATATCCATAAATGCTGCTGGCGCGTTCGTTAACCCGAACGGCATCACCAAAAATTCATAGTGACCGTAGCGAGTTTGAAACGCCGTCTTATGAATGTCCCCTTCCTTTACCTTTAACTGATGATAACCCGAATTTAAATCAATCTTAGAGAAAACTGAAGCTCTTTTGAGCTGATCAAACAGATCATCGATTCTCGACAGCGGGTACTTGTTCTTAATTGTGAGCTTATTCAGTTGACGGTAGTCCACACACATACACATGGATTCGTCCTTCTTCTTCACAAATAGGATCGGCGCTCCCCACGAAGACACACTCGGTCGAATAAAACCTCGATCCAACAGTTCCTGGATCTGAGCTTTGAGCTCCACCAGCTCCTTCGGCACCATTCTGTAAGGAGCAATGGACACCAGAGCCGTACCCGAAAGTAGCTCTATTCAAAACTCCACTTCACGATCTGGAGGTAACCCTGGCAACTCCTCAGGAAAAATGTCCGCGAAATCTTTTACTATTCTAACCTCAACGACTGTCACCTCCTTAGCATCCAAAGCACTGATAAAAGCTAGAAATGCATTGCATCCTTTCCGAACATCTTAATAGCCTTCAACGCAGATACTACGTTGGACAAATAATCCCTTCTTTCCCCTAGCACAACCACCTCCCCACCTTCCGGGGTACTCAACACCATGCGCTTAGTCTCACAATCTATCTTAGCACGATGTTTAGCCAACCAATCCATTCCCCAGATAAGGTCAAACTCCCCAAAGTGTAATTCCATTAAGTCAGCCGGGAACACTACTCCTTGAGTCTCTAATGGTACACTCCTAAATAGTTTGTCCACTATCCTAGATTGTCCTAACGGACTAACCACAGTCATCTTCCTAGCAGTTATTTCAGATTCTAAACTTAAAGTCTTAGATACCGAGCATGCAACATAAGAGTGGGTTGATCCAATATCAATCAAAGCAAGAAATGGATTACCAGCAACAAGAAACGTACCAGTTATAACGTCTGGTGCGTCATCATCCTTCCGTCGACAAACTGCATAACTAGACCCAACTGTCTTTCATTTACATTACCAGCACCCTACCAAGTGCTTCACGACCCCGATCGAACCCATTTCCTCCTCTGACTGGGCCACGACCCCTTGGTAATGGCTGACCACCCTCCTAACTCGATCAAGACCCATTCAAGAGGGTCAGCACACGATCCACCTGTGGATAGTCTTTCACCATATGATCCATGGATCCACATATGAAGCATCCACCAGTTCCCCTTCTGCACTCCCCGAAATGTACCTTCTCACATGAGGAACATGATCGATTCTGACCCCCTATAGTAGATGTCAGTACCCGAGCTGCCCCATCAAACCTAGGCTTTTTCTGAAAACTCCCCGATGATCCCGATGGCATAAACTTTCTCTTATTCCTACTTCGATCCTTATCCTTATTCTGCTTCTCAGTCCGCTTCACCTCCTCAGATATTTTAGCTTTCTCGACCAGAACCGCAAAGTCCCTTTCTCGCTGTGGTGCTACCAACACTCTCAACTATCCCGCAATCCATTTTCAAACCGTACACAGTGCTCATAGTTAGTCGCTACAATTCTTCAAGTGTAATGGCTCAATCGCAGAAATTCTGCTTCATATTCAAACACAGATTTGCTTCCCTTTACCAAGTTCAAAAATGCCTTCCTCTGCGCATCCACATAGCTGGCCCCAACATACTTTCCCTGAAATGACTCCTTAAAGAAATCCCAATCAATTCGGTCTGCAGCAGTACCCTCCTTTACCGTGAGCCACCACTGATAGGCCTTGTCTCGAAGAAGAGACACGACCCCTTTAACTTCTCCTCCATCGTGAAGTTTAGGTCATCCATTATGTGCTCACTCGCTTTTAACCAATACTCAGCTGTGTTAGGGGCTACGCCAGAAACACCCCTAAACATCTCTGCTCTGTTGGCTCGAAGTCGTTCAGACATAGATTTTGAGCTCTTGAACCCGTGCTTGCCCCAGCAACTCTCTCCAGAACCGCAACATTGCCTAAGACACTGCTTTGTCTCACCCGTTTGGTCATAAAATTCTCCCTCCACAGCTGGCAGATCCGGCATCTCATTTCTTGACCCGTGGCTAGACCCTACTGGCTCTAGCACGGTCATCCTACCCCTACCACGACCATGCGGCGGATGTCCTCGACCCCTTGTACTCATTCTTCCGATTGGCATTTATCTGATTAGAAATTTTATGAATTATTAATTCTTTCCACTGATTATCCACTTATCCACAGACAATCTTATGAGAAGTCATTTCGAGAGTGGTTCTTTCGAATTCAGATTTATGTCTACAGGTTCCAGTATCAAGTCTACTCCTCCTAGTTTTGGGAACTACATATATTCAACAATCAACATACCGACAACATCCATGAACCCACATTCAACACATAGGGGTATTTTCGTTATTTCACTATCTAGGGGTATTTTCGTAATTTTATCCTACAGAGGTATTTTTGTAATTTTCCAAAATAGGGTATTTTGGTAATTTTGCAAACTAGGGGTATTTTGATAATTTTGGAAATTTTGATAATTTCTAAATCAAGAACGTTTTGGTATTTTTTTTACAAAACTAGGGGCACTTTAGTAATTTTGTGAAAATAAGGTGCATTTGGTCCCTTGGGTTTTATTTAGAAACTTTGGCCTGCCTACAAGTCCTCGTGGCTAAGGTGAACAGATCCTTTGCGCACAAGTAGGATTCCAGCGAAGAGGAGGTGAGTCGTAGGACCGCTTAAGTACCAAGCCCTCCCTGGATCCAATCCTAGCCATGCGTATGCCTGTTGCCACATCCTAACGTTGTGACTTGTTCACGGACAAGTTTAATTAGATTAAGTCTTATGAGATTTAAGAAGTTGTTTAAGCTAAGCCTAAAGTCCATCAAGTTCTAATTAAGATACTCTACATCCCATAAAGCCCATCAAGCCCACATACATATATAACACACTGTGAGTTCAGATTACTTACCTGGCGGACTTGGGCCGGAGACACAGGTGCCATGCCGAGAAAACCATCCTGTATTATTTATAAACATGCATGTTTCCAAAACCCATCTTTAGAAAATGTTTTGAACCTAAAACCCCAAAGCTAAATTTTAAACCAGGCTCTGATACCAATTTGTAACACCCCAAACCCGGCCCAAACACCCCGACCGGATCTGGCATGTCACTAAGAAGATTTCATAAAGCATGTTGATTTTTTTTATTTTTTATTTTGAAAAGCATAGTTTAAACATTTATACGGGAAAGCTTAATAATTTGATAATTTGTAAAAGAAATAAATTTTAATTAATGCCTTAATGAGTAAAAATTGAAATTTTGCCTCTGAGTTTTATTACTTAAACACATGCCTTACTTTCAATTAATCATAAAGTCTAAGTGTATGAAATCCCGAAAATCGAAAGCATAAAACCATTAAACGATAGCTAGTGGCCTTATTACAATAAAATATATATAACCAAACAAATTGAAAATGTTAAGGGAAAATAATTAAAACAACGTCCTTTATTGAGTCAAAATAAGCATAGCCACCTTGTGCTCCTTTCCAACCCAGTCCGATGCACTAAGTGCTACCTGAGAAAAAAATGTTAAACAATGGGGTAAGTCACAAGACTCAGTCTGCAATCCCTCGTGCACCATCAGACTGGGCCTTAGCCCTACAGAACAAAATAACAGAATATCACATATCAGAATTAAGCAAAGCCCATCCCAATCTTAGATCCATCTGCTACACACCACCCTTACCTACCAATCACACCAATGGAGATTTCTACAATCACCCTCACCGCTACACACCACCGATGGCAGTCATGCTGCAGTTAGCTGCTCATCGTCAAATTTGTGACATAGTCACGAGAACAGATCGTGGCAGAGCCACTATAATAGAACACTTCCCCTTTCATATACATCAATCGCCCAACCCCGAGCAAACATAGAAAACGGCATGCATGTATATCATATCAACCCAACAGAATCATTTTACTTATAGAAAATCACAGAAATCACTAACCTGATGAGTCGCCCTTACCCTCCATTGGTTTTCAACAGCCATGCCGGGATTTTGGCATTTAATAGAATATAAATAGATTTATATATATACTAACAGACAACAGAGATGGTGTGAGAAATTACACACCTGATTACGCTTAACACTATATTATCGAAATTGGTGCTCTCCCTACCCAGAATCGCGATTATCAGATCACTATTCTGCGGGTCAAAGATTTCACCCTAAATTGATTAAATCTCGAAAGTAGTATAATTTGAGTACTACCGATTTCTGGCTTAGAATCCTAGGCGATTAAATCTCCTTTAAATCCCGGAATGTTGCCCATGAAAGAAAACACAAGATCAGACCACCATGTAGCCATTCGGCTATGGTCTCTAAAAGTCGAAAAGAATAGCACCATCGACACTTACCTCTACAGAAGGTTTTGGCTACCCCTTGTAGAAAGATTCGACAATAGAAGAAGATCGAAGTGTAGAAGATTAGAGATCTAGGAATTTTGGCTTTTAAAAAAATCTCAGAAAAGATGAACAAGAGGGGGCTGACGCGTTTTTAGCTTTTAGAAAAATTGAGTGAGGAGTTTCGATTTTGGCTTAAGAAAAGAAAAAAAAGAGCCTAGAGATTTTGCTAGGAAGAAGTTTCAATGAAGAAGAAAAGAATGGAAAAGTTTTGGCAATAGAAAAGCGAGAAAGAGCTTGTAAAAAGAACTCACAAAGTTTAGCTTTGCCTAACTCTATCTAGTCGTCTACCCCCCTTCACACACAATCCTACATTCGGCCACCTCTAGCCTCCTAGATAGCTCCTCCTCCTTCCCCTTATCCTTATCAGAACACATATCCAGAAGAGACCTACATCACACCACTTCCTCCCTCCTTTATCACTCATTATCCACCCCTTTTTTAACACATAAATTATCCATGCCCCCTAGCTCCTCTTTTGCCAAAAACACATAAATTTGACCCTATTTTCTAGCCTGTCAAAGTTTTGTAGAAAAATTTCATTGTTTGGGTGCTTAATTTGACAAAAAGGACTTAATCGCGTAAATTTTAAAAGTCTCAAACTCTTTAAAGTGGAGCATTAAAAGGTAAATAACCCAAAATGGAATACCCAATTCTATGTTAAAATAACATAAACAAAAGCCATCATCTTTATCATTCTCTCATGGCCAAATGTTGAGAAAGAAAAAGGGTTTTTGTTCTTTGATTTTCGCACTTGGAGGCTTGATTTCAAGGTTAGTTTGAATTTAGTTTTTGTTAATTTTACGTTTTGAGATCGTTGCTTGAAACAGAAGGTGACCCATGTCGTAATTTTTAAATCTGAGCATGTCTAAGGTTCGCCATTAACATTGTTATATGATAATTGATGTTTGATGAATTTAATTTAAAGATAGGATTAAGATTGATAAGTTTTGTATTGAAGTTTTAGTGAAAATTGAGTAAATTGGACTAATTTGTAAAAATAAAAATTTGAGAGGGCTTAAATGCAAAATAAATGAAAGAAATGGACTTATATAGTCCTTATACATATTCGGCCCTTGAGTGTTGTGTTGAAATAATGTGTATTTTGTGTTTTGTGTAATTAGGACTAAAGTGTAAAATGTGAAACACTAGGGGTAAAAGGGTAATTTACCCATTAATGTGATTTGGGACTAAATTGAATTGAAATGTACTTGAACGAGCTGAATTTAATGTGTTTTAGATCAAGAGCAAAGAAAAGCGAAATTGGATCGGGGAAAGACAAAGGTTCTCGAATAGTCAATTTACACGGTCTATCGACAACCGAGGTAAGTCTCTAAGATAGATTATATTAAAGAATGCATTATGAAAGTATTAAATGACAATTTTTGATAAATTTGGGTATATTTTCATGTGATAGCAGAATGTAGTAATATTACATTGAATTGGATATGTTTCATTATACAATGTTATAATAGTTTTATTTGTGAAAAGTGAATAAGCTTAGTTGAATTGGAAATGTGATAGAATTATGAAATTTAAGTGATAAGTGGTTAAGATACTATTGAAATTTTCATTGAAATATTGAAAATGATGATATCTCGGGCTTTAAGCCTAGGTGCCTAGTCTTAGGTGACTTATTTCGAGCTTTATGCCCAGCGGGCCTTGTCTTGATTCATTTAGAGCTTTAATGCCTAGCGTGCTTTGTGCCGGTGTTATATGTCGTGCTTTGTGCCTAGTGCCTTGTCTTGGTGATTCATTTCAGCTTCTTGCTAAAGCGTGCCTCGTCTTTGGTGATTTATTTTGGGCTTTAATGCCCAGCGTGCTTTTTGCGGGTGATAAGTTAAAACAGAGAATTGAAGATGTATATACATAGTAGATTGAGCTATAAGCTCTAAAAAGAAAAAGGAAATTAGCTTATTATATTGGTAAGTGACAAGGTAAGTTGATTATTTGAAATGATAAATGGTTATGTAAATATGAATTATGTGCTAACCTATTTGAACATATACATGATTTGGCCTAATTATGTATTTGTAATAATGAAAGTCAAATTATATATTTGTATATGATTGATTATGTTCTACCATATGGTATATGTATGTAAGGTTCAAATGTGATTGGGTGATACTTAAAACTTGGTTATGATTATGATGTGCAATGAGATCGAAATTTCGTTATGTTTTGTAATTTGAAATATTCAAATGCATAGGTTATATATATGAAATGTTATTGTATAAGTTATGTGATAAACTATTATTGATTAGATTAAGGATATGACTAATATTTGGCTAGGTGAAACTCAGATTGAATTATTTATGCTAATTGTCGCAAGAATGGGAGTTAAATTGTTAAGTATGTGTGTATATGTCATAAATCTCGCTTGAGACTTACTAAGCTAGCAAGCTTATTGTGTGTATTCTTGTTTACCCTTGTTTTATAGATTTAGGTTCAAGCTACGGACTCGAAGGATGCAGGAAGAAGTCAACCGCACTATCGACTTTCTTTTGGTATTGAATAACTTAGCTTTGTATTAAAAAGGGCATGTATAGGTTAGACTAAATAGTATAACTAATGTTTTGTAATCATGTAAATATGCTAGCCATGCGAAAATGGCTATCTATTTTGGATAACTTGTTTCGTGTTTTGATGATATAGTTTGCTCATGCCATGAATTATCATTTGTGTTTGGATGTGGTTAGGCATTATATGAAATGGTTTAATAGATATATGTCATGACATGTTTATGTATTTTGATCTTTGTTGGTCACTTTGATAGATTAAGGTAGAATAATTTAATTATATGCATATGTGATAGGTTAATAGAGAGAGATGTTAGGCATTTCAATTTCATGAAATTGATATGAATATGAATTTGAGTTATATATATTTGTGAAGTATGTATCTAGATATGTATCAAATTCAGTTGTTTTAAATAGGATGAATTATATTGAATAAATGGGTATGTGTGTTCGCCAAATCTATGTGACCATTGCTAATGTGGTTAAAATGTTTAAAATAGTTAGGCATAGTTGAGTATGGAAAGAATGCATAATTGAGATGTATGCTTTTTCATATATATATATTTATATATGTATTTGACTTGTTGAATTACTTGTTTAAATTGGGTACATAAAATTGTTAAACTCGATTTATGCTAGGTAATGTGTATAAAATGCCAATAATGGAACCATGCATATTCGGCCTTTTAGTGGGTGTACAATTGATGTGTAATGGTTGCACGCATTAGTTTATTTATGGCGAGACTTTATGCTATAAGAAGCTTAGACGCTAAATGAAAGTTCATGAAATCTACTTGTTTATTTGATATTGAGGTATTATACACAGTATGATGAATTAAGTTCATCAACGATTCCTCTTTGAATGGTTTGGATCTAATATATATATATTATGTGTTACACATGTGTTTATTAATTGTTTATAGATAATTATTTAATAAAGATGATTATCCATGATTCAATTATTTTAGCTTAAGTGCTAGAATGCATGGTAACACCTGTAAACCCTTATTCGGTGATGGACTCGGGTCAAGGGATGTTACATTTGATTGGTATCAGAGCTTACGGTTTAGTCGATTCTAGGACTACCGTAGCTCGTGTGAGTCTAGCTATATATGCCTTTTTCATATATCGATAGTGTGGTGACTTCTGATATTTTGAACTGTGTTTTATATAGTAAATGGACACTGATCCTGAAAGAGCCGTAGCGGATGATGTGGAGAGTGTGGCACCTAACCGTGCACATAGATCAGTGCCGGTAGACTCTCGACCAGTTTCGGGTAGCCACGAGGAGGAGGCTAAACAAGCCTTCAATCAGATGATGAATGAGTGGTTTACCCAGTTTATTCAGGCTAACTCGGTTGTACACCAACCTCCACCCCCGAATAATCCAACTCTGGTACCTTGACACCCAGATGATAGATCCAATGAGATCTAAGGCCTCCTATTGATAAAATCAAGAAATTTGGGTAGAGGAATTCAAGGCTAATAATGATGATGATGCGAGGCGGTGAAATGTGGCTTGATAACACTATTCGGTACTTGATGAGCTATCCCGCACTCTGCATTTAATGTTTGAAATGTGCTATATCTTTACTTGGACACCGCTTATCATGGTGGAATCACTAGTATCGATGGTTCCAAAAGAAAAAGTGATATGGGATTTCTTCCGAATGAATTTCGCAAGAAATATATCGCCCAGAGGTTCATCGACCGAAACGTAAAGAATTTCTTGAACTAAAGCAGGGCAAATGACCGTGGATGAATATGGCGAAATTTGTCGATTGAGCCGATATGCTTGGGAGTGTGTATCAATGAAGCCATTATGTATAAAAGGTTTGAAGACGGTGCGAATGAAGAGATAAAGTTGCTTGTTGGCATTCTTGAAATTCAAAAATTTGTGACTCTAGTTGAGCGAGCTTGCAATTTGAAGAGCTCGGGAAAGAGAAAAGAATGGCTGAGACAGAAGCTAGAGACATTCGTAAGAGGTCGTCGGGTAAGACTTTCCATTCCACATCTAAGAAGTTCAGAGATGATTTCAGCAGACATAAAGTTACTTCAGATTTACCTAGACGTGATCGACCTCCAGTAGGCTCCCGAGCTACCTCGATGGCCAGTGTTGGTAACGTTCCACAGAATCGAGTTGAATGCAAACATTGTGGAAAATGGCATTCTGGGAGTTGTAGAGTTCGTGATCGGTCCTGCTTTAAATGTGGATCCTCAGACCATTTTATTCGAGAGTGCCGATGTTAGGCGAGCGAATATGGCAGAACTACAGACGAGCAAAGGCATCAAGACGGGCGCACCACCTGCATACATCTTGGCAATGTAGGTGGTAGTTAGAGAGGGACGAAGAACACAATGATTCGATTCGAGGCTAGAGCTCCAGCTAGAGCTTATGTTAATCGAGCTAGAGAGGATGTCGCTTTCTAGATGTCATTACCGGTACTTTCACCCTTTATGATACTCTGTGATTGCATTGATTGATCCTGGTTCGACCCATTCATATGTATGTGAAACTCGGTATTGAGAAGACTTTGCCGTTGAGTCTCATCGAGTTTGTGGCCTCCATTGATGATTCGTGATTTTTGCTTCCCACTTGAGACAACGTAGATGGTTAGAACTGTTGAAAGACTATGAGTTAGTGATTGACTACCAT
The DNA here is from genome assembly GCA_025506655.1 of Gossypium rotundifolium. Classification (NCBI taxonomy): domain Eukaryota; kingdom Viridiplantae; phylum Streptophyta; class Magnoliopsida; order Malvales; family Malvaceae; genus Gossypium; species Gossypium rotundifolium. The sequence goes on along the minus strand of CP106732.1, from coordinate 116,893,211 downwards.
CCGGGAAAGCTAACGTGGTTGCGGATGCATTAAGTCAAAAATCATTGTTTGCTCTTCGTGCAACCGAACACACGGATGGTTATGTCAAGTGATAGTTCGATCATAGCCGAGTTAAAAGCAAGACCGATGTTTATTCAAAGAAATTTGTGATGCACAAAAAGTCGACAAAGATTTGATTGTTAAGCGGGTTCGATGTGGAAATAATGCGAGTCGAATTTCAATTGATGAAAATGACCGCTTGAAATACAAAGGCCGAATGTGTATCTGCAGGGATGTGGAATTGATTCGAGATGCTATTGAAAGAAGCTCATAATAGTCGATGTTGATACATCGGTAGCATGAAAATGTATAATGACTTGAAGCGGTTCTCTTGGTGGCTCGGTATGAAGCGAGATATATCCGAATTTGTTTCAAAGTGCTTTATTTGTCGATAAGTAAAAGCCAAGCATCAAGTGCCTTACGGGTTGCTTGATGATCATGATACCTGAATGGAAATGTGATAGAATCACTATGGATTTTGTATCTGGTTTACCTATGACACCGAGCAAGAAAGATGCAGTCTGGGTTATAGTTGATAGATTGACCAAATCGGCTCATTTTGTACCAATTCGAACGGACTACTCACTTGATAAACTTGCCGAATTGTATATATCACAAATTGTAAGGTTGCATGGTCTTCGGACAGAGACCTGAGGTTCACATCACGATTTTGGAAGAATTTGCAAGATGCTTTAGGTACTAAACTTCATTTTAGTACAACCTTTCATCCCCAGACGGATGGACAATCCGAGAGAACTATTCAGATACTTGAGGACATGTTGAGATGTTGTATTCTTGAGTTTGAAGGTACTTGGGAATGATACCTACCTCTGATTGAATTTGCCTATAATAACAGTTTTCAATCTAGTATCAAAATGGCACCCTATGAAGCCTTGTACGGGCGAAGGTGTCGAACGCCATTATACTGGATTGAGCTCAGTGAGAATAAGATACACGGGGTTGATTTGATTAAAGAAATCTAACAGAAAGTAGCTATTATTAGAGACAATTTGAAAGCTGCCTCGGATCGTCAAAAGTCTTATGCTGATTTGAAACGTAAAGAAATTGAATTTCAAGTTGGAGATCGAGTATTCTTGGAAGTTTCTCCGTGGAAAAGGTACTTGATATGGTCGGAAGGCAAACTTAGTCCGAGATTCATCGGACCTTATGAAATTCTTGAACGATTAGGCTCGTTGCTTATAGATTGAAGTTACCTTCGAGATAGAAAAGATACATGACGTATTTCATGTTTCAATGCTTGTGAAATCTGGATCGATCATCCCATGTGATTACAATGTCGAGATTGAAATCGACCGATATGACGATGAGGAAGAAGCAGATTAGTATTTTAGCTCGGAAAAGAAAGAGTTAAGAAACAAGAAAATTCCATTAGTGAAAGCACTGTGGAAAAGGCACGGAGTTGAAGAGGCTACGTGGGAGCTTGAAGATTCAATGAGGCAACAATATCCGATGTTGTTTAACGGTAAGATTTTCGGGGACAAAAATCCTTAAGGGGGAGAGTTGTAACAGACCGAATTTGACCCTAATCGGAATGGTGGTTTCAGGACCATGAATCTGAGTTCGAGAAAATAATTTAATATTTTATTTTGTGTTCAATATGTGTGAATTAAAATGTGTGAAAGTTTCGTAGAAAAATTTCATTGTTTGGGTGCTTAATTTGACAAAAAGGACTTAATCGCGTAAATTTTAAAAGTCTCAAACTATAGTGTAAAGTGCCTATTTGATGATGGCTTTTTAAAGTGGAGCATTAAAAGGGTAAATAACCCATTTTTGAGTTAGTGGGTGGCTTATGTTAAGAATACCCTTAAGTTATATGTTAGTTTTATTTTATATTAAAGGTTAAATTAGTAATTAAATAATTACTTTTATAATATGTTAAAATAACATAAACAAAAGCCATCATCTTTATCATTCTCTCATGGCGAATGTTGAGAAAGAAAAGGGGTTTTTGTTCTTTGATTTTCGACACTTGGAGGCTTGATTTCAAGGTTAGTTTGAATTTAGTTTTGTTAATTTTATGTTTTGAGATCGTTGCTCGATCAGTAGCCTAACCCATGTTGTAATTTTTAAATCTGGCATGTCTAAGGTTCAGCCATTAACATTGTTATATGATAATTGATGTTTGATGAATTTAATTTAAAGATAGGATTAAAATTGATAAGTTTTGTATTGAAGTTTTAGTGAAAATTGAGTAAATAGGACTAATTTGTAAAAATAAAAATTTGAGAGGGCTTAAATGCAAAATAAATGAAAGAAATGGACTTATATAGTCCTTATACATATTCGACCCTTGAGTGTTGTGTTAAAATAATGTGTATTTTGTGTTTTGTGCAATTAGGACTAAAGTGTAAAATGTGAAACACTAGGGGTAAAAGGGTAATTTACCCATTAATGTGATTTGGGACTAAATTGAATTGAAATGTACTTGAATGAGCTGAATTTAATGTGTTTTAGATCAAGAGCAAAGAAAAGCGTAATTGGATCGGGGAAAGACAAAGGTTCTCGAATAGCCAGATTTACGGCTTCTATCGACAACCGAGGTAAGTCTAAAATTTGGATTATATTAAAGAATGCAAGATGAAAGTATTAAATGACAATTTTGATAAATTTGGGTATATTTTCATGTGATAGCCGAATGTAGTAATATTACATTGAATTGGATATGTTTCATTATACAATGTTATAATAGTTTTATTTGTGAAAAGTGAATAAGCTTAGTTGAATTGGAAATGTGATAGAATTATGAAATTTAAGTGATAAGTGGTTAAGATACTATTGAAATGGTCATTGAAATGTTGAAAATGATGATATCTCGGCTTTAAGCCTAGCGGTGCCTAGTGCTTGGGTGACTTATTTCGAGCTTTATGCCTAGGTGCCTTGTGCCTTGATTCATTTTCGAGCTTTAATGCCTAGCGTGCTTTGTCTTGGGTGTTATATGTCGCTTTGTGCCTAAAGGTGCCTTGTCTTAGGTGATTCATTTTAGGCTTATCGCCTAGTGGGCCTCGTCTTAGGTGATTTATTTCGCTTTAATTCCTAGCGAGGCTTTTCTTTGGTGATAAGTTAAAACAGAGAATTGAAGATGTATATACATAGTAGATTGAGCTATAAGCTCTAAAAAGAAAAGGAAATTAGCTTATTATATTGATAAGTGACAAGGTAAGTTGATTATTTGAAATGATAAATGGTTATGTAAATATGAATTATGTGCTAACCTATTTGAACATATACATGATTTGGCCTAATTATGTATTTGTAATAATGAAAGTCAAATTATATATTTGTATATGATTGATTATGTTCTACCATATGGTATATGTATGTAAGGTTCAAATGTGATTGGGTGATACTTAAAACTTGGTTATGATTATGATGTGCAATGAGATCGAAATTTCGTTATGTTTCTAGAACTTGAAATATTCAAATGCATAGGTTATATATATGAAATGTTATTGTATAAGTTATGTGATAAACTATTATTGATTAGATTAAGGATATGAATAATACTTGGCTTGGTGAAACTCGTATTGAATTATTTATGCTAATTGCCGCAAGAATGGGAGTTAAATTGTTAAGTATGTGTGTATATGTCATAAATACTGCTTGAGACTTACTAAGCTAGCAAGCTTATTGTGTGTATTCTTGTTTACCCTTGTTTTATAGATTTAGGTTCAAGCTACGGACTCGAAGGATCTGGGAAGAAGTCAACCGCACTATCGACTTTCTTTTGGTATTGAATAACTTAGCTTTGTATTAAAAAGGGCATGTATAGGTTAGAGTAAACAGTATAACTAATGTTTTGTAATCGTGTAAATATGCTAGCCATGCGAAAATGGCTATCTATTTTGGATAATTGTTTCGTGTTTTGATGATATAGTTTGCTCATGCCATGAATTATCATTTGTGTTTGGATGTGGTTAGGCATTATATGAAATGGTTTAATAGATATATGTCATGACATGTTTATGTATTTTGATCTTTGTTGGTCGGTTTGATAGATTAAGGTAGAATAATTTAATTATAAGCATATGTGATAGGTTAATAGAGAGAGATGTTAGGCATTTCAATTTCATGAAATTGATATGAATATGAATTTGAGTTATATATATTTGTGAAGTATGTATCTAGATATGTATCAAATTCAGTTGTTTTAAATAGGATGAATTATATTGAATAAATGGGTATGTGTATTCGGCCAAATCTATGTGACCATTGCTAATGTGGTTAAAATGTTTAAAATAGTTAGGCATAGTTGAGTATGGAAAGAAAGCATAATTGAGATGTATGCTTTTTCATATATATATATATTATATATGTATTTGACTTGTTGAATTACTTGTTTAAATTGGGTACATAAAATTGTTAAACTCGATTTATGCTAGGTAATGTGTATAAAATGCCAATAATGGAACCATGCATATTCGGCCTTTTAGTGGGTGTACAATTGATGTGTAATGGTTGCACGCATTAGTTTATTTGTAATTGAGACTTTATCCTATAAGAAGCTTAGACGCTAAATGAAAGTTCATGAAATCTACTTGTTTATGTGATATTGAGGTATTATACACAGTATGATGAATTAAGTTCATCAACGATTCCTCTTTGAATGGTTTGGATCTAATATATATATATATTATGTGTTACACATGTGTTTATTAATTGTTTATAGATAATTATTTAATAAAGATGATTATCCATGATTCAATTATTTTAGCTTAAGTGTTAGAATGCATGGTAACACCTGTAAACCCTTATCTGGTGATGGACTCGGGTTAAGGGATGTTACATCCATACGGCTCACACTTGGGCCTCCTCCCTTGCCACTGACGCCACTTAACAGCTCCCCTTACTGCGCCCCTTGGTATTGGGCCACAAGCCCATTTTGCTAATTTAAACTACAGATACCATCCTTAAAGCCCTATAGTGTCTGAATAGAATATTTTAACCGAAACCATGGCCCATTCTTGAGCCCAATTCGGACCCCTAATTCTTAAACTAACACATTAAACCTACAACACACAAAATGCATAGGCCCACTAATTTAGGATGTTACACATGCGATTGAGTCAATGTGCTAGAGGGTGTGTTTCTACTGAAGCTACTATGTATAAACGTTTCGTAGAGGGATTGGATTAAGACATAAAGTTCTGGGTTGGGATACTAGATATAAATGAATTTGTTGTACTTGTGGAGAGAGCATGCAAAGCTAAGGAACTCAGCAAAAAAAAGAAAAAAGCCGATTCTGAGGCTCGAGATGAAAGAAAGAGATTGATGAATAAGTTCTCTCAATCTTTAGCAAAGAGATATAAAGATGCAAGAAATCGTTCAAATGCCTTATTTGGACATCTAAATAGAGATCGTTCGAGATAGAGTACTGGTTTACAAATTCAAACTCCGAATGAAACAAGTGTTGGCAGTGTTAAGAGTAACAAGCCCGGGTGTAGACAATGTGGGAGACGACATGTGGGAGAGTGCTGGGGCAAGTATTACAATAGAACATGCTATAAGTGTGGATCTCGAGATCATTTCATTCGAGAATGCCTAAAGTTAGTTGAAAGAAGAAAATGTTCAGAATGAAAGACCAAGTAATGTGACGGCCAGAGGTAGACCACCCAGGAGCATCAAAAATGTGAATGAAAGTCAGAGAGGAATGACTGATACAGCTGTAAGGTCAGAAGTAAGAGCACCTGCTCGAGCCTATGCTATATGTGCACGAGAGGAAGCATCATCTCCAGGCGTGATCACTGGAACTTTCACTTTATTTGATACTGATGTCATTGCATTGATAGATCCAGGATCGACTCATTCTTATGTGTGCATGAATTTAGTATTGAATAAGACTCTACTTGTTGAGTCTATTGGATTTGTGATTAGAGTATAGAACCCCTTAGGCAAGTGTGTTTTGGTGAATAAGGTGTGCAAGAACTGCCCGATGATGTTTCGTGATTTATGTTTCCCGATCGATTTGATGTTGCTACCATTTGATGAATTTGACATAATTCTGGGAATGGACTGGCTCACTTTGCATAATGCCATTGTGAATTGCAAGAGAAAGAATGTTGAAGTGAATAGTGAGAATGGTGAGATAGTTCGAATTGAGTCTAGTGATATGAAATGATTACCACCTATTGTATCTGTGATGAAAGCTATGAACTATGTGAGAGAAGGTTGTAAAGCTTATTTGGCATACGTGATTGATACAAAGGTGTCAGAAAAGAAAATTAAATCTGTGCTTGTGATATGTGAGTTTCCAGATGTGTTTCCAGAAGAGTTACCAGGGTTACCTCCGATTAGAGAAGTTAAATTTGGTATTGAGTTAGTGCCGGGAACTACTCCTATTCGATAGCTCCATACATAATGGCACCAACAGAATTGAAAGAGTTGAAATCTTAGTTGTAAGAATTAACTGACAGAGGATTTGCACGATCGAGTTTTTCACCCTGAGGAGCTCCTGTATTATTTGTGAAAAAGAAAGATGGAACTATAAGAATGTGTATTGATTATCGACAGTTGAACAAAGTGATGATAAAGAACAAATATCCATTACCTTGGATTGATGATTTGTTTGATCAGTTGAGAGGAGCTATAGTATTTTCTAAAATAGATTTGAGATCGGGCTACTATCAATTGAGAGTTAAAGAGTCTGGTGTGCCGAAAATTGCTTTCAAAACGAGGTATGGACATTATGAATTCTTAGTGATGCCTTTTGGACTAACAAATGCCCCTACAGTGTTATGGATTTGATGAATCGAATATTCAGACCGTATTTGGATCGCTTCATGGTGGTTTTCATTGATGATATTTTGATTTATTCGAGTGATGAGACACAACATGCCAAGCATTTGAGAATCATGTTATAAACTCTGCGTGAGAAACAGTTGTATGCAAAGTTTAGTAAGTGTGAATTTTGGTTGCCTGAGGTCAGTTTTCTGGGGCATATTGTATCCGCTGCGGGATACGAGTCGATCCGTATAAAATCTATGCTATTTTAGATTGGAAGCCTCCGAGAAATGTGTCCAAAGTCCATAGTTTTTTGGGACTAGCGGGATATTATAGATGATTTGTGAAAGGCTTCTCGATGATTGCGAATCCATTGACAAAGTTATTCTGTAAAGATGTTAAATTTGAGTGGTCGAAAAAGTGTCATCGAGCTTTGAGCGCTTGAAAGTGTTGTTGATGAAGTACTAGTGTTAGTTCAACTGAATCGGGTAAAGAGTTTATAGTCTATAGTGATGCATCGTTAAATGGTTTAGGGGCGTGTCTTTGATGCAAGAAGGAAAAGTCATCGCTATGCTTTGAGGCGCTTAAAAGCGCATGAAAAGAATTATCAATGCATGATCTTGAATTGGTGCGATTGTATTCCCATTGAAGATTTGGTGTCACTATTTATTCGGTGAAAAATGTCACATGTATACTGATCATAAGAGTTTAAAGTATTTGATAACTCAGAAAGATTTGAACTTGCAACAGAGAAGATGGTTAGAATTGTTGAAAGACTATGAACTAGTGATAGATTACCACCGGGTAAAGCTAATGTTGTAGCTGATGCTTTGAGTCGAAAATCATTATATGCCTTGCGAGCTATGAGTAATTAGATAGATCTGTGTGATGATGATGCGATTGTAGCTGAATTGAAAGTAAAGCCGATGCTTGTACAGCAGATTTGTGATGCTCAGAAGATTGATAATGAGTTGTTAGCAAAAAGAGTTCAATGTAATTCGAGTGCAGAATTAGAATTTTGAGTTGATAGTAATGATTGTTTGAGATTTAGAGGTCGGATTTACGTTCTGAGAAATTCAGTGATTCAAATGATTTTGACTTAAGCTCACAATAGTCATTTAACTGTACATCCGGGGAGTACGAAAATGTATAATGATTTGAAATAATTTTACTGGTGGCATGGTATGAAGAGAGATATTTTTGACTTTGTGTCGAAATGTTTAATTTGTCAGCAACTTAAGGCTAAACATCAGGTTCCATCTGGTTTATTACAACCAATTATGATTCCTGAGTGGAAATGGGAGAGGATCACAATGGACTTTGTGTTGGGTTTGCCCTTATCTCCGAGCAAGAAAGATGCGATCTGGGTGATACTTGATAGATTAACGAAATCAGCTCATTTCATTTCGGTGAGAACCGATTATTCTTTAGATAAGTTGGCTGAATTGTATATCGATGAGATTGTGAGATTGCACGGAGTACCATTATCTATAGTGTCTGACAGAGATCCGAGATTTACCTCACGATTTTGGAAGAAATTATAAGATGCTTTAGGCACAAAATTACATTTCAGTACTACTTTTCATCCGCAAACAGATGGTCAATCCGAGTGAATCATTCAGATTCTTGAAGACATGCTGAGATGTTACATACTTGAATTTGAAAGCACGTGAGAAAGGCATTTATCGTTGATTGAGTTTGCGTATAACAACAGTTTTCAATCTAGCATTAAAATGGCACCATATAAGGCTCTTTAAGGTCGAATGTGTCGAACTCCATTGTATTGGACCGAGCTGAGTGAGAACAAGATTCAGGATTGATCTTATAAAAGAGACTAAGCAGAAAGTGAAAGTAATTCGTGACAGTTTGAAAGTAGCCTCAGATCGTCAGAAGTCTTATGCAGATTTGAAACGAAAGGATATTGAATTTGAGGTTGGGGATAAAGTGTTTCTGAAAGTATCTCCGTGGAAGAAGATACTTCAATTTGGCAAAAAGGGCAAGTTGAGTCCGAGGTTCATTGGACCGTATGAGATCGTTGAAAGAGTTGGACCGGTTGCTTATAGATTGAGATTGCCATCTGAATTAAAAAATATCCATAATGTGTTTAATGTGTCAATGCTTGACGGTGCTGATTAGATCCATCTCATGTGATTGCTCCCATCGAGGTTGAGATTGATCGGACTTGTCGTATAGTGAAAACCGATCCGAATTTTGGCATGAGAGACTAAAGGGTTGAGAAACAAAAGAATTTCCTTAGTGAAGGTATTGTGGCACAAACACAGAATTGAAGAGGCTAAGTGGGAGCCTGAGAACGTTATGAGAGAGCAACCTCCACAACTATTCACTGGTAAGATTTTCGGGGATGAAAATCCCTAAGGGGGGAGAGTTGTAACAGCCCGGTTTAGACCCTAGTCAGAATAGTGGTTCGAGACCACGAATCCAAGTTGTAAAAATATTTTTATGATATTTTCTATGTGAATGATATGTGACATAGCATGTGTGAAAATTCTGTGTGATGGTTTGATCATTTTAGTGTCAAATTATGAAAAAGGACTTAATAGCATAAAATGTAAAAGTTGTGTGCTGTTTGTTAAAGTTCTTAATTGGTATGGCTTTTTAAAAGATGAGTCCTTATGTTGTTATTATTCCACATGCAAAATGGATGGACAAAAATGGGCTTTAGTGGGTGGATTTTAAATGAAATAATAAAAATGGCAAAATGGTAAATGGTGTATTAATGTGTAATAAAATTAAACAAACAAGAAATTGATGGCTATAGTGTTCATCTTCCACCAAATTTGAGAAAGAAAAAGGGGTTTGAAGCTCCTTTAATTTTGGCACATTCATATCTCAATCGGGTATGTGTTTCGTTTCAATTTTGATAATTTCTACATTTTTGTAATCGTTGCTTTGTGCTCTACAAAACCCATGCTTGAATTTTCAGTATTGATGATGTTTGTGTGAGATGCCATTGATACTATATTGAGCTTTGTGATGATTTTTGGTGTTAAATGAAAGATATGAGTTAGATGAACATAGTTTGTATTTGAAATTTTGGTGAAATTGAGTAATTTGAGCTAAATTGTGAAAATGAGAAATTGAAGGACTAAAATGTGAAATAAATGAAATGTGAGGGATTGTATAAGCATGGGGAGAATTCAGCTAAGCACATGTATATTAAATTTTTGAGTATTTGATGATTTTGTGAGATAGGGACTAAAGTGTCGAAATGTGAAAATGTGAGGGCTATTTTGTAAAATGCCCTAAATATGTGTTTGGATTAAAATGAATGAGTTGATGATTGAATGGATTGAATTGAATGTGTGTAGAACAAGAGAGGAGAGGTTTGGATCGAGATTGAGGAAAAGATAAAGTGCTCGATTAATCGACCGTATCGATAGTTCGACGTCCGAGGTAAGTTCGGATATAATACTAGTTGTAAACTTTATCTATGTGATAATAATTGAATGGATGTATATGTATCTATGAGATTTGAAATGCTATGTGCTGAATTGAGATAAAGGGGCACTAAGTGTGCAAAATTTGAAACGAGAAAGAGATGATAGGCATTGTGTGTGCGAAAAGATAGAAGCTTGGGTTATCGACTTGGCAATCGTAATGCGATACCGATATAAGTTCAGTTAAATGTATTGGCACTAAGTGTGCGGTGATGATTATGTTTCAGTTATCAAATTGGCACTAAGTGTGCGAATAAACCAATGGAATAGCAAGGGTTGAACGAGAGGTAATATCGAACAATTGAGTAGCATAAATGGTAAGTAACTAGGTGTTGATCAAGGTACATTTGAACCTATGTGGCTGATGATAGACTTAAGAGTTGGATGAATAGATAATTTGGTATGTGGTTGAGATTGATAATGTGCCTAGGTGTGCCTTTATCTATGTGATGGTACATGCATATATATATATATATATTAATGTTGTAGTATCGAGTGATATGTATTATATTACGAACTTACTAAGCTTTGGAAAGCTTACTGTGTGAATTGTTTCTCTGCCTTGCAGTGTGTGTAAAGCTAGCTTAGATCTGGGATCTTCAGCTTCTCAATCACACTATCGACATTCTATTTTGGTACTTTTGGAAAGATGTATATAGCTAGAATATGGCATGTATAGGCTAGTAAATTGAATCAAGTTTGAGATTTGTAAGTAGCCATGAGATGTGGCTAGATATGTGATAGGTTTGGCATGAATGAATGTGGTATATAAATGATGCATCTTTTGGCATGATTTGTAGATTGATATATTTTCTATTGAGTTGTTACTTTGTGTTGATAAATGCTAGTAGGAGTAGTGAGATTTGGAAATGAATTATGCTTGTGATAGAATAAGTATTGGTATTGAATTGGGTATGATTAGAGTTGGTATTGATGGTATGTTTGTAACATCCTGAAAATGGGCCTATGCATTTATTTTGATTATACGAAATGGCATGTCTTATGTGTTATGAATGTATTATGAACATTTTTGGAAACTTGGAAATGTAAGAAATGATTTAGAAATGTTAAGTTTCAAAAAGAGGAAAGTGAACATTTTGGAAACTTGGAAATGTTAAGTTAAAAGAGGAAAGTGAACATTTTGGAAACTTGGAAATGTATGGAAATGTAAGGAAATGTATGGAAATGTAAGGAAATGTATGGAAATGTATGGAAATGGTAAGGAAATGTATGGAAATGTAAGGAAATGTAGGGAAATGTAAGGAAATGTAGGAAATGTCCTAGAAATGTAAGGAAATGCTTTAGAAATGATAAGTTTAAAGGAGGGAAATGAACGTTTTTGGAAACTTGGAAATATAAGGAAATGTCTTAGAAATGATAAGTTTTAAGGCAAGGTGGCCTTAAGAAAATTAATAGAAGAAATTTGACACAAAAATGGGCTTGGAAAAGTGACAAGGAGGCACCACTTAAAGCCCAGTAAATGACGCCACCAGCATGTGTGCAAGCTTAGGTTCGAGCAGCAAGGAGAGCATTTCTGAGAGTGTTTTGCATCCGAATTGGGCTTATGCCCAATTTGTTATTAAAGCTAAACTAATCATAGGGAGGTGCCACTTAGGTGGATAATTTGGGCCTCGATGGCCACAAGGAGTCCAATAGAATAAGTTTAAATTCACTCATCAAGGGAAGGAGGTGGATGGCATCTAGCTAAGACTTTAAGTAATTTTATTTAATTACTTAAAGAGGAAGCAATGGACTGACAATAGGGACTCTTAAGGAAGAGTTTAATTCTCCTTAAAACTTGGCTAAATAGGTGGATAAATGATGATTTATTTTAGATTATTTTCAAAGAGATAATTGAGGATTATTCTTTAATTTTTAATTAAAGAGATAAAGCTATCAAAATAGAAGAGTGATGGCCAAGTAAGGATTCTAAGTTAGTAATTTGGCTATAAAAGGAAAAGAGGGCCATTCATTCTTTCTTCTAACTCTCTAATTCTCTCTAGCAAATATCTCATTTCTTCATTGTTTTGCTGTCGAAAATACACCTTGTGTAGCGAAACTTCATTACCAAATTGCTCAAACTCTTTCTCTTCTTCTTTCATAATCTTCCAAAAGCTGAAAGTTTGCTAAAATCAAGGCCATAGCCGAATAGTTTTGAGACTTCAAACAAGGGTTGTTGACTCAGTATTAAGGGTAAGAACTAGTTATCATTCGATTTTCATCCTTTTCTTATAAGATATGCCAAATCTAGGACTAACCCCATTAATATCTTATTGTCGAAACTTTGAAGAGATCTTTTGGGATTTGTTTAAGTCAACTACAAGAAGGAGAAGTTCTTTTCCCGAAGGTACACCATAGGCCGCGTGTTCCCTAGTTATTCGGTGAATTTCGGGATTTAAAATCCACAAGGTAAGACATGCGAATATTCGGCCAAGGCCTATTTTTGGTGTTTTAGATCTAGTTCATATTTATTCAAAAGCCAAAACTAATTTGTTAAAGTGATTTAAAGCTTTGCCGAATACAAGAAAGAGTATAGTGAAGATTTCGGGATTTGGCACCAAGGTAAGTTTTAGTGTACTAATCCTACTAGGATTTGGATTTATGGCCGAATGGCTTACTAAGTATTAAATGATTGATTAAATGTAGAGATTTAAGATCTAAGGCATTAGATCAAGCTTTTCGGGATTTGGATTGGAAACCTTAATGAATCGGTGTGTAATTCTACACTAAATCTCAATAGATTTACGGTTTTAATTCATTATATGTGTTAATATGAAAGTGTAAGAATATGGCTAAGGTACTGTGTGTACCCTACCCTAAGTTTTAATATGTTCATGGCTATGTTTTAAATTAAATGTGCATGTTTATAAGAATGTGAATATGGCTAAGGTACCATACTATGGTACAAAGTACTAAGGTACGTTTCCTACTCCTACTAGGAATATGAATATATGTTATTTTTAACATGTGAAAAGTGATAAGAATGTGAATTAAGGCATGATTTTGCATATTGTGTATGAAATATGGGAGCATATGGGTTATATGAAAAGGGGAAGTTAATGTGGTGACCTAAGACCACGAAATCTGAATGTGGTGATCTAAGACCACGTAAAACATAAGACCACGAAATCTAAATGTGGTGACCTAAGACCACGTAAAACTGAATGTGGTGACCTAAGACCACGATATCTGAATGTGGTGACCTTAGACCACGAATTCTAAATATGGTGACCTAAGACCACGAATTTTATAAGGGCGATGAGCACGTCGACCGCACGCCGCCGATGGTGTGTAGCGGATGGAGGGTTGACTTAGTAGTCCCTACTGTGTGAGGATGGTGCGGGTGGTGTGTAGCGGATGGCATATAGGTTTGGGTTGGGTTGCATCATATTGTTTAAATGCTTTATGAACATGTATGACATTGTATGCCTAAAATATTAAATTTTAGTGTTGGTTACACATTGAGTCTCATTGACTCACCCGTTGTGGGATTACTTTTCGGTGACGACCGGTGATGGACCAGGTAGGTAGATGATTAGTGGAGGCCATGTGAAGTTCAAATTTCTTTTATTTGGACTATTTTACTTTAAGTATTTTGAATTTAAATTTTGGAATTATTTGATGTAATAAGGCCTTAGTAGAATTATTTTATTCTGCTTTTTATTTATTGAGCTTACAAACTTTTATTTATTAAAAGATTAAGTAAATCTATTTTAAAATAAAGCCCAAACATTTTGTCACTTAAAGTAAAGGATTTTTAATAATGAAATGAACCTATTTTCATCTCAAGCCCAACCCAAAACGATCTTTCTTCCAAATCACACAAGTTTTTCCTAAGTAAGAAAAAAATTTGAAACGTTTACACCGGGGAACATACCAGATCCGGTCAAGGCTCGTGGGCCAAGTTTGTGGTGTTTCAATGTTTTAAATTGCTAAATTGGCATGCTTTTGGATGGCAATATGTGCATGAGATGTTTGGTTGATTGGCTTGTAGGTTTGACCCTAAGTGGGTGGCATGTTGGCCTTGCAAATATGGCCTATAATGTCGCACGGTTGGGGCACACGGGCGTGTCTCGGACCGTGGGTAAATTGGCAGAATGTGGCTTAAGCTGCACATGACCATGGCATGGGCGTGCCTATAGTTCGTGTGAGAAATGGTAGTATATGACCTTATAGGACACGGCCTTAGCACACGGACGTACTTGTTAGCCGTGTTGATTTTGGCAGTAAGTAACCACGGGGAGGTCACACGGGTGTGTCATGTAGCCGTGGGAGAGGCATGGCCTACCCCCACGGGCATGTCTCCCCTATATTCTAGAAAAGTTTCAATTTTACATGAAATTTTATATGTGTTTCGGTTTAGTCTTGACTCGGTTTATAAGCAATGCTTAGGGTCTTGATGACTCGTTTAAGGGGCACTATGATTGTATATGAATGTGTTTGATGATGATTGACTTTGTGTCGTGAATGCGATGTAAAATGATCCTATTGCTCGGTAATGCCTCTAAACCCTATTTCGACGACGGTCTCGGGTTAGGGGTGTTACATCACATATCACATATATTCCAACAATTTCTCAACTCACAACTAGCCAAAACACATGGCTAAGATTATAAGACAAACTTATAGCAAATACTAGCCTATACATGCCATAACTAGTTATATACATTTTCAAAGTGTACCAAAAAGAGTTTAGTAGTGTGATGACGATCCTTGATGGTCCTAAGCCTTTAGTAGCTTTGATGACCTATAAAACTGATAAAATACACACAGAGTAAGCTTTCTAAAAGCTTGGTAAGTCATAATACAAATAAACTTATCAAACTAGCACATATATGCTTTGAATCATATACTTAACCATATTGCCACATTCATTAATTCAAGAATCATTTGTACCCATAGTTCTTTCATAATCATTCACATTCTCATATTTAATCTTACTTCTCTTCAAATCAAAGTCATATAGGTACTTACCTTTTTATACACACTTGTGTATACACTAAACGTACCTAAATCAGACATTCTTTCATTTAATTGATCATATCTTAAATTTGCAATTCATATCACAAACTTGCCTGTTGAACCAATAGGAATCTAGTAGGATGCTTAGAAAACTCGGAATAGTTGTACAATGCCTACGTCCCAGACGAGGTCTTACATTCACTCAGCCATCGATGCCACTATCCCAGACAAGGTCTTACACGAATCAATACGATGCCGATGTCCCAGACATGGTCTTACTCGTAAAGCTAATATCGATGCCAACGTCCTAGACGTGGTCTTACACGTAAACTCATATCGATGCCAATGTCCCAGACGAGGTCTTACACGAAATTTGAAATCAACGCCAATGTCCCAGACGTGGTCTTGCATGATAAAACAGAACAAATACCTCGGTCATGACATAGCTAATCCTATCAATTCCTAGGTTCGTACGGGACTTCTCAGACATTGTTGCTATATCGACCTTATCTCGTAATTCATAAGCACAACTTCTCATAAACATTCATTATCATTATTGGTCATATGAACATTTACAATTTCAACAAGTACATTTGTTTGCATAATGACTTACCTCGGATTCGATCTTTCGGAATAGAAATGGCTACTTGGTTACTTTCGCTTTCCCGCAATCTAAGTCTGTTTTCCTCGATTCTTGATCTTAATCAAGATGAAAGCCAACCGAAACCCTTAAGCTTTTGTTCGTTCTTTTCTTTAAGACATTCGACCAAAAGATGATATAAAAGTTTAATTTCATGCTTTTATTAAACCATTATATACTTAATACATGAATGCCATAATTACCCTTATAATATAAACTTATAAAACATATTTTCAAAGGTTAATATGGACCATAGCCATCCACTACCTATAGTAATGGCTAATTTGCCATGTAAATCCTTCATCTTTACACTACTTTAACAAATAGCATACAACTTTCACATTTAATGCAATTCAATCCTTATGGCAAATTAAACACACAGACGGACAAATTAACTTACGGAAATTTAGCACATGCTTAATCACATATCAAAGACACGAAAATAATATTAAAATATTATACAAAATTAGATTTATGGTCCTAAAACCACTGTTCCAACTAGGGTATAAACCGGACTATTACAGTAGCTAGGCTAGTTTGTCCCTTTGATGAGCTAACTACAACTTCTTGTATAACCAACAGAAAAAAAATAGAACCAAATGTATATTTGTAATGAAATATCATGAGACAAAGTGAGTATTTATCAAATAAAATTTTAATAACCAATGTGACATACTATTATATCATATATGTAATAGTAGTGTTTCAAATTAAAGAGTTACCTGTAGGGTCTGACGATCTATCAAAAGGACACTTTACCATGAAGTTGGATAAGATTTGAGCTTTGATTGTTGTTATCAAGGCATACTCTATTCCAAATTCTGCTAGCTCAATTCCTCACTTGATCATTCTTTCCAAAATATCTACTCTAGATAATATGTCTTTGATGGGTTGGTTTTTCATAACTGTCATAGGTAGGGCTTGAAAATATGGTCACAACTTACAAACTGCCACTACTAAAACAAAAATGAGCTTCTCTATCTTTGAATATCTCTGTTCTTCATTCTACAACACTTTGGTAACATAGTATATAAGAAACTAGTGAACCCCTTATGTCTGATCAAGATTGCTACAACTATTTCTTTAGATGTTGCCAAATAAAGAGAAAGAGTCTCCCCCCACTCACGGTGACATCATAAGTGGTGTAGACGTTAAGTACGAATTAAGTTGTTCAAAAGTAGTTTGACATTCCTTTGTCCAATTGAGGGAAGTTCCCAATGCTTTGAAGAAAGGCAAACATTTATCTATCATTCTAGAAATGAACTTATACAAAACGACCAACTTCCCTGTTAGAGGCTGAATATCTTCGATAGTCTTCAGGGGAGGCATATATAGAATAGCTCGAGTCGTCTCAAGGTTCTCCTTTATACCTCTTTCTAAAACCATGAAGCCCAAAAATTTGTCTACTCTTACCCCAAAGGCACACTTCTATATATTCAACTTCATGTTATGGGCTCGTAAAACAGCAAAAGCTTTAGACAAGTCCTCAATGTGCCTCTTTAAAGTAGTACTCTTTAGTAACATATTATCTACATAAACCTCAATACTGTAACTAATCTATTCCTTAAAACTCTTATTAACTCTCTTTCAAACACTTTACTAAGTCGTCTTTTTCTTCCTCTACTAATGCTAATGAAATCCTTACCAAACTTTCCATGTCATCATAAAATAATTACAGGGTTTCTATAACATTTGTTTCTTCTAGCTTGGGAACTCTTTCCTTGCTTCCAACATCTAAACTATCCAAATATAAAACCTAACTTTCCACCTTTACCTACTACGAACTCTGTCATTGTAGCTCATGTTGTAAGTCTGTTTAACTAACAACATATAACATTTTCCAGCTAACCACTAGTTAGGTTTCATGAAATCTATTCCCATCTTGGTAGGGAATTTTATCTTCATACAAAAGGTGGCAATATCATTTTGGCCATCCTCATAATAGGACGCCCAAAAATGGCATGGTAAGCCATAAGATGGTCTACCACAAAGAATTGAACATATTTTGTAGTAGTGTGCTCGCCATCCCCAAGGGTAAAAGACAGAGTTATACATCATTTCACCTCAACTGGATGGTTAGTAAAGCCATACAAAGGTCTTGCTTTCTTCAAATCTTGCTCTTTCAGCCCTATCTTCTTATATGCATCCCAAATTAAAACCTCTACAATACTACCACTATCAACTAGAATCCTTTTAACCTCAAATCTTACAATAATTGTTGTCACGACCATAGGGTCATGTCCTTCCTCATCATACACTAAATCCTCATCTTCCTCATTAAATTCCACCCTCTATTTCTCTTACTGAAATAACCTTTTGGTGAACTAACTGACATCACGCTCCTGAAATGGGCCTTTTTTTACGTGTTAGAGGTCTCTCACACTTCATCTATACTAATTATGACATGTATTGTGCCTCTGACTTTCTGTTTACCTTTATCAGCACCTCACGAGCTCTGACCTGATGGTGAGGCCTCTTGAGCTATAAAATCTTTTAACTCGTAATTTCTAATAGCCTCCTCTATAGCATCTTTCACAGAGAAGCAATCTTTAATCTTGTGCCCCCTATCATTGTGGAAACTATATTTATCTCTTGAGTTAGATTTCAATTGGCTGGGTCACATAGGTGGACTCGATAAAATTCCCAAACTTCTAACCTACTTAATAATATAGGTATATAAAACATTTAAATGAGTGTAAGCTTCAAATTTTCCATGGGGAACATACCTTTTATGCTCGCCTGAGGCCTCTAGAATGCCCTTAGTGGTTCATTCTGAGTAATTCCTCTGTTGTCCCCCACCTTGGACCCATAGACCTTAAGATGAAGGACCTTGTTGTCCACGCACATTCTGGTGACACATCAACTATCTATCATCCCTCTGAAAGGTGTTGCGAGCTTCTCTTTTAATTTCCTCTGTCTTAGCAAATGTATGTGCCCTCTCATATAAGTCTTCCAAACTCTACAGTCTATTATTAGTAAGTGAATAATGTACATGCTCATTTTGAACTCCCCTAATAAAGGCATCAATAGCTCATTGGTCCTATAAATTCTTTATGTTCAACATGGCTGCATGAAACCGCTTCACATAATCTTGAAAATATTTTACATCTCTCTATTTTATTAAAATTAAACCCATTAAAGTGTTCATTATTGTCCTATGAACATGGAACCTACCCTAAAACATATGACCCAATTGTGAGAAGCTTTGAATGAAACCATGTGGTAAAAATAAATACTAATATTTTGTGCTTCCCCTAAGGGTAGTCTAGAAAGCCTTGCACTTCTTCGCGTCTAAGGCTCGTAACACATTTATATAATCATTATATTACATGATATATGCTTTGGGATCCTTTCTACCTTCAAACATCACTTCTAATACTTTGAATTCAGATGGTAGATTCGCAGCTGCAATCTCTAGTGATAAAGGATTGTTAGAACAAAACAACCAGTCAATGTCTTGTATACCAGGGTGCAACGCTTGAGCACCTCTATGCAAAGCATCCATCTCACTTTGCTATGGCTTTGTATATGCTTTTATAGCCTCCTCTTGAAGAGGCGTGACATTGTTCTAAAATTAAAATGGTCAAATTACATATTTCTTCTTAATTCCTCATTCAGTTTTAATAGCTCCTAGTGAAACAATTATTGCTGTTCAAACCTGGTACTCTGTTGAGTCATATGCTCTTTCATTAACCTTATTTGTTCTTGTAAACCAAATAACTTGTAACACTTCTTACCCGTATTCAACGTTGGAACAAGGTACGAGGCATTACCGGATATAAACACAAGCAAACATACATTTTTGAGTCATAAATTTCCATCCAAATTTAAAATTTTCATATTCAATCATGAAGTCCCTATTACGAGACTACGAGACCCAAACCATGCTTTGGAAGTGGTTCGGGACTAAATCGAGAACTTTAGAAATTTTACAAAACTTAGAAATTTTTTCATGTTATAGGGCTCACACGAACATATGGTTCAAGGGACACGCCCGTGTGGCCCTGGGACACACCCGTGCTTCAAACCATGTTCGATTTAGGGGTACTCTATGACTTGTGCCACATGGCCGTGCCACATGCCCGTGTGCTAGGCCGTGTAGCTGTAACAGCCTGATTTAGGGGTTAGTCAGAATAGTGGTTTGAAACCACCAATCTGAGGTTAGAGAGAATTATTTTTATCTTATTTTATGATCTAGATCATGGTTATATGTATGCATGAAAATTTTGGTGCCTAAATTTTAGCGATTTCTTGCTTAATTGAGAAAAAAGGACTAAATCGCATAAAGTGCAAAACTTCCATTTTATAAGCTAAAGGTGCCAAGTAGCCATAGAATATTAATTGGAGGTCTTTAAAAAGTAATTATCCCCTTAAATGGAGGTTGGTTGGCCATAGGGAGACAAAGAAGTTAAAAATTGGTCAAAGTGGGCGTAGTTGGTGGTTAAATTGATAAATAGAATAAAATAAAGAAAGAAAAGATATCATCTTTTTCTATCTTCTTCACCACCAAAAATATCAAGAAAAATAGGGGTTTTGAAAGCTCAAAATTTATCAAACTCTTCTCGCTACAAGTAACTACTTTTAATGGTTTTTCTTGATGATAGTTGTACTTTTGGAATCCCTAAAGCTTAAGCTTTCTAAAGAGGAAACTAATTTGCAATATGGTGAAAAGTTTAGGGTTTTTCCATTAGACCTTGTATGTGATTTTCTGCATTTTTATGGAAGAAAATGAGTCTTAGTTGTTAGATGAATAACTTTTGTGAAAGGTGTTGCCATGAAAACACCTAAATGAACCTTTTTGTAAAGGTTGTAAAATTGGTAGTAAATGTGTGAAATGTTGGGTTTTGATGATAGCCATAGAGAAAAAAGTGTTCACCTAGGCTTATTAAAGGAAGAAATTTGATTAGAATTGATTTCTAAGCCTAGGGGTAAAATGGTCATTTTGCCAAAGTCTAAGGGCAAAATAGTAATATTGCTAAAGAATGATTATTGAAATGCATTTAATTAATGTGATGATTAAAATTAGCTAATTTGTTATTATGGAGCAAGAAGAACCAAGAATCAACCTCGATTAGGGAAAGAATAAAATAGCGGACTAGATCGACAATCTAGCCTATTTTGAAATCGAGGTAAGTTTGTATGTGATAAATTCAACATTTATGCTCGTATTGTTTAAGGATGTTTGATATTATATTGATGTATGATATTCTAAGAAATTGAAATGTTGAAGTCCCGATTGGACTATAATGAATGTGAGTAAAAATTATTCAGACATGAGATAGATAAGGTCCCGTGTAAGACCATCTCGGGGACATGGCCTTGGCACGAAATTGAGAATTTGTATAAGACTATATTCGAAATATGGCTTCGGTATTGAATATGAGAATCGTATAAGACCGTATCCGGGATATGGCATCGATACTTAAGGTGAGGTTTTGTATAAGACCATCCCGGGATATGGCATTAGTAATCAAAGGTAATCCCATGTAAGACCGCATCCGGATGTGGCATTGGCTTCGGGTTCATGTTAAGCGATAATGAATATGCATCTTGAGTATCCCTAGTGATTTATTGGGGTAAATAAACCAGCTGAAATATAGAATTGAGATTTGTATTAAAGTTATGTGATTGAGTGAACACAGGAACCTGTAAGTAATTCACGAGGAACATTTACGATATGTGGCATGATATGTTCTAGATAAGGGCAAGCATGAGTAAGTTATAGCAAAGAGCCTATAACATTATGTGTGGTTATCTAACGCCATGAATGGATATCTTTATAAGTTCATTGTTGCTATTTATTTCCATGCAAACTTACTAAGCTTAATGCTTTCCCTCTCATTTCCCTTTTCCTTGTAGTATTGCCAAGATAACTCAAAAATTGGAGACGTCAGAGTTTAGAGATCACACTATCGACCATTATTTAGAATAGCCAAATTAGATTCTTTTTTGTATGGCATGTATAGGACTTGGTCTTTTTGTTATGTCATATTTGCAAGCCCAATGTGTTGGCTATTATAGTTGTTCAATTTATTTTGTAAAAGGTCATGACTTAATATGTTCATATATTCAATGATGATGGATTTCATGAAGTGTATGCTTTTGTGGATGTCTTGATTCTTTTTGAGTTCTTAGAGGTACCATATGGTCATATTATATATTGAATTGCTTTGGTATGAGTGTGATTGCTTGTTTGGGTGGCAAATGGCTTCGTAGATAGCCATATAATTGTCCACATAGGCAGACACATGGGCATGTGTCTAGGCTGTGTGTGGCACACGGTCAGCCCCATGGGCATGGTGATCGGCCGTGTGACCCTTTGCATGCTAGAGTTGCAAGTTAGTATGCTCAATAGTAAACACATGGGCAAAGACACGGCCTTGTGTCTCAGCCGTGTGGGAGGCATGGCCAGGAACATGGGCATGTGCCCAGGCCGTATGAATTATACACCTGAAGTTAGGAATTTAATTCGACACACGATCTAAGGACACGGGTGTGTGCCTTGGCCGTGTGACCATAGTAAGATGATGACATCATAAACAAAATGCCAATGTTTTGGTACACGGACGTGTCGATGTCGTGTGAGAGACATGGGCTAGGGACATGGGCGTGTGTCCGACCATGTGTATTAAGTCAGTGTCGACCATGGGTGAAGAGCATGGGCATGTCCCTTGAACAACACGAACGTGTGGCCCCTGTTTAGGCAAAATTTTTCTAAGCATGTAAAAGTTTCTGATTAATTTTGAAACCTTCCGAAAGTATGTATATGGCCTCGTAGGCCCAGGATGAGTAGGTTATGAGTTTGAATGGAAAGTTTTTAAGCCGAAACAAAATTTTATAGCCCATTGTGATATGTTTAAGCAAGTTGAGTTAGGTAATTCCTCATATCCTGTTTGACTTCGAACCCGAAAAGGGTGTTACATTTATAGGTATCAGAGCTACGGTTTAGTCGATTCTTGGACTAATGTAGCGTAAGTATGAGCCTAGCTATACATGACATATGTAAAAGTAATTGAGTAATGATAGTGTGATAGCTCTTGACGATTTAAATTGTGTTTTTATATAGTAAATGGATTCTGATCTAGATCGAACTACAGCCGATGATCCTACTAGTAATGCGCCAGCTCCCGCTCAAGGGACCGCGTCGACAGATAGTAGACCCAAGACATTGGGTCAGGGAAAAGAGGCCTGAGAAGCCTTTCTCCATATGATAAGCAACTAGTACATTGAGTACATTCGAGCAAATCCTAATGCTCAACCCCTCCACCCCTACCTATTCCTCTACCCACTATGGTAGCTCTTTAAATGGTTGAGGTAGTGAGAAAATAAAGGCCTACAGTCGATAAGATTCAAAAATAAGGAGCCGAGGAATTTCGGGCTAGTAACGATGATGATCCAGAAAGAGTAGAATTCTGGCTCGAGAATACCATCAGGGTATTCAATTAATTGTCATGCACACCTGAGGAGTGCCTAAAGTGTGTGGTATCTCTCTTAAGAGATTCGACTTATCAATGGTGGAACACCCTTGTGCCAATGGTACCAAAGGAGAGAGTTAATTGGGAATTCTTCCAAGAGAAATTCCAAAAGAAGTATATCAGCCAGAGATTCATCGACTAGAAAGGAAAAAGTTCTTGGATTTAAAGCAAGGCCGAATGACGGTGACCGAATATGAATTAAAGCAAGTTCGTAAGGCTTAGTAAGTATGCTTGAAAGTGGGTGTCTACCGAGGCTATCATGTGCAAAAGATTTGAGGATGGGCTAAATAAGGATATACGTTTATATGTCAGAGTTCTCGAACTAAAAGAATTTGTAGTGTTAATAGATAGAGCCTGTAAGGCTGAAGAATTGGCTAAAGAGAAAGAAGAGTTGAGATTGAATCGCGTGACTCGAGGAAAAGACAGTTGACTAAGTTACTCCAATCTTCATCTAAGAAATTGAAGGATTTTGCTACTCGACCAGCTACTTCGGTCTAGTTTTAAAACCAAAGTAAGGGCAAATAATTTTTGGGGTCTAAAGCATAGACCTCATCAGTTGCTAGTGTGGGCAACATTAATCGAAAGTAGATGGAATGCCCCAGTGTGGCAAAAGCGCCATTCGGTGAGTCTTAGAAATGAGAAGGCTTATTTTAGATATGGGTCTTTAGACTATTTTATCAAAGATTGCCCCGATATAGGCGAGAAGGAGAAGTCTCAGAATGCAAGATCGGGAAGTGCTGCTAGAGAAAGACCATAGAAAAACTCGAGAAATGTGATGAGTAGCAAGAATCCATCTAGAGAGCAGACTGCAAGAGTCGAGGGTAGAGCACCGGCGAGAACTTATGCCATTTATTCTCGTGAAGAGGCATCTTCCCCTGACGTATTTACGGGTATATTTTCTCTCTATAATAATCATGTTGTAGCTTTATTGATCCAGGGTCTATCCACTCGTATATTTTCATGAAATTAGTCTCTAGCATGAGCATGCCTTTAGAATCTACTGAATTTATGATAAGAGTGTCAAACCCCTAGGCAAATGTGTAATGGCTGATAGGATATACAAAGGTTGCCCTTTGATGATTAGGGCTCACTGTTTTCCTGCCAACCTCATGTCATTACCGTTTGATGAGTTCGATGTAATCCTTGGGATGGATTGGTTAGTTACTCATGATGTAATTGTGAATTGTAGAAAGAAGTTTATTAAGTTGAAATGTGAAAATGAGGATTTTATTCGGGTTGAATCAGACGAGCAAGACAGATCACCAGTAGTGATATCATCCTTCTTGACTCAAAAGTATCTAAGAAAGGGGTACGATGCTTACCTTGCCTTTGTGATGAATACTAAAGAGACTGAGTTGAAAATTGAGTCGGTGCCCATAGTATGCGAGTATTCAGATGTTTTCTGGAAGAATTGCCACGGTTACCTCCGGTTAGGGGGGTTGAATTCAGGATTGAGCAAGCTCCGGGTACCGCCCCCATTTCTATTGTTCCATATAGAATGGCTCCAACCAAGCTAAAAGAGTTGAAAGCACAGTTGCAAGAACTAACGGATAAAGGTTTTGCAAGATCGAGTTTTTCTTTATGGGGTGCCCTTATTTTATTCGTGAAGAAGAAAGATGGTTCTATGAGATTATGCATAGATTATCGACAACTTAAGAAGGAAACTGTGAAGAAAAAGTACACGTTGTCGAGAATTGATGATTTATTTGATCAATTGAAGGGAGCCACGATATTTTCTAAGATAGACTTAAGATCCAGGTACTATCAGTTGAGAGTCAAGGACTCAGACGTACCAAAAATCGCATTTAGGACTAGGTATGGCCACTATGAATTTTTGATCATGCCTTTTGATCTAACAAATGCCCCTGCCGTTTTAATGGACCTGATGAATCGAATTTTCTGGCCATACTTGGATAAATTTGTCTTGGTCTTCATCGATGGTATACTAATCTACTCTTGAGATGAGGACGAACATGCCAAGCATTTGAGTAAGGTTCTGCAAATTTTTTTGAGAGATAAACAATTGTATGCCAAGTTTAGCAAGAGTGTATTTTGGCTTAAGGAAGTAGGATTTTTGGGGCACATTGTCTCGAGAGATGGAATTAGAGTCGACCCGAGTAAGATTTCAGCAATCGTGGATTGGAAACCGCCAAGGAGCATAACTGAAGTAAGAAGTTTTCTAGGCCTAGTCGGCTATTATAGGCATTTTGTCAAGGGGTTTTCCATGATAGCTACCCTGATGATGAGACTTTTACAAAAAGGTGTAAAGTTTGATTGGACAGAAAAGTGTCAACAAAGTTTTGAGAAACTAAAGGTTGTTGACTGAAGCTCCTACTTTGGTACAACCTGAGCAGGAAAAAGAATTTGTGGTTTACAGTGAGGCATCCCTGAATGGATTGGGTTGTGTACTTATGCAAGATGGTAAGGTGATTGCATACACCTCTAGACAATTAAAGCCGTACGAGAAGAATTACCCGACCCATAACTTAGAGTTGGCCGCCATTGTATTCGCATTGAAGATATGGAGACACCTTTTGTATGGTGAAAAGTGACGGATATTCACCAACCATAAAAGCCTAAAATACCTAATGACTCAAAAGGAATTGAATTTGAGGAGATAAAGATGGTTAGAGCTGATTAAGGATTATGAGTTAGTGATTGACTACAATCGGGAAAGGCGAACATGGTCGACGATGCTTTGAGCAGAAAATCATTGTTTGCACTGAGAGCCATGAATACACAAATGGCTTTGTTGGATGATGGTTCTATTCTAGCAGAACTAAGGGCTAGACCATTATTTCTTTAAGAGATTTGTGAAGTGCAGAAACAGGACAGCGACTTACAAGCCAAAAGAGTTCTATGTGAGTCAAATGTTGAGTCAGACTTTCGGGTAAGTCTTGGTGGATGTTTGACGTATCGAGATAGGGTCTTTGTACCCAGAAATGATGAACTTATTTGTAAGATTTTGCATGAAGCACATAGCGGATGTTTAACTATGCACCTAGGCAGCACGAAGATGTACAATGACTTGAGGAAGTGGTATTGGTGGCCCAGTATGAAGAAAGACATTTCTGAGTTCGTGTCGAGATGCTTAATTTGCTAGCAAGTGAAGGCTGAACACCAAGTTCCTTCAGGTCTACTTCAGGCCATTATGGTTCCTGAGTGGAAGTGGGACAGTATTACCATGGACTTCGTGACGGGTTTACCATTGACACTAAAAAAGAAAGATGTCGTGTGGGTCATAGTCAATAGAGTCATGAACTGGCCTATTTCATACGAGTACGAGTTGATTTTTCTCTTAATAAATTCGTGGATTTGTACGTGTCAGAGATAGTAAGACTTCATGGTGAACCATTGTCGATCATTTCGAATAGAGATCTAAGATTCACGTCACGATTTTGGAAATAGTTGCAAGAGGCTTTAGGTACGAAATTGAGTTTTAGTATAGCTTTCCATCCACAAAATTGGCAGGCAGTCGGAAAGAGTGATACAGATACTTGGAGACATGCTTCAATGTTGTGTTTTTGAATTCCAAGGTAATTGTGAAAAATACTTACAATTGGTGGAATTCGCTTACAACAATAGTTTTCAATCATGTTTGAAAATGACACCTTATAAAGAATTGTATGGGCGTACATGCCGAATGCCCTTGTATTGGATAGAACTCAGAGAGAATCAAATTCACGAGGTTGATTTGGTTAGGGAAACTGAAGAGAAAGTAAACGTGATACGCGAGAGTTTGAAGGCGGCATTAGATAGACAAAAGTCCTATTTGGATTTAAAAAGGAAGGAGATTGAGTTCCAAGTCGGTGATAAATTGTTATTGAAAGTATCACCATGGAAGAAAGTCCTCAGATTTGGCCAGAAAGGCAAAAAGTCCGCGTTTTATCGGACCTTATGAAGTTACCGAGAGGATAGGACTAGTAGATTATCGGTTGGCCTTGCCAACTGGAAAAGATTCACGATGTCTTAGACGTGTCCATGTTGCGTCGATACCGTTTGGAGCCCTTGCATGTAATAGTACCAACAGAGGTAGAAGTTCAAGTAGACTTGACTTATGGTGAAGAGTAGGTTAAGATCTTGGCACGAGAGGTCAAACAGTTAAGAAACAAAAGTATAGCTCTGGTTAAAGTGCTATGGCAGAGACATGGAATAGAAGAGGCTACGTGGGAGCCTGAAGAGACTTTGAGAAACCAATATCCCAATCTTTTTATCGGTAAGATTTTATGGGACGAAAATCCTTAAGGGGGAGAATTGTAACAACCCGATTTAGGGGTTAGTTGGAACAGTTGTTCAGAACCACTAATCCGAGGTTAGAGAAAATTATTTTTATGTTATTTTATGAGCTAGAGCAAGGTTATATGTATGCATGAAAATTTTGGTGCCTAAATTTTAGCAATTTCTTGCTTAATCGCGAAAAAGGACTAAATCGCATAAAGTGCGAGACTTCCATTTTTTAAGCTAAGGGTGCCAAACAGCCATAGAATATTAATTGTAGGTCTTTAAAAGGCAATTAACCCCTTAAATGGAGGTTGGCCGACCATAGGGAGACAAAGAAGTCAAAAATTGACCAAAGTGGGTGTAGTTCGTGGATTAAATTGATAAATAGAATAAAATAAAGAAAGAAATGATATCATCTTTTTCTCTCTTCTTCACCACCGAAAATAGCAAGCAAAATAGGGGTTTTGAAAGCTCAAAATTTCAGCAAACTCTTCACCCTACAAGTATGTGTTTTTAATGGTTTTTCTTGATGATAGTTATACTTTTGGAATCCCTAAAGCTTAAGCTTTCTAAAGAGGAAACTAATTTGTAATATGGTGAAAAGTTTAGGGTTTTTCCATGAGAGCTTGTATGTGATTAGCTACACTTTTAAGAAAGAATGAGTCTTAGTTGTTAGATGAACAACTTTTGTGAAAGGTGTTGCCATGAAAACACCTAAATGAACCTTTTGTAAAGGATATAAAATTGGTAGTAAATGTGTGAAATGTTAGGTTTTGATGATAGCCATAAGAGAAATGAATGTTCATCTAGGCTTATTAAAGGTAGATATTTGATTAGAATTAATTTTTGAGCCTAGGGGTAAAATGGTCATTTTGTCGAAGTCTAAGGGCAAAATAGTATTATTGCCAAAGCATGATTATTGAAATGCATTTTATTAATGTGATGATTAAAATTAGCATATTTGCTATTATAGAGCAAGAAGAACCAAGAATCGACCTCGATTGAGGAAAGAATAAAATATCAGACTAGATCGACAATCTAGCCTATTTTGAAATTGATGTAAGTTTGTATGTGATAAATTCAACATTTATGCTCGTATTGTTTGAGAATGTTTAATATTATATTGATGTACGATATTCTAAGAAATTGAAATGTTGAAGTCCAAATTGGACTATAATGAATGTGAGTAAAATATTATCGAGACACGAGATAGATAAGGTCCCGTGTAAGGCCATCTCGGGGACATGGCCTTGGCATCGAATTGAGATTTCGTATAAGACCATATCCAAATATGATTTCAGTATTGACTATGAGAATCGTATAAGACCGTATCCGTGATATGGCATCGATACTTGAGGTGAGGTTCCGTATAAGACCACATCCGGGATATAGCATCAGTAATCAAAGGTAATCCCATGTAAGACTGCATCTTAAGTATCCCTAGTGATAATGAATATGCATATTAAGTATCCCTAGTGATTTATTGGGGTAAATAAACCAACTGAAATATAGAATTGAGATTTGTATTAAAGTTATGTTATTGAGTGAACACAGGTACCCATAAGTAATTCACGAGGAACATTTACGATATGTGGAATAATATGTGCTAGATAAGGGCAAGTGTGAGTAAGTTATAGCAAAGAGCCTATGACATTGTGTGTGATTATCTAACGCCATGGATAGATATCTTTATAAGTTCATTGTTGCTATTTATTTCCATGCAAACTTACTAAGCTTAATGCCTACCCCTCTCATTTCCCTTTTCCTTGTAGTATTGCCTAGATAACTCAGAAATTGGGGACGTCGGAGTTTGGA
The DNA here is from genome assembly GCA_025506655.1 of Gossypium rotundifolium. NCBI lineage: Eukaryota > Viridiplantae > Streptophyta > Magnoliopsida > Malvales > Malvaceae > Gossypium > Gossypium rotundifolium. The sequence goes on along the minus strand of CP106732.1, from coordinate 116,863,863 downwards.
GATCACACTATCGACCACTGTTTGGTATAGCCAAATTAGATTCTTTTTTTGTATGGCATGTATAGGACTTGGTATTTTTGTTATGTTATATTTGCAAGCCCAATGTGTTGGCTATTATAGTTGTTCAATTTATTTTGTAAAAGGTCATGACTTGATATGTTCATTAATTCAATGATGATGGATTTCATGAAGTGTATGCTTTTGTAGATGTCTTAATTTTTTGAGTTCTTAGAGGTACCATATGGTCATATTATATATTGAATTGTTTTGGTATGAGTGTGATTTCTTGTTAGGGTGGCAAATGTCTTGGTAGATAGCCATATAATTGTCCACACAGGCAGACACACGGGCGTGTGTCTAGGTCGTGTGTGACACATGGTCAGCCCCATGGGCATAGTGATTGGCCGTGTGTCCTTTTGCATGCTAGAGTTGCAAGTCAGTATGCTCAGTAGTAAACACACAGGCAGAGACATGGCCGTGTGTCTCAGCCATGTGGGAGGCACGGCCAGGAACATGAGTGTGTGCCCAGGCCGTGTGAAGTCTGTACCTAAAGTTAGGAATTTAATTTGACACACGGTCTAAGGACACGGGCATGTGCCTTGGCCGTGTGACCATAGTTAGATGATGACATCATAAATAGAATGCCAAGGTTTTGTCACACGGGCTAAGACACGGGCGTGTGTCCAACCATGCGTATTAAGTCAGTGTCAACCATGGGTGAGAAGCACGAGCATGTCTCAAGGGCATCCGAGCGTGTCACTTGAACAACATGGACGTGTGGCCCCTATTTAGGTAAAATTTTTTTAAGTGTGTAAAAGTTTTCGATTAAATTTTGAACGTATGTATAAGGCCTCATAGGCCCAGGATGAGTAGGCTATGAGTTTGAATGGAAAGTTTTTAAGCTGAAACGAAATTTTATAGCCCGATGTGATATGTTTAAGTAGGTTGAGTTAGGTAATGCCTCGTATCCGGTCCTGGCTTCGAACTCGGGGAAGGGGTGTTACTGTAGCACACACGGCTGAGACACACACCCGTGTCTTTTCTCATGTGCACAATTCTGGACATTCTATTTTTCCAAAATTAAGGTGCAGCAAACACACAACCGGATCTCATGCCCGTGGGGTACACCGTGTGTCACACACAGCCTAGACACATGCTCGTGTACCTACCCGTATGGACAAAAATAAGGCTATTTACCAAGCCATTTTGCCACCCTCACTTGCACACATTAACACAACATCACATGGCACAAATTCAAGCATATAAATGCAACCAAACAACCACAAAGAAGTCAATAACATGTCATCCTAATGCCATTATTTATCATGCTTAGAACATCAACCTTTCCATACCAATCCATGCATGATTCCACATTCATGGTTAAAGTATATCAACTTTATATCATTTTCTAACATATTCACTACGTTTATTAAGCCCTAAATCAAACATACAATTGTCACATTCATTAGGCTTCATTCAACTACTTTCAAGTTACCAAATGATACTCAAATTTCTCATCTCATCAAAAGGCCACATATCCAAAAATCACACAATCATGCTATAAATCACAATTCCAAACATTTCACATTCACCAAGCATACCATAATCATATCACCATAGAAATTGACACATATATGAATATACTTAGGCTTACAACCATGTTAGCCAATCTGAGCCAACTTACATGGCCAAATAGCAAAACAAACCTTTGAAAATAACAAGCCAACACATTGGCTATAATCACAATGACACATTAACAAAAAGACTAAGTCCCTATACATGCCATAGACTTAAAATACTTGAATTCATCAATACCCAAAATGATAGCTTGATAGTGTGATAGGATCTCCAGTGAACTCCAATTTGCTCTAGCTTAATAACCCTAAAAGACATGGGAAAGGAAGGGGGTAAGCTATAGAGCTTAGTAAGTTCATATGCAAATAATACAAAATATTATTCATACACTTGACATACAAATGACTTAACAAATATTAACATAAATGTCATTAAAAATTTATAAACACAACTTACTCAATCCCAATCTTACCAACAGCTCATCATATAAATATCATGACATATTTCAACATGAATTTCATTAAACTTCATGAGTATAATTTACTCAGTCATATTCTTGCCTAGAGCTCATCATATGAATAAATAACATATACCAATATAAATGTCATTAGACTTCATAAATTTCATATGAACATAAATGTCATTTAATATCAACATAACATATATCAACATAATTGTCATATGCTAATAGCTCATCATATGAACCACATAACATGTTTCAACATAAATGTCATTTAGGCTTGATAAGCACAACTTACTCAATCACAATCTTACCAATTGTTCATCATATATTGACCTCATTTTCTTTAAGTTTTATGTACATTCCTGTACCATCACATAATATATTCACATGCCTTCTCATCTTTGACATACCCATTGAATTTCCCGTTGAACCACTTGGAATACTAAAGGATACTTGGGGATCTCGAACTCACAGTACCGTACCAATGCGATATCCTAGATATGTTCTTACATGAATTCTCATATCGATGCCATATCCAAGATATGGTCTTACACGTAATCTTAGTGACCTTAATGTCATGACATTTATATCCTATCTCTTCCTAATGTTCGACCGGGATTTCTCACTTGTCGAAACTTTGACGAATAATTCTATAGAGTCAAAAGAATTTAAAACATAAAAATCACAATGCATTATTTACATACGAACTTACCTCGACTTAGAAATGGCGAAAAGGATTGAATCATCAAATACTCATTTTTCCCTCATTCTAGGTCCAAACCTCATTTTTCTTGATCTATAATATCACATTTAACTTATTCAATCATTATACAATCCAAATTAGCACAAAATCACATTATGGTAAATATTACATTTTCCCCCCTAAAGTATTACATTTTTACAATTTAGTCCCTAGGCTCGTAAAATGAAATGTACTCAATTTCAATATACCCAAGCCTAGTCGAACCTATATCATCTCAAAATAGCCCACATTTTTCATTTATTCACACTTTTACAACATATTTTTACAACTTTTATAAACAAGTCCTTTTAGACATTTTCACCGAAAATTACTTAGCAAAAGACGTTTATCATACACGAAACATGCATTTTCTACCATTAGATATCAAAATATACAAATATCCATCATGGGTAAAATTTTAGACCTTGACATCTCTTCAAATTGAGGGTAGAAATAGAAAGATCGAGTTACAACGACTTTAAAAATGTAAAGAGCATAAAAAAATAGGGCTAGAACGGACTTACAATTGAGCTTGGAAGCTTGAAAAACCCTATCCATGGTTCCCCCTTGTGAATTTCGATCATGAGGAAGAAGATGGACAAAATTTGGCTTTTAATTTGGCCTTTTAATTCATTTAATTACCAAATTACCAAAATACCCTTAATGAAAAACTTTGAAAACATACCAAACCATGTCCATTTTTGTCCATCAATTTAACCAATGGTCTAATTTCCATTTAGAAACCTTGAATTTAAAATCTCATAGAAATTGGATACCTCTAACATATAGAATTCATGTTTTGCACTTTTTGTAATTTAGTCCTTTTGACTAAATTGAATGCCCAAACGTCAAAATTTTCGAACAAAATTTTCATGAAATCATTCCATAAAATTGTAGACCATAAAAATATAATAAAAATGAAATTTTCTTCATCAGATTTGTGGTCCTGAAACCACTGTTACGACTAGACCCAAAATCGGGTTATTACAACTCTCCTTTTATAGGGATTTTCGTCCCAAAAATCTTACCAAATATAAGTTTGATTTTGCATAGACTTCTCTATCTCGTGACACTACCAAATAACCCTTACTAAGGTTATGCTTTTATTTTTCAACTTTTTAATCTCTCGTGTCAGAATTTCGATCGATTCTTAGTCATTTAACATATCTGCTGAATCTCAATCTCTATCAGAGAATGCATAGTCAAAGAGTCCAATCGATACCATCGCAACATAGATACACAAAACACATTTTGAATCTTTTTCCAAGGCAATACTTTCGGAAGCATGCTATCGCTGAACGAGAATTTCATATCCTCATGTTTCAAATTCACATACGTTTTTATCTGAAGTGGATTCTAAACTACCATGAATCACATTTACACTGAACGAGAATTTCATATCCTCATATTTCAAATTCACATACGTTTCTTGATAATATGAAGTGGATTCTAAACTGCAACGAATCACTTTTACGCTGAACAAGAATTTTATATCCTCATGTTTGAAATTCACATACATTTTTTGAAAATCTGAAGTGGATTCTAAACTGCAACGAATCACTTTTACTTTCTATACAATTTCTGATCGGATAGTCTGTAACTATCCGGTTTATACCCTAGTCAGAATAGTAGTTTTGGGATCACAAATTTGAGTCAGTGAAATATTTTAACATTATTTTCTGTGCCTATGATATAGGATTAAGCATGTGTTAAATTTCTATAAGTTAATTTGCTCATCTATGTTCTTAATTTGACAAAAGGATTGAATTTCATTAAAATGTGAATTTACATGTTTTATGAAAAGATGCCTATTTGTCATGTTTTTATAAGTGTGAGGGATTTATGTGGCAATTTAGCCATTATTTTAGTAAGTGGATGGCAAAGGTCATAAATGACCTTGTATCAATATGTTTTATATGTTTGATTAAAGGTTAAATATGCCATTTATGTATTAAATTATGTTAAGATAAAAATAAAGCACGAAAATGGACATTAATTCATCCATCCTTCCACCGAAAACACAAAAGAAAAAGAGAGTTTGAAGCTTTTAAACATTCAGTTCTTTATCTTCTTGATTAAGGTATGTTTTGGTTTTGATTTTTGATAATTTCTACGTTTTCGTAATTATTGCTTCGTAAACTTTGTAAGCCATGCTTTAATTTTGAGAATTGATGATGTTTGTGAAATGAGACTTTGATGAACTCATATGATTTATAATGATTTATGGTGTTAAATGAAAGATATATGTTGAATTAACATATTTTGTTCTTGAATTTCTGATGAATTTAGCTAATTAGGGCAAAATTGAGAAAATAAAATTTTGAAGGACTAAATTGTTAAATAAATGAAATGTATGGGTTGATATGAGTATATTGAGTATTCATCCATAGCATAAATAAAAGAAAATTTGGTGAATTTTATGATTTTGTGAAATAAGGACTAAATTGTCCAAATGTGAAAACATGAGGGCTAATTTGCAAATTACCCTAAATATGTGTATTTGGATTGAATTGGATGAGTTAGTGAATAAAAGGGTTAAATTTGAATATGTATAGATCAAGAGCCTAAGAAAACGGACTTAGATCGCGGGAAAGTGAAAGTAATTGAGTAGCCATATTCGTTTCGTTAAACCGAACTTGAGGTAAGTCATTATGAAAATAAGCGTATTTGTATTAAATTATGTATGTTCATATGACTATTGATAATGATGAATGTTTACGAGATGATGTGACATGAATTCCGAGATAAGAACGACATAGTAGCAATGTTAGAGAAGTCCCGTACGAACCTAAGAATAGATAGGATTAGCTATGTCATGACATAGGTGTCAGTTCTGAGATATCATGTAAGACCACGTATGGGATGTCGGCATTGATTTGAGACTTCGTGTAAGACCACCTTTGGGACGTTGGAATCGATATGAGATTTACGTGTAAAACATGTTTGGGACATTGGCATCGTATTGATTCGTGTAAGACCCTGTCTGGAATATTGGCACCAATATTTGAGTACATGTAAGACCTCGTCTGGGACATTGGTATTGTACTACTATTTCCAAGCCTTCTAAGTATCCTATTAGATTCGAACAGTTCAACGGGCAAGTCTGTGATACGAATGGCCATATGAATTATAAAATCAATTTTAGGTACGTTTGATATGTACACTGAGTGTGTATAAAAGGTAAGAACCTACATGAATTTACTTTGATGAAATGTATATTTTAACATAAGTATGTGAATGAGTTACAAGAATGGATATATGATTAAATAAGCTAAGTACATATGTGATATGTGAATACAAGTATGTGGCAAGTTTTGTGTAAGCAAACGTGCCAAAGTTTATACAATGAATTGGCTATGAGATTTATAAGTACCAATAATTTAATTTGGCTATATGCATTGTATATTAAGTTTATTTGTATAGGGCTTACTAAGCTTTTGAAAGCTTATTTTGTGTGTGTTTGCTCTATTTTATAGATTGTCAAAGCTACTGAAGGCTCGGGGACCGTTGAGGATCGTCATCACACTACTCAACTTGTTTTGGTACATTTTGGAAATGTATATAGCTAGATATGGAATGCATTGGCTAGTTATTTGTATATGAATATGAAGTGAACTTAGCCATGTGATTTGGCTAGTTATGTGTTGGCAATATGCATTAATGAATATGATATGTGATGTATGTTTTGGTATAGTTTGATAGCATATGAAGTGGTTAAGTTTAAGGTAGTATTTGGATGAATTATGCTTGTGTTTACATGAGTTTTAGTCTTATAAATTGGCATGGTTGAAAGTGGATTTGAATATAGTGATTAGATGGTTATTTTGATGTGTTCTTGGTTGCCAAATGTGCATGAGATGTATTGGTATTTTGCTTGTACGTATGACCCTAATATGGGTGGCAATTTGGCCTTGCAAATGGCCTATTTTGCCAACACGATTGTGGTGCACGGGCGTGCCTAGTGACCGAGGAACTAAGTCAGTACAAACATAAGTGTACACGGCCTTGGCACATGGACGTGCCTCGTATCCATGTGGTTTAGTCAGGATTGACCACGGCCAAAGTACACGGGCGTGCTTGTTTACCATGGAGTTAAGTTAGGCTCGACCACGAGACACATGGGTGTGTCTAGCAGCCATGGGAGGCACACGGCCTGCCCATACGGGCATTTAACCCTTGAAACTTAGAAAAGTTTTAAATTTTTGAGAATTTTTGTATGTGTTTCGGTTTAGTCCCAACCCTGTTTCAAAGCATGTTTTAGGTCTCATTGACCTACAGAGGGTACACTATGATTGTAATTGATGATTTAAATTACGAATTGTCAGATAAAGTTTCCAATCTATCAGGTAATACCCTGAACCCAAATTCAGTGATGGATACGGGATAGGGGTGTTACATTTGGTTGGTATCAGAGCTATGATTTAGTCAATTCTCGGACTAACGTAGCGTGTCAGAGTCTAGTTTTACATGCCATATATCTAAACTGAGATGGTGTGATGAATCTTGACGTATAAAATATGAATTTTGTATAGTAATAGATCCCGAAAGAGTCGTAGCTGATGATGTAGAAAGTAATATGCCTATTCTTGTGCAAGGGACAATGCCCTTTGATCCGAGACCTCTTACGAGCAATCATGAGGGAGAAGCTAAACAAGCTTTCTTCTAGATGATGATTGAGTGGTTCACTAAATTTGTAAGGAATAACCCGACTGTTTCACAACCTCTGCCTCCGGTTAATCCCCCTTAGACAACTGTTGTGCCTCCAACTACAAGTTTGAATATGTGGAATAAGCCTCCGGTTGACAAAATTGTAAGTATGGGGCCAAAGAATTTAGGGCTACCAGTGATGATGATGCTGAGAAAGCTGAGTTCTAGTTAGAAAACACAATCCGGTATTCGATGAAATATCTTTAACTCCAGATGGAAGTATTAAATATGTCGTTTTACTGTTACGGGATGTAGCCTATCAGTGGTGGAAAACCCTAACTTCTGTTGTTTCGAAAGAACGAGTTACATGGGACTTCTTTCAGGTTGAGTTTTGGAAGAAATACATCAGTGAGAGATTCATCGATTAGAAATGAAAGGAATTTTTGGAACTAAAATAGGGCCGAATATCTATTACTGAATATGAACGAGAATTTGTAAGATTGAGTCAGTATGCTCGGGAATGTGTATTTACTGAAGTAATAATGTGCAAAAGATTCAAAGATGGCCTTAATAAGGATATCTACTTATTAGTCGGGATCTTAGAAATAAAAGAGTTTGTTGTACTCGTTGATCAAGCATGGAAAGCTAAGGTACTCGGAAAGATAAAAGAAAAGCTGAATCTGAAGTCCGAGATCTGAGAAAGAGATTTCAGAGTAAAACATTCATCTACCTTGAAGAAGTTCAAAGATGATCAAAGTCGTTCAAGAGATAATGTGGAACATTATAATATAAATCGAGCCAAATCACAAATAAGTTCCAAAACTCCAGCAACTTTAATAGCAAGTGTTGGAAATGTTCGATCCGAGAAACCTGAATGTAAACATTATGGAAAAAGGCATCCGGGAAGTTGTAGATTAAATGATCGAGCTTGCTTTAGATGTGGATCATTAGATCATTTTATCCGTGATTGCCTAGAATTTGTTGAGCCAGAGGTGTTCAGAATCGAGATCTAATAAGGCTCTAGTAAGAGGTAAACTTTCGAAAAATATAAGAAATGCTAGTGTAAATCAGAGAACTATGAGAGATACTGTTGTGAGATCTAAAGCTAGAGCACCTACCAGAGCATATGCTAGCTGAGCTTGTGAGGAAGCTTCATCTCCAGATGTTATAACGGGTAATTTTACACTTTATGATACTTCTGTGATTGCATTGATAGACCCTGGTTCTACTCATTTGTATATATGCATGAATTTAGTATTTAGTAAGACTTTGCCTGTAGAGTCTACTGAGTTTGCTATAAAAGTATCGAACCCTTAGGTAAAAGAGTCCTGGTTGATAAAGTATGCAAGAACTGTTCGTTAATGTTTCGAGATATCTGTTTCCCTGCTGATCTGATGCTATTACCATTTGATGAGTTTGATATCATTCTGGGTATAGACTAGTTGACATTGCATGAAGCTATTGTAAACTATAAAAGAAAGACTATTGATTTGATGTGTCCGAATGATGAAATAGTTAGAGTTGAGTCTAATGATTTGAATGGATTACCTATTGTGATATCTATATTGAAAGCTCAAAGATATGTGAAAAAGGGATATGAGGCATATTTTTCTTATGTGATTGATTCGAAAGTATCTGAAAAGAAATTTGAATCAGTGCCAGTAGTTTGTGAATTTTCTGATGTATTCCCTGAAGAATCGCCGAGTTTGCCTCCGATACGTGAAGTTCAATTTGGTATTGATCTGTTGCCTGATACAATACTATTTTTTATAGCTCCGTATAGAATGGCACTAATAGAGTTAAAAGAGTTGAAGTCACAATTGCAAGAGTTGACTGATAGAGGGTTTGCCAGACTGAGTTTCTCGCCTTGGGGTGCTCCTATCTTGTTTGTGAAAAAGAAAGATGGCACGATAAGAATGTGCATCGATTACTGTCAGTTGAATAAGGTGACAATAAAGAATAAATATCCGTTGCCTAGGATTGATGATTTATTCGATCAACTTAAAGGATCCACTGTATTTTTTAAGATTGATTTGAGATCAGGATATTACCAGTTGTGAGTGAAGGATTCAGACATTCCAAAAATCGCTTTCAGAATGATGTACGGGCATTATGAGTTTTTAGTTATGCCATTTGGACTAACCAATGCTCCTGCCATTTTTATGGATATGATGAACAGAATTTTCAGACCGTATCTAGATCGATTTGTTGTGGTGTTCATAGATGACATTTTGATTTATTTACATGATGAAAATGAGCATGCTGAACATCTAAAAATTATGTTGCAAACTCTGAGAGAAAAGTAATTGTATGCAAAATTTAGCAAATGTGAATTCTGGTTACACGAGGTTAGTTTTCTAGGATATATTGTGTCAACTTCTAGAGTTAGAATCGATCTAAGCAAGATTTCTACTATTTTGGATTGAAAACCTCCAAAGAATGTGTCTAAAGTCCGTAGTTTTCTGGGACTAGCTAGTTACTATCATCGTTTTGTAAAAGGATTCTCAGTGATAGCTACTCTGTTGACTAGACTACTTTAGAAAGATGTTAGATTTGAATGGTCTGATAAATCTCAAAAAAGTTTTGATCAGTTGAAAACTCAGTTAACTAAAGCTCCAGTCTTGACACAGCCAGAATCAGGTAAAGAATTTGTGATTTATAGTGATGCTTCGTTAAAAGGTCTGGGATGCATTCTGATGAAGGAAGGCAAAGTAATAGCCTATGCCTCGAGACAATTGAAGTCTCATGAAAAGAACTATCTGACACACGACCTTGAGCTAGATGCGATTGTGTTTGCACCAAAGATCTGGCGCCATTATCTGTATGGTGAGAAATGTCATATGTTTTCAGATCATAAAAGTCTGAAATATCTGATGACTCTGAAAGATTTGAACTTGCACCAAAGAAGATGGTTAGAGTTGTTAAAAGGTTATGAGCTTATGATAGATTATCATCTAGGTAAAACAAATGTTGTTGTCGATGCACTGGGTCGAAAATCATTATTTGCATTGTGTGCTTCTAATGCTCAAATAGATCTTTCTGATGATAGTTTTGTGATAGCTAAATTGAAAGCAAAATTGTTATTCTTACAGCAAATATGTAATGCTCAGAAGGTTGATGATGAATTGTTAGTGAAACGAGCTCAGTGTGATTTGAATTTTGAATCTAAATTTTGAGTTTTTGATGATTGCTTGAGATTTAAAGATCATATATGTGTTCCGAGAAACCCAGAGTTGATACGGTTTAGGATGAAACACATAATAGTCGTTTATCTGTTCATTCGGTAGTACAAAGATGTTTCATGATCTGAAACGACATTATTGGTGGTCCGGTATGAAAAGAGACATTTCTGACTTTGTTTCGAAATGTTTAGTCTGTCAATAGGTTAAAGCTAAACATCAAGTTTCATTTGGTTTGCTACAACCGATTGTAATTCCCAAATGGAAATGGGATAGAGTGGACTTTGTTTCTAGTCTACCCTAGCTCAGAAAAGAAAGATGCGATATGGGTTGTGGTTGATCGATTAACGAAATCTACCGATTTTATTTCGGTACGATCTGATTACTCACTTGATAGATTAGTCGAGCTTTATATTTCTGAGATTGTGAAATTGCACGGAGAGCCACTATCCATTGTATCTGATAGAGATCCGAGGTTTACATCACGATTCTAGAAGAAATTACAAGAAGCATTAGGCACAAAATTACATTTCAGTACAGCTTTTCATCCGCAAACAGATGGTCAATCCAAGCATATCATTCAGATTCTAGAAGATATGTTCAGATGTTGCATTCTTGAGTTTGACGGTACGTGGGACCAATACCTGCCATTGATTGAATTTGCGTACAATAATAGTTTTTAGTCAAGCATCAAAATGGCACCTTATGAAGCTTTGTACGGACGTAAATGTCGTACACCTCTGTATTGGACCAAGCTCAATGAAAATAAGCTACACGGGGTTGATATGATAAAAAGATACTGAATAGAAAGTGAAAGTAATTCGTGACGGTCTGAAATCAGCATCCGATTATCAGAAGTATTATGCGGACTTGAAACAAAAAGATATAGAATTTGAGATCGGTGACAAAGTATTTCTGAAAGTGTCTCCACGAAAGAAAGTACTCCGATTCGAACGTAAAGGCAAATTGAGTCCGAGATTCATCAGGTCGTATAAAATTATTGAACATGTTGGGCCTGTTGCATATAGATTAAGGTTTCCCTCTGAGCTAGAAAAGATTCATAATGTATTCCATGTTTCGATGCTCCGTAGATATCGATCTGATTCGTCACATGTGATTATTCCTTCTGAGATTGAAATTCTATCTGATATGACATATGAGGAAGAACCTATCCGTATCCTAGCTCATAAAGTGAAAGAGTTCAGAAATAAGAAAATTCTATTAGTGAAAGTATTGTGGAATCGACACGGAATGGAAGAGGCTACGTAGGAGCCTAAAGATTCTATGAGACAACAAAATCTAAATATGTTTAACGGTAAGATTTTCGGGGACGAAAATCCCTAAAGGGGAGAATTGTAATAGTTTGATTTATACCTTAGTCAGAACAATGGTTTTGGGACCACAAATCTAAGTCAGTGAAATCTGTGCCTATGATATAGGATTAAGCATATGTTAAAGTTTCGTAAGTTAATTTGCTCATCAATGTGCTTAATTTGACAAAAGATTGAATTGCATTGAAATTCAAATTTGCATGTTTTATGAAAAGATGTCTATTTTTCATGTTTTTATAAGTGTGAGGGATTTATGTGGCAATTTAGCCATTATTTTAGTAAGTGGATGGTAAAGGTCATAAATGACCTTGTATTAATATGTTTTATATGTTTGATTAAAGGTTAAATATGTCATTTATGTATTAAATTTTGTTAAGATAAAAATAAAGCATGAAAATGGACATTAATTCATCCATCCTTCCACCGAAAACACAAAAGAAAAAGAGAGTTTGAAGCTTTTAAACATTCGGTTCTTTGTCTTCTTGATTAAGGTATGTTTTGGTTTTGATTTTTGATAATTTCTACATTTTCATAATTATTGCTTCGTAAACTTTGTAACCCATGCTTTAATTTTGAGAATTGATGATGTTTTGTGAAATGAGACTTTGATGAACTCATATGATTTATAGTGATTTATGGTGTTAAATGAAAGATATATGTTGAATGAACATATTTTGTTCTTGAATTTTTGATGAATTTAGCTAATTAGGGCTAAATTGAGAAAATGAAATTTTGAAGGACTAAATTGTGAAATAAATGAAAAGTATGGGTTGATATGAGTATAGTGAGTATTCGGCCAAGCATGAATAAAAGAAAATTTGGTGAATTTTGTGATTTTGTGAAATAAGGGCTAAATTGCCCAAATGTGAAAATGTGAGGGCTAATTTGCAAGTTGCCCTAAATATGTGTATTTGGATTGAATTGGATGAGTTAGTGAATAAAAGGGTTAAATTTGAATATGTATAGATCAAGAACCGAAGAAAACAAACTTAGATCACGGAAAGTGAAAGTAATTGAGTAGCTGTATTCGTTTCGTTAAACTGAACTCGAGGTAAGTCATTATGCAAATAAACGTATTTGTATTGAATTGTGTATGTTTATATGACTATTGATAATGATGAATGTTTACGAGATGATGTGACATGAATTATGAGATAAGAACGAAATAGTAGCAATGTCCAAGAAGTCCTGTACGAACCTAGTAATAGATAAGATTAGCTATGTCATGACATAGGTGTTTGTTCTGAGATATCATGTAAGACCACGTCTGGGATGTCAGCGTTGATTTGAGACTTCGTGTAATACCACGTCTGGGACGTTGGGATCGATAAGAGATTTACGTGTAAAACCATGTCTGGGACATTGGAATCATATTGATTTGTGTACGACCCTATCTGGGACAGTGGCACATATATCTTTGTACATGTAAGACCTCCTCTGGGACGTTGGCATTGTACGACTATTTCGAGCCTTCTGAGTATCCTATTAGATTTCGAACGGTTCAATGGGCAACTCTGTGATACGAATGGCTATGTGAATTATAAAATCCGTTTCAGGTACGTTTGATATGCACACTGAGTGTGTATAAAAGGTAAGAACCTACATGAATTTACTTTGATGAAATGTATATTTGAACATGAGTATGTGAATGAGTTACAAGAATGGATATATGATTAAATGAGCTAAGTACATATGTGATATGTGAATAAAAGTATGTGGCAAGCTTTGTGTAAGCAAACGTGCCAAAGTTTATACAACCAATAATTTAATTTGGCTATATGCATTGTATATTAAGTTTATTTGTATAGGGCTTCTAAGATTTTGAACGCTTATTTTGTGTGTGTTTGCTCTGTTTTATAGATCGTCAAAGCTACAGAAAGCCCGGGGACCGTTGAGGATCGTCATCACACTACTCAACTTGTTTTGGTGCATTTTGGAAATGTATATAGCTAGATATGGCATGTATAGGCTAGTTATTTGTATATGAATATAAAGTGAACTTAGCCATTTGGTTTGGCTAGTTATGTGTTGGCAATATGCATTAATGAATATCATATGTGAAGTATGTTTTGGTATAGTTTGATAGCATATGAAGTGGTTAAGTTTAAGGTAAGTATTTAGAGGAATTATGCTTGTGTTTACATGAGTTTTAGTCTTGTAAATTGGCATGGTTGAAATTGGATTTGAATGTAGTGATTGGATGGTTATTTTGATATGTTCTTGGTTGCCAAATATGCATGAGATGTGGGTGTGTAATATTGGTATTTTGCATTTGCATTGGTGTTAATTGAGGTATTTTAGGTGCTAGTGATAAGCTAAGGAAGGCAGAGCTTTAGGAGAAATTTTATTTTAAGTGCAAAAGGGAAACTAGGCAGAAGGCCTTAAAAGTATTTTGTGGAGTTTAGGACCGTAATGTGGGTGGCAATTTGGTCTTGTAAATGGCCTAGTTTTGCCAACACGTGTTTTTATTTTTGGTTTTGACGTTGAGACAGCTAGGGAAAGAGGTGTTAAAAGAAGTTTTGGGGCATGCCTAGTGACCGCACATGGGAGCTTTTGTTTTTAAATTGACTAGATAAATGCTTTTTTTTATTTAGTTATTTAGTTGAGTCGGTAGCCAACATAAGTGTACATGGCCTTGGCGAAAGGTAGAACTATTGCACATGTGCTATGTTGTGGATAGCGTGCTAAAATGGTGGATACCCGATGGGTAATCGATAGATGAGCCGTGTGGTTTAGTCAAGATTGACCACGGCCAAAGTACACGGGCGTGCTTGGTAGTTGTGGAGTTAAGTCAAGCTCGACCACAAGTGAGACGCATGGTTGTGTCTAGTAGCCGTGGGAGGCACACGGCTTGCCCACACCTTACAGGTGATGCATGATGCATGTAACCCCTGAAACTTAGAAAAGTTTTAAATTTCTTAGAATTTCTTTATATGTTCCTGTTTAGTCCCAACCCTGTTTCAAAGCATGTTTTAGGTCTCGTTGACCTACAGAGAGGGACACTATGATTGTAATTTATGATTTAAATTACGAATTGTCTGATAAAGTTTTAGATCTATCAAGTAATGCCCTTAACCCTAATTCGATGACGGATACGGGATAGGGGTGTTACGTAGTCTCTAAAACATATAACTCAACTAATCTATCATGTTATATACCCGATCGCCAGAACATCTATTTCAAATAACTGTACATTTTATTACTCCCTGAATGAAAACGTGCTACTACTGAGCTTCGTACAAAAATTTCTACATAAGCTCTGAATTACACAGTGCACAAATTCTATCTCGGAATAATGATATTAGTCATCAAGTCTGACCTGAAATCCAGAATCAAAAGTCATCTTACACTATACTTGTTTAGTTTACCACTCACTATCACATTCCTGAAGTTCTCAATCTTGCAAAGAAACATCGCCTTAGCTTCTAATTTAGCTAGATTCAAACCGTCATCAAATAATATTAACCATGTATCAAATGCTCACGAAATAATCAAAGGTTTTCCATTCAAGCATTTTCAACTATATCTGCTTCCCCAAAGGTTAATCGATAACTGCTTACAATCTTTCAATAGTTCAAGCAATCTATGCTGTTTTTAAATTTAGATTCTTCTATGACATTAGATACTTTAAACTCTTGGGATCAGGAAACATATGACATTTTTTGTCATACAACCGATGTCATCAAATTCTCAACATAGTCATAAAAAGTGGCCGACTCTAAATCACCTGTCAGACAGTTCCTTACGTGAGACTTTAACCGTCTGAAAGCATAAACTATCACTTTACATTCTCGTATTAAAATACATTCTAATCTGTTCAATAGTGCATCGCTGAAAAATCACAAATTCTTTCTCAATTCAAATAGAACCTAGAACTAGCGTTTGGTTAAAAATTCCTTCAACTATTTTCAACTTTCCTAACACTCGACAGACCATTCATGTGATAACTTTATCAACCAAAACAACTTTAACTCATAACAACATCATTCTATTAGAACAAATTTAATAAGTATATCTTCATATCATACTTTCTAGAATATGAATTCTTCCTTCAAACTGTCCATCTATTCACCCAAGAATGTACAAGGTTTTATCCTCTTACTAGAGGATAAACTTAAATGCATATAACTTAAATCACTTTTCAGCTAACCAGCTCGCTCAGATAAAAATAGCTGAGCTGATCTTAACTATCAAATAGTATCATATCAAATATTTCCTTCTTCATGCTGTTAAAACAACTCAAACATACAATCTTTCAAAATTTCATCACAAGCTAGTCAAAAGATCTTTACAATCATATTAGCTCAAGAAAACAAATATCTTGATTGAACTCATTGACCTTAATCAAACTTACTTGAGGAAATAAAACCATCGTACAATTTGAGCTTGAGCTTCCACTATCTATACCTTTGCAGATGTCAATTCCTTTCACGAAAATTAGAGAAATCCTAATACCAGAATTACCATATTCTTGTGATTGAACCAGAAATACAACCATAATAGACATAGTTATCACAAGCCAAAGAACACACTTTAAAGATGAGCCATGATTGATATTTTACGAAATACGGATGCCAAGAAAACCAAGATAAAGAAATCCAGGATGAAATATCATATAGGAAGTCCGAGAACATAACTCATAAGAAAATAATAAAGATTTTGATGATTCCTTAGAGAAAACTAGAAGAAAAACAATGCTTATATGCTCTGGAATCAATTGTAACAGAGATAATATATTTTCCATATATATATACAAAACGACACAACATCCAGTAGAAATTGAAGAATAGCCTCACATAAATTTTCACCAAAAACTTTTATTCCAAATATAATATAATAGAATCCTAAAGAATGGGATAATATATGCTGCTCATCAACTGACCAGACCAACAGTACTTTCATCTAACATTATAATCAGCTAGCATTCTCATACGATAAGAGTTTCATTAGAAAATGAATAATCACATATATATCTCTGAGGATAAATGAATATATAAAATACCGGAGAGATCATCGTAGTTTATTCAATTACAAGTGTTACACTCAGACATCTTTACGATTCAAATATTATTTCTCTAACTAATTCTGTCATCACTAATCTCGTATTATTCAACTCACTAAGGAAAATCAATCGAGAAGAAATTTCAACAAATACATGCTTTAGGTATCATACCTAAATGAGTCAATTAGCCGAGATTAACTTTTTTTAACCATGGCATCGTGAAATCCGAATGATCTTTAGAACAACAGGCATCTTTTCCAGAACTGTATTCACTTGTCAAACTATTCTTAACTCTGACCACATTATTAGTCGTTCTGCTACTGAACTCTTTAGTCTCTTACTTATGAGCTCATTCAACTTAAATCTCATGAAATTTCATTATAAAATACCACATTGGTAAGGGGGGAGGTCGTAAAGTGTAAATACGGGTTTAGACCTTAGTCGGAACAGTGGTTTTGGGACCACAAATTTGAGGTCGAAAAAATATTTTAATGTTATTTTTGGTGTTTACAATTTGTGATTGAGCATGTGTGAATATTTCGTGTGAAAATTTTATCGATTATGTTCTTAATTTACAAATTGGACTTAATTGCATAAAATGTAAAAGCTATGTGCTAATTGTTAAACTGTTTATTTGTCATGGCTTTCTAAATGAGAAGTCCTTATGTTGTTAATAAACCATTAAAAGGATGGATGGAAAAAAATGGGCTTTAGTTGGTGGAAATTTAAATGAATTAATAAAGGGCAAAATGGTAAATGGTGCATTAATGTTAATATAATTAAAATAAAAAAAAGATGGCCATTAAATCATCTTTCTTAGTCGAATTTGAAGAAAAAAAAGAAAGAACTAGGGCTTGAAACATTCGGCCATTGTTATTCTTGATTGAGGTATGTTTTGAGCTCGATTTTGATAATTTCTACGTTTTTGTGATCATTGTTTTGTGCTCTATCAAACTCATGCTTTAATTTTAGAGTTTGATGGTGATTTTGAGATATGCCATTGATGAATTCTTGAGCTTTGTGATAGTTGAAGATGAAATATGAAAGATATATGAAAGATTAACATATTTTATCTTTGAATTTTTGGTGAAATTGAGTAATTTGGGCTAAATTGAGAAAATAATATTTTGAGGGACTAAAATATGAAATAAATGAAATGTGTCTGCTTGTATGGATATAGGGAAAATTTGGCTAAGCATATATGAATAGAGATTTTGTTTATTTTGTGATTTGATTAATTAGGGACTAAAGTATTGAAATGTGAAAATGTGAGGGCTATTTTGTAAAATACCCTAAATATGTGTGTTTGGACTAAATTGAATGAATTGGTAATTTAATAAGTTAAATTTGAATATGTATAGACCAAGAAAGGAGAGATTCGGATCGAGATCGAGGCAAAGACAAAGTACTAGATTGATCGGCTAGTTTCGATATTTCGACGTCCGAGGTAAGTTTGGATATAATACAAGTTGTTAAATTAATATCTATGTGATGAGTAGTGAATGGATGCATAGTTAATGAAATATAAATGTTGTATATGATATTGGGAATGAGGCACTAAGTGTGCGTGATTGAAATCGAGACAGAGATTAATAGCACTGTGTGTGCGAAGTTATGGAAGCTTCGGCTTCATTGATTGGCACTGTGTGTACGATACCAAGATAAGTTCGGTTTAAAATATAGGCACTAAGTGTGCGATGACAATTAAGCTTTGGCTATAAATTTGGCACTAAGATGACAATTAAGCTTGGCTACAAATTTGGCACTAAGTGTGCAATTAAACTTAATGAATAACGAAGGTTGATCGAAATGAAATATGGAGCATAAGTTAGCATGGATGGTGAGTAACTATGTGTTGGCTAAGGTATGTATTGAACCTTTGTGGTTGATGAGATTGTATATGAATTCATGAATGGTTGAGTGAGATTACTAGCTATGGATGATATGGTGTGAAACACGAGAATTAATCTATGTGATGGATTCATTTTATGCATTGTATTTGAGCGCTATTAAATTGAATGTATTATGTTACGAACTTACTAAGCTCTTAAGCTTACTGTGTGATTTGTTTCTTTATTTTACAGTATCCGCAAAGCTAGTTCGGATCCGGGGATCGTCAGCAACTCAATCACACTATCGGCTATCTATTTCGATGCTTTAGATAGATGTACATATTTGGCATATGGCATGTATAGGCTAGTAGTATGGTACATTTTGAGATGTTGGACCTTGCCATGAGACATGACTTGGAAATGGTATGAGATGAATGTAGTACATTATGTGTAAGCTATGAATGTGATGAATGTTGTATGAGATAATGAGGTTGGAAATGGTATATTTCATGCTTGAATTAGTTGAACGAAATGGTGTTTTATGTGTGAATTTATAGCTTGATTAAATGTGGTTTTGCTAACATGATTTAGGATGTGAAATTATATTTTAGATGGACTTATTTGAGAGGAGATTGAGCATGGCTATAGATGGTACGGTTGATGATGGATTGGTACTTGTATTGGTATGGTTGGTTGCATTTTGAGACATGAATTGATATTGATTTGAGGCTTGTAGGTGATTCAATGTGTGGGAGACAATTTTGGCCTTGAAAATGGCCTATGATTGCCCACATGGTTGAGCACACGGGCGTGTGGCTCAACCATGTTGTTTAAGTTGGTAAATTGATGTAAGTCAGACTCGACCACGGGCTAGACACACGGGCGTGTGACTGGCCGTATGGTGCAAGTCAGTTTTGACCACGGGTGAGTCACACGGACGTGTCTCAGGTTGTGTGGACGAGTCAGTATGTATGCCCTGTTTTGCCAAGGCTTGGATGCACGGGCGTGTCCAATGCCGTGTGAGGCACACGACCTAACCACACGGGCATGTGCCATCTGTAACTTAGAAAATTTGTTTGAATTTTAAAAATTTTCATATGTGTTCGGTTTAGTCCCGACCCTTTTCTAACATGTGTTTAAGGTCTCGTAGACCTCATTAAGGGACTATATGTTTATGTTGTCATATGTTTCAATAATGATTGACTTGGTGTCGTGAAATGATATATAATGCTTGGAATTGATTAGTATTGCCTCATAACCCTACTCCGGCGACAGTTACGGGTTAGGGGGTGTTACATAAGGCCTCTAACTCGAATCTCATAAATACACACATATAACTTAGCATTCATCATCAACATAATATCCTCAAAATCATATAATTCACTTCAAGCTAATTAACATACCTATTTATGTCACACAAAATTTCCGATTACCTTTATTCAAACAAGTGTACTTAAACATACATTCCATAAATTTTTAGTAAGTTTACTAATCAAATTCACTTCATCAAACAAATTAGGCACATAAAATCATATGAATGCCAAAAAACATGGATGCTTATCACAATATAAACTTTCATTTCATTTCACCTTTTCATATTTCAAGAATAATTTCCATTGGACTATTGTAATTTCGATGGATGCTGAGTAGTATACTGTAATAGCCCGGTTTGGACCCTAGTCGGAATAGTGGTTTTGAGAACACAAATATAAGGTCAAAAAATATTTTAATATTATTTTTTGTGTTTATAATATGTGATTAAGCATGTGTGAAAATTTTGTGAGAAAATTTTATCGATTGTGTGCTTAATTAGAAAAAAGGGACTTACTCGTATAAAATGTAAAAGTTGTGTGCTGATTGATAAAGTGTCTATTTTTCATGGCTTTCTAAATGAGAATTCCTTATGTTATTAATAAACAATTAAAAGAATGGATGGACAAAAATGGGCTTTAGTTGCTAGAAATTTAAACGAAATAATAAAGGGCAAAATGGTAATTGGTGTATTAATGTTAATATAATAAAAATAAAAGCATGAAAGTGGCTATTATCATCCATCTTCCACCAAAATTGAAGAAAGAAAAAGGGTTTAAAAGCTTTCTCATATTCGGCTACTTTAAGGCTCAATTGTAAGTTCATTTATGTTCGGTTTTTGATTATTTTCATGTTTTTGTGATCATTGCTTTGTGATCTATCAAACCCATGCTTAAATTTTAGAAATTGGTGGTGATTTTGAGTTATTCCATTGATGAATATGTGAGCTTTGTGATGTTAGTTGGTGGAATATGAAAGCTTAGTGTTGGGTTAACAGAATTGTATATGAATTTTTTATGAAATTAAGTAATTTGCACTAAATTGTGAAAATAATATTTTGAGGGACTAAAATGTAAAATAAATGAAATGTAAAATAATATTTTGTGATTTTATGAAATATGGACTAAAGTTTCAAAATGTGAAAATGTGAGGGCTATTTTGTAAAATGCCCTAAATATGTGTGTTTGGACTAAATTGAATGAATTGGTGATTGAATGAGCTAAATTTCAATATGTATAGACCAAGAAAAGATAGATTCGGATCGAGATCGAGGCAAAGACAAAGTACTCGATTGATAGGCTAGGTTCGGTATTTCGACGTCCGAGGTAAGTTCGGATATAATACATGTTGTTAAATTATGTTTTAGAATTATTGAATGAATATACATGTGATTATGAGATTAGAAATGCTATGTGCAGAATTGAATTAGATGGCACTAAGTGTGAGAAATTGAAATCGAGACAGAGATGAATAGCACTGTGTGTGCGAGGTTATGGAAGCTTCGGCTATATTGATTGGCACTATGTGTGGATTACCAAGATGAATCCGGTTTAAATACAGGCACTAAGTGTGCGATGACAATTATGCTTCGGCTATGGATTTGGCACTAAGTGTGCGATTAAATCAAACAAGTAATAAAGGTTGATCGAAATGTAATATCGAGCATAAATTAGCATGGATGGTGAATAACTATGTGTTGGCTAAGGTATGTGTTGAACCTTTGTGGTTGATGAAATTATAAATAGATTTATGAATGGTTGAGTGAGTATACTAGCTATGGATAATATGGTGTGAACATTTGAGAGTTGTTCTATGTGATGGATTCACTTTGTGCATTGCATTTAAGCTATTATATTAAATGTATTATATTACGAATTTACTAAGCTTTAAAAGCTTACTGTGTAATGTGTTTCTCTGTTTTACAGTGTCATTAAAGCTAGCTCAAATCTGGGAATCATCAGCGACTCAATCACACTATCGGCTATCTATTTGGTAGTTTTGAAAGATGTACATATATGTGGTATATGGCATGTATAGGCTATCAAATGTGGCATTTTTTGAGTTGTGTAAATTTTTCCATGTGATATGGCTTGGAAGTAAGATGATTTTGTCTAATATTGTGAGTTATGTAAGTGATGATTGTGGTATGAAATAGTGAAGTTGAAAATGGTATAATGCATGCTTAAATTGGTTGAAGAGATTGGGATTTTAAGTGTGAAATTGTGGTATGATTAGATGATGCTTAGTTGTATGGTTTAAGTTGTGAATATGATGTTTTGGATAGATTTATTTGAATAGATATTGAGTATAGTAATAGAAGTAGTAGTAGATGATTAATTGGTGCTTGAAATGGTACATTTTGGTTGCATTTAAGCATGAATTGGTTTTGGTTTAATTCTTTTAGGTGATTCCAATGTGTTGGTGGTAATTTGGCCTTGAAAATGGCCTATAATTGCCCACACGGTTGAGCACATGGGCGTTTCCGAGCCCGTGTGAGGCACACGGCATACCCATACGGGCGTGTGACCTCTGTAACTTAAAAAATGTTTGAATTTTAGAAATTTTTGCATGTGTTCGGTTTAGTCCCGACCCTATTCTAAAGAATGTTTAAGGTCTCGTTGACCTATTTAAGGGACTATATGAATGAGAATCGTAATGTTTGGATGTGTAATGATATGAAATATTCAGAAATGATTAGTAATGCCTGTTAACCCTAGTCCGGTAACAGTTACGGGTGAAGAGGGTTACATATACACAAGGTATGGATGTCAACAATCCGTCAATTCATATTCAAAAGTGTCCATTTGGCACATATTCATGGAGCACACTCTCGAGCCACATATGACGTAACAGGACTGCCAATTCAGGCTAAATCCTTTCGATAACATATGCTCAAGAGGGCTAATTCAGGATCGTCGTTCTAGGCTCAATCCTTTTTTCAACATTTAAAACATTTTATTTGATTCATAAAATCCCTATAATCCATCGAAATACAACGTTTTACCGGAACAATGACATTTTATCCATATTTCTCAACTTATGGTTATTTCATGTTGTACATCATCACATACATATCATGAACTCTTATTCATACCTTTCCAAGTTTCGACACATCACAAACACATTTTCAAATATCTTAGTATCACTTTTAGCGTTTTTGAAAATAGCTCGGTTGGAAAGCATCTCTGCCTCAACAAAACAATTTCATTAGAGTCGGGAGGTATCACGCTATCGCAGGTAATAATATGGCAAGTATAGCTAGTC
This sequence comes from Gossypium rotundifolium, assembly GCA_025506655.1. Classification (NCBI taxonomy): domain Eukaryota; kingdom Viridiplantae; phylum Streptophyta; class Magnoliopsida; order Malvales; family Malvaceae; genus Gossypium; species Gossypium rotundifolium. The sequence goes on along the minus strand of CP106732.1, from coordinate 116,840,517 downwards.
TCTCACACATACTAGGTTAGTCCGAGAATCAACTAAACCATCGTTCTCATACCACTAAATGTAACACCCCTTACCTGTATCAATGCTGGAACAGCGTACGAGGCATTACCGGACATAAACACAAGCAAATATACATTTTTGAGTCATAAATTTCCATCTAAAATAAAACTTTTCATATTCAATCATGAAGTCCATATTACGAGATTACGAGGCCAAAACCACGCTTTGGAAGTGGTTCGAGACTAAACCGAGAACTTTAGAAATTTTTACAAAACATAGAAAAATTTTCATGTTACAGGGCTCACACGCTCGTGTGGTCTAAGGGACACGACCATGTGACCCTAGGACACACCCGTGCTTCAGACCGTGCTCGATTTAAAGGTGCTCTTATGCTCAATTATGGACAATCTATTTTTCCAAAATTCAAATGCAAGCGACACACAGCAGAATCACATGCCCATGGGGCAAACCGTGTGTCACAAACAGTCTAGACAAACGCCCGTGTGCCTACCCCTGTGGACAAAAATAAGCCTATTTACGAAGCCATTTTGCCACCCTCACTTGCACACATTAACACAACATCACATGGCACAAATTCAAGCATATAAATGCAACTGTAACACCCCACACCCAAGACCGATACTGGATCTGGATACGAGACATTATTATGCTTGAACATGTACTTACGAGCTATAAAATTTCGTTCCAACTTAAAAATTTCACTTTCTTAGTCAACACATACATCAGAAGGGCCTACGAGGCCTTAAACTCGTGTCTGAAAACTTTTGGAAGTAAATCAAATAATTTATTTTTTTGAAGCAGGGTTCACACACCCGTGTGACTTGGAACACGCCTGTGTACCCTTAAGCACACCCATACCCTCAAACCGTGGGAAGCTACTAACTATTTTCGCACGGCTTAGACACACCCGTGTCTTCCAACCGTGGGAGGCTACTGACTAATTTCACACAGCCATGACACACCCGTGGGCTTAGACTTTGTGCTAATCCTTGATATACTGACTAAATCAGCACGGTCTAGGCACACGCCCATGTCCAACCTGTGTGTATAACACGGCTTATACACACGGCCGTGGAATTTACCCGTGGCCTATTTTGATTAATAATATTAAGGTGCAGGGTTAACACGGCCTTGACACACGCCCGTGTGTCCAACCGTGTGGGAATTTATAGGCTATTTACCAAGTCATTAGCCACCCTGAAATGAAGATCATATCCATACACAATTCAACGATGCAATAACTACCCAATTTTATGAATAATACTACATGCTTCATTGATCTCAATAAACATAAATACTTAGTCAAATTTGGCCAATCACTTAGCCATATACAAAAGAATAATAAACGTGATAGCTTTTACAAAGGCCCTTCTAAAAACATGTCCACAAAATGAATGTTTCCTATACATGCCATACTTAGTAAAGTAACTTGGCTATACCAAAATAAGAGTTGATAGTGGCTATACAAAGGCCCTTCAAAAACAATAGTATCGTAATTTCAGCTCTAAAGCTTACTTAGTCATACTTGGTTCTTACATGTCTCATGATGCTCACTATACTCTTTTTTGTAAAGTAAACATGATACCTGTGTCACTTGATCACATTGATCAACGTACTTAAACAATAATCATTATGATCTCTAATTCTTCATTCGTAACATGAGTAATATTTAATTCATTTTGATGCTAGCTTTTCTTTCTTAGCCCTCTTGTTACCACATTATTAACCTTACTTCTTTGCCCGATGAACTTCTACAAATACCTGAGGATACTAGATCTCTTCCCACTTAACATGCTACCAAAGCCATATCTTAGGCATAGTCTTACATGGAATTTGTCATCTTGGTTTCAAGGCCATGTCTTGACATGGACTTACATGAAGTCTTGCCCTTGATAACTTACTCAATGCCAAGCTTGCCTTCGACTTATGTGATACCTTGATCAATGCCAAGCTTGCCTTGGACTTACATGATATCTTGATTAATGCCAAGCTTGCCTTGGACTTACATGATATCTTGATCAATGCCAAGCTTGCCTTAGACTTACATGATATCTTGATCAATGCCAAGCTTGCCTTTGACTTACATGATATCTTAATCAATGCCAAGCCTGCCTTGGACTTACATGATATCTTGATCAATGCCAAGCTTGCCTTGGATTGACATGATATCTTAATCAATGCCAAGCTTGCCTTGGACTTACATGATATCTTGATCAATGCCAAGCTTGCCTTGGACTTACATGATATCTTAATCAATGCCAAGCTTGCCTTGGACTTACATGATATCTTGTGTGGTATATCGGGTATCCTGGGGAATTCATATTCAATCGGGGCTTACTCATGTTTAATTTCTCTGTTCATAAAAACAATAGGCATTACAAAATAGCAATGTATATTATACTAAGAAATTCAATGATAGTGATCATAAAGCTTAGAAATCATACAAACTTACCTCGTTTTCAAAATGAGTTAGTTCTTCAGTTTAGTCCACGACTTTATCCTTTCTACGGTTGAGGTGAATTCTCGTCTCCTCTTTCTCTATAATAGAAAAATAGCTCATTTTAATCATTTTATTAATATAAGCATCTCAATAGTCCTACTTAGGCAAAAATTACCATTTTACCCCTAGATTTTGGCAAAATGACCGTTTTGCTCCTAGGCTCGAAAATTAATTCTAATCACATTTTTATCTTCAACAAGCCTAGGCAAACATTTAATTCTCTTAAAGCTATCATCAACAATCAATATTTCACATACTTACTACCAAGTTCATAACCTTTTCATTAAGGTCCTATTTAGTGTCCTGATGCTAACACCCTTTTTAAAAGTTGTTCATCTAACAACTAAGACTCAAGTTCTTCCTTAAAATGCAGTGAACAACTAAAGTAGCTCTGATGGTAAAACTCTAAACCTTTCAGAACATTGCACAATAGCCCCCTCATTTGAATGCTTAAGCTTTAAGGATCTCAAAAGTATAATTATTTTCAAAAAAAAGTTCACTAGAACACTTACTTGAATAGATGAGAGTTTGCTAAAATTTTTGAAGGTTTCTACCCCTTATTTGCTACAATTTTTGGTGGAGGGTGATAGGAGAAAAAGATGATAACTTTTCTCTCCTTATTCTATTATTAAAAGTCAAATTAGTCCACCTGCTACTACTAACTTGGACACTAATTCAAAACTTTGTCTCCCATGCTCTCTTATGGCTTGACAAGCCTCTTTCAAAGGCTAAATTTCCTTTTAAATACCCCCATTTCACAATCCATAACCATTTGGTACTCTAGCATATAGAATGGAACTTTCTCACTTTATGCGATTTAGTCCTTTTTTACAAATTAAACACGAAAACATTGAAATTAAAGCACCAATATTTTAATGCTCATATGCTATCATGCTCCAACTCATAATATATCATGAAAATAATTTCTTCAATCTCGAAATAGTGATCCCAAAATCACTATTCCGACTAGCCCCTAAATCGGGCTGTTACACAACCAAACAACCACAAACAAGACAATAACATGTCATCCTCATGCCATTATTTATCATGCTTAGAACATCAAGTTTTCCACACCAATCCATGCAAGATTCCACATTCATGGTTAAAACATATCAACTTTATATCATTGTCTAACATATTCACTACATTTATTAAGCCTTAAATCAAACATACAAATTTCACAATCATTAGGCTTCATTCAACAACATTCAAGTTGCCAAATGATACTCAAATTCCTCATCTCATCAATAGGTTAGATTTTTGAAAATCACACAATCATGTTCTGAATCACAATTCCAAACATTTCACATTCACCAAGCAGACCATGATCATATCACCATAGAAATTGAGTAATTTGGACTAAATTATGAAAATAATATTTTGAGGGACTAAAATGTGAAATAAATGAAATGTGTGGGCTTGTATAAGCACAAGGAAAATTTGGCTAAACATAAGTGAAGACAAATTTTGTGTATTTTGTGATTTTATGAAATAGGGACTAAAGTGTCGAAATGTGAAAAAGTGAGGGCTATTTTGTAAAGTGCCCTAAATATGTGTGTTTGGACTAAATTGAATGAATTTGTGATTGAATGAGCTAAATTTAAATATGTATAGACCAAGAAAAGAGATATTCAGATCGAGATCGGGGCAAAGACAAAGTACTCGATTGATAGGCTAGGTTTGGTATTTCGACATCCGAGGTAAGTTCGAATATAATACATGTTTTTAAATTATGTTTCAGAATTATTGAATGAATATACATGTGATTATGAGATTAGAAATGCTATGTGCGGAATTGAATTAGATGGCACTAAGTGTGCGAAATTGAAATCGAGACAGAGATGAATAGCACTGTGTGTGTGAGGTTATGGAAGCTTCGGCTATGTTGATTGGCACTGTGTGTGGATTACCAAGATGAATTTGGTTTAAGTACGAGCACTAAGTGTGCGATGACAATTATGCTTCGGCTACGGATTTGGCACTAAGTGTGTGATTAAATCAAACGAATAATAAAGGTTGATCGAAATGTAATATTAAGCATAAATTAGCATGGATGATGAGTAACTATGTGTTGGCTAAGGTATGTGTTGAACCTTTGTGGTTGATGAAATTATAAATAGATTTATGAATGGTTGAGTGAGTATACTAGCTATGGATAATATGGTGTGAACATTTGAGAGTTGTTCTATGTGATGGATTCACTTTGTGCATTGCATTTGAGCTATTATATTAAATATATTATATTACGAATTTACTAAGCTTTAAAAGCTTACTGTGTAATGTGTTTCTCTGTTTTACAGTGTCATTAAAGCTAGCTCAGATCCAAGAATCATCAGCGACTCAATCACACTATCGGCTATCTATTTTGTAGTTTTGAAAGATGTACATATATGTGGTATATGGCATGTATAGGCTATCAAATGTGGCATTTTTTGAGTTGTGTAAATTATTCCATGTGATATGGCTTGGAAGTTAGATGATTTTGGCTAATATTGTGAGTTATATAAATAATGATTGTGGTATGAAATAGTGAAGTTGAAAATGGTATAATGCATGCTTGAATTGGTTGAAGAGATTGGGATTTTAAGTGTGAAATTGTGGTATGATTAGATGATGCTTAGTTGTATGGTTTAAGTTGTGAATATGATGTTTTGGATAGATTTATTTGAATAGATATTGAGTATAGTAATAGAAGTAGTTGTAGATGATTAATTGGTGCTTGAAATGGTACATTTTGGTTGCATTTAAGCATGAATTGGTTTTGGTTTAATTCTTTTAGGTGATTCCAATGTGTTGGTGGTAATTTGGCCTTGAAAATGGCCTATAATTGCCTATGCGGTTGAGCACATGGGCGTGTGATTCGACCGTGTCATTTGTGGTTGTGTAATTGAAGTAAGTTAGGCTCGACCATGGGCTGAACATACGAGCGTGTGACTGGCCGTGTGTTGCAAGTTAGTGTCGACCACGAGTGAGGCACACGGGCGTGTCTCAAGCAGTGTGGACAAGTCAGTAGGTATGCCCTATTTTGCCATGTCTTGGACACATGGGCGTTTTGAGCCCGTGTGAGGCACACGGCATACCCATACGGGCGTGTGACCTCTGTAACTTAGAAAAATGTTTGAATTTTAGAAATTTTTGCATGTGTTCGGTTTAGTCTCAACCCTATTCTAAAGCATGTTTAAGGTCTCATTGACCTATTTAAGGGACTATATGAATAAGAATCGTTATGTTTGGATGTGGAATGATATGAAATGTTCGAAAATGATTAATAATGTCTCTTAACCCTAGTCCGGCAATGGTTACGGGTTAGGAGGGTTACATATACACAAGGTATGGATGTCAACAATCCGTCAATTCATATTCAAAAGTGTCCATTTGGCACATATTCATGGAGCACACTCTCGAGCCACATATGACATAACAGGACTGCCAATTCAGGCTAAGTCCTTTCGATAACATATGCTCAAGAGGGCTAATTCAGGATCGCCATTCTAGGCTAAATCCTTTTTTCAACATTTTAAACATTTTATTTGTTTCATAAAATCACTATAATCCATCGAAATACAACATTTTACCGGAACAATGACATTTTATCCATATTTCTCATCTTATGGTTATTTCATTTTGTACATCATCACATACATATCATGAACTCTTATTCATACCTTTCCAAGTTTTGACTCATCACAAACACATTTTCAAATATCTTAGTATCACTTTCAACGTTTTCAAAAATAGCTCGGTTGGAAAGCATCTCTGCCTCAACAAAACAATTTCATCAGAGTCGGGAGATATCACGCTATCGCAGGTAATAATATGGCAAGTATAGCTACTCTCTCACACATACTAGGTTAGTCTGAGAATCGACTAAACCATAGCTCTGATACCACTAAATGTAACACCCTTTACCTGTATTCAATGCTGGAATAGAGTACGAGGCATTATCGGACATAAACACAAGCAAATATACATTTTTGAGTCATGAATTTCCATCTAAAATAAAACTTTTCATATTCAATCATGAAGCCCATATTACGAGATTACGAGGCCAAAACCATGCTTTGGAAGTGGTTCGAGACTAAACCAAGAACTTTAGAAATTTTTACAAAACACAGAAATATTTTCATGTTACAGGGCTCACACGCCCATGTGGTCCAAGGGACACACCCTGTGACCCTAGGACACACTCGTGCTTTAGACCGTGCTCGATTTAAGGGTGCTCTTTGACTTGTGCCACACGGCCGTGCACATAGCCCATGTGCGAGGCCGTGTAGCTCACACAACTGAGACACACACCCGTGAATTTGCCCGTGTGTTCAATTCTGGACATTCTATTTTTCCAAAATTCAAGTGCAGGCGACACACAGCCGAATCACATGCCCGTGGGGCAGACCGTGTGTCACAAACAGTCTAGACAAATGCCCGTGTTTCTACCCCTATGGACAAAAATAAGGCTATTTACCAAGCCATTTTTCCATCCTCACTTGCACACATTAACACAACATCACATGGCACAAATTCAAGCATATAAATGCAACCAAAAACCACAAACAAGACAATAACATGTCATCCTCATGCCATTATTTATCATGCTTAGAACATCAACCTTTCCACACCAATCCATGCAAGATTCCACATTCATGGTTAAAACATATCAACTTTATATCCTTGTCTAACATATTCACTACATTTATTAAGCCTTAAATCAAACATACAAATTTCACATTCATTAGGCTTCATTCAACTACATTCAATTTTCCAAATGATACTCAAATTCCTCACCTCATCAATAGGTCAAATTTTGAAAATCACAAAATCATGTTCTAAATCACAATTCCAAACATTTCACATTCACCAAGCATACCATGATCATATCACCATAAAAATTGAGTAATTTAGACTAAATTTTGAAAATAATATTTTGAGGGACTAAAATGTGAAATAAATGAAATGTGTGGGCTTGTATAAGCACAAGGAAAACTCGGCTAAATATAAGTGAAGACAAATTTTGTGTATTTTGTGATTTTATGAAATAGGGACTAAAGTGTCGAAATGTGAAAAAATGAGGGTTATTTTGTGAAGTGTCCTAAATATGTGTGTTTGGACTAAATTGAATGAATTGGAGATTCAATGAGCTAAATTTGAATATGTATAGACTATGAAAAAGAGATTCGGATCGAGATCGAGGCAAAGACAAAGTACTCGATTGATAGGCTAAGTTCGGTATTTCGATGTCTGAGGTAAGTTCGAGTATAATACATGTTGTTAAATTATGTTTTAGAATTATTGAATGAATATACATGTGATTATGAGATTAGAAATGCTATGTGGGAATTGAATTAGATGGCACTAATGTGCGAAATTGAAATCAACACAGAGATGAATAGCACTGTGTGTGCGAGGTTATGTAAGCTTCGGCTATATTAATTGGCACTATGTGTGGATTACCAAGATGAATTCAATTTAAGTACGGTCACTAAGTGTGCGATGACAATTATGCTTCGGCTATGGATTTGGCACTAAGTGTGCGATTAAATCAAACGAATAATAAAGGTTGATTGAAATGTAATATCGAGCATAAATTAGCATGGATGATGAGTTACTATGTGTTGGCTAAGGTATGTGTTGAACCTTTGTGGTTGATGAAATTATAAATAGATTTATGAATGGTTGAGTGAGTATACTAGCTATGGATAATATGGTGTGAACATTTGAGAGTTGTTCTATGTGATGGATTCACTTTGTGCATTGCATTTGAGCTATTATATTAAATGTATTATATTACAAACTTACTAAGCTTTAAAAGCTTATTGTGTAATGTGTTTATCTATTTTACAGTGTCATTAAAGCTAGCTCAGATTCGAGGATCGTCAGTGACTCAATCACACTATTGGCTATCTATTTGGTAGTTTTGAAAGATGTACATATATGTGGTATATGGCATGTATAGGCTATCAAATGTGGCATGTTTTGAGTTGTGTAAATTTTTCCATGTGATATGGCTTGGAAGTTAGATGATTTTGGTTAATATGTGTGAGTTATGTAAATGATGATTGTGGTATGAAATAGTGAAGTTGAAAATGGTATAATGTATGCTTGAATTGGTTGAAGAGATTGGGATTTTAAGTGTGAAATTGTGGAATGACTAGATGATGCTTAGTTATATGGTTTGAGTTATGAATATGATGTTTTCAATAGATTTATTTGAATAGAAATTCAGTGTAGTAATGGAAGTAATTAGATGATTAATTGGTGCTTGAAATGGTATATTTTGGTTGCATTTAAGCATGAATTGGTTTTGGTTTAATGCTTTTAGGAGATTCCAAGGTGTGGATGGTAATTTTTCCTTGAAAATGGCCTATAAATTCCCACATGGTTGAGCACACGGCGTGTTACTCGACCGTGTCATTTGTGGTTGTGTAATTAAAGCAACTTAGGCTTGACCACAGGCTGGACACACGGGGGTGTGACTGGACGTGTGTTGTAAGTCAGCGTCGACCACTGGTGAGGCACACGGGCGTATCTCAAGCCTTGTGGACAAATCAGTAGGTATGCCTTATTTTGTCATGGCTTGGACACATGGGCATGTCCGAGGCCGTGTGAGGCACACAGCATACCCATACAAGCGTGTGACCTCTGTAACTTAGAAAAATGTTTGAATTTTAGAAATTTTTGCATGTGCTCGATTTAGTCCCGACCTATTCTAAAGCGTGTTTAAGGTCTCGTTGACCTATTTAAGGGACTATATGAATAAGAATTGTGATTCTTGGATGTGGAATGATATGAAATGTTCGAAAATGATATGTAATGCCTCTTAACCCTAGTCCAGCGATGGTTACGGGTGAGGAGGGTTACATATACACAAGGTATGGATGTCAACAATCTGTCAATTCATATTCAAAAGTGTTCATTTGGCACAAATTCATGGAGCACACTCTCGAGCCACATATGACATAATAGGACTGCCAATTCAGGCTAAATCCTTCAATAACATATGCTCAAGAGGGCTTAATTTAGGATCGCCGTTCTAGGCTAATTCCTTTTTGCAACATTTTAAACATTTTATTTGTTTCATAAAATCACCATAATCCATCGAAATACAACGTTTTACCGCAACAATGACATTTTATCCATATTTATCAACTTATGGTTATTTCATTTTGTACATCATCACATACATATCATGAACTCTTATTCATACCTTTCCAAGTTTTGACTCATCACAAACACATTTTCAAATATCTTAGTATCACTTTCAGCATTTTCGAAAATAGCTCGGTTGGAAAGCATCTCTGCCTCAACAAAATAATTTCATCAGAGTTGGGAGATATCACGCTATCGCAGGTAATAATTTTGCAAGTATAGCTAGTCTTTCACACATATTAGGTTAGTTCGAGAATCGACTAAACCATAACTCTGATACCACTAAATGTAACATCCCTTACCTGTATTAATGCTGGAACAGGGTACGAGGTATTACCGAACATAAACACAAGCAAACATACATTTTCTAGTCATAAATTTCCATCCAAATTAAAACTTTTCACATTCAATCACGAAGCCCATATTACGAGCCTACAAGGCCAAAACTATGTTTTGGAAGTGGGTCGGGACTAAACTCGAACTTTAGAAATTTCTAGAAAACCTAGAAAATTTTTCATGTTACAAGGCTCACACGTCCGTGTGGTCCAAGAGACACGCCCGCGTGACCATGGGACACACCTGTGCTTCAGACTGTGTTTGATTTAGGGGTGCTCTCTGACTTGTGCCACACAGCCGTGCCACACACCCATATGCTAGGCCGTGCAGCACACATGGCTGTGACACACACCCGTGACTTTGCACGTGTGCTCAATTCTAAACATTCTCTTTTTACAAAATTAAGGTGCAGGGGTCACATGGCTGGATCACATGCCTATGGGTCAGACCGTGTGTCACACACGGCCAAGACACATGCCCATGTGCCTACCCATGTGGACAAAAATAAGGCTATTTACCAAGCCATTTTTCCACCCTCACTTGCACACATTAACACAACATCACATGGCACAAATTCAAGCATATAAATGTAACCAAACAACCACATACAAGACAATAACATGTCATCCTCATGCCATTATTTATCATGCTTAGAACATCAACCTTTCCACACCAATCCATGCAAGATTCCACATTCATGTTTCAAATGTGGGTCTTTAGACCATTTTATCAAAGATTGCCTCGAGATGGGCAGAAAGAAAAGTCTCATAATGCAAGACCAAGAAGTGCTGCTAAGGGTAGACCATAGAGAAATCTGGGAAATGTGATGAGTAGCAAGAATCCATCTAGAGAGCATACTGCAAGAGTCGAGGGTAGAGCATCAGAAAGAGCTTATGCCATTCGTGCTCGTGAAGGGACATCTTCCCCTGACGTAATGAGGGGTATATTTTCTCTCTATAATAATCATGTTGTAGCTTTAATTGATCTAAGGTCTACCCACTCGTATATTTGCATGAAATTAGTCTCTAGCATGAGCATACATTTAGAGTCTACTGAATTTGTGATAAAAGTGTCAAATCCCCTAGGCAAATGTGTAATGGTTGATAGGATATGCGAAGGTTGCCCTTTGATAATTAAGGGTCATTGTTTTCCTGCCAACCACATGTTATTATCGTTTAATGAGTTCGATGTCATCCTTGGGATGGATTGGTTAGTTACTCATGATGTAATTGTGAATTGTAGGATGAAGTTTATTGAGTTGAAATGTGAAAATGGGGTTTTATTCATGTTGAATCAGACGAGCAAGATAGATCACCAGTAGTGATATCATCCTTGTTGACTCAAAAGTATTTAAGAAAGGGGTACAAAGCTTACCTTGCCTTTGTGATGAATACTAAAGAGACTGAGTTGAAAATTGAGTCGGTGCTCATAGGATGCGAGTATTCAGATGTTTTCCCAGAAGAATTGCCAAGGTTACCTCCTGTTAGAGAGATCGAATTCAGGATTGATCTAGCTCCGAGTACCGCCCCTATTTCTATAGTTCCATATAGATTGGCTACAACCGAGCTAAAAGATTTGAAAGCATAGTTGCAAGAACTAACGGATAAAGGTCTCGTAAGACCGAGTTTTTCTCCATAGGGTGCTCCCATTTTATTCATGAAGAAGAAAGATGGTTCTATGAGATTATGCATAGATTATCGGTAACTTAACAAGGTAACTGTGAAGAACAAGTACCTATTTTTGAGAATTGATGATTTATTTGATCAATTGAAGGGAGCCAAAGTATTTTCTAAGATAGTCTTAAGATCCTGGTACTATCAGTTGAGAGTCAAGAACTCGGACGTACCAAAAATTGCATTTAGAACTAGGTATGGCCACTATGGATTTTTGGTCATGCCTTTTGGTCAAATGAATGCCCCTGTCGTTTTCATGGACCTGATGAATCGCATTTTCGTACATACTTGGATAAATTTTCTGTGGTCTTTATCGATGATATCCTAATCTACTCTCGAGATGAAAATGAACATGCAGAGCATTTGAGTAAGGTTCTACAAATTTTGAGAGATAAACAATTGTATGCCAAGTTTAGCAAGAGTGAATTTTGGCTTAAAGAAGTAGGATTTTTTGGGGCACATTGTCTCGGGAGATGGAATTAGAGTTGACCCGAGTAAGATTTTAGCAATCGTGGATTGGAAACTACCAAGGAGCGTAATTGAAGTAAGGAGTTTTCTAGGCCTAGTCGGCTATTATAGGCGCTTTGTCAAAGGGTTTTCCATGATAGCTACCCCGATGATGAGAATTTTGCAAAAAGATGTAAAGTTTTATTGGATAGAAATGTGTCAACAGAGTTTTGATAAACTAAAGGCGTTGTTGACTGAGGCTCCTGTTTTGGTGCCACCTGAGCCGGGACCAGAATTTGTAGTTTACAGTGATGCATCCCTAAATGGATTGGGTTGTGTACTTATGCAAGAGGGTAAGGTGATTGCATACGCCTCTAGAAAATTAAAGTCACACGAGAAGAATTACCCGACCCATGACTTACTATTGTCCGCCATTGTGTTCGCATTGAATATATGGAGACACTATTTGTATGGTAAAAAGTGTCAGATTTTCACCGACCATAAAAGCCTAAAATACCTAATGACTCAAAAGGAATTTAATTTGAGGCAACGAAGATGGTTAAAGCTAATTAAGGATTATGAGTTATTGATTGGCTACCATCGGGGAAAGGAGAACGTGGTCGCCTATGCTTTGAGCAGAAAATCATTGTTTGCGCTGAGAGCCATGAATACATATATGGTTTTGTTGGATAATTGTTTTATTCTAGCTGAGCTAAGGGCTAGACCATTATTTCTTTAAGAGACTTGTGAAGTGCAGAAAGAGGACAGCGACTTACAAGCCAAAAGAGTTCTATATGAGTCAAATGTTGAGTCAAACTTTTAGGTAAGTCCTAGTGCATGTTTGACGTATCGAGATATGGTCTGTGTACCCAGAAATGATGAACTTATTCATAAGATTTTGCATGAAGCACATAGCGGATGTTTAATTGTGCACTCAGGCAGCACAAAGATGTACAATAATTTGAGGAAGTGGTATTGGTGGCCTAGTATGAAGAAAGACATTTCTGATTTTGTGTCGAGATGCCTAATTTACCAGCAAGTGAAGGCTGAACACCAAGTACCTTTGGGTTTACTTCAGCCCATTATGGTTCCTGAGTGGAAGTGGGACCGATTACCATGAACTTAGTGATGAGTTTACAATTGAAGCCAAAAAAGAAAGATTTCGTGTGGGTTGTAGTTGATAGACTCACAAAGTCAGCCCATTTCATACCGGTATGAGTTGATTTTTCTCCTCATAAATTGGCGGATCTATACGTGTTAGAGATAGTAAGACTTCATGGTGTATCGTTGTCGATCATTTCGGATAGAGATCCGAGATTCACGACACGATTTTGGAAAAGCTACAAGAGGCTTTAGGCATGAAATTGAGTTTTAGTACAGTTTTCCATGCACAATCCGACGGGCAGTCGAAAAGAGTGATATAGATGCTTGAAGACATGCTTTGATGTTGTGTTTTGGAATTCCAACGTAATTGGGAAAAATACTTAAAATTGTTGGAATCGCTTACATCAATAGTTTTCAGTCAAGTTTGAAAATGACACATTATGAAGCATTGTATGGGCGTAAATGTCGAACGCCCTTGTATTGGATAGAACTCAGAGAGAATCAAATTCACGGGGTTGATTTGGTTAGGGAAACTAAAGAGAAAGTAAATGTGATACACGAGTGTTTGAAGGCGGCCTCAGATAGACAAAAGTCTTATTCAGATTTAAAAAGGAAAGAGATTGAGTTCCAAGACTGTGATAAAGTGTTACTGAAAGTATCACCATGGAGAAAAGTCATCAGATTTGGCAGAAAGGCAAATTTAGTTTGCATTTTATCGAACCTTATGAAGTTACCAAGAAGATAGGACCGATAGCTTATCGGTTGGCCTTTCCACCCGAACTAGAAAAGATTCACGATGTCTTCCACGTGTCCATGTTGAGTCGATACCGTTCGGACCCTTTGCATGTAATAGTACCAACAGAGGTAGAAGTTCAACTGGACTTGACTTATGGTGAAAAGCCGGTTAAGATCTTAGCACGAGAGACCAAACAATTAGGAAACAAAAGTATAGCTCTGGTTAAAGTGCTATGGTAGAGACATGGAATAGAAGAGGCTACGTGGGAGCTCGAAGAGACTTTGAGAAACCAATATCCCAACCTTTTTACCGGTAAGATTTTAGGGACGAAAATCCTTAATGGGGAGAATTGTAACAGCCCTATTTAGAGGTTAGTTAGAATAGTGGCTTAGAACCACTAATTTGAGGTTAGAGAAAATTATTTTTATGTTATTTTATAAGCTAGAGCATGGTTATATGTATGCATGAAAATTTTGGTGCCTAAATTTTAGCGATTTCTTGCTTAATCGCGAAAAAAAGACTAAATCGCATAAAGTGCGAAAGTTCCATTTTATAAGCTAAGGGTCCCAAATAGCCATAGAATATTAATTGAAAGTCTTTAAAAGGACATTAACCGTTTAAATGGAGGTTGGCCGGCCATAGGGAGACAAAGAAGTCAAAAATTGGTCGAAGTCAAAAATTGGTCAAAGTGGGTGTAGTTGGTGGATTAAATTGATAAATAGAATAAAATAAAGAAAGAAAAGATATCATATTTTTCCCTCTTCTTCACCACCGAAAATAGCAAGCAAAATAGGGGTTTTGAAAGCTCAAAATTTCAGCAAACTCTTCTCCCTACAAGTAAGTGTTTTTAATGGTTTTTCTTTATGATAGTTGTACTAAAGCTTAAGCTTTCTAAAGAGGGGACTAATTTGCAATATGGTGAATAGTTTAGGGTTTTGCCTTGAGAACTTGTATGTGATTTGCTGCATTTTTATGGAAGAAAATGAGTCTTAGTTGTTAGATGAACAACTTTTGTGAAAGGTGTTGCCATGAAAACACCTAAAAGAATCTTTTTGTAAAGGTTGCAAAATTGGTAGTAAATGTGTGAAATGTTGGGTTTTGATGATATCCATAAGAGAAATAAATGTTCACCTAAGCTCATTAAAGGTAGAAATTTAATTAGAATTGATTTTTGAGCCTAGGGGTAAAATGGTCATTTTGCCTAAGACTAAGGGAAAAATAGTAATATTGCCAAAGTATGATTATTGAAATGCATTTTATTAATGTGATAATTAAAATTAGCTATTTTGCTATTATAGAGCAAGAAGAACCAAGAATTAACCTCGATCGGGCAAAGAATAAAATATCGGACTAGATCGATAATCTAACCTATTTTGAAATCGAGGTAAGTTTGTATGTGATAAATTCAACATTTATGCTCGTATTGTTTGAGAATGTTTGATATTATATTAATTTAAGATATTCTAAGAAATTGAAATGTTAAAGTCCTGGTTGGACTATAATGAATGTGAATATAATATTATCGAGACACGAGATAGATAAGGTCCCGTGTAAGACCATGTCGGGGACATGGCCTCGGAACTGAACTGAGATTTTGTATAAGACTATATCTAGAATATGGCTTCGGTATTGAATATGAGAATCATATAGGACCGTATCCGGGATATGGCATCGATACTTGAGGTGAGGTTCCGTATAAGACCATATCCGGGATATGGCATTAGTAATCAAAGGTAAACTCATGTAAGACCGCATCCGGATGTGGCATTGGCTTCGGGTTCATGTTAAGTGATAATGAATATGCATCTTGAGTATCCCTAGTGATTTATTGGGGTAAATAAACCAGCTGAAATATAGATTTGAGATTTGAACTAAAGTTATGTGATTGAGTGAACACAGGTACCCGTAAGTAATTCACGAGGTACATTTACGATATATGGCATGATATGTGCTAGATAAGGGCAAGTATGAGTAAGTTATAGAAAAGCACCTATTACATTGTGTGTGGTTATCTAACGCCATGGCTGGATATCTTTATAAGTTCATTGTTTCTATTTTATTTCCATGCAAACTTACTAAGCTTACTCCTCTCATTTCCCTTAACCTTATAGTATTGCCAAGATAACTCGAGAAATTGGGAATGTCAGAGTTTGGAGATCACACGATCGACCACTATTTGGTATAACCAAATTAGATTCTTTTTTAGTATGGCATGTATAGGACTTGGTCTTTTTGTTATGTCATATTTGCAAGCCCAATGTGTTGGTTATTATAGTTGTTCAATTTATTTTTTAAAAGGTCATGACTTGATATGTTCATTTATTCAATGATGATGGATTTCATGAAGTGTATGTTTTTGAGGATGTCTTGATTCTTTTTGAGTTCTTAAAGGTACCATATGGTCATATTATATATTGAATGGTTTTGGTATGAGTGTGATTGCTTGTTAGGGTTGCAAATGGCTTGGTAGATAGCCAGATAATTGTCCACACGGGCAGACACACGGGCGTGTGTCTAGGCCATCTGTGACACACGGTCAGCCCCATAGGCATGGTGATCAGCCATGTGTCCCTTTGCATGCTAGAGTTGCAAGTCAGTATGGTCAGTAGTAAACACACAGGCAGAGACGTGGCCATGTGTCTCAGCCATGTGGGAAGGCACGGACAGGAACATAGGCGCGTGCCTAGGCCATGTGAAGTCTGCACCTGAAGTTAGGAATATATTTCAACACACGGACGTTTGCCTTGTCCGTGTGACCATAGTGAGATGATGATGTCATAAATAGAATGCCAAGGTTTTAGCACACGAGCTAAGACACAGGCGTGTCGAGCCCGTATGAGGGACACGAGCCAGAGACACGGGCATGTGTCTGGCCATGTGTATTACATCAGTGTCAACCACGGGTGAGGAGAACAGGCATGTCTCAGGGGCACATGGGCGTGTCCTTAAACAACACGGGTGTGTGGCCCCTGTTTAGGCAAAAATTTTCTATGTGTGTAAAAGTTTTCGATTAATTCCCGAAACCTTCTGAAAGTATGTATAAGGCCTCGTAGGCCCAGGCTGAGTAGGTTATGTGTTTGAATGGAAAGTTTTTAAGCCAAAACAAAATTTTATAGCCCGATGAGATATGTTTAAGTAGTTTGAGTTAGGTAATGCCTCGTATCCAGTTCTGGCTTCAAACCAAGGGAAAAGGTGTTACAGTAGCACATACGGCTGAGACACACGCCGTGTCTTTGCCGTGTGCTCTATTATGGACATTCTATTTTTCCAAAATTAAGGTGCAAGGGGGACACGGCGGATCACATGCCTGTGGGGTAGACTGTGTGTCACACATAGCCTAGACACACGCCAGTGTGCCTACCCGTGTGGACAAAAATAAGGCTATTTACCAAGCCATTTTGCCACCCTCACTTGCACACATTAACACAACATCACATGGCACAAATTCAAGCATATAAATGCAACCAAACAACCACAAAGAAGTCAATAACATGTCATCCTCATGCCATTATTTCTCATGCTTAGAAAATCAACCCTTCCACACCAGTCCATGCAAGATTCCACATTCATGGTTAAAACATATCAACTTTATATCATTGTCTAACATATTTACTACATTTATTAAGCCCTAAATCAAACATACAATTTTCACATTCATTAGGCTTCGTTCAACTACTTTCAAGTTACCAAATGATACTCAAATTCCTCATCTCATCAATAAGTCACATTTCCAAAAATCACACAATCATGCTATAAATCACAATTCCAGACATTTCATATTCATCAAGCATACCATGATCATATCACCATAGACATTGACACATATATGAATATACTTAGGCTTACAACCATGTTAGTCAATCTGAGCCAACTTACATGCCAAATGGTAAAACAAACCTTTGACAATCACAAGCCAACACAGTGTGTAACATCCTGAATAGGGCCTATGCATTTTCAGTTTGATTGTATGAAATGACAAGTTTAAGCACTAAGAATAAATTTTTGATATTTTTGGAAACTTGGAAATGCATGGCAATGGAAACCTAAACATTTTGGAAACCTGAACATTTTGGAAACTTGAACATTTTGGAAACTTGAACATTTTGGAAACCTGAACATTTTGGAAACCTGAAGATGTAAGAAAAATGGCAAGTTACAGAGCCGATCAAAAATTTTAGGAAACTTAGAAATAATGCCGGAATGACAAATTTTAAAGTTCAAAATAGGAAATAAGGGCAAGAGGGCCTTAAAAGAAAAAGTTGGTGAGATTTGACACACAATCGGGCTTGGAAAAGTGGCCTGAAGGTGTCACTTAAGGCTTATGGAAATGGTGCCATGTGTAAGAGAAATGGGCCTGAGTTCGAGTCACTTGGAAAGCAAATATTGAAGGTTTTATTTTGCTTCCAAGGCTAGGGGTGGACGGCACCTATTTCTAGAAAAGGAGGAGTTTTATTTGGTTAAAACTTGATAAATTAAGTGTTAAGTAAAGGATTTTCTCTTAATAAGATAATTGAGGAGTTATAGGATGGATTAAATACTTTTAATTTAATAAGGTGATAATTAAAAGATAATATTATCACTTGTGGGGAGTAGTGGCCAAGTCAAGGACTCTTGGTCTAGCAATTTCAGTTAAAGAGGAGAATTAAGGCTATTCTCTCATCTTTCCTAAGCTTGCGAAATTTTCCTAGCTCTCTTGCCCTCTCGCCAAATTTTCTTTAAGCAAAATCCATTCTCTTCTTCTATTTTCTTCTCCGTTTCTCTTGTCAAAGTCAATCTTTGTTGATTCTAAGCAAAGGAGCAATCAACTACAACATCAAAAGGGTAAGATCGTGGTCAATCAATTTCTATTCCTTTCTTTTACCAAAAATTGGTACTAATCCTATTAGCAAATCTTGGCGAATCTACAAGGGGTCTCTCGTGTTTCCACAATTCTAGAATATAAATATCAAGGATCTAAGGTAAGAACAATTAATTCTTGTTCTTCTAATTCGCTTAATCAAAATCTAAGGAAATAACCTCTTTTATGTCTCTTGGCCGAATATCAAAGGAAGAGATCTTTCAGGATTTACTAAGTGTAGGCTACCAGGAAGGAGAAGTTCTTTTCCCGAAGGTACACCATAGGCCGCGTGTTCCCTAGTTATTCGGTGAGTTTTGGGATTTAAAATCCACAAGGTAAGTGTCTATAGCTTTCGGCTAAGGCCTATTTTGATAATTAGATCTAATTCTTGTTTGTTTAAAAAATCGAAACTAACCCCTGATGAGATTTAGTGCTTGGCCGAACACAAGGAGGAGCATAGCATAGATTTCGGGATTTGATTAGTATTGAAATCGGCAACAAGGAATTGAGATCTAAAGCAATAGATCATGTTTTCGAGATTTCAAGGAATTGATAAGCAAATCAGGTGTGTACCCTACACTAAATCTTGATAGACTTACGGCTTTAATTCATTATATGTGTTAATATGACAGTGTAAGAATATGGCTAAGGTACCGTGTGTACCCCACACTAATCTTAATAGATGTATGGCTTAAATATGATATATATGATTAATGTGAAAGTGAAAGAATGTGGCTAAAGTACCATATTATGGTACAAAGTACTCAGGTACGTTTTCCTACTCCTACTAGGATTTCGAAATATGTTATATTCAACATGTGAAAAGTGATGTGAAAGTGAAATAAAATATGATATGCATGATATGTATAATTTGGGGCATTCGGGTTAATTGAGAAAGGGGAAGTGAATGTGATGACTTGGTCTCACTAAGTGAATGTGATGACTTGGTCTCACTAAGTGAAACGTGATGACTTGGTCTCACTAAGTGAAACGTGATGACTTTGGTCTCACTAAGTGAATGTGATGACTTGGTCTCACTAAGTGAAACGTGATGACGGTCTCACTAAGTGAAACGTGATGACTTGGTCTCACTAAGTGAAATGTGACGACTTGGTCTCACTAAGTGAATGTGGTGACTTGGTCACATTAAGTGAATGTGGTAACCGGTTACATTATTCGAAAGTGGTGGCTATGCCACAATATTATAAGTGGGCGATGAGCACGCCGACCGCAATGACGCCTTCGATGGTGTGTAGCGGATGGAGGGTTGACTTAGAAGTCCCACGGTGTGCGAGGATGGTACGGTGGTGTGTAGCGGATGGCTATATAGGTTTGGGTTCGGGTTTGCATCATTATCTTGAATTTTTATATGAATATGATATGTATGGTGTGCCTATTTCTATTATGTTTTGGTGTTGGTTACACATTGAGTCTATCGACTCACCCGTTGTGGGAACATGTTTGGTGATGAGCAATAATGGATCAGGACGGCTAAGAACTTGTGGTGGCCATGTTAAACTTGAAGTTTAATTTTATTTGAATCTTTATTTTATTTTAAATCTTGTACAATTTTATTTTGGGTTTCATTTTATGTAATAAGGCCATCGTGACATTTTATTTACGCTTTAATTACTATGTTATGAATTTAGGGCTTTACAAAGAATAAGCCCATTTAATTTAAAATAAGTTTAAATATTTTGTCACTGAAATAAATGGGTTTTCAATTTTAAAAAATAATCTTGTTTTCAACTCGAGCCCAACCCACAACAAACTATCTTTCAAAACACACAATTTTCAAAGTATTCGAATGAATTTTGAACCGGGATACTTCGAGGAACATACCAGATCCGATCCATTCTCATGGGCCGGGTGTGGGGTGTTTCAATTTGGTATCAGAGCCCAGTTTTAAACTCTCGGCCTGTGGGCTAAGGCCCAAAATGTTTTCAAAGCGAGCAAAATGATTTTCTCTGAAAATTAGCAGGCTTCTGGCATGGCCCCTAAGTCTCTGACCCGCAAGTCCACCAGGTAAGTACCCCTAACTCTATGTGTGATTCTGTGATTTATATAAGGGTAGAAAAGGCATGGAATGTAGAATAGAATAATAGGAACTTGAACCCTAGGATTAGACTACTCAAACACAAAACCACATAAGACTCAAAGCACTAAACAAACCTATGGCTAAGTCACTGAGCTAGGGTGTGGTAACCCCTGTACGCATGTCTAGGATTGGATCCGGAAGAGCCTGGTATTTAAGCAGTCCTAGTGACTCACCTCCTCTTCGCAGGAATCCTACCTGGTGCGTAGCTTCGGTTCACCCTAACCTGAGGCTCGGTGGTGTGGCAACCTCTCTGTATGTATGTC
The DNA here is from genome assembly GCA_025506655.1 of Gossypium rotundifolium. Classification (NCBI taxonomy): domain Eukaryota; kingdom Viridiplantae; phylum Streptophyta; class Magnoliopsida; order Malvales; family Malvaceae; genus Gossypium; species Gossypium rotundifolium. Next base: position 116,819,359 of record CP106732.1, on the reverse strand, counting down.
TAGGAATGGTTTGATTGGGAGCTTGGTATTTAAGCAATCGCGTGACTCACCTCCTCTCCACACGAATCCTTCCGGTGCGTAGCTTTGTTCACCACGACCAAGAGGGCTCGGTCATAGGCTAAACATAAAGACTAAAACCCGAAAGGAACTAGCCATGTTTTTAAAAAAAGGAGAGAACAAAACAACAAACCCTAGTTTTTCAAACTTTTAAAACTTTCTTTTAAATCTAAGAAAATTATTTTTTACAACATTTTCTGAAAAACTCCTGATTTGCGAAAATTACAAAAATGCCCTTAGTAGTAAAATTACCAAAACGCCCTTGGTTTAGAAAATGTTCAACTACTCAATAGCTTTACCAAAATTTCATTATTTTGTAAACATTCAAGAACCCTAATTTGTAAAATATCAAAATACCTCGATTTTGGAAAAAAATTACAAAATTGCCCCTAACTTACAAAATTACCAAAATGACCCTGATTTCCAAAATTTTTACAACATCCCCATTTTTGAAGGAACAATGTTCGAAAAGAACCCTCAAAGTTTTACAACTACCCTAATTTATAAAATTTTAAAAATTTACCCTGATTTGTGAAAAATTATGAAAATGCCCCCGTAGGACAAAATTACGAAAATACCCCTGGGTAGTGGAAAATAATAACAACAAAAACTACAACGTTTCTCCGAATGAACGAAAGTTCATACTTGTTTGATGGATGAATGAATGAATGGAAAAGATCGTGTGTTTGTATGTATACGAAAGAACCACTCTTAAATCCTTTTCATAAAACTCCTTCGCTGGTAAATAAGTGGAACAATGACTAATCCATAAAATTTCTTAATCAGATCTTGACGCTAGAAAATGAGCTCTAGAGGACATGGTCATCGTGGTCGAGGTAGAGGAAGGATGACCGTGTCAAAACCCATTAGATCGGGTCAAGGGTCCGACAATGAAATGCCACCGCCGCCATCACCCCTACCGTTAATGTTGAGCGAAAGAGGCTCGACGGGAAGATGTTGTGTCACTGCACGGTCTTTGCGAGTTTTGGAATTGGTGGTGGTGTAGGAGGAAATGGGGAAATCAAAAGTCTCAGACCGAAGCAGCTCCGAGCTAATGGAGCGGAAATGTTTCGAGGAGTATCTAATGTGGCACCCAAGATACTGGTGATCTTGGTTGGAAGCAACGAGCGTATCATGGATGAGCTCGATCGACTCAGAGGAAAATTTAAAAGGGATAGTGGCGTTGTTACGCGATGAAGCGTATCGATGGTGGTTAAGCTGTAGGGATGGTACCACGGCTGAAAACTTGACCTGGGAATATGTTAAGAAGGCATTTCAAAAGAAGTATGTGGGAACCAGGTATACAGATGAACAAAGGAAGGCTTTTCTAGGGTTGGTACAAGGGAGTAAGTCATCATGAGAATATGAGGCGAAATTCACGAGGTTGAGCCGCTATGCTCGAGGGTAGTGGCAATCGAGCATGAACGCTGTGGTCTGCTTTTGAGGACTGATCGAGAGATGACTGAGGCTGTTGATAGCACCGCATCAGGAGCGGAATTCTCTGCTTTGGTGGAAAAGGCCAAGGTGGCCGAGGGGATTAAGGACGCTACTAAGTAGACTGTGGATAGGAATAAGGCCAAAAGAGGGTTTGGGCCATCTAGAAAGGGTTACAAGAGGCCTAGGGTTGACGGGCCACGAAATCAACAGACTGGTACGGGCGGGCAGTATCGCCCTTGTGAGCATTGTGGGAAGAAGCGCATGGGAGAGTGTTGGAGAAAGACGGGAGGATGTTTCAAGTGTGGGTCCAAGGACCATATGCTTAAGGATTGTCCCAAGCAACCAGATGAGAGCCGTCGGCATTCAAAATGCTAGCAGGTGGTAGAGGCGGACAGCAATTTCAACGGGTCGTGGTTGAATGTAAGCATGGTGGTGGTGCTAGCAGAGGCCGTGGAACACAGGCCTAGGTACTAATGTTAATGCGAAGTAAGACAACTGGGTTTGTTTTATGCGGTTCATCAAGGAAGATAGAGACGCACGGATGTAATAAGCAGAATGCGTTCTTTATTTTGACAAACCCTATTTTGCTCGATTGATGTGGGCTCGACCCATTCCTATGTTGCAAGTAGTGTAATGGAAACACTAGGCCTAGACTCTGAACTTTCTGATAGACAGATGACTGTAGTAAGCCCATTAGGCCAAACTGTAGTGGTAGACAAGATCTTTCGAAATGTGCCCTTAGAGATTCAGGGAGTGAACTTTCGGGCAGACTTGATGGAGTTACCCTTCGGAGAGTTTGAACTTATACTCGAAATAGATTGGCTAGTAGAACACTGAGCCGTGTTGGACTGTGCGGCTAAACGTATGGAACTAAGAACCCCAGAGGATGAAACGGTAGTAATGATCGGAGAAAGGAGGAACTATTTATCTAACGTAGTTTCGGCACTGAAGGATGAGAAAATGGTTAAGAAAGGTTGTGAGGCATTCCTAGCCTTCGTAAGTGCGATAGGTGGAAAGGAGGAGGGTGTTAATGGAGTTAGGATAGTAAGGGACTTCGTGGATGTGTTTTTAGAGGAATTACCGGGAATACCCCCAGATAGGGAGGTAGAATTTGGAATTGATTTGCTACCGGGAACAGCTCCTGTATCAATCGCTCCATACCGAATGGCACCAAAGGAGTTAGTGGAGCTCAAGGCTCAAATCTAAGAACTGTTGGATCGTGGGTTCATCTGACCCAGTGTGTCTCCGTGAGGAGCACCGGTCCTTTTTGTGAAGAAGAAGGACGAAACTATGCATATGTGTATAGATTACCGTCAGTTGAATAAGCTGACCATTAAGAACAAGTATCCCTTGCCAAGGATCGATGACTTGTTCGATCAACTGAAGGGGGCCGCAGTATTTTCAAAGATCGACTTAAGATTGGGATACCATCAGTTGAATGTGAAGGAGGCTGACATCCATAAGACTGCTTTCAGGACAAGATATGGTCACTTCGAGTTTGTAGTAATGCCGTTTGGGTTGACGAACGCTCCAGCCGCATTCATGGATATGATGAATCGGGTTTTCCAACCCTACTTGGATAGGTTCATCGTTGTGTTCATCGACGATATTTTGGTGTACTCGAAATCAGAGGAGGAGCATGATGAGCATCTCCGAGTCGTGTTGGAAGTGTTAAGGGAGAAGAAGCTCTATGCCAAATTCAGCAAGTGCGAATTTTGGCTTAAGGAGGTGGCATTCTTAGGACATGTGGTATCCATGAAGGAATAAGAGTGGATCCTAGGAAGATCGGCCGTGTTGGATTGGAAACCACCTAGGTCCGTGGTGAGATCTGAAGTTTCTTAGGCTTGGTGGCTATTCTGAAGGTTTGTGGAAGGATTCTCGTCAATAGCCGCGCCTTTAACCAAGTTGCTAAGGAAGGAAGTACCTTGAATGGACGAAGAAGCAGGAGAGCTTTGAAAAGCTTAAAAGAGTGTTGTAAGCTCCGGTGTTAATTAATTTGGAGGCGGGAAAAGATTTTGTGGTGTAATCAGAACGCTCGCACACGGGTTAGGCGTGTGTTAATGCAAGATGGCAAAGTAGTCGTTTATGCGTCCACAAGAGCTAAGGCCTCATGAGGTTAACTACCCCACTCATGACTTGAAACTAGCAGAAGTGGTTTTCGCCTTAAGGTTTGGAGGCACTACCTTTATGGAGACAGTCGATTATCTACATGCACCACAAGAGCCTTAAGTATTTATTGACTCGGAAGGAGTTGAACTTGAGGCAACGAAGGTGGGTGGAATTGCTGAAGGACTACGACTGTTCAATAGAATATCATCTCGGCAACGCGAATGTGGTAGCCGATGCCCTAAGTCGGAAGGTTGTGTCGGATCTACGGGCTTTGTTCGCTCATTTAAGTCTCAGATGATGATGGAAGCTTTGCTTGGCGAGTTGCAAGTCAAGCCTACATGGTGAAGGAAGTGAAAGAGGGACGGTTATCGATAACGACTTAAGTATTAAGTTCCGGCAAGTCTGACAAGGGGATTAAAGGACTATGGCGTCGTTGATGAAGGAGTATTGTGCTACAAGGAAAAGTCTCGTATGCCGAGGGATAAGGAGTTGAGACAAAGGATTATTCGGGAGCGCATGGTAGCCCTTATGCTATGCATCCGGAGGCATCAAGTCGTATAGAGATCTAAGGAACAGCTTTGGTGGTCCGATCGAAATGAGAGGTGACCGAATTTGTGGGAAATATTTGACGTGTCGACAAGTTAAGGTGAACACCAAGTCCCATCTGGATTGCTTCAACCAATCGAAGTTCCCCAATGGAAGTGGGAAAGAATTACCATGGACTTCATTAGTGGGCGTCCCCTTACGCCTACTAAGAAGGACTCGGTATGGGTGATAGTGGACCGTTTGACCAAGTCCGCACACTTTATCCTAGTAAGAATGGATTATTCTCTTCAGAAGTTGGCCAAGTTATATGTGGCAGAAATTGTGAGGTTACATGGAGTACCAATGTCGATCATCTCTGATAGAGACCCAAGGTTTACGTCTCGATTTTGGAAGGCACTTCATCAAGCTTTAGGCACTAAGCTAGACTTCACTATGGCTTTTCATCCACAATCGACGGCGATCGAACAGGTTATACAAGTGTTGGAGGATATGTTGAGAGGTCATGTAATGGATTTTCGAGGAAGTTGGGAAGATTACTTTCCTTTAGCTGAGTTCGCCTACAACAACAGCTATCAAGCTAGCATTCGGATGGCACCATACGAAGCATTGTATGGAAGGAAGTGTAGAACACCTACTTGTTGGACCGAGTTAGGAGAACGCCGAGTTTTGGGTCCAAAATTAGTGGCAGAAATCGAAGAGAAGGTTGAGTTAATTCGGGCACGGTTGAAGGAAGCCTCTGATAGATAAAAGTTGTACGCAGACCTTAAGCGGAAGGAAATAGAGTTTGAAGTGGGAGACCAAGTATTCCTGAAAGTCTCGCCTTGGAAGAAGGTAATGAGGTTCTATTCGAAAAGGAAGCTAAGCCCAAGGTTTGTAGGGCCTTATCGAGTCTTGAAACGAGTTGGGCCGATGGCATACCAATTAGAGTTGCCACCGAATTGCAGCAGATGCACGACGTATTTCATGTGTCCTTGTTACGTCGCTATCAATCGGATCCGTCGCATGTGGAATCTGTTAAAGAAGTGGAGCTAAGGCCGGACTTATCCTACGAGGAAGAACCGATTCGGATCTTGGAACGTGATGTGAAAGTACTACGAAGGAAGCAGTTCCTCTAGTTAAAGTGCTATGGCGCACTCATGGAGCGGAAGAAGCTTCGTGGGAGTCGAGGAGACCATGCGACAAGAATACCCTCAATTGTTTTAGTTAGGAAATTTGGGACGAAATTTTGTTTAAGGGTAAAAGCGTAACATCTGAATAGGGCCTATGCATTTTCAGTTTGATTGTATGAAATGACAAGTTTAAACACTAAGAATAAATTTTGATATTTTGGAAACACGAAAATGCATGGAAATGGAAACCTAAACATTTTGGAAACACGAACATTTTGGAAACTTGAACATTTTGGAAACTTGAACATTTTGGAAACACGAACATTTTGGAAACACGAAGATGTAAGAAAATGGCAAGTTCTGAGTGATCGAAAATTTTAGGAAACTTAGAAATAATGTCGGAATGACAAATTTTAAAGTTCAAAATAGGAAATAAGGGCAAGAGGGCCTTAAAAGAAAAAGTTGGTGAGATTTGACACACAATCGGGCTTGGAAAAGTGGCCTGAAGGTGTCACTTAAGGCTTATGGAAATGGCGCCATGTGTAAGAGAAATGGGCCTGAGTTCGAGTCACTTGGAAAGCAAATATTGAAGGTTTTATTTTGCTTCCAAGGCTAGGGGTGGACGGCACCTATTTCTAGAAAAAGGAGGAGTTTTATTTCGGTTAAAACTTGATAAATTAAGTGTTAAGTAAAGGATTTTCTCTTAATAAGATAATTGAGGAGTTATAGGATGGATTAAATACTTTTAATTTAATAAGGTGATAATTAAAAGATAATATTATCACTTGTGGGGAGTAGTGGCCAAGTCAAGGACTCTTGGTCTAGCAATTTCAGTTAAAGAGGAGAATTAAGGCTATTCTCTCATCTTTCCTAAGCTTGCGAAATTTTCCTAGCTCTCTCCCCTCTCTTGAATTTTCTTTAAGCAAAATCCATTCTCTTCTTCTATTTTCTTCTCCATTTCTCTTGTCAAAAGAATCTTTGTTGATTCTAAGCAAAGGAGCAATCAACTACAACATCAAAAAGGGTAAGATCTGTGGTCAATCAATTTCTATTCCTTTCTTTTACCAAAATTCGGTACTAATCCTATTAGCAAATCTTGGCGAATCTACAAGGGTATCTCAAAGCTTCCACAATTACCGAATATAAATATCAAGGATCTAAGGTAAGAACAATTAATTCTTGTTCTTCTAATTCGTTTAATCAAGATCTAAGGAAATAACCTCTTTTATGTCTCTTGGCCGAATATCAAAGGAAGAGATCTTTGGGATTTACTAAGTGTAGGCTACAAGGAAGGAGAAGTTCTTTTCCCGAAGGTACACCATAGGTCAGCGTGTTCCCTAGTTATTCGGTGAGTTTGGATTTAAAATCCACAAGGTAAGTGTCTATAGCTTTCGGCTAAGGCCTATTTTGATAATTAGATCTAATTCTTGTTTGTTTAAAAAACCGAAACTAACCCCTGATGAGATTTGGTGCTTGGCCGAACACAAGGAGGAGCATAGCATAGATTTCGGGATTTGATTAGTATTGAAATCGGCAACAAGGAATTGAGATCTAAAGCAATAGATCGGGTTTTCGAGATTTCAAGGAATTGATAAGCAAATCAGGTGTGTACCCCACACTAAATCTTGATAGACTTACGGCTTTAATTCATTATATGTGTTAATATGAAAGTGTAAGAATATGGCTAAGGTACCGTGTGTACCCCACACTAATCTTAATAGATGTATGGCTTAAATATGATATATATGATTAATGTGAAAGTGAAAGAATGTGGCTAAAGTACCATATTATGGTACAAAGTACTCAGGTACGTTTTCCTACTCCTACTAGGATTTCGAAATATGTTATATTCAACATGTGAAAAGTGATGTGAAAGTGAAATAAAATATGATATGCATGATATGTATAATTTGGGGCATTCGGGTTAATTGAGAAAGGGAAGTGAATGTGATGACTTGGTCTCACTAAGTGAATGTGATGACTTGGTCTCACTAAGTGAAACGTGATGACTTGGTCTCACTAAGTGAAACGTGATGACTTGGTCTCACTAAGTGAATGTGATGACTTCGGTCTCACTAAGTGAAATGTGATGACTTCGGTCTCACTAAGTGAAACGTGATGACTTCGGTCTCACTAAGTGAAATGTGACGACTTCGGTCTCACTAAGTGAATGTGGTGACTTCGGTCACATTAAGTGAATGTGGTAACTTCGGTTACATTATCGAAAGTGGTGGCTATGCCACAATATTATAAGTGGGCGATGAGCACGTCATTGCATTGAACGCCTTCGATGGTGTGTAACGGATGGAGGGTTGACTTAGTAGTCCCACGGTGTGCAAGATGGTACGGTGGTGTGTAGCGGATGGCTATATAGGTTTGGATTCGGTTTGCATCATTATCTTGAATTTTATATGAATATGATATGTATGGTGTGCCTATTTCTATTATGTTTTGGTGTTGGTTACACATTGAGTCTATCGACTCACCCGTTATGGGAACATGTTTGGTGATGAGCAAGTAATGGAGGACGGCGAGAACTTGTGGTGGCCATGTTAAACTTGAAGTTTAATTTTATTTGAATCTTTATTTTATTTTAAGTCTTGTACAATTTTATTTTTGGTTTCATTTTATGTAATAAGGCCATCGTGACATTTTATTTCGCTTTAATTACTATGTTATGAATTTAGGGCTTTACAAAGAATAAGCCCATTTAATTTAAAATAAGTTTAAATATTTTGTCACCGAAATAAATGGGTTTTCAATTTTAAAAAATAATCTTGTTTTCAACTCGAGCCCAACCCACAACAAACTATCTTTCAAAACACACAGTTTTCAAAGTATTCGAATAAATTTTGAACCAGGATACTTCGAGGAACATACCAGATCCGGTCCATTCTCGTGGGCCGGGTGTGGGGTGTTTCACAGTGGCTACAATCACAATGACACATTAACAACATGACTAAGTCCCTATACATGCCATATACTTAAAATACTTGAAATCATCAATGCCCAAAATGATAGCTTGATAGTGTGATAGGATCTCTGGTGAACTCCAACCTGAGCTAGCTTAATAACACTAAAAGACATGGGAAAGGAAAGGGGTAAGCTATAGAGCTTAGTAAGTTCATATGAAAATAATACAAAACATTATTCATACACTTGACATACAAATAACTTAACAAATATTAACATAAATGTCATTAAAAATTTATAAACACAAATTACTCAATCCCAGTCTTACCAATAGCTCATCATATAAATATCATGACATATTTCAACATGAATGTCATTAAACTTCATGAGTATAATTTACTCAATCACATTCTCACCTATAGCTCATCATATGAATAAATAACATATACCAATATAAATGTCATTAAACTTCATAAATGTCATATGAAAATAAATGTCATATGAAAATAAGCGTCATATGAAAATAAATGTCATTTAATATCAACATAACACATATCATCATAATTGTCATATGCTAATAGCTCATCATATGAACCACATAACATGTTTTAACATAAATGTCATTTAGGCTTCATAAGCACAACTTACTCAATCACAATCTTACCAATTGTTCATCATATACTGAGCTTATTTTCTTTAAGTTTTGTGTACATACTTGGTCGTATGTCTATCGAGTTTTAAAATTTATAAAGAGAATGATCGAACCTGGAAACTAACTCTGACAACGACTTAAGGCAAGTGCACCCATCGAACAGTAGTATGGCTTAGGCAAGACCGGATTGTCGAGCCCAAAGGAACTAAAAGTACTAATACTAACCTTCTTTCTATTATTTAGCCTAAATATTAAATGATTGGTTGTTTAATCTAAAACTAACTGATTACTAATCTAAGATTCAAAGACAAAAAGAATGAATTGAAGAAATAACTTTAGGAAAACTCAGTTGAATAAAACGATACCCTTAGGAAGAATCCACCTAGACTTCACTTGTTATCTAACACTGAACCATACGATTTATTCACTTGACTTGATCCGTAGGATTCCCTAATTTATATTAAACCCTCTCTCGAGGTGAATAACATCTAACCCTAGGTTGATTAATTGTAATCTCTTTCTAATTAAAACCCCTAGAATCGCATTAACTCGATCTATGGACTCTCATCTTAGGTTTCACCCTAATCCGGCAAATTCTCGTCACTTGACAGGGACTTTTGCACATTCAACTTGAATCAATATCCTGAAAATATTAACACAAGAATTAAGCACACATAATTAAGAACAAATCAAATATTTATCATATAGTTTAGAAAACAATAACAAGATCTATCTTAGGTTTCATCCCCTTCAGGTATCTGAAGGGTTTAGTTCATAACAAAAAAAAAACATCTCAGAAGAAAAGATAAAACCAAACATAAGAAATCCCTAAAACCCCCTAGAGGAATTGAAAGAGAGATCCTCCATCTTGAGTATAATTTCGACATCTTGAGATGGATCAACTTGCTATCCTCGAGTGATTCCCACAAATCTAACCTTTCTGGCTTAGCTCCTTGGCCTAGCAAACCGCCCCCTTTCAGGTTACACTTAGGGTGTTTGTATAGGCTCTTGGAATGCTTTATTTGGCCCCTAAGTATCCTAATCTGAGTGGAATTCCTACTAGGGTGTTTGAATAGGCTTTGGAATATGTTTCTTTGCCTTCATGTATCCAAATCTGAGTAAAACTCCTCTTGGCCGTGGCAAGGACACGGCCATGGCACACACCGTATGAGTCGTGGTCAGGCCATGTTCGGGTTTCTTTAATGAGGCACGGCCGTATGAATCGGGATCTAGGTCGTGTTCTAGTAATTTAATGAGGCACGGCCGTGTGGTCTTGGTACAGGCCGTGTCGATTTCCACTTTGGCCTAATTTGATCTGTTTTAGGCCTATTTCTCATTCTTTTCATCCCTAGGTGCTTTCTTGAGTATAAAACATGAAAAGAAAGGATTAAGAGCACCTTTTTACATAAATCAAGGGATAAATCATCCAAAAGTATGCTAAATGTGGGATTAAAATATGTTACTTTTACGGTTTATCACATACCCCCACACTTAAGCTTTTGCTTGTCCTCAAGCAAAATTCTCCACTTACAATTAAAACAAACTTTCCAAAATTCATAATTCCAATCAACGATGTCTCATCATAATTCATAGATAATTTATACATGGATAATTTAACTCAAAGAGTCCTAAAGATTCAAACAATATAAGTCATACATTGGTATCACAAAAACGTAGGTGTCTCCCATTATCTAAATGATTACCTTTAATTCAAAACCGACAAGGATTGACATCCTCACAAAAGATTCACTCAAATCACTCGAAGTGTTTAAGGTTCAGGAAAAGAACACTCATAAGTCGAACCTGAAGTTAATCCCATAGGCTTGCCTAAAAATCAAATCTCCAACACTGTAAAATGAGATGATAAACAGATAAAAAGGTCTTTAACAGGGTTGTAACGGGGCTAGGGTTAAAGGTGTGGATAAAGGATGAAATAGAAGGTTAGAATCGAATTGAATTGACAAGTTACCTATCTAGAAATATCGAGATGATAATAAATAATTACATCAACTAAAAAGTAATAACCCTGATAATACGAGCTTTTCTTTTGATAGATAGACTTTCTGTATAAGCTCACTTTTTATAATACTAATACTGAATATACTTTGATTTTTTTTTTTTAAGAACAAATTAAATAATAACGGATAAATTCAACTACTGAAATAATATAATTAGGTAACTAATCAAATCAAATCTCGATATAAGGGTAGTCAAAAGGAATGGTGATAACAAATACAAAGGGTTTTGGGTTAATTATTAGCTAGTGAGTCAATAAGAAGGGTTGTTCGTATCAACAGGATTCACTAGGGGTTAATTATGAAGGTAGGCTTTTTATGGAGTAAGTGGGTTAAAACCTTAGTGCATTAATCATCTATGTATATCAAATCAAAGGTGTGGTCTCAACATGTACAATCGAGGCAAGTTCTAGGATAACAGTTCAATGTTGACACACTCATAATTAAAAGTGTGCATAAAAAAGAATAAATGCTCTACAAGGCTCAAAATCTCACAAAAATTATGGGTGTTTTTGACATCAACCTCATAAATTTTAAATTTCAAAGTAATGTTCAGATTTTGTTCAACAACCTAGCAAAAAAATTTTATTCTGAAAAATAGACTTATCATGCTTGATTCTCTAGTATCTTAAAATTTAAATCATCAATGCACAATTAACTATGACTTACTCAAAAACATATCAATAAGAATCATAAACCATCAGAAATTTCATCCTAATTAGTAATATGAGAAAATTTCTGAAGAACAAGATATAATTCAAGGATTTGAGAATAATACAAAAAGTTAGGTATTTTTCTCCCCCCCCACACTTATGATGTACATTGCCCTCAATGTACAAAGGTAGATAAATAATCAATGTACAAAGGTAGATAAATAATCATGTGATATTATTGAAATCAAAAGAGAAGGGGAGAAGTGACACTTCCTGAATTTTTTCTGGGATCACTATTCATGGCCCGATTTGGAGAAGGAGGCGGTGGTGCTGTGGTGGATGCCAACAGTCATTGTGCTAGATGAATAAATTGGGAAACTCGTGGTGAATTAGCCAAGAATTATTAAGACACATTTATAATAAACTAATTATGTATTTAAGGACAAGAAAACTAAAGGGAAAGAAAGCAGAAAGTAGGATAAAATTAACATAAAAGATGAATGGACAGAGGAGTCCTTATTATTGGATGGTTCGTGAGGTGGGTGTTATTCCTAAGATTGTGTTGAGCCGGTGGTCATGATTCGGTGTGATTCCCTAGCAGCCTGAAGAACCTAAAACCAAGAAACTAGAATAAAATAAACTAAATTATACATAAGAGAGTCAAAGAGAAGGAAATGGAAGGAAAAGAGAAAAGTAGAATAAAAGTTAAATAGTCTCAAAGACCCATGGCTTGTAGGGTGGATGAAGCGGCCAGCATGAACTTATGTAGATCGATCTCCCTCTGGGAGATTATGCTTGGCTTTTTTCACTTCTTTGACATGGATATGTATTGGCTCAAGAGTTTAGAGACTTGTTATGGAGAAGAGGGAAATTTGAGAAAAGAAGGAAGAAAAGAAAAGATAGGGAGTTGGTGAGAAGAAGGGGAAAAGGAGGTTGGGTTTAAATAGAGTTTTGGGGTTTAACGCTCCCCACGCCGTGGATCGTGGGCATGTCGATTCACATAGCCGTGTCGCACAACCGTGTGTCTAGGTGTGTTGGTTCACCCACGCCCGTTTTATATATTTCCACGCCCGTTGGTGATAAGTCAGTGTCGTCCATGGCTACATCACACGAGCTGTGGCATTTTTCGGTGCTCGTGTAGTGGTGGTTGGAGTCTGTGACTCCAAGATTTGATTATTTTGACTCGTTTCTCTTCTTCCATTGTCAGTACGAATATTCTGTACTTCCATACGGCCACGACCACAGCCTTATGCAAGGCAGTGAGGTCTGGAAATCTGCACTTTTGGTTAGTTTAAAATAGGTGTTTAAGACGAAGAGAAAAAAAGAGACTAAAATAAAAAAATGTGTAAATAAATAGGGTTAGTGCTCGGGTTGCCTCCTAAGAAGCTCTCGCTTAAAGTCTTAAGCTAGACTTTTCTTTTTCTCATATGATTATGGTGGTTTGAAAGTTTGAACATCTTCCCTCATGTTGTCAGTTTTATTTTCATGGTAGAGTTTAAGTCGAGAAGTGTTTACCTTAAAAGTGCAGAATGTTTGATTGCTTACCTCGACTGTTCCGTATGGGAAGATATTGCATACCTTAAGAGGGATTTCTTCATGTATACTTAGGTCTGATATGGTAATTCATGGATCTTCCTTCTTTAACAGTACCTGATCTCCTATTTTGAAGTGGTTCGACGCTCCTATGATCTTTTCTAGGGGCTCCTTTGGTTTTGCTTCGTGCGAATCCGATTCCTCTTTACAGTGTGTCCCCATGCTTCTAATTCGTTGACCTTAAGGCTTCTTTCTTTATATATTTCTTCTTTATTTGTACGAGGTCTATGAGACGGCTCAGGTCTGCGGCTTTGTGGTGGGTCATGTGGTGAAAGGTGAATAAATTGGTTATCAACTGAATTTACTTTCTCACCTTCATCAATTGATGTCTTGGTTGAGTCAAGAGCTTGTAGACTGATCGATTCGTCACCTAGACGAAGAATGAGTTCTCCTGTGCCAACATCAATTTTAGTCCTAGCAGTTGCTAAAAAAGGGTCTTCCTAAAATTAAAAGATTTGAATTATCCTCATCCATGTCTAAGACAACAAAATCTACAGGGAAAATGAATTTATCAATTTTATGAGAACATCTTCGATAATACCCCTAAGAATTCTAACAGTTTTATCAGCTAATTGAATACTCATCCTAGTTTGTTTGGGTTTCCCTAGACCTAGTTGCTTAAACATTTTATAAGGCATGGCATTTATACTTACCCTAAATCAGCCAAAGCATTATCAACTGTTAGTCTACAAATTAAACATGGAATTGTAAAACTCCCTGGATCTTTTAGCTTTCGTGGTAGTCTATTTTGTAAAATTGCTGAGCACATTGCGTTCAATTCCACATGTGGCTCCTCGTCCAACTTACACTTGTTCATCAAGAGTTGTTTTAAAAATTTCCTCGAATTTGGCATTTGTGAAAGAGCTTCAAGAAGTAGTAAGTTAATATGTTATTTCTTTAAAAGTTTAAGAAACTTACCGAACTATTCCTCTGTATGTCCCTCTTCATCGCTTCGGGATACGGTATGCTGGGTTGGTACTCTTTGATTATCGGTTTTGGCTTTTCTTGTTTTACCTCAACTTTACCTTCTTCTACCTTATTTTCTTGTATTAAATTGGGTTCATCTAACCCTATATTATCATGAGCTGTGATGGCTTGGATTTGCTCTTTTGGTTTAATCTCAGAGTTGCTTGGTAGACGCCCTTGCGGTCGTTCAGAAATTAACTTTGCAAGTTGTCCAACTGACTTAGTAATTTCCCCAACTGACTTAGTAAGTTCCCCAACTTGGTTCTTGATCCCTTCAATCGATGTTTGTTGGTTTTTAAGAGTTGTCTCAGTGTCTTGGAAACAATTTTCTGTGGCTATCATGAATTTTGTCAGCATCTCTTCAAGGTTCGGTTTCTTTTCTTGTGGATATGGCTGATTTTGGAAATTTTGAGGAGGTTGTTTTCTTTAATTTCCTTAATTTTCTTGACCTCCCCATGAAAAATTTGGGTGGTTCCTCCAACATGGACTATAAGTATTATTATAAGGGTTATTATTAGATCTAAAATTATTACCTATATAGTTCATCTGTTAGCTTCTCGCGTCTTGGTTGGTAGGGTGGGCACTCAGATTTGCCACGCCCACTTGTGTCATCATCAGACATGGATGTACCTGCGAAGAATACAAACTATCAAGCTTTTTATTCATCATCTCTACCTGGGTTGATAGCATGGTTACTGCGTTGAGGTTGAAAACTCCGGCTGATTTTGTTGGTTTTGTCCTTGTAACTTGCCATGATAGTTATTCAGTGACATCTCTTTAATAAACTCGTAGGCTGCCTCAGGAGTTCTATTGTTCAGGGTTCCATCGGTGGCTGAATCAATTAGTTGCCTCGTTGAGGGGTTTACACTATTATAGAAAGTTTGGACTTGGAGCCATAAGGGTAAACCATGGTGCAGACACCTTCTCAGGAGATCCTTGTATCTCTCTCATGCGTCGTATAATGCCTCTAAATCCATCTGCACAAAAGAAGAGATATCATTCCGTAATTTGGCCATTTTTTGCCGGTGGGAAATATTTTAATAAAAAAATTTCGATCATTTGATCCCATGTGGTGATTGACCCTCGTGGTAACGAGTTCAACCACTACTTGGCTTTATTCCTTAATGAAAAGGGAAATAACCGAAGACGTATGGCATCATCAGAAACACCATTTATTTTGAAGGTATCACAGAACTATAAAAAATTAGCTATATGGGTATTTGGGTCTTCGTCCTGCAAACCATCAAATTGAACAAATTGTTGAATCATTTGTATAGTGTTAGGCTTTAATTCAAAATTATTAGCGTACTATAAGAGCCTAACAATACTCGATTCTGCTCCTGTTAAATGAGGTTTAGCATAATCATACATAGTACACGGAGCATTGTTTTCTGCCACATCTTGTGGTTGTGGATTATTCTCGTCCATCCCTTCAATAGGATTGGATCTGCCTTCTCGCTCTTCTTCTGTGTAATTTAGGGTTTGCCTAATTTCTCTGCGATTCCTGCGAGTGATAGCTTCAATATCACTGTCTTATACTAGTGGTCCCTTTGGGTTCCTTCTAGTCATAAACTAGAGGTACCTACTAGGAAAATAAAAGAAAATTTAGCAAGACTAAAAATAAAAGTAAATTACGAAAAAATAAAAAATGGCTAAAGTAATAAAAATTAAGTTTTCTTAATATTTTAGTTCCTCGGCAAAGGCGCCAAAAACTTGATCGTATGTCTATCGAGTTTTAAAATTTATAAAGAGAATGATCGAATCTGAAAACTAACTGTGACAATGACTTAAGGCAAGTACACCTATCGAACAGTAGTATAGCTTAGGCAAGACCAGATTGTCGAACCCAAAGGAACTAAAAGTACTAATGCTCATCTTCTTTCTATTATTTAGCCTAAATATTAAATGATTGGTTGTTTAATCTAAAACTAACTGATTACTAACCTAAGATTCAAAGACAAAAAGAATGAATTGAAGAAATAACTTTAGGACAACTAAGTTGACTAAGACGATACCCTTAGGAAGAATCCACCTAGACTTCACTTGTTATCTAACACTGAACCAGACGATTTATTCACTTGACTTGATCCGTAGGATTCCCTAATTTATATTAAACCCTCTCTCGAGGCGAATAACGTCTAACCCTAGGTTGATTAATTGAAATCTCTTTCTAATTAAAACCCCTAAAATCGCATTAACTCGATCTATGGACTCCCATATTAGGTTTCACCCTAATCCGGCAAATTCTCGTGACCCTATCTCTAGGCGCGCAATCAACTCCGCTTAATTATGCTAGATCTACTATTAGACAGGGACTTTTGCTTCACCACCTAAGCATATTCAACTTGAATCAATATCCCAAAAATATTAACACAAGAATTAAGCACACATAATTAAGAACAAATCAAATATTTATCATATAGTTCAGAAAACAATAACAAGATCTATCTAGGTTTCATCCCCTTCAGGTATCTGATGGGTTTAGTTCATAACAAAAAAAAGAAAACATCTCAGAAGAAAAGATAAAATAAAACATAAGAAATCCTTAAAACCCCATGAAGGAATTGAAGGAGAGATCCTCCGTCTTGAGTATAATTCCAGCTTCTTGAGATGGATCAACTGGCTATCTTCGAGTGATTCCCACAAGTCTGACCTTTCTGGCTTGGCTCTTTGGTCTAGCTAACCACCCCTTTTCAGGTTACACTTAGGGTGTTTATATAGGCTCTTGGAATGCTTTATTTGGCCCCTAAGTATCCTAATCTGAGTGGAGTTCATACTAAGGTGTTTGAATAGGCTTTAGAATGTGTTTTTTTTTCCTTCAAGTAATCAAATCCGAGTAAAACTCCTCTTGGCCACAGTAGGGACACGGCCATGGCACACGCCATGTAAGTCGTGGTCAGGTCGTGTTCGGGTTTCTTTAATAAGGCACGGCCATGTAAATCGGGATCCAAGCCGTGTTCTAGTAATTTAATGAGGCACGTTCGTGTGGTCTTGGCCCATGGCTGTGTCGATTTCCACTTTGGCCCAATTTGATCCGTTTTAGGCCCGTTTCTCGTTCTTTTCATCCCTAGGTGCTTTCCTGAGTATAAAACATGAAAAGAAAGGATTAATAGCACCTTTTTACATAAATCAAGGGATAAATCATCCAAAAGTATGCTAAAAGTGGGATTAAAATATGTTACTTTTATGGTTTATCAATACCTGTACCATCACATAATATATTCACATACCTTCTCATCTTTGACATACCCATTGAATTTCCCGTTGAACGACTTGGAATACTAAAGGATACTCGGGGATCTCGAACACACAGTACCGTACCAATGCCATATTCTAGATATGGTCTTACATGTAATCTCGTATCGATGCTAATAGCCCAACTATGGTCTTACACGAAGTCTCACATCGATGACATATCCCAAATATGGTCTTACACATAATCTTAGTGACCCTAAAGTCATGACATTTGTATCTTATCTATTCCTAAGGTTCAATCGGGATTTCTCGCTTGTCGAAACTTTGACGAATACTTCCATAGAGTCAATCAAAATTCATACAACTTTAAAGCAATTAAAACATAAATATCACAATGCATTATTTACATACGAACTTACCTCTACTTAGAAATGGCGAAATGGACTGAATCATCAAATACTCATTTTTCCCTCGTTCTAGGTCCAAACCTCAATTTTCTTGATCTATAATATCACATTTAAATTATTCAATCATTATAAAATTAAAATTAGCACAAAATCACATTATGGAAAAATTACATTTTACCCTAAAATTTAACATTTTTATAATTTAGTCCCTAGGCTCGTAAAATGAAATCTACTCAATTTCATTACACCCAAGCCTAGATGAACTTAAATCATGCTCAAAATATCCCACATTTTTCATTTATTCACACTTTTACAACATATTTTACAACTTTTACAAACAAGTCCTTTTAAGCATTTTCACCGAAAATCACTTAGCAAAAGACATTTATCATACACCAAACATGCATTTTCTACCATTAGATATCAAAATACACAAACATACATCATGGTTAAAATTTTAGACCTTGACATCTCTTAAAATTGAGGGTAGAAATAGAAAGATCGAGTTACAACGACTTCAAAAATGTAAAGAGCATCAAAAATGGGGCTAGAACGGACTTACAATCGAGCTTAGAAGCTTAAAAAACCCTATCCATGGTTCATCTTGTGAGTTTTGGTCATGAGGAATAAGATGGACAAAATTTGGCTTTTAATTTGGCTTTTTAATTCATTTAATTACCAAATTACCAAAATGCCCTTAATGAAAAACTTTGAAAACATACCAAACCATGTCCATTTTTGTCCACCAACTTAACCAATGGTCTAATTACCATTTCAGAACCTCTAATTTTAAATCTCATAGAAATTGGACACCTCTAACGTATAGAATTCAAGTTTTACATTTTTTGCAATTTAGTCCTTTTGACTAAATTGAGTGCCCAAACGTCAAAATTTTCAAACGAAATTTTCACGAAATCGTTCCATAAAATTGTAGACCATAAAAATATAATAAAAATGAAATTTTCTTCGTCATATTTTTGGTCCCAAAACCACTGTTTTGACTAGACCCAAAATCGGGTTGTTACAACTCTCCCCCTTTAGGGATTTTCGTCCCAAAAATCTTACCGAAAAATAAGTTCAATTTCCATGTAGACTCATCTATCCCGTGATACTAGCAAAGAACCTTTACTAAGGTTATGCTTTTATTTCTCAACTTTTTAATCTCTCGTGTCAAAATTCTGATCGATTCTTAGTCATTTAACATATCGGCTGAATCTCAATCTCTATCGGAGAATGCATATTCAAAGAGTCCAATCGATACCATCGCTACATAGATACACAAAACACATTTTTGAATCTTTTTCCAAGGCATACTTTCGGCAACATGCTATCGCTGAACGAGAATTTCATATCCTCATGTTTCAAATTCACATACGTTTCTGACAATCTGAAGTGGATTCTAAACTGCCACGAATCACTTTTACTTTCTGTACAATTTCTAATCAGATAGTCTCTGAAACATATAACTCAACTAATCTATCATGTTATATACCCGATCACCAGAACATCTATTTCAAATAACTGTACATTTTATTACTCTTTGAATGAACAAATGTGCTACTACTGAGCTTCATACAATATCTTCTGCATAAGCTCTGAATTACTCAGTGCAGAAAATCTATCTTAGAATAATGATAACAGTCATCAAGTCCGACCTGAAATCCAGAATCAAAAGTCGTCTTACACTGTACTCGTTTAGTTTACCACTCACTATCACATTCCTGAAGTTCTCAATCTTGCAAAGAAACATCGCCTTATCTTCTAATTTAGCTAGATTCAAATCGTCATCAAATAAGATTAATCATGTATCAAATACTCACGAAATAATCAAAGGTTTTCCATTCAAGCATTTTCAACTATATCTGCTTCCCCAAAGGTTAATCGATAACTGCTTACAATCTTTCAATAGTTCAAGCCATCTATGGTGTTTTTAAATTTAGATCCTTCTGTGACATTAGATACTTTAAACTCTTGGGATCACAAAACATATGACATTTTTTGTCAAACAACCAATGTCATCAAATTCTCAACACAGTCATAAAAAGTGGCCGACTCTAAATCACCTGTCGGATACTTCCTTACATGTAACTTTAACCGTCTAAAAGCATAAACTATCACTTTACATTCTCATATTAAAACACATTCTAATCCGTTCAATAATGCTTCGCTGAAAAATCAAAAATTCTTTCTCAATTCAAATAGAACCTAGAACCAGTGTTTCTATTAACAATTCCTTCAACTATTTTCAACTTTGCTAACACTCGACAGACCATTAAACCTTTCACAAATGTGATAACTTTATCAATCAAAACAGGTTTAGCTCATAAAGAAATCATTCGATTAGAACAAATTTAATAAGTATATCTTCGTATCATACCTTCTAGAATATGAATTCTTCCTTCAAACTGTCTTTCTATTCACCCAAGAATGTACAAGGTTTTATCCTCTTACCTAAGGATAAACTTAAATGCATATAACTCAAATCACTTTTCAACTAACCAGCTCACTCAGATAAAAACAGATGAGCTGATCTCAACTACCAAATAATATCATAACAAACATTCCTTTCTTATGCTGTTAAAACAACTCAAACATACAATCTTTCAAAATTTCCTCACAAGCTAGTCAAAAGATCTTTACAATCATATTAGCTCAAGAAAAAAAATATCTTGATTAAACTCATTAACCTTAATCAAACTTACTTGAGAAAAGAAAACCATCGTACAATTTGAGCTTGAGCTTCCACTATCTATACCTTTGCCGATTTTAATTCCTTTCATGAAAATTAGAGAAATCTTGATACCAGAATTACCATTTTTTCTGATCGAACCAAAAATACAACCATAATAGACATAGTTATCACAAGCCAAAGAACACACTTTAAAGATGAGCCAAGATTGATAATTTACAAAATAAGGATGACAAGAAAATCGAGATAAAGAAATCTAGGATGCAATATCACATTGGAAGTCCGAGAACATAACTCATAAGAAAATAATAAAGATCTTAATGATTCCTCAGGAAAAAACCAGAAGAAAAACAATGCTTATACGCTCTGGAATCAATTGTAACAGAGATAATATATTTTCCAAATATATATACAAAACAACACAAGATCCAGTAGAAACTGAAAAATAGCCTCACATAAATTTTCACCAACTTTTATTGCAAACATAATTTAATAGAATCCTAAAGAAAGAGATAAGATATGCTACTCATCAACCAACCAGACCAATAGTGCTTTCATTTAACATTATGATCAGCTAGCATTCTCATACGATAAGCGTTTCATCAGAAAATGAACAATCACATATATATCTCTGAGGATAAATGAATATATAAAATACCCAGGAGAGATCATCGTAGTTTATTCAATTACAACTGTTACACTCAGACATCTTTACGATTCAAATATTATTTCTCTGACTAATTCTGTCATCACTAATCTCGTATTATTCCATTCACTAAGGAAAATCAATCGAGAAGAAATTCCAACAAATACATACTTTAGGCATCATACTTGAATGAGTCGATTAGCCGAGATAAACTTTTTCTTTAACCGTGGCATCATAAAATCTGAATGATCTTTAGAACAACCTGGCATCTTTTCCAGAACTGTATTCACTTGTCAAACTATTATTAACTCTAACCACATTATTAGTCGTTCCACTACTGAACTCTTTAGTCTCTTACTTATGAGCTCATTCAACTTAAATCTCGTGAAATTTCATTATAAAATACCACATTGGTAAGGGGGTGAGGTCGTAAAGCCTCTAACTTGACTCTCATAAATACACACATATAACTTAGCATTCATCATCAACATAATATCCTCAAAATCATTCAATTCACTTCAAGCTAATTAACATACCTATTTATGTCGCATGAACTTTCCGATTACCTTTATTCATACAAGTGTACTTGAACATACATTCCATAAATTTTGAGTAAGTTTACAAATCACATTCACTTAATCAAACAAATTAGGCACATAACATCATATGAATGCCAAAAAACATGGATTCTTATCACAATATAAACTTTCATTTCATTTCACCTTTTCATATTTCAAGAATAATTTTCATTGAATTATTGTAATTACGATGGATGCTCAAGTAGTATACTATAACAGCCCGATTTAGGCCCTAGTCAGAACAGTGGTTTTGAGACCACAAATTTGAGGTCAAAAAATATTTTAATATTATTTTTGGTGTTTATAATATGTGATTAAGCATGGGTAAAAATTTCGTGAGAAAATTTTATCAATTGTGTGCTTAATTAGAAAAAAGGGACTTAATCACATAAAATGTAAAAGTTGTGTGCTGATTGTTAAAGTGTCTAATTGTCATGGCTTTCTAAATGAGAATTCCTTATGTTGTTAATAAACCATTAAAAGAATGGATGGACAAAAATGGGCTTTAGTTGGTGGAAATTTAAAGGAAATAACAAAGGGAAGAATGGTAATTGGTGTATTAATGTTAATATAGTAAAAATAAAAGCATGAAAGTGGCTATTATCCTCCGTCTCCCACCGAAATTGAAGAAAGAAAAATGGTTTAGAAGCTTTCTCATATTCGACTACTTCAAGGCTCAATTGTAAGTTCATTTTGTTCGGTTTTGATGATTTTTATGTTTTTGTGATCGTTGTTTTGTGTTCTATCAAACCCATGCTTAAATTTTAGAATTTTTTTGTGATTTTGAGTTATTCCATTGATTAATATGTGAGATTTGTGTTGTTAGTTGGTGGAATATGAAAGTTTAGTGTTGGGTTAACATAGCTGTATATGAATTTTTGATAAAATTGAGTAATTTGGACTAAATTGTGAAAATAATATTTTGAGGGACTAAAATGTGAAATAAATGAAATGTGTGGACTTGTATAAGCACAAGGAAAATTCAGCTAAACATAAGTGAAGACAAATTTTGTGTATTTTGTGATTTTATGAAATAGGGACTAAAGTGCTAAAATGTGAAAATTTGAGGGCTATTTTGTAAAATGCACTAAATATGTGTGTTTGGACTAAATTGAATAAATTGGTGATTGAATGAGCTAAATTTGAATATGTATAGACCAAGGAAGGAGAGATTCGGATCGAGATCGAGGCAAAGACAAAGTACTCGATTAATCGGCTAGTTTCGATATTTTGACGTCCGAAGTAGGTTTGGATATAATACATGTTAAATTATGTTTTAGAATTAAGGAATGAATAAACATGTTATTATGAGATTAGAAATTCTATTTTCGGAATTGAATTAGATGGCACTAAGTGTGCGAAATTGAAATCGAGATAGAGATGAATATCACTGTGTGTGCGAGGTTATGGAAGCTTCAGCTATATTGATTGTCACAAAGTGTATATGATACCGAGATGAATTCAATTTAAGTACGGGCACTAAGTGTTTGATGGAATTTATGCTTGGCTACAGATTTGGCACTAAGTGTGCGACTAAATCAAACGAATAATAAAGGTTGATCGAAATGTAATATCGAGCATAAATTAGCATGGATGATGAGTAACTATGTGTTGGCTAAGGTATGTATTGAACCTTTGTGGTTGATGAAATTATAAATAGATTTATGAATGGTTGAGTGAGTATACTAGCTATGGGCAATATGGTGTGAACATTTGAGAGTTGTTCTATGTGATGGATTCACTTTGTGCATTGCATTTGAGCTATTATATTAAATGTATTATATTACGAATTTACTAAGCTTTAAAAGCTTATTGGGTAATGTGTTTCTCTATTTTACAATGTCATTAAAGCGAGCTCGGATCCAGGGATCATCAGCAACACAATCACACTATCGGCTATCTATTTGGCACTTTTGAAAGATGTACATATATGTGGTATATGGCATGTATAGGCTATCAAATGTGGCATGTTTTGAGTTGTGTAACTTTTTCCATGTGATATGGCTTGGAAGTTAAATGATTTTGGTTAATATTGTGAGTTATGTAAATGATGATTGTGGTATGAAATAGTGAAGTTGAAAATGGTATAATGCATGCTTGAATTGGTTGAAGAGAATGGGATTTTAAGTGTGAAATTTTGGTATGATTAGATGATGCTTAGTTGTATGGTTTGAGTTGTGGATATGATGTTTTGGATAGATTTATTCTAATAGAAATTGAGTATAGTAATAGAAGTAGTAGTAGATGGTTAATTAGTGCTTGAAATGGTACATTTTGGTTGTATTTATGCATGAATTGGTTTTGGTTTAATGCTTTTAGGTGATTCCAAGGTGTGGATGGTAATTTGGCCTTGAAAATGGCGTATAATTGCCCACACGGTTGAGCACACGGGCGTGTTATTCAACAGTGTCATTTGTGGTTGTGTAATTGAAACAAGTCAGGCTCGACCACGAGCTGGACACACGGGCGTGTGACTGGTCGTGTGGTGCAAGTCTGTGTCGACTACGTGTGAGGCACACGGGCGTGTCTCAAGCCGTGTGGACAAGTCAGTAGGTATGCCCTATTTTGCCACGGCTTGGACACATGGGCGTTTCCGATGCTGTGTGAGGCACACGGCATACCCACACAGACGTGTGACCTCTATAACTTAGAAAATTGTTTGAATTTTAGAAATTTTCACATGTGTTCGGTTTAGTCCTGGCCCTATTCTAAGGCTTGTTTAAGGTCTCATTGACCTATTTAAGGGACTATATGAATGAGAATTGTTATGTTTGGATGTGGAATGATATGAAATGTTTGAAAATGATGAGTAATGCCTCTTAACCCTAGTCCAGCAATGGTTACGGGTGTTACATATACACAAGGTATGGATGTCAACAACCCATCAATTCATATTCAAAAGTGTCCTTTTGGAACATATTCATGAAGCACACTCTCGAGCCACATATGACATAACAGGACTGCCAATTCAGGCTAAATCCTTTCAATAACGTATGCTCGAGAGGGCTTAATTCAGGATTTCCATTTCGGGCTAAATCCTTTTTGCAACATTTAAAACATTTTATTTGTTTTATAAAATCACCATAATCCATCGAAATACAAAGTTCAATCGGAACAATGACATTTTATCCATATTTCTCAACTTATGGTTATTCCATTTTGTGCATCATCACATACATATCATGAACTCTTATTCATACCTTTCCAAGTTTCGACTCATCACAAACACATTTTCAAATATCTTAGCATCACTTTCAGCGTTTAATAGCTCAGTTGGAAAGCATCTCTGCCTCAACAAAATAATTTCATCAGAGTCAGGAGATATCACACTATCACATGTAATAATATGGCATGTATAGCTAGTCTCTCACACATGCTAGGTTAGTCCGAGGATCGACTAAATCATAGCTCTGATACCACTGAATATAACACTCCTTACCTGTATTCAATGCTGGAACAGGGTACGAGGCATTACCGAACATAAACACAAGCAAATATACATTTTAGAGTCATAAATTTCCATCTAAATTAAAGTTTTCCATATTTAATCATGAAGCCCCTATTACGAGCTTACGAGGCCAAAACCATGCTTTGGAAGTGGTTCGGGACTAAACCAAGAACTTTAAAAATTTTTACAAAACTTAGAAAATTTTTCATGTTACAAGGCTCACACGCCCGTGTGGTCCAAGGGACACGCCCGTGTGATCCTGGGACACACCTATGCTTCTGACCGTGTTCAATTTAGGGGTGCTCTTTGACTTGTGTCACATGGCGTGCCACACGCCTATGTGCTAGGCCGTGTAGCACACACGGCTGAGACACACACCCATGAATTTGCTCGTGTGCTCAATTATGGACATTCTATTTTTCCAAAATTTAGGTGCATGGGACACACAACCGGATCACATGCCCATGGGGCAGACCGTATGTCACACACGGTCTAGACACACGCCGTGTACCTACCCGTGTGGACAAAAATAAGGCTATTTACCAAGTCATTTTGCCACCCTCACTTGCACACATTAACACAACATCACATGGCACAAATTCAAGCATATAAATGCAACCAAACATCTACAAACAAGACAATAACATGTCATCCTCATGCCATTATTTATCATACTTAGAACATCAACCTTCCCACACTAATCCATGCAAGACTCCACATTCATGGTTAAAACATATCAACTTTATATCCTTTTCTAACATATTCTCTACATTTATTAAGCCCTAAATCAAACATACAAATTTCACATTCATTAGGCTTCATTCAACTGCATTCAAGTTACCAAATGATACTTAAATTCATCATCTCATCAATAGGTCACATTTCCAAAAATCACACAATCATGCTATAAATCAAAATTCCAAACATTTCACATTCACCAAGCATACCATGATCATATCACCATAGACATTGACACATATATGAATATACTTAGGCTTACAACCATGTTAGCCAATATGAGCCAACTTACATGGCGAAATAACAAAAGAAACCTTTGGCAATCACAAGCCAACACTGGCTACAATCACAATGACATATTAACAAAATGGCTAAGTCTTTATACATGCCATAGACTTAAAATACTTGAATTCATTAATACCCAAAATGATAGCTTGATGCTGTATTAGGATCTCCGCGAACTCCAACTCGAGCTAGCTTAAGACATGGGAAAGGAAGGGGTAAGCTATAGAGCTTCGTAAGTCATATGCAAATAATACAAAACATTATTCATACACTTGTCATACAAACGACTTAAAAATATTAACATAAATGTCATTAAAAATTTATAAACACAACTTACTCAATCCCAATCTTACCAACAGCTCATCATATAAATATCATGATATATTTCAACATGAATGTCTGTAACACCCCAAACCTGACCTAGACGTTATGGTCGTATCTGGCAATGTCACACGATAGTGTTTTTGAAACCTCGCTGTTACGATGAAAACATTCCATGTTATTATCTTTAGTAAACCTTTGTTAGAACTTAGAAAGTCGTCTTTATTCATTTAAAAACATTTTTTTTGAAACATCCCTCATTGCGGAAGCTTTAATAAAACAGTCTAGGTGATCATGCATTTAGAAATTACTTTAACTTTTTGAAAACCAAATTTCCTACGACCAGCAGGTATAAATCAATAAAGTAAAATAAATAAATAAAAACCCAAATTTAAAACTAAAGTCCTAGAGGGTCCTTAAATTACAACCCAAAAAATCAATAATAATCAAATCATAAATCGTAAATTAAAAACCATGAAGTCCAAAAATTACTGTGGTCACCATTGAGTCCTCCATCGCACCGATCTGTTTAAGTCTGGGAATTACATGTGCACATTAAACAAAAAGGGTGAGTTTACGTAAAATTAGTGTGCAATCCCGCAGAAACAAACAAACAATCAGTATTCACAGTGCACAGTTGAACAATCTTGGGCCTATGCCCTTTTCAGTATCAGTGACAATTTGGGCCTTAGCCCATCTCAGTACAGTGTCAAAAATGCAATAGGGTCTTAGCATCACAGTATTAGTAGTAGTAACGGTTATGCAGTAGCAAAATCCTATCCAACCAGCCTCTACACACCATCTCCGTCCAACCCTACACTCCATGTGGGAATATAATCAACCTACCCATCCCTACACTCCAAGTAGTATCGAATGCGGCACAATACAGTAGTTTGTAGCTGAGCTTCCCATAAATTAGGCTTAAAGCCTTTTAGTACACTTCCTCCGAATAACAACCCCCAACCCAATGCAATGCAACACAAAATGGATGACAAGCTACTATGCAATTTCAGTACATATATTCAGTTCAGATATTAACATGCCCAAGACGGATATCATTCAATCAATTTCACACATTTAGGGGTCTAAGTAGCGCTTCTTGACCCTACAGTAGGTTCACAGTCGACTTGGGCGACCCCTGCAACCTTAAAAACATTTCGGTAAAAATGAGCTCACACGCCTATATGATCTACCCGTGTGGGCCCACACGCCCGTGTGGCCCACTTGGACTAAATTGGCCTTGGTCGTGTGATCCATTTTTAATGTAACCCATGCTAGCTAAATATTCATATATGTTTTCACTATTTACTTATATGTTCATTCAAAGTTGTCTACTTGAGTCATTGTCCCTAAATTATTTATATCTCGAGCTACAGAATTCCAAAAAAAGATCCGCTTGATGTTTTTGAAACTAGACTAAAATACCTTACTACCATAAAATTTTTAGAATTTATAGTTCATCAAATAAATACAGTAAAATCTTCAAATTTATCCCTATTCTGTTGTTTGACAGCTTAGACCTTTCCTTACTAAAAATTATTTATCTCTTAATACGGAATTTGGATGATGTTTCGTTTGTTTCTCTTGAAAATAGACTAATTAAGGATTTAAACCTATAAATTTAAGCCCCTAATTATTTCCTTACAATTTTTGATGATTTTCCTAAGTCAGAACAGGGGAAGCCTAAATCATTCTGACCTTGTCTCACAAAATTCATTATATCTCATAATTTACAATTTCATTATTTACATTGTTTCTTCCATAAAAAGCTAGACTCAATAAAATTTAATTTCTTATTTTATTAAACCTATAACTCAATTTCCACTATTTTTGATGATTTTTCAAAGCTAGATTACTACTGTCGTCCGAAACTATTTTAGTGCTATATGTTGATTTCCAAGTTTATAACACCTTATTTCCTTTCTCTACAATATTTTCCATCATTTTATCTTATTTCTCTTATTTGTCGACAGCAAGCAATTTCGGCTTTTTGTCGAATCCTATTTTTTGCGTTTCAGGTACACACTTGGTATCGATTCACTGTGCAAAGTAACCCAAGCCTTCAAAAACTTATATTTGACCAATATATCTCTTAATTAATCATTTGATTTGCCAATCAAACCAAATATCCCCAACATAAAACTCGAGAAACTAAACCAACGATGATTCAAAAAACTTACTGCAACGAATCCGATAACTAGCCATCTCCACACACTGGAATTTCCGCTTAAAACCTTTGAACAGCACCTAAACCAGAGTAAAACGAACCCTTTGTTAATTTCCCACTCGAAATACAATAACTAAGGGGAAAAGTTCCACTTACCGAAACAGATGAAGTCAAAAGTTGCACCCAAAGAGATGACTCAAAAAAAAATAGAAACGAAAAGAGAGGGGAAAGAGAAGAAACAAGATTCGGCAAAAGGGGAACAAAAACCAAAAGTGAACAAGAAGGGAGAAGAAACGGCAGAGAAACAAATGTCTACCATTAGAAAATTTGTTGGGAAAAAAGAAAATAGAAAACTGATAAGAAGAAAATCTTATTTTGATATCTTCTCCCCAATTATCTCCTAAAAACACTCTCCCTATTAACCCACTAAAACACAACTACTCAACAATCCAGTTTAATTTGAGCTCCACCATGCCACACGCCTCAAACAAAAATTAGCTCTCCCTGCTTGCATAGGGACTCGAACATAGGACCTCCTCCACACTAACACTCCGCTTAACCACTAGACCAGCAGGCCCATTCTAATAAATTTTACCAATAATAAAATAAAAGCCTACTAAACAAGAGTAAGGCCTAATTCATTCAAAATACCAAAACTTGCCCAAGCGAAGGCTTAAACTTGGGACCTCTCAAACACTCCCAGAACACATAACCACTAAAGCTGACAGATATTTGTGTCATATTTTCATAATAATGAAATTAGAAATTTTAAGGCGTTATAATTTCATAAAACTTCATGAGTATAATTTTACTCAATCACATTCTTGTCTATAGCTCATCATATGAATAACATAATATATACCAATATAAATATCATTAAACTTCATAAATGTCATATGAACATAAATGTCATTTAACATCAACATAACACATATCAACATAATTGTCATATGCTAATAGTTCATCATATGAACCACATAACACATTTTCAACATAAATGTCATTTAGGCTTCATAAGCACAACTTACTCAATCACAATCTTACCACTTGTTCATCATATACTGAGCTCATTTTCTTTGAGTTTTATGTACATACATGTATCATCACATAATATATTCACATGCCTTCTCATCTTTGACATACCCTTTGAATTTCCCGTTGAACCACTTGGAATACTAAAGGATACTCGAGGATTTCAAACACACAGTACTGTACCAATGCCATATCCCACATATGGTCTTTCATGTAATCTCGTATCGATGCCAATAGCCTATCTATAGTCTTACACGAAGTCTCATATCGATTCCATATCCTAGATATGGTCTTACATGAAGTCCCATATCGATGCCATATCCCAGATATGGTCTTACACGTAATCTTAGTGACCCTAATGTCATGACATTTGTATCATATCTATTCCTAAGGTTTAATCGGGATTTCTCGCTTGTCAAAACTTTGACGAATACTTCCATAGAGTCAATCACAATTCATACAACTTTAAAGCATTTAAAAAATAAATATCACAATGCATTATTTACATACGAACTTACCTCGACTTAGAAATGGCAAAAAGGACTAAATCATTAAATAATCATTTTTCCCCGTTCTAGGTCCAAACCTCATTTTTCTTGATCTAAAATATCACATTTAACTTATTCAATCATTATACAATTCAAATTAGCCTAAAATCACATTATGGCAAAAATTAAATTTTTGCCCCTAAAGCTTGACATTTTTACAATTTAGCCCTAAGCTCATAAAATGAAATGTACTCAATCTCATTACACCCAAGCCTAGCTGAACCTATATCATTCTCATAACAGCCAACGTTTTTCATTTATTCACACTTTTAGAACATATTTTACAACTTTTACAAACAAGTCCTTTTAGGCATTTTCACCGAAAATCACTTAGCAAAAGTCGTTTATCATACACCAAACATGCATTTTCTACCATTAGACATCAAAATACACAAACATCCATCATGGGTATAATTTTATACCTTAACATCTCTTCAAATTGATGGTAGAAATAGAAAGATCAAGTTACAACAACTTCAAAAATGTAAAGAGCATCAAAAACGAGGCTAGAACGGACTTACAATCGAGCTTGGAAGCTTGAAAAACCCTAGACATGGTTCGCCTTGTGAATTTCAGCCATGAGGAAGAAGATAGACAAAATGTGGCTTTTAATTTGGCTTTTTAATTTATTTAATTTCCAAATTACCAAAATGCCCTTAATGAAAAACTTTGGAAACATACCAAACCATGTCCATTTTTGTCCACCAACTTAACCAATGGTCTGATTACAATTTAAGGAACTCTAATTTAAAATCTCATCGAAATTGGACACCTCTAACATATAGAATTCATGTTTTGCACTTTTTACAATTTAATCCTTTGACTAAATTGAGTGCCCAAACGTTAAAATTTTCGAACTAAATTTTCATGGAACTGTTCCATAAAATCGTAGACCATAAAAATAATATTAATGAAATTTTATTCGTCAAATTTGTGGTTCCAAAACCACTATTCAGACTAGACCCAAAATCGGGCAGTTATATAACTATTGCGGCGGTGCTGCCTGATCAAAAGGAAAGGATGGCCCCTGACCAAAAGGGACATTGGGATCAAAGGAATCGAAGCACCTCCTTGGCTTGAGTTGCTCAAGTTTTTTTGCCGATCAACAAATCAGCCAGTGAAAAAAATCCATCCCTTGGGGTTGATTGCCGGTGTCAGAACCTCCTGCTTGGTCTGATGAAAAGTTGTTAGGGAAATTCTCGTTAAGGTGAGTTATCTTGATTTTCTAATTTTTTGATGGTCAGAAGTTTGTCTACACTCACCACACCAAATTGTTGAGTGTTTTGTCTGTTTGTCCTTTAAGGGGATAATTTCTCTATTTATATGATACAGTTCCTAGATGTGACGTCCTAGGTAGGCCTACATACATGCTAACACGTACCCTATTCTAATATCTACACATGTTCTCTAGGTGTGAGTTCACCTGGATGGTGATACGAACCCATCCTATGTGAGATCATGAAAGGATGTGAACTCATCACGTGCGAACCCATGTAAGGATGCGAACGTGTAACACCCCTAACCCACATCCGTCACTGGAACAGGATTATAGGATTTTACCAGAGTTTATGAATAATTACACATAATTCCACTATTTGCTTATGTTCATATCAAAGCTGTCCACTCGAGTCATAGTCATTAAATTATTTATATCTTGAGCTACAAGATTCTAAATTACACAAATATCTTTATACAGAATTTATGCTTTAGCCAATGAGTACAGTAAAATCTTTAAATTTACCCATGCTCAACTATTTGACAGCTTTGACCTTTCTTTACTAAAAATTAATTATCTCTTAGTACAGATTTGGATGATATCCTCGTATGTTTTTCTTGAAAATAGACTCATTAAAAATTTAAACATATAAATTTAAACCCCCAAGTATTTTTATAAAATTTTTAATGATTTTCCAAAGTCAGAACAGGGGAACCCGAAATCATTCCTTGTCTCACAAAAATTCAAACATCTCATAAAATGAATTTTTTTTTCTTAAACCATTTCTTCTATGTAAAACTAGACTCAATAGGATTTAATTTCATATTTTATTCAACCTCTAGTTCGATTTCCATAATTTTTTGGTGAATTTTCAAAGTCAGACTACTGCTGTTGTCCAAACTATTTTAGTGAAAAATGTTGATAACTAAGTTTATAACACCTTCACTTCCTTTAATTTAAACCCTATACATGCCATATAAACCTTAAAATGCACAATAAAATTTACCAGGGTAATTTGGATAGTGTGATCTGATGTGTTGATCCGATCCACTAATCTCACGTCAATCTACAAAGAACATTAAACACACAGGAGTAAGCTTATGTAAGCTTAGTAAGTTCATAGGCTTTAAAAGATAAATCTTACCAAACATATTATATCAAATTATAAATCA
Organism: Gossypium rotundifolium; assembly: GCA_025506655.1. Classification (NCBI taxonomy): domain Eukaryota; kingdom Viridiplantae; phylum Streptophyta; class Magnoliopsida; order Malvales; family Malvaceae; genus Gossypium; species Gossypium rotundifolium. The sequence goes on along the minus strand of CP106732.1, from coordinate 116,786,867 downwards.
TGCAATTTACTAAGACTTCCTGCAAATCTCAGTTTCAAACATAAATTTATTTAATTGAGCTCAATATCAGTAACCATTTAAATTCTAACACGTTAATATCATATTTCACTTACCAATCTTTGTCAAATTAGGGAACGTCTTACGGAATTGAGTACATCATTAATTTGATGCATAGTTCAACTATGGTCTTCCACGAGCACTGTCATGGCTTTGCCATAATTTTACACTCATAATGCCATAACCCAGTTATGGTCTTATTCATGCACATTTCCACTTACTGCCATGGTCCAACCATGGTCTTACGTACACTATTTCACTGTGCCATAATTCAATTATGGGCTTATCACTGAAATGTCTTAGCCCAGCTATAGTCTTACGTTCACACTATTTCATGGTTATACCATGATTATATCCGTCAATTCATCACTGATCACTTCACTTGTCACTGTACACTTGTACTTATTCTAGCTTTCTACTACATTTGACTTTCGGTTCGATTTCCACTTTATTATAATAATCATAATTCGATAAAAACATATGAAATAATACAAATGATCATCTCTAAATTAGCAATTTAATTATGAAAATTCAACCATATGAACTTACGTGGGCCAATTTGTACAAGTAGTAGCAATTCGGGAACTAATCTATTAATTTCTCTTTTTCACATTTTTCTTCGGGTTCTTGATCTAAAATATAAAATTTTTCATTCATTAACACTTAATTCAATTCTAATTCACTTCACAATTTATGCCCTTTAATTTTTAAAATTAGACTTTTACCCTAAATTTTTTAGTTTTTACAATTTAGTTCCTGATCAATTTATCCTTCAATTAAACTTGTCTTTCTCAATTAACACTTTATTTCATCATTATAAGCTACTAAAAAACCTTTGAAAATCAGAACTTCAGCACCAAACCTTAATTCACAACTTTTCACAATTTGGTCCTAAAATCATTTTCTATTAAAATCACTTAATAAAACCATCATTTAATGAAATTAAAGCTTCAAATCCATGTAAATTCATCATAAACATACAGCACTCATTCAAGGTAACTTTTAAAGTCTCTCTGAAACACCCCAAACCCGGCCCACGAGCCTCGACCAGATCTGGTATGTTCCTCGAGTAAAAACAGTTCAAATTCGTGGGTTCTTAGAAAATCTTTAAGTGATTTTGGGAGAAAACTCGATTTGGGTTGGGCTCAAGTTGGAAACCAGTTCGTCTTTGTGAAATATAAGTTTTTATAAAAATTCTTTATTGAGTCCCAAAACTTTAAGTAAAAGATATGCCGATTTAATTTTAAAGATTTTGCCTTTGAAAACATTTGTATTTAGATGTCATAATATTTACGAGTTTATTTTAAAAATATTACTTAACTTTAATTTTGATAACATTCGAAACATAATATCGTAAATTTAAATGCATGCATAATTAGTTCATACTATGGCCTTATTACATCAAAATATACCCAAAATAAATTGAAAGTACTTAAATAAAAGTAAATGTCAAATCATAAAATTCCTTGCTGAGCATGGCCACCACTAAGCACTTGCCGGCCCGGTCCATTATCGTATACACCAAATCGATGGGAAATAATGATGCAACCCAACCCAAACCTATATGTCATCCGCTACACATCACCCTTACCATCCTCGCACACCGTGGGGACTACAAAGTCAACCCTCCATCCGCTACACACCATCGAAAGCAGCCACTGCAGTCGACGTGCTCATCACCCTTATAAAATTCGTGGCATAGCCACCAGATAATATTTTGTGTCTTGAGACACCACATTCAGATAATGTGACCGAAGTCACCACATTCAGATAATGTGACAATAGTCACCACATTCACTTCCCCTTTCATATTTGCCCAAATGCCCATGTCATACAGAATCATGCATTATTATGCCATATTTTCTATTCATATTCCTATAGGTTCACATTTGTGTTTTAACAGATCTTATCATAATCCCAATAGGAATAGGAAAACGTACCTGAGTACTTTGTACCATGGTATGGTACCTTAGCCATACTTTTCACATTCTTAATAACACATATATTTATATTCATTAAACATTTCCATCAATCTTGTTAAGAAATAGTGTGGGGTACACACCTGATACACTTAGCGGTTTACTTAAATCCCAAAAAGCCCGATCTAAAGCCTTAGATCCTTTAGTTCCTATAATTGGCCAACACTAGGCATATTAGCAAAAAGGCCTATTCGGCTAAAAACCCAAATCCCGAAGGATCCTTGCGACAAAAGTCCTTACCTTGTTGTCGTTTTCACCACTAATCAAGTCCCGAAACTTTGTTGTGCTTCTCTTTGAAATCGGTCAACACTAGATCACCTAAAGGATTAGTTTCAACTTTTTAATCAAATAAGGAATAGACTTAAAACATCAAGTATGGCCTTGGCCGATTGTACTTATGCACTTACCTTGTGATTTCCAAATCCCAAAAAGTATCCCTTGCCTTAGGTGTTTGTCGAAATCCCCATGGGTACATGTTAGATCAATTTCTAACATTTAAACACATTAAGAATGGCCTATGGCCAAATATCATGTTACCTTGAATCTTAAAATAAATCCTGAAAGATCTTTTCTTGAAGTCGACAACTCCTTTACTTGAATTCCACAGAGTATTCGGCTATGGCTAGATGTTACTTACTTAAGTTTCGGCTTTTGATTGAATTTGCAAAGGAAGAAGAATCGATGATGGGAAGCACAGGGTATTTCGGTTTTAATCAAAATAAAAGAAGGAAAGAAGAGTTGTTTGGAAGAATTCGACCATGGTGATTTTTGGGAAGGAAATTCGGCTAGAAAAGAAAGGTGAGAGAATAAAAGAAAACAAGGAAAAGATGAACACTTATCGATAAATTCGGCTATAACTTAATCACTAGCCTCACCTTGTTATTCTCCAATTTTATCTCTTATCACCTCTTTAATTTAATAAAATAAATCCATCAATTATCCCTTATCTAGTCAATTTTAAAAAGGATAAAACTCCTCCCTTTAGTGCCTTAATGCCGTCCAACACTATCTATCTTGTAGCAAAATAAAACTTCTTTTTGCTTCCCTTGTGGCTCGAACACAAGCCCTTTCCCCCTAGCATATGGCGTTACACACTAAAGCCCTAAGTGGCGCCTTGTAGCCACTTTGCTAAGCCCATGTTCATGTCTCATTTCCCTTACATTTTCTCTTAAGGCCATATCAACTTAGCTTCCTCTTAAAACTTAAAACTTAACATTTTCTAAAGTATTTTCTTATTATTCTTAACTTCAAAAACATTCATAAATACACATTCAAACTCACAATGCCATGCTATTTCACACATTTTAACAATAATGCATAAGCCCAATTTGAGGATATTATAGTTCTACCCCCTTAAAATAATTTCATCCTCGAAATTACCTGGCTAGAATAGGTGGGGGTATTGCTGTCGCATTGCTTCTTCTGGCTCCCAAGAAGCTTCTTTCGATCCATGGTTACGCCACAACACTTTGACCAAAGGAACTAATTTCCTTCGTAACACTTTCACATCCCGTTCCAAGATCTGAATCGGCTCCTCCTCAAAGGACAAATCTGGCCTTAGCTCCACCTCTTCAACCAGGACTACATGAGATGGATCCGATCGATAACAGCGTAGCATGGACACATGGAATACATCGTGCATCTGCTTCAATTCTGGTGGTGACTCCAACTGATATGCCACTGGTCCAATTCGCTTCAAAACCTTATAAGGTCCTATAAACCTTGGACTTAACTTCTCTTTCCGACCAAATCTCATTACCTTTTTCCAAGGCGAAACCTTAAGAAACACTTGATCTCCCACATCAAATTCTATTTCCTTTCGTTTGAGATCTGCATATGACTTCTACCTGTCCGATGCTTCTTTCAATCGTGCACGAATTATCTCAACCTTCTCTTCGGATTCTGCCACAATCTCTGGACCCAAAACTCAACGTTCTCCCAATTCCGCCCAACATGTAGGAGTCTCGACACTTTCGACCATACAAAGGCTTCAGACGGTGCCATCCGAATCTTGGCTTGATAGTCGTTGTTGTAGGCAAATTTTGCTAGAGGCAAATATTCCTCCCAACTTCCTCTCAAATCCATCACTGACCCCTCAACATATCTTCCAACACTTGATTACCTGCTCGCATCAAGGCCCAACCGTGGATGAAAAGATGAGTGAAATCCAATTTAGTGCCTAAAGCCCGATGTAACGCTTTCCAACCGGAAGTAAACCTTGGGTCCCTATCCGAGATAATCGACATCGGCACTCCATGCAACTCACGACTTCATCACGTACAACTTTGCCAACTTCAGAAGAATAATCGACTCACCGGAATAAAGTGCGCGGACTTGGTCAAACGGTCCACTATTACCCATACCGAGTCTTTCTTAGTAGGCATAAGGGGAAGCCCACTAACGAAGTCCGTGGTAATTCTCTCACTTCTCTTGTGGAATCTTGATTGGTCAAGCAACCCCGACGGAACTTGGTGTTCAAATTTAACTTGTCGACACGTCAAACACTTGCCGACAAATTTCAGACTTCTTTTTTCGCACCGAGCCACCAAAACTGTTCTCTTAAGTCTCAGACAACTTAGTGCCTCCGGGATGCATAGCATAAGGGCTACTATGCGATTCTGAAGAATCCTTCGCCTAAGTTCCTTATCCTTAGGCATACGAGACCTTGCTCTTGAAACACAACACTCATTCGCCATTAATGCCATAATCTTCCAACTCTCCATTCTCAGACTTGTTGTAGCTTAGCACTTAGGTCCTTATCGCCCAACCGTCCTCTTTCACTTCATTCAACCACGTCGACTTGACTTGCAACTCGCCAACAAAGCTTCCATCATCATACAAACTTAAGTGTGCGTAACATCGCCTCAGATCTGACACAACCTTTCGACTTAGGGCATCCGCCACTACATTCGCCTTGCCGGATGGTACTCTATTGAACAATCGTAGTCCTTCAGTAACTCCACCCACCTTCGCTGCCTTAAGTTTAACTCCTTCTGAGTCAACAGATACTTAAGACTCTTGTGGTCTGTGTAGATCACCGACTTTTCTCCATAAAGATAATGCCTCCACACCTTAAGAGCGAAGACCACTGCTGCTAATTCCAAGTCATGCGTCGGGTAGTTCACCTCATGTGGCCTCAACTGTCGGGACGTATATGCTACTACCTTCCCGTCTTGCATCAATACGCAACCCAAACCTGTATGGGAAGCATCACAATACACCGTAAAAGCCTTTCCTGCCTCAGGCTGAATCAACACTGGAGCTTCCGTCAATACCCTCTTAAGTTTTTCAAAACTCCCCTGTTGCTTATCTGTCCATACAAAGGGTACTTCCTTTCTCAACAACTTTTTCAAAGGCGCTGCTATTGATGAGAACCCTTCTATAAACCTTCTGCAATAGCCTGCTAATCCCAAGAAACTACGAATCTCTGCCACCGACTTAGGTGGTTTCCATTCCAACACTGCTTCAATCTTTCTAGGATCCACCCTTATTCCTTCAGCAGACACCATGTGCCCTAAGAATGCAACCTCCTTAAGCCAAAATTCACACTTGCTGAATTTGGCATAGAGCTTCTTCTCCTTTAACACTTGCAGCACAATCCGGAGATGCTCATCATGCTCCTCCTCAGTCTTGGAGTATACGAGGATGTCGTCGATGAACACCATGACGAACCTATCCAAGTAAGGTTGAAAAACTTGGTTCATCATATCCATGAACGCGGCTGGGGCATTTGTTAACCCGAACGGCATTACCACAACTCATAGTGGTCGTATCTTGTCCTAAAGGCTGTCTTATGGATATCCGCCTCCTTCACCTTCAATTGATGATATCCTGACCTTAAGTCGATCTTTGAGAACACTGCCGCCCCCTTAAGCTGATCGAACAAGTCGTCAATCCTTGGCAAAGGGTACTTGTTCTTGATGGTCAGCTTATTCAACAGACGATAATCTATGCACATGCGCATAGTTTCGTCCTTCTTCCTCACAAACAGGACCGGTGCTCCCCATAGAGACACACTGGGTTGGATGAACCCACGGTCTAGTAATTCTTGGATTTGGGCCTTGAGCTCAACCAACTCTTTTGGTGCCATTTTGTATGGGGCAATTGACACAGGAGCTGTTTCGGGTAGCAAGTCAATTCCAAACTCCACCTCCCTATCTAGGGGTATTCCCAGTAATTTCTCCAGAAACACATCCTCAAAATCCCTTACCGTTCTAACTCCACTAGCACCTTCTTCATTTCCATCTAATGCACTTACGAAGGCTAAAAATGCCTTGCACCCTTTACGAACCATCTTTTCGGCCTTTAGCGTCGAAACTACATTAGACAAGTAGTTTCTTCTTTCTCCTATCATAATGACCACCTCATCCTCTGGGGTCCTTAACTCCATTCGCTTAGTCACACAAATCCAACACATTCGATGTTCTACTAGCCACCATACCAAGTATGAGATCGAATTCAAGGAAGTTCCATCAAGTCGACAAAAATACTACGCCTTAAATTTCTAAAGGTACACTACTAAAGCGCTTATTTACCACTACAGTTTGACCTAGTGGGCTTACTACAGTCATCTCTGTAACATCCTAAATTTGGGGTTGTATAAAATTTAATTATTTTTCCTATGTGTGTGCTTGAAGAATTAAATTCTATGATCATTTGACATGTTTTAGGGTCTAGAAATAAACCCGAGCTAGGCCTGACTTTGGGACTAAAAATTTCTTTTTAAGTGCTTAAAGGAGGGAAGCTAGGTGAGATAGGGGTTAAGAAAATTTTCGAAAGGAACTTGACACAAAGAACTAATTGGCTAAGTGGTTCCATGCGCCACTTAAGTGTTGGAGGTGAAGAGGGCGCAGTCAAGGTGTTCGAGTAAGGTGAGGGTGTTTTGCATTTTGTTTGTTTTTTTTTTTTTTGTATATGAGGTAATAGGCTTAAGTAGTAAGGCTTTAAAGTTTAATGAGGGGGTTTTATGACATGAAAGTCTAATGGGAGAAATGGCATGGGGCGTTGAAAGGAGGGCTGTGGCATGAGGTTCCAAGTTCGAACCAAGGAAACAGCATATGGTTTTTATTTTTTTTATGCTGCTGGCGTTAGGGAGGGGGAGAGTTGGCTTAATTTTGGACACTTAAAAGTGATGAGGATGAGCTCTATTTTTGCACATATTCGGCTAGAAGGGGGGAGTTATTAGTAGTTTATTTATTTTTAAATTGATGAGGAGTGGTTAGGAGATAAAGAAGTAAGATAAACCTTGTTTAATTTTGATAATTAAAGGTTGGAGGTTTATCACAAAAGCAAGCAATAGCCGAAATAGGGACTCTCTAGGGCCATCCACTTTCGGTTTAATGTTAAATAAGGGAGTGTCGAAAATCATTCAGCAAATTTCTTCTTTTTTTTTCCATTGCTGCTGCCGAATTCTCCCTAGCCCTCTTGCCAAAGTTCTTCCAAAAGTCCTCTTCTTCTTCTCTTCTACTTAGCCGAACCTACCCCTTTCTTCTTCTCAAATTACAGCCCTTCCATTTAGTGATTAGCCGAATCTTCCCTCCCTAACCAAGGTGCTACCGATTCTAATAAGGTTTCTTTTTCCTTCCTTTTTATGTGTCAAAAACTTGGGAGACAAGCCTTGGTAAGTGGCCAAATGTGGTTATGATTATGATAGTGTCTGTTTTATGTGTAGCTAACGGCAAGGTGCTTTGAGGGAGCCTTTCGTGGTCGAAATTTTGCAAGGTATGCCAATATGGTATTCGGCCATAGGACACTTTCCATAGTTTTGTTATAACTGATTTTAACAAAGTGACATATAGGGATTTCTACAGTTCAGAAGATAGGAGTGGTTTTTCAGGATTTTGATTTTTCCTTGGTAAGTGATTAGTAAAATTCGGCCAAGGGCCATAATTGGATTAAAGGTGCGATTAGTCCTTCGGGATTACTATTTGGCCGAATAGGTCTATGGTACTAATTTTGGTGATTGGCCGAATATAGGTCAAGATCTAGCGTCGTAGATCGGATCTTCGGGATCTAGGAATTTTGGTGGTAACAGGTGTGTAAACTCTTTACACACTCTATTAGTAAACTTTGCTTTATTGTTGCCTTGTTAATAATTATTGTAGTGATCTATGATATATGCTTGTGGGCTTAAGCATGGATTCCGGGTAAGTCCCCTATTACATGATCTTTTGATATGTGATTTTGTATGCCATCACATGCTGTTAAATGCCATGCCTAAAAACATGATATATGATATTGTATGTAAGCATGATGATGGTGGGATTGATGAGAGGAGGGGGATGATTTTATGGACTGTCGTCAGTGGTTTTGACCACAAGATGGGTTGGCCCCATCAGATTATTTGTGACCTATGGTCATCAGTGGTTTTGACCACATCGATTGATAAATTGCGACTAAGTCCCAGTGGTTTGGTACCACCAGTGGTTTTGACCACACTTGATAAATTGTGACCTATGGTCATCAGTGGTTTTGACCACACGATGGGTTGGCCCCATCATTTATTTTGTGACATTAGTCATCAGTGGTTTTGACCACCAGTGGTTTTGACCACACGGGGTAGTTAAGGAGTATGGATGGTTAGGTTGGGTTGCATGTGCATGTTTATTAATAAATTGTGTATGAGTTGTATTTTTCGGGTGGGGGATTTACACACTGAGTCTTGGTGACTCACCCCCTTCCATTACCATTTTGCAGATGAGTAGATTGCAGAGATGGAGCCGGAGAGGACTCGAGGCGGCCATGCTTATCGTTGAATTTAATTTGTTCCCTTTGTCTTAGTTAATATTATTTATTTTCTAAGTTTTTATTTTGGGATTGTAATAAGGCCGCTATTATTATTTTGGATGTTTATTTTACTGTTTTATTTTACTTATGTTATGATACAAATAAATTTACAATTGTTAAGTAAACCGGTTAAAAGTAACTTTTTTCAACTTAATAACTTCTACGGATTTTCCAAAGATGTTACCATTGGGTAACAAAATTCACCAAGTCAATTATAACTTAAACGATTTTAAATTTTGCAAACGATTTCAAAGGGTTAATCAACCCAACTGTATTTATAAAAACGCCAACTGAGTTTTCAAACACCTTTTCCAAACCTTAGCCATATTTTAACAAGTTTTCACTAGAAAATCAATGTCTTTCAAAACACTTTTACTCTGTGACATACCAGATCCGGTCAGGGCTCATGGGCCGGGTTTGGGGTGTTATATTTTTGGTATCAGAGCCCGGTTCAAAACTCGGCTGTGAGGGGCCCAAGGCCCAAAATGTTTTGGTTATGATAGTAAGCCTTATTAGAATGTTTGAAACTATTTTTGGCTTGAACAGCATGGCACCGAGTCTCCGGTACCTATCCGCCCAGGTAAGTAATTCTATCCATTTTTGTGAATATTCGATGAGGGGTAGAAGGGTAAAATGGGAACGTAGACTATTGTTGAACCCTAGGGCTAGCATACCCCAACAATGCATAAGATTTAATAATCTCCTAAACAACCCTGTGAGTTGTCACTGAGCAAGGGATGTGGCAATCGTTATACGCATGTCTAGGATTGGATTCGATGGGGGCCTGGTATTTAAGCAGTCCTCGTGACTCACCTCCTTATCACTCGAATCCTACCTAGTGCGTAGTAGCGATTCATCCTAGCTGGGACGACACACTCACAGGCTTAACTCGATAACTAAAACCCGAAAGGGACTAGCCATTTTATTTTGAAATAATTAAAACCTTGTTTTAAAAAAAGACCAAAATACCCCTCAGTTTGTAAAATAACCAAAATACCCCTGGCTTGAAAATTACCAAAATTTCCAAATAGAAAATTTTCAAAATATCCTGCTTTTGTGAAATCTATAAAAACCAAATTTTGGAATCTTGTTATGGAAAAAAATTACTTAAATACCCTCAGTGGTAAAATTACAAAATTGCCCCTAACCAATAAAATTACCAAAATGACCTTAATTTTTAAAAAAATTTTGCAACACCATTGTTTTGGAAAATGCAATTCTCAAAAAGAACCATCAATGTTTTACAACTTTTTGAAACATCCTTAATTTATTAAATTTTACAAATTCACCTTGCTTTGTGAAAATTATCGAAATACTCCTGAGGTCTAAAATTACCGAATTACCCCCAGATTTCAAAATTTTTTTCAAAATACCCCAGGAATTTAAGAGTTTCAAAATACTTTTGGACAAAATCGTTCAAAACCTTTATTTTGAAAAATTACAAAATACCTCAGAGGACAAATTACTAAAATACCCTCGGTAGTGGAAAACAATCACCATGAAAACTACAACGTCTCTTTGAATGAATGGAAAACTGTGTGCATGTATGATTATGAAAGAACCACTCCTAAAACTTCTATCATAAAATTCCTTCGCGGATAATCAAGTGAAACAAGGTACTAATGCATAAAATTCTTAAACAGATAGACGCAATCGTTAGAATGAGTTCAAGAGGTCGTGGACGTCTGCCCCGTGGCCGTGGGAGGCGTAGGATGGCTTTGTCCGAGCCAGCGAGGTCCGACATGGGTCCGAAATGAGATGTCGAATCTGCGGTGGTGGAAAACCGAGTTCCAAGACCGGACGGTGGTAACGACGTCATATCTCAAGTCAGACATGTATTGGAACGAAGTTATCGAGGCGGTATTTGGTGCGAGGAGCCCGAACTGCGTGGTTGAACGACTCTGGGCTAACGGAGCAGAAGTATTTAGAGGAGTTTTTCGAGTGGCGCCCAGCACGGTGGAATATTGGTTGGAATCCTTTGAAAGGATTATGGGTGACTTGGATTTCACGTCGAGGAGAAGTTAAAGGGTATCATCTCTTTGCTTTGGGATGAGTCATACCAGTGGTGGCTCATTGTAAGGGATGGAACGGTGGCAGAAAATCTCACCTGGGAATTCTTCAGAGATGCCTATCAAAAGAAGTATATCAGGACCAGCTACGTGGATGCGTAGCGGAAGACTTTCTTGAATCTGGTTCAAGGCAATAAGACGGTGGCGGAGTATGAGGCTGAATTCCTCCGATTGAGTAGGTATGCTCGTGGTATTGTGGGTACCAAGTATGAACACTATGTTAGATTCGAGGACGGGCTTAGAGATGAGCTGAGAATGATGATAACTCCACAACAGGAATAGGAGTTCGCAGTCTTAGTGGAGAAATCGAAGGTTGCTGAAGGGGTACGACAGTCAGTTAGACGGAACCAAGATCAGAATTGGAATAAGAGGAGTTCGAGACCTTCAAGGTTCTCAAGTAATCAGCAGAAGAAGACAAGGTTTGGTGGGTCAAATCAGACTGCTTGGCCCATTGCTGCTACTAATACTCAATGGCCGCCACGGTGTGCTCGGTGTGGCAAGTCTCAAAAGGGGGAGTACTGAAATGGTAATCGACGATGCTTCGAATGTGGGTCTATGGAGCATCGAGTTAGAGACTGTCCGAAAAAGGTAGTTAGACTGAGATCAGAGGGTTAGGATCGTGCACCAAAAAGAAGGGATAACCAATGACCTCAGAGGGGTCGTGGTGCGGGAAGAGGAGGTAATGGTCTTGGCAGATGTCGTGGGCACCGAGGGAAATATCGGTGGTACCGAGGCTAGACAACCTGGTTTGGTCTATGCCATGAGGCGTCAAAAAAGGAGGGCAACGCACGGACGTCATAACCGGTATGTTCTCGATCTTTGGTGTGCCCTATAATACTTTGATTGACATTGGCTCGACTCACTCATTACATTGCTAGTAGCGTAGTAGAAACCTTGCATCTAGACTCGAGCTTACTTCAGGAAGATGACCGTATTAAGCCCCCAGGTCACTCAGAAGTAAGTAGACTCTATAGGACGTACCCTAGAACTCCAAGGGTCGTGTTCTTGGTCGATTTGATGGAACTACCGTTTCGGGAGTTCGACCTAATCCTTGGAATGGATTGGCTAGTAAAGTATCAAGCTAGTCTGGATTGTACGGCTAAGCGCATGGTGTTAAAGACCATGGAAGGAGAAGAGGTGGTGATGATAGGTAAAAGGAGGGATTACCTATCTAACTTGGTTTCTGCTTTGAAGGCGGAAAGAATGGTGAAGAAGGGTTGTGAAGCTTATGTGGTGCATGTCTGTGCCTTGGAAGCTATGGATCTTGCTGTGGGTGATGTCCGAACTGTAAGGGACTATGTGGATGTATTTCCAGAGGAGCTTCTGGGTCTACCTCCAGACCATGAGGTTAAATTTGGGATAGATCTATTACCCAGAATCGCGTCAGTATCTATAGCTCCGTATCGGATGGCGCCGAAAGAATTGGTAGAGTTGAAGGCGCAGATTCAGGAGTTGTTGGATAGAGGGTTCATCCGACCAAGTGTATCGCCGTGGAGAGCTCCAGTGCTTTTTGTCAAGAAGAAGGATGGGACAATGAGGATGTGTATAGATTATCGGCAGCTGAACAAATTGACAATAAAGAACCGGTATCCTTTGCCCAGGATTGACGATCTATTCGATCAACTCAAAGGGGCGTTAGTGTTCTCTAAGATTGACCTTAGGTCAGGGTACCATCAACTTAAGGTAAAGGAGGCTGATGTCCACAAGACGGCATTTCGTACTCGGTATGGCCACTACGAGTTTCTAGCCTTTTGGTCTGACGAATGCACCAGTAGCATTTATGGACATGATGAATCAAGTTGTCCAACCCTATCTGGATCGGTTCGTCGTGGTCATCATAGACGACATTTTGGTGTACTCGAAGTCTGAGGAGGAGCATGACGCACATCTTCGTGTGGTTCTACAAGTTTTAAGGGAGAAACAGTTGTACGCTAAATTCAGCAAGTGTGAGTTTTGGCTTAAGGAGGTAACCTTTCTAGGACATGTTGTTTTGGCTGAAGGAATTAAGGTGGATCCCCGTAAGATTGAGGCGGTGTTGGAGTGGAAGCCACTAAAGTCGGTTACGAAAATTCAGAGTTTTCTTGGGTTGGCCAGATATTATAGGAGATTTATGGAAAATTTCTCTTTAATCGCGGCACCGTTGACTAAGCTGCTGAGGAAAGGAGTTCCATTTGTATGGTCTAAGAAGCAGCAAGAGAGTTTTGATAAGTCAAGAGGATTCTCGCGAAGCACCGGTCTTAATTCAAATTTCGAGGTAGGAAAGGAGTTCACGGTGTCTCGTGATGCATCACATACCGGTTTAGGCTGCGTATTGATGTAAGAAGGGAAGGTGGTCGCTTATGCGTCGCGGTAATTGAGCCTCACGAAGCTAATGATCCGACACATGACTTGAAATTGGCTGCAGTGGTATTTACTCTGAAGATCTGGAGGCACTACCTGTACGGGGAGAAGTCGGTGGTGTACACAGATCATAAAATTCTGAAGTACCTTCTGACTCAGAAAGATTTGAATATAAGGCAGCGGAGGTGGATTGAGTTGTTGAAGGACTATGACTGCTCCATCGAATACCATCCAGGGAAGGCTAATATGGTAGCTGATGCATTGAGCCGAAAGGTGGTAGTGGATTTACGAGCTATGTTCGCTCATCTAAGTCTTTATGAGGATGGGAGCCTTTTCGCGGAATTACAAGTGAAGCCTTCTTAGATTAATGAGGTCAAGGAAAGGTAGATGAGTGATGAAGCTTTGAATACTCGAAGGATTCGAGTACAGAATGGTGAGGCCGAAGGTTTCAGTTTGGGTAGTGATGGAGTGTTGTACTTTCAGGGGAGAGTATGCATGCCTAAGGATGATGAGTTGAGGCAGCAAATTCTTAAAGAAGCTCATAGCGGTCGTGACGCTTATGCACCCGGAAGCGAAGAAGATGTATCGAGATTTAAGAGAGCGATTTTGGTGGCGTAGTCTAAAACGGAAGTAACTTAGAGTTAGTGGGCAAGTGTCTGACATGCCAACAAGTTAAGGCTGAGCATCAATTGCCATCGAAATTTATTATGACCAATAAAGATTTCATAGTGGAAATGGGAGGAGATTACTATGGATTTCATAAGTGGGCTTCCCCTTACGCCCAGTAAGAAAGATGCAGTTTGGGTGGTGGTAGACCAGTTGACTAAGTCGGCTCATTTCATACCGGTAAGGGTTGACTTTTTGCTCCAAAAGTTAGCCAAGCTATATTTAGCCGAGATAGTGCGATTGCATAGGGAACCAGTGTCTATTATCTCAGATCGAGATCCTCGGTTTACGTCGAGATTTTGGAAGGCCTTACATCAGGAGTTAGGCACTAAGTTAAATTTCAGCACGGCTTTCCATCCGCAGTCTGATTGACAATCGAAAAGGGTTATCCAAGTATTGGAAGATATGCTGAGGGGCTGTGTTTTGGATTTTCATGGTAGTTGGGAGGAGTAGCTACCTTTGGCAGAGTTCGCTTATAATAATAGTTATCAAGCGAGCATTCAGATGGCACCGTATGAAGCACTGTATGGTCAGAAATGTCGTACTCCTACATGTTGGACGGAACTAGGAGAACGTCGGATGTTGGGTCTAGAGTTGAATTCTGAGAGATGAGGATAAGGTTAAAGTAATTGGGCTAGTCTCAAGGAGGCGTCTTGAAAGTAAATCCTCACGCCGACCTTAAGCGAGAGAGGTTGAATATGCATGGGTGATAAGGTCTTCTTGAAGGTATCACCTTGGAAAAAGGTGCTGAGGTTTGGCCGAAAGAGCAAGCTAAGCCCAAGATTCATCGGACCTTACACAGTGTTGAAACGTGTGGGACCGGTAGCTTACCAGCTTGAGTTGCCGGCGGAATTGAGCCAGATCCATGGCGTCTTCCATGTTTCAATGCTGAGACGCTACCGATCGGATCCATCGCATGTAGTGCCAGTTGCAGAAATTGAGGTGCACTCAGACTTGTCTTTCGAGGAGGAGCCGGTACAGATCTTGGACCGAGATGTCAAAGTTCTTCGTAGGAAGTCAGTGCCTTTGGTGAAGGTGTTATGGCGGAACCATGGTACGGAGGAAGCCACATGGGAACCCGAGGATATGATGCAAAGAATGACTCTTCTAATCCGTAATTTTGAAGGCCGAAATTCTTTTTAAGGGGGGTAGAACTGTAACATCCTAAATTTGGGGTTGTATAAAATTTAATTATTTTTCCCATGTATGTGCTTGAAGAATTAAATTCTATGATCATTTGACATGTTTTAGGGTCTAAAAATAAACCCGAGCTAGGCCTGACTTTGGGACTAAAAATTTCTTTTTAAGTGCTTAAAGGAGGGAAGCTAGGTGAGATAGGGGTTAAGAAAATTTTTGAAAGGAACTTGACACAAAGAACTAATTGGCCAAGTGGTTCCATGCGCCACTTAAGTGTTGGAGGTGAAGAGGGGCGCAGGTCACAGGTTCGAGTGGTAGGAGGGGTGTTTTGCGTTTTATTTTTTTTTTTGTATATGAGGTAATGGGCTTAAGTAGTAAGGCTTTAAAGTTTAATGAGGGGGTTTTATGACATGAAAGTCTAATGGGAGAAATGGCATGGGGCATTGAAAGGAGGGCTGTGGCATGAGGTTCCAG
Source organism: Gossypium rotundifolium (assembly GCA_025506655.1). Classification (NCBI taxonomy): domain Eukaryota; kingdom Viridiplantae; phylum Streptophyta; class Magnoliopsida; order Malvales; family Malvaceae; genus Gossypium; species Gossypium rotundifolium. The sequence continues at coordinate 116,771,359 of CP106732.1, read as the reverse complement.
GTTCGAACCAAAGAAACAGCATATGGTTTTTATTTTTTTTATGCTGCTGGCGTTAAGGAGGGGGAGAGTTGGCTTAATTTTGGACTCTTAAAAGTGATGAGGATGAGCTCTATTTTTACACATATTCTTTGGAAGGGGAGTTATTAGTAGTTTATTTATTTTAAATTGATGAGAAGTGGTTAGGAGATAAAGAAGTAAGATAAACCTTGTTTAATTTTGATAATTAAAGGTCGGAGGTTTATCACAAAAGCAAACAATAGCCAAAATAGGGACTCTCTAGGACCATCCACTTTCGGTTTAATGTTAAACAAGGGAGTTAGAAAATCATTCAAACAAATTTCTTCTTTTTTCCATTGCTGCTGCCGAATTCTCCCTAGCCCTCTTGCCAAAGTTCTTCCAAAAGTCCTCTTCTTCTTCTCTTCTACTTAGCCGAACCTACCCCTTTCTTCTTCTTAAATTACAGCCCTTCCATTTAGTGATTAGCCGAATCTTCCCTCCCTAACCAAGGTGCTACCGGTTCCAATAAGGGTGGTAAGTAGCAATCGGTTTCTTTTTCCTTCCTTTTTATGTGTCGAAAACTTGGGAGACAAGCCTTGGTAAGTGGCCGAATGTGGTTATGATTATGATAGTGTATGTTTTGTGTGTAGCTAACGGCAAGGTGCTTTGAGGGAGCCTTTCGTGGTCAAAATTTTGCAAGGTATGCCAATATGGTATTCGGCCATAGGCCACTTTCCATAGTTTTGTTATAACTGATTTTAACAAAGTGACATATAGGGATTTCTACAGTTCAGAAGATAGGAGTGGTTTTCCGGGATTTCAATTTTGCCTTGGTAAGTGATTAGTAAAATTCGGCCAAGGGCCATAATTGGATTAAAGGTGCAATTAGTCCTTCAGGATTACTATTTGGCCGAATAGTTCTATGGTACTAATTTTGGTGATTGGCCGAATATAGGTCAAGATCTAGCGTCGTAGATCGGATCTTCGGGATCTAGGAATTTTGGTGGTAACAGGTGTGTAAACTCTTTACACACTCTATTAGTAAACTTTGCTTTATTGTTGCCTTGTTAATAATTATTGTAGTGATCTATGATATATGCTTGTGGGCTTAAGCATGGATTCCGGTAAGTCCCCTATTACATGATCTTTTGATATGTGATTTTGTATGCCATCACATGTCGTTAAATGCCATGCCTAAAACATGATATATGATATTGTATGTAAGCATGATGATGGTGGGATTGATGAGAGGAGGGGGGATCATTTTATGGACTGTCGTCAGTGGTTTTGACCACAAGATGGGTTGGCCCCATCAGATTATTTGTGACCTATGGTCATCAGTGGTTTGGTACCACCAGTGGTTTTGACCACACTTGATAAATTGTGACCTACGGTCATCAGTGGTTTTGACCACACGATGGGTTGGCCCCATCATTTATTTTGTGACACTAGTCATCAAGTGGTTTTGACCACCGGTGGTTTTGACCACAGGGGTAGTTAAGGAGTATGGATGGTTAGGTTGGGTTGCATGTGCATGTTTATTAATAAATTGTGTATGAGTTGTATTTTTCTTGGGGATTTACACACTTTGAGTCTTGGTGACTCACCCCTTCCAAATACCATTTTGTGATGAGTAGATCGCAGAGATGGAGCCGCAGAGGACTCGAGGCGGCCATGCTTATCGTTGAATTTAATTTGTTCCTTTGTCTTAGTTAATATTATTTATTTTCTAAGTTTTTATTTTGGGATTGTAATAAGGCCGCTATTATTCTTTTGGATGTTTATTTAACTGCTTTTATTTTACTTATGTTATGATACAAATAAATTTACAAATGTTAAGTAAACCGGTTAAAAGTAACTTTTTCCAACTTAATAACTTCTACGGATTTTCCAAAGATGTTACCATCGGGTAACATAATTCCCCAAGTCAATTATAACTTAAACGATTTTAAATTTTGCAAACGATTTTAAAGGGTTAATCAACCCAACTGTATTTTTAAAAAGCCCAACTGAGTTTTCAAACACCTGTTCCAAACCTTAGCCATATTTTAACAAGTTTTCACCAGAAAATCAATGTCTTTCAAAACGCTTTTCCTCCGTGACATACCAGATCCGGTCAGGGCTCATGGGCCGGGTTTGGGGTGTTACAATCTCCCTATCAGAAAGTTCAGAGGCTATGTCTAGAGTTTCCACTACTCTACATACCACATAAGAATGGGTCGAGCCCACATCAACCAAAGCATAATAAGGCTTTCCAAATACAAGGAACATACCAGTTATGACGTCCGGCGTGTCTCCCTCTTCCCTACGGTGAACCGCATAAACCAAACCCGACTGCCTTGCCTCAGTATTAGCAACACCTCACCCGATGTTCCACGTCCTCTACAAGACCATTCCTCATTATTCGGACCACGTACTACCGAGGCTATCATCCACCTCTACCACCGATTAACATTACGAGCTATTGGTCGATTCCCATCCGGTCTCATCGGCGATCCTTAATCATATGGTCCTTGACCCACATTTGAAACACCCACTGCCTTCTTCCAAAGATTCGCCTAAGTGTTTCTTCCCACATTGCTCACAAGCACGATATTGCCCTCCAAGACCGGTTTGTCGACTCGCGGCCCATCAACTCTAGGCCTTTTCTGAGCATTCCCAGATGATCCAGACGACCCAAAACCTCTCTTATTTCTATTTTGATCAGAGTTCTGCCTTGTAGAGTCCTTAATTCCCTCGGTTACCTTAGCCTTTTCTACTAATGCGGCAAACTCCCACTCCTGGTGTGGAGCGATTAACAACCTCAGGTCATCCCTTAGTCCGTCCTCAAACCGGACACACCGCTCATGTTCCAGTAGCCACTACTCCTCGAGCATACCGGTTCACCTCGAAACTTAAACTCGTACTCTGCTACTGGACTTGTTCCTTGAACCAAATTTCCAAAATGCCTTCCTCGCTTCATCAATATATCAGTCCCCACATACTTCTTTTGATACGCCACCTTAACATACTCCTGTGTTAGATCCTCACGGTGGCACCATCCCGAATCGTGAGCCACCATTGATACGCTTCATCGCAGCGATGCCACCATTCCTTTCAATTTCTCCTCGGGGTCGATCGAGCTCATCCATAATTCATTGGTCGCCTCCAACCAATATTCACCAGACTTGGTGCCACACCGGATACTCCACTAAACACTTCAAATTTATTGGTCTGAGTCGCTCGGCACTGATTTTGAGCTCCATATTCCCTTCAAAGACCACCACCATTTCAAGAACTTGCGGCCTGACTGCGATAAAGATCTTCTCCCGTCTCGATCTTGCTTTGCTCAACACCAACAAATTGGTGGTGGTGGTGGCGATGGTACCTCATTCTCAGATCCTTGACCCGATCTAATGGGTTCCGACACGGTCATTCTACCTCGACCGCGTCCTCGTACATTGCGACCACGTCCTGGAGCTCATTTCTACTACCGCGCTTTAATCTGATTAAGAAATTTTATGCATTAGCCATTGTTTCACTGATTTGGGTTGGGCTCAAGTTGGAAACCAGTTCGTCTTTGTGAAATTTAAGTTTTATAAAAATTCTTTATTGAGTCCCAAAACTTTAAGTAAAAGATATGCCGATTTAATTTTAAAGATTTTGCCTTTGAAAACATTTGTATTTAGATGTCATAATATTTACGAGTTTATTTTAAAATATTACTTAACTTTAATTTTGATAACATTCAAACATAATATCGTAAATTTAAATGCATGCATAATTAGTTCATACTATGGCCTTATTACATCAAAATATACCCAAAATAAATTGAAAGTACTTAAATAAAAGTAAATGTCAAATCATAAAATTCCTTCTTGAGCATGGCCACCACTAAGCACTTAGGCCGGTCCATTCTTGTCGTCACACCGAAAAAAATGATCCCAGCAACGGGTGAGTCAAGCAGACTCAATGTGTAACCAACACTAGAATTTAACAATTCAGGCATACATTATAATGTCACATACATATTCATATAAGCGATGGGAAATAATGATGCAACCTGAACCCAAACCTATATACCATCCGCTACACATCACCCTTACCATCCTGCACACCGTGGGGACTACTAAGTCAACCCTCCATCCGCTACACACCATCGAAGGCAATCACTGCAGTCGACGTGCTCATCGCCCTTATAAAATTCGTGGCATAGCCACCGGATAATATTTTGTGTCTTGAGACACCACATTCAGATAATGTGACCGAAGTCACCACATTCAGATAATGTGACAATAGTCACCACATTCACTTCCCCTTTCATATTCGCCCAAATGCCCATGTCATACAGAATCATGCATTATTATGCCATATTTTCTATTCACATTCTTATAGGTTCACATTTGTGTTTTAATAGATCTTATCATAATCCCAATAGGAATAGGAAAACGTACCTGAGTACTTTGTACCATGGTATGGTACCTTAGCCATACTTTTAACATTCTTAATGACACATATATTTATATTCATTAAACATTGCCATCAATCTTGTTAAGAAATAGTGTGGGGTACACACCTGATACACTTAGCGGTTTACTTAAATCCCAAAAAGCCCGATCTAAAGCCTTAGATCCTTTAGTTCCTATAATTGGCCAACACTAGGCATATTAGCAAAAAGGCCTATTCGGCTAAAAACCCAAATCCCGAAGGATCCTTGCGACAAAAGTCCTTACCTTGTTGCCGTTTTCACCACTAATCAAGTCCTGAAACTTTGTTGTGCTTCTCCTTGAAATCGGTCAACACTAGATCACCTAAAGGATTAGTTTTGGCTTTTTAATCAAATAAGGAATAGACTTAAAACATCAAGTATGGCATTGGCCGATTGTACTTATGCACTTACCTTGCGATTTCCAAATCCCAAAAAGTATCCCTTGCCTTAGGTGTCTATCGAAATCCCAATGGGTACATGTTAGATCAATTTCTAACATTTAAACACATTAAGAATGGCCTATGGCCGAATATCATGTTACCTTGAATCTTAAAGAAATCCCGAAAGATCTTTTCTTGAAGTCGACAACTCCTTTACTTGAATTCCACAGAGTATTCGGCTATGGCTAGATGTTACTTACTTAAGTTTCGGCTTTTGATTGAATTTGCAAAGGAAGAAGAATCGATGATGGGAAGCACATGGTATTTCGATTTTAATCAAAATAAAAGAAGGAAAGAAGAGTTGTTTGGAAGAATTCGGCCATGGTGATTTTTGGGAAGGAAATTCGGCTAGAGAAGAAAGGTGAGAGAATAAAAGAAAACAAGGAAAAGATGAACACTTAGCTGATAAATTCGACTATAACTTAATCACTAGCCTCACCTTGTTATTCTCCAATTTTTATCTCTTATCACCTCTTTAATTTAATAAAATAAATCCATCAATTATCCCTTATCTAGCCGAATTTTAAAAAGGATAAAACTCCTCCCTTTAGTGCCTTAATGCCGTCCAACACTATCTACCTTGTAGCAAAAATAAAACTTCTTTTTGCTTCCCTTGTGGCTCGAACACAAGCCCTTTCCCCCTAGCATATGGCGTTACACACTAAAGCCCTAAGTGGCGCCTTGTAGCCACTTTGCTAAGCCCATGTTCATGTCTCATTTCCTTTACATTTTCTCTTAAGGCCATATCAACTTAGCTTCCTCTTAAAACTTAGAACTTAACATTTTCTAAAGTATTTTCCTATTATTCTTAAGTTCACAAACATTCATAAATACACATTCAAACTCACAATGCCATGCTATTTCACACATTTTAACAATAATGCATAAGCCCAATTTGAGGATATTACGTTCTACCTCTTAAAATAATTTAGCCCTCGAAATTACAGCTAGAATAGGGGGGGTATTGTTGTCGCATTGCTTCTTCGGCTCCCAAGAAGCTTCTTCCGATCCATGGTTACGCCACAACACTTTGACCAAAGGAACCGATTTCCTTCGCAACACTTTCACATCCTGCTCCAAGATCCGAATCGGCCTCCTCAAAAGACAACCGCCTTAGCTCCACCTCTTCAACCGGGACTACATGAGATGGATCTGATCGGTAACGACGTAGCATGGACACATGGAATACATCGTGCATCTGCTTCAATTCTAGTGGCAACTCCAACTGATATGCCACTGGTCCAATTCGCTTCAAAACCTTATAAGGTCCTATAAACCATGGACTTAACTTCCCTTTCCGACCAAATCTCATTACCTTTTTCCTAGGCGAAACCTTAAGAAACACTTAATCTCCCACATCAAATTCTATTTCCTTTCGTTTGAGATCTGCATATGGCTTCTGCCTGTCCGATGCTTCCTTCAATCGTGCACAAATTATCTCAACCTTCTCTTTGGATTCTGCCACAATCTCTGGACCCAAAACTCGACGTTCTCCTAATTCCGTCCAACATGTAAGAGTCTGACACTTTCGACCATACAGTGCTTCGTACGGTGCCATCCGAATACTGGCTTGATAGCTGTTGTTGTAGGCAAATTCCGCTAGAGGCAAATATTCCTCCCAACTTCCTCTGAAATCCATCACCTGACCCTCAACATATCTTCCAACACTTGATTACCTGCTCAGATCGCCCGTCCGACGGTGGATGAAAAGCCAGAGTGAAATCCAATTAGTGCCTAAAGCTCGATGTAACGCTTTCGTAACCGAGAAGTAAACCTTGGGTCCCTATTCGAGATAATCGACACCGTGCTCCATGCAACCTTACGACTTTAAATCACGTACAACTTTGCCAACTTCGCAAAAACGAATCGACTCACAGAATAAAGTGCGCGGACTTGGTCAAACGGTCCACTATTAACCATCTCGAGTCCTTCTTAGTAGGCGTAAGGGAAGCCCACTAACGAAGTCCATGGTAATTCTCCCACTTCCTTTGTGGAATCTTGATTGGTCAAGCAACCACAGCGAACTTGGTGTTCAGCCTTAACTTCATCGACACGTCAAGCACTTACCGACAAATTTCAGACTTCCTTTTTCAGACTAGGCCACCAAAACTGTTCTCTTAAGTCTCTATACAACTTAGTGCCTCCAGGATGCATAGCATAAGGCCTACTATGCGATTCTGAAGAATCCTTCGCCTAAGTTCCTTATCCTTAGCATCTGCACCTTGCTCTTGAAACACAACACTCTTTCGCCATTAATGCCATAATCTTCCAACTCTATTCAGACTTGTTGTAGCTTAGCACTTAGGTCTTTATCAGCCAAATGTCCCTCTTTCACTTCATTCAACCACGTCGACTTGACTTGCAACTCTGCCAATAGGATTCCATCATCATACAAACTCAAGTGTGTGAACATCGCCCTCAGATCCGACACAACCTTCCGACTTAGGGCATCCGCCACTATATTCGCCTTGCCGGATGGTACTCTATTGAACAATCATAGTCCTTCAGTAACTCCACCCGCCCTCGCTGCCTTAAGTTTAACTCCTTCTGAGTCAACAGCTACTTAAGACTCTTGTGGTCTGTGTAGATCACCGACTTTTCTCTATAAAGATAGTACCTCCACACCTTAAAAGTGAAGACCACTGTTGCTAATTCCAAATCATGCATCGGGTAGTTCACCTCATGTGGCCTCAAGCTGCCGGACGATATGCTACTACCTTCCCTCTTACATCAATACGTAACCCAAACACGTATGGGAAGCGTCACAATCCACAGTAAAATCCTTTCTTGCCTCAGTGAATCAACACCGAGCTTAGTCAATACCTCTTAAGTTTTTCAAAACTCTCCATTGCTTATCCGTCCATACAAAGGGTACTTCCTTTCTCAACAACTTTGTCAAAGCGCGCTATTGACGAGAACCCTTCTACAAACCTTCGTAATAGCTCGCTAATCCCAAGAAACTACTGAATCTCCGCCATCGACTTAGGTGGTTTCCATTCCAACACCGCTTCAATCTTTCTAGGATCCACCCTTATTCCTTCAAAGCAGACACCACGTGCTCCTAAGAATGCAACCTCCTTAAGCCAAAATTCACATGCTGAATTTGGCATGAGCTTCTTCTCCTTAACACTTGCAAAGACAATCCGGAGATGCTTATCATGCTCCTCCTCGCCTTGGAGTATACGAGGATGTCGTCGATGAACACCACGCGAACCTATCCAAGTAAGGTTGAAAAACTCGGTTCATCATATCCATGAACACGGTTAGGCGTTTGTCAACTTGAACAAAGATTACCACAAACTCATAGTGGCCGTATCTTATCCTAAAGGTCATCTTATGGATATCCGCCTCCTTCACCTTCAACTGATGATATCCCGACCTTAAGTCGATCTTTGAGAACACCGCCGCTTCTTGTCGATCGAAGTCGTCATCAATCCTTGGCAAAGGGTACTTGTTCTTGATGGTCAGCTTATTCAACTGACGATAATCTATGCACATGCGCATAGTTCCGTCCTTCTTCCTCACAAACAGGACCGGTGCTCCCCATGGAGACACACTGGGTCGGATGAACCCACGGTCTAGCAATTCCTGGATTTAGGCCTTAAGCTCAACCAACTCCTTTGGTGCCATTCTGTATGGGGCAATTGACACAGGAGCTGTTCCCGACAGTAAGTCAATTCCAAACTCCACCTCCCTATTTGAGGGTATTCCCGGTAATTCCTTCAGAAACACATCCTCAAAATCCCTTACCGTTCTAACTCCACTAGCACCTTCTTTCTTTCCATCTAATGCACTTACGAAGGCTAAAAACGCCTTGCACCCTTTATGAACCATCTTTTCGGCCTTTAGCGCCGAAACTATATTAGACAAGTAGTTTCTTCTTTCTCCTATCATAATGACCACCTCATCTTTCGGGGTCCTTAACTCCATTCGCTTAATTGCAGATCCAACACATTTCGATGTTCTACTAGCCAGTCCATACCAAGTATGAGATCGAATTCTCCGAAGGGAAGTTCCATCAAGTCAGCAGAAAATACTACGCCTTGAATTTCTAAAGGTACACTACGAAAGAGCTTATTTACCACTACAGTTTGACCTAGTGGGCTTACTACAGTCATCTCCCTACCAGAAAGTTCAGAGGCTATGTCTAGAGTTTTAACTACTCTACATGCCACATAAGAATGGGTCGAGCCCACATCAAACAAAGCATAATAAGGCTTTCCAAATACAAGGAACATACCGGTTATGATGCCCGGTGCGTCTTCCTCTTCCCTACGGTGAATCACATAAACCAAACCCGACTGCCTTGCCTCAGTATTAGTAACACCTCGGCCCGGTGTTCCACGTCATCTACCAGTACCATTCCCTCTGTTATTCGGACCACGGCCCAGCTAAGGCTGCTGTCCACCTCTACCAGTCTGATTAACATTCTAAGCTATTGGTCGATTCCCATCTGGTCTCATCGGGTAGTCCTTAATCATATGGTCCTTTGACCCACATTTGAAACATCCACCTGTCTTCTTCCAGCATTCGCCTAAGTGTTTCTTCCCACACCGCTTCACAAGTACGATATTGCCCTCGATCACCGGTTTTCGACCTCGCGCCCATCAACTCTAGGCCTTTTTTGAGTATTCCCAGATGATCCAGACGACCCAAAACCTCTCTTATTTCTATTCCGATCAGAGTTCTACCTTACAGAGTCCTTAATTCCCTCGGTTACCTTAGTCTTTTCTACTAATGCGGTAAACTCTCGCTCCTGGTGTGGAGCGATTAACAACTTCAGGTCATCTCTTAGTTCGTCCTCAAACCGGACACACCGCTTATGTTCCGTAGCCACTACTCCTCGAGCATACCGGCTCGACCTCAAAACTCAACAGACTCTGCCATGACTTGTTCCTTGAACCATTTCAAAATGCCTTCCTGCTCATCAATATATCGGTCCCCACATACTTCTTTTGATGCGCCGCCTTAACATACTCCTGTGTTAGATCCTCACGGTGGCACCATCCGAACTATGAGCCACCATTGATACGCTTCATCGCGAGAAAGGCCACCATTCCTTTCAATTTCTCCTCGGGGTCGGATCGAGCTCATCCATAATTTGCTCGGCCGCCTCCAACCAATATTCACCAGACTGGTGCCACACCAGATACTCCACAAAACACTTCATTTCTGTTGGCTCTTGAGTCGCTCAGTACAAATTTTTGAGCTCCCATATTCCTCCAACACCACCACCATTTTAAGAACTCGCAGATCTGACTGCAATACAAAGATCTTCTTCCGTCGATCTTCTTTGCTCAACACCAACAAATGGTGGTGGTGGTGGCGATGGTACCTCATTCTCGTGTCCTTGACCCGATCTAACAGGTTTTGACACGGTCATTCTACCTCGACCACATCCTCGTACATTGCGACCACGTCCCCTAGAGCTCATTTCTACTACCGCGCTTTAATCTGATTAAGAAATTTTATGCATTAGCCATTGTTTCATTGATTATTCGCGAAGAAGTTTTATGAAAAGAGTCTAGTAGCAGTTTTTTCGATCAATCAAAGTTTCAAGTTTTCTATCCTAATTCACAGAAAAGCACATCCAGTCCATAGTATCTCCCAAACACATTCACTCTTCGAACATTTCTGTCAGTTATTATCCCAGGGGTATTTTTATAATTTGTCCTACAAGGGTATTTTTGTAATTTGTCAAAATAAGGTTTCTTGGTGATTTTGTCAATAAGGGTATTCTGGTAATTTTGCATTCCCGGGGTATTTTGGAAATTTTGAAATTCGAGGGTGTTTTGGTAATTAACCCGGGTAAATTTATAAATCTTAATAAATCAAGGGTATTTTGAAATTTACAAAACTTGGGGTTTGTTTTTGAGAATTTGTTTTCCAAATCAGTGTTGTTGCAGAAATTTTTGAAGATCGGGGGTCATTCTGGTAATTTTGTAACTCGGGGGTATTTCAGTAATTTGTAGATTAGGGGCAATTTTCGTAATTTTTTTTTCAAAATCAAGTATTTTGATATTTTGTAGATTTAGGGTTTTTTTGAACTAACTAATGAAATTTTGATAAGAACTGTGGGTAATATGAGTATTTTATAAACCAAGGGCATTTTGGTAATCTTACCACTAGGGGCATTTTAGTAATTTTACAAATAGGAAATATTTTGGAAAAATTTTCACAATAATCTTTTGCTACAGTTAAAAGGGTAATATAGAGATTTTAAAGCTAGGGTTTCCATAAAATTACAGCTAGTCCCTTTCGGGTTTTAGTTAGGGGTTTAGCCCGTGAATAAATCCTCTTAGGTAGGGTGAACCGAAGCTACGCACCAAGTAGGATTCGAGTGGAGAGGAGGTGAGTCACGTGGACTACTTAAATACCAAGCTCCCACCGAAACCAATCCTAGACATGCGCACCATGGTTGCCACACCCTAATCCCGGCGACTTAACCACAGTGTTTGTTTAGTTAGGCATTTAAGTTTTATGTATTTTGTTGGGGTAACCTAGTCCTAGGGTTCAAGTACTTATCATGCTAATCTACGCCCTTTCTACCCTTCTACAATTCATATCATAAATCACACAAGAGATAGGGTACTTACTGGTGGACTTGGCCGGAGACTTAGTGTGCCATGCCGGAAAAACTCTTAATTCACAAAATTCCTTTTGGGCTTAACTTTGAAAACGTTTTGGGCCTTAAACCCAAGGTCGAGAGTTTAAAACTTGGCTCTGATACCAAAATGAAACACCCCAAACCCGGCCCACGAGCCTCGACCAGATCTGGTATGTTCCTCGAGTAAAAACGGTTCAAATTCGTGGGTTCTTAGAAAATCTTTAAGTGATTTTGGGAGAAAACTCGATTTGGGTTGGGCTCAAGTTGGAAACCAGTTCGTCTTTGTGAAATTTAAGTTTTTATAAAAATTCTTTATTGAGTCCCAAAACTTTAAGTAAAAGATATGCCGATTTAATTTTAAAGATTTTACCTTTGAAAACATTTGTATTTAGATGTCATAATATTTACGAGTTTATTTTAAAAATATTACTTAACTTTAATTTTGATAACATTCAAACATAATATCGTAAATTTAAATGCATGCATAATTAGTTCATACTATGGCCTTAATACATTAAAATATACCCGAATAAATTAAAAGTACTTAAATAAAAGTAAATGTCAAATCATAAAATTCCTTGCTGAGCATGGCCACCACTAAGCACTTAGGCCGGTCCATTCTCGTCGTCACTGAAAAAAATGATCCCACAACGGGGCGAGTCAACAGACTCAATGTGTAACCAACACTAAAATTTAACAATTCCGGCATACATTATCATGTCACATACATATTCATATAACTGATGGGAAATAATGATGCAACTCGAACCCAAACCTATATGCCATCCGCTACACATCACCCTTACCATCCTGCACACCGTGGGGACTACTAAGTCAACCCTCCATCCGCTACACACCATCGAAGGATCATCGCAATGACGTGCTCATCGCCCTTATAAAATCCGTGGCATAGCCACCAAATAATATTTTGTGTCTTGAGACACCACATTCAGATAATGTGACCGAAGTCACCACATTCAGATAATGTGACAATAGTCATCACATTCACTTCCCCTTTCATATTCGCCCAAATGCCCATGTCATACAGAATCATGCATTATTATGCCATATTTTCTATTCACATTCTTATAGGTTCACATTTGTGTTTTAATAGATCTTATCATAATCCCAATGGGAATAGGAAAACGTATCTGAGTACTTTGTACCATGGTATGGTACCTTAGCCATACTTTTCACATTCTTAATGACACATATATTTATATTCATTAAACATTGCCGTCAATCTTGTTAAGAAATAGTGTGGGGTACACACCTGATACACTTAGCGGTTTATTTAAATCCCAAAAGCCCGATCTAAAGCCTTAAATCCTTTAGTTCCTATAATCGCCAACACTAGGCATATTAGCAAAAGGCCTATTCGCTAAAACCCAAATCTCAAAGGATCCTTGCGACAAAAGTCCTTACCTTGTTGCCGTTTTCACCACTAATCAAGTCCCGAAACTTTGTTGTGCTTCTCCTTGAAATCGGTCAACACTAGAACACCTAAAGGATTAGTTTCGCTTTTTAATCAAATAAGGAGTAGACTTAAAACATCTAGTATGGCCTTGGCGGTTGTACTTATGCACTTACCTTACGATTTCCAAATCCGAAAAGTATCCCTTGCCTTAGGTGTCGTTAAATCCCCATGGGTACATGTTAGATCAATTTCTAACATTTAAACACATTAAGAATGGCCTATGGCGAATATCATGTTACCTCGAATCTTAAAAGAAATCCCAAAAGATTTTTTCTTGAAGTCGACAACTCCTTTACTTGAATTCCATAGAGTATTCGGCTATGGCTAGATGTTACTTACTTAAGTTTCGGCTTTTGATTGAATTTGCAAAGGAAGAAGAATCGATGATGGGAAGCATAGGGTATTTCAGTTTTAATCAAAATAAAAGAAGGAAAGAAGAGTTGTTTGGAAGAATTCACTATGGTGATTTTGGGAAGGAAATTGACTAGAGAAGAAAGGTGAGAGAATAAAAGAAAACAAGGAAAAGATGAACACTTAGCTGATAAATTCGGCTATAACTTAATCACTAGCCTCACCTTGTTATTCTCCAATTTTTATCTCTTATCACCCCTTTAATTTAATAAAATAAATCCATCAATTATCCCTTATCTAGCCGAATTTTAAAAAGGATAAAACTCCTCCCTTTAGTGCCTTAATGCCGTCCAACACTATCTACCTTGTAGCAAAAATAAAACTTCTTTTGCTTCCTTGTGGCTCGAACACAAGCCCTTTCCCCTAGCATATGGCGTTACACACTAAAGCCCTAAGTGGCGCCTTATAGCCACTTTGCTAAGCCCATGTTCATGTCTCATTTCCTTACATTTTCTCTTAAGGCCATATCAACTTAGCTTCCTCTTAAAACTTAAAACTTAACATTTTCTAAAGTATTTTCCTATTATTCTTAAGTTCACAAACATTCATAAATACACATTCAAACTCACAATGCCATGCTATTTCACACATTTTAACAATAATGCATAAGCCCAATTTCAGGATATTACACTCTCATCAAATCAAAAAACTAATGAATTCAATAGGTGGACCTCCTAATTGTAAAAGTCACAAAAACATAAAAATTACTTAGAAAAAGTAAGAATTGAACTTACTTGAAGCTAAAATATGAAATACCAGCTCAAACCCTCTTCAATGGCTATTTTTGACAGAAAATTTGATAAAGAAAATGTCTAGAAACTATTAAAATAACATTTGGCCATATAAACTTTATTTTAATTCCAATTTTGTCCCTAATCACAAAAATATCTTTGATTTTTTTTCACGTTATGCCGCCTCCGCCATTTAACATGGTCTATTTGTCCTTTTAGTCCTCTATTTACTATTACGCTACTTAATCACTTTAGCAAGTTTTTCACCTTTTTCAATTTAGTCCTTTTTAATTAATTGACTGCTGAAACGTTAAAATTTTCTGATGAAACTTTAATACTAACTCAATAACACTCCATAAATATTTATAAAAATATTGATGGCTCAATTTATGAATTCGAGGTCTCGATACCTTGTTTTCGGCCCAATTTTTCTAATTAATTCTTTTAATTCACAAAATTCACTAATTTAAAAATATTTCTAATGCCATACTTGACTCATAAATGTTAATTTATTTAATTTTTCAAACTCACTTGTCGGATTTAGTGATCTCGAATCACTATTTCCAACACCACTGAAAATTGGGTTGTTACAACTCTCCCCTCTTTAGGAAATTTTGCCCTCGAAATTTCTCACCTGATAAGAGTTATCAAATCGAGTCTACCTCTTTTCTTCTAGTTGATAAACCATAGATAAGTTCATCATAACTCATTTCAATTAGAACTCGTGTCAGAAGTCACATCAAAACTTTATATTTTACCAAATTCAACTAAACAATCATGATATTCTCCTATCACATCTTCATCATTAGTAACACAGTTATCGAAAAATTCCCAGTAATCTTCAGTCAAAACATAACCGAGAAACCCAGATTATCAAAATTTAACTAATGCTTCTAGCATGTCTGCATTTAAAACCTTTCAACTTATATTTTTTCCCCTTTTCTTGGAAAATATCCAGCAATATCATTTTATACAAGTGCGATAGTTTCAACAATCGGAACGATTTTAACCCATAATAACATTTCCCGATTAAAATTGACCTAATAAATATATTTCTATATTATGTCTACTAGAATACGAATCCCCAATTCTGATGGCTCATCAATTTTCAAGTGAATACACAAAATTTATTCTCGGACTTGAAGATAAACTCAAATGCGTATAACTCAATTAACCTTTCAAATGAATAACCCACTCTAATTAGAATAACTGAGTCGGTTTTATCTATCAAATGATAACTTTCCAGAATAATCCCTTCTTTTTGTGGTCAAGACAACCCAAATATACCATATATATAATACCCTCAAAATACCAAATGGAAATTACCACAAACTGCATTAATTCAACGAATTATGAAATCCCGTTATTGACTTGTTGACACTAATCAAGATTACCCAGGGAGTGAATGTAATACCTCGAAATTCTCTACAATAAGAAAGTAAGATAGTATCTTGATGTAGTTAAATAAATAAATAAAGTGACAAAAAGGGGATATTTTTGAGTATTTACTCTTGGGCAACAAAACTTTTCTCACTTCTGTGATTTAATCCTTTCTTGAATTAATATGTCATAATTAAATGTAACACCCCTATACCGGTTTGACCCAAGAACCTGATATAGAAATATTACATTTGGTGCCAAAGTGATTTTGGCTAATCACTATTATATTTGAACATTAAAAATAAATTTAGATAATTTATATTTTAGTCCTTACTACTTGAAACACACTTGATCTTCCTAAGTACATCCTATTCTATTCCAAAATTTTGAAACATACCCTTTTGGCACTTGGAGATGTGATGAGATAAATGCCCACAATCACAATAACAATGTTTTAAAATCATTGTACCTAATCTGCGCATGGAAAATAAAAAATCGTCTCTGAGTAAAAACTCAATGGTATTTCTACAATCCGAATATTTAAAAACAAAATAATATAATATAATAGGAAAAATTAAATTATAAGGACATATTTATGTCTAGTATTATAACTATCATTTTCATTTATTAAACAACATCCTAATTCACACAATTACTATATAAATGGTCATTCACATATCAAACCATATTTATTGATATAATGACATTAGTCATACAATACTCAATTGTCACATAAATCATAATTTCTCATACATTTATTTATAACTTATTCAATCTTTATCATTTGCTATCTCGTATAGCTTTTCTTCTTTAATTTATATATATTCTTACTATATCAATAACCATTTCATGCATTTCATCAATAACCATTTCATAAAATCATTATTTCATAAATTTCATTTCTATATCTCAATTCAATAACTTATTCCATTTCATATCTAAAACCTTACAACATTAGTCTCTTAACTAGTTAATCAAATCAATTAATTTTTCTCAATTTATACTTTATCCAAATATTCTAGGCTATCATACAGCCCTTAATAAGATAGAAATTTAATACCAAACCCTAATATTTTAATTATTTTCACAATTTGATCCTAACATCAAGATTTAACAAAATTACTTTATAATATCTTCATACAACAAAATTAAAGCTCTAAACCCACTTGATATTAATAATTTCTTCCAATGTATTAATTTATTCATGCAATTGGTCATTTTTAACATTTTTTACAAAATTACCCCTGAAGTTTTACTTTTGTTCAATTTAGTCCCTGAGCCTTAAAACATGCAAATTAGACATTTTTAATGTAAACCCATACTAACTGAATATTCATATTGTAACATCCTGAATAGGGCCTATGCATTTCCAGTTTAATTGTATGAAATGACAAGTTTCAAGTACTATGAATAAATTTTTGATACTTTTGGAAACCTAGAAATGCATGAAAATGGAAATGAAAATGGAAATGGAAATGGAAATGAAAATGGAAATGAACATTTTTGGAAACTTAGACATTTTTGGAAACTTAATGGAATTAGGAAAGTGAACATTTTGGAAAACCAAACCAAAATAGGAAACTAAACATTTTGGAAACCAAACCAAAATAGGAAACTAAACATTTTGGAAACCAAGCCAAAATAGGAAACTAAACATTTTGGAAACTTGGAAAATACAAAGTCATGAAAATTTTAGGAAACTTAAAATGACCCTTAATGTCGAATTTAAGAGCCCAAAGGGAAGCTTAGGGCCAAGTGACCCTAAAAGTATAAAGAACATGAACTTTGACCCAATAAAGGACTTGGAAATGTGGCTCAAGATGCCACCTAAGGCTTTTAGGAAATGGCCCAAATGCAAGAGGTTTTGGGCACGAGTTTGAGTCATCTAGGAAACAAATAAAAGAAATAAAATTTTGTCTCCATGAGTGGAGAGTTGACGCACAAGGAAGAGGAGTTTCTATTCAATAAAAACTCTTGGCTAATTAGGAGATTTGATGGAATTTCATAATTGATAAAACTAAAACTTATTACAAGTGAAGAATTGGTGAATTAGGGACTCTAAGGCTAATAGATTGACCAAAGAAAGAAAAGAAAAGAGCCATTCTCTTCTCTTCAACATCTTCCAAACCTCCAAGTGAAAGTAGCAACAATCTTTCCTCTTTTCTTTAGCCGAAATTCCTTGTCAAAACTCTCTCCATCTTTTTCTTTATTTTTCTTTTCTTCTACTATTCATCCACAAAAGCCAAAGCTTTGAGATCCACAATAGTGCCATAGTTAATAGCATAAGGGATCTTCCGGGATTCGAAAACAAGGTAAGTAAATCATTATACAATCGGCAAAAAGATTCCCTCCATGAATTAATAATAGATCAAATCTAACAAGTGATTTCGGCAGGAAATTGAAATAAAGATCAACTTCGGGATTTGAGGTAAGTGAGTCTATACATTCGCCAAGGCCAAATCTCACCAATTAGATCAAATTGATCAAAAACTAATCTATTCAGAGATCTAGGAAGTTGCCGATTTCAAGGAAAAGGAGGTAAAGTTTCGGATTTAAAATCAATAAGGTAAGCCCTAAAGGTATTCGACCAAAGTTATGTGATTACCTAGATTAGATCCGTAATTATTAAAAGCGAAAACTAATTTATGTTGAGGTTTCAAGGTTGGCGAATATCAAGTGAAGGAAAACAAAGATTCCGGATTTGAATAAACATCAAATCGGCATCAAAGGTAAGCCTCTTTACAAATCCTACTAGGATTTGGATATTATAGCCCAAAATAGAATTTATGCTAAGTAATACTTGATAAACCAAATGTAGGAATTAGGATCTAAACATTAGATCTTGCTTTGGAATCTCAAGGAATCGCTAAACAAATCGGTGTGTATTCCACACTATTCTTAATAGTTTTATGGTTTAAATATGTTATATATGCTAATGTGAAAGTGAAAGAAAGTGGCTAAAGTGCCATATTATGGTACAAAGTATTCGTGCACGTTTTCCTACTTCTACTAGGATTACTGAAATAAATGTTATACAAGTGAAAAGTGATGTGAAAGTGAAATAAAAATATGTTATGCATGATATTTATAATTTGGGGCATTCGGGATTTATGTGAAAGGGAAGAAGGTGTTGACTATGGTCTCACCAACGTTATAAGTGAAAGTGTGACTTGGTCTCACTAAGTGAATGTGATGACTTTGGTCTCACTAAGTGGTAACCGGTTACATTACGGTGGTGGCTAAGCCACAATATTATCGATGGGCGATGAGCACGTCGATTGCATGACGCCTTCGATGGAGTGTAGCGGAAGGAGGTTGACTTAGTAGTCCCTACTTGTACAAAGTTGGTACGGGTGGAGTGTAGCGAGATGGCATATAGGTTTGGGTTGGGTTTGCATCATTAACTTGGAATTTTTATATGCATATGATTTTTATGGTGTGCCTATTTCTATTATGTTTAGTGTTGGTTACACATCGAGTCTATCGACTCACCCGTTGTGGGAATATGTTTGGGTGATGAGCAAGAATGGACCGGACTACAGAACTTGTGGTGGCCATGATCGACTTGAAGTTCAGTTTAATTTGAATATTTATTTTATTTTAAAGCACTGTACATTTTATTATTTTGGGTTTCATTTTATGTAATAAGGCCACCGTGACGAATTTTTATTTCTACTATAATTACTTTGTTATGAGTTTAGGGCTTTATAAAGAGTAAGCCCACTTAGTATGAAAGAAGTTTAAATATTTTTATCACTTGAAGCAAATGGGTTTTTGTTATAAAAATAAATTTGTTTTCAACTCAAGCCCAACCCACAACGAGCTATCTTCCAAAACTCATAGTTTTCAAAACAATCGAATGAATTTGAACCAGGTTACTTCAAGGAACATACCAGATCCAGTCCATTCTCGTGGGCCGGGTTTGGGGTGTTTCAGATTTGATATCGAGCCAGTTCAAACTCTCTACTGTGTGGCCTAAGGCCCAAAACGCTTTTAAAATAAGGCCAAATGAGTTTTATGAAAGTATTTTTACAAATGGACAGTATTAAGACATGGCCCTAAGTCTCCGACCAGATCCACTAGGTAAGTACCCCTAACTCTATGTGTGATTACATGATTTATATAAGGGTAGAAAAGGCATGGAACGTAGAATAGCATGATAGGAACTTGAACCCAGGATTAGACTACTCAAACACAAACACATAAGATTTAAGGCACTAAACCAACCTATGACTAAGTCAATTAAGCTAGGGTGTGGCAACCATGGTACGCATGTCAGGAGTGGATCCTCAAGAGCTTGGTATTTAAGTAGTCCTAGTGACTCACCTCCTCTTCTTGAATCCTACAGTGCGTAGCTTGGCTCACCCTAACCTAGAGGACTTAACGGTGTGGCAACCCCAGACGCATGTCTAGGAATGGTTTCAGTGGGAGCTTGGTATTTAAGCATCCGCGTGACTCACCTCCTCTCCACTCGAATCCGCTGCAGTGCGTAGCTTTGGTTCACCTCGACCAAGAAGACTAGGTCATAGGCTAAACTCAAGAATTAAAACCCGAAAGGAATTAGCCATTTTTTTTTAACACTTAACATTAAAATTTTAAATCACTTTCTTTCTCTCATCCTCAATTCACGAAAACTATTTCGTACATAATTATTTTCAAAAATTTTGATTCATAAAAATTACAAAATGCCCTTAGTGGTAAAATTACCAAAGTGCCCTTGGTTTAAAAAAAAGATTCAACTACTCAACAGTTTTACCAAAATTTTATTATTTTATAAATATTCAAAAACCCTAACTTGCAAACTATCAAAAATATCTTGATTTTGGAAAATTACAAAATTGCCCCTGACTTACAAAATTACCAAAATGACCCTGAATTTCAAAATTTTTGTAACATTCCCATTTTGAAGGAACAATTTTCGAAAAGAACCCTCAGAGTTTTACAACTTTTGAAATACCACTGATTTATTAAATTTTACAAATTTACCCTGATTTGTGAAAAATTACCAAAATACCCCTGAGGTTAAAAACTACCGAAATAACCCCAGATTTAAAATTTTTTTCCAAATTACCCCTAGACTTCAAAATTTTCAAAATAATTTTGACAAAAACACCAAGGAACGTTTTTCATCTGAAAAATTATGAAAATGCCCCTATAGGATAAAATTACTAAAATACCCCTGCAGAGGAAAACAACAACAACAACAAAACTACAACGCTTCTCCGAATGAACGAAAGTTCATACTTGTTTGATGGATGAACGAATGAATGGAAAAGACGTGTGTTTGTAGGAATACTGAAAGAACCACTCTTAAATCCCTTTCCATAAAACTTCTTCACGATAAATAAGTGGAACAAAGACTAATCCATAAAATTTCTTAATCGATCTCGACGCTAGAAAATGAGTTCTAGAGGATGCGTCGTCAAGGACGCTAGAGGAAGAATAACCGTGTCGTAACCCGTTAGATCGTGTCAAGGTTCGACAATGAGTTACCACCGCCACCACCACCCCCAACCGTTAATGTCGAGCAAAGAGGCTCGGACGAGGACGAGGGCGTGTCGCAGCCATGTTGTGAGTATTGAAATGGTGGTGGCGCGGTGGAAATTCGAGAGCTCAAAAATCATGCCGAGCGACTCGAGCCAACGGGCCGAGATGTTTCGTGGAGTGTCCGATGTGGCACCCAAGATGCCGAGTATTGGTTGGAAGCAATCGAGCGTATTATGGATGAACTCGACCGACCCACGAGGAGAAGTTGAAAGGGATGGTAGCCTCATTACGTGATGAAGCATACCAATGGTGGCTAACTGTTCAGTGATGGTGCCACGACGGAGGATCTCGACGTGGGAGTATGCTAAGGAGGCATATCGGAAGAAGTATGTCAGACTTCGGATATTGATGAGCAATAAAAGCTTTTTTAGGACTAGTTCGGGGAACAAATCACATGCATATGAGGTGAATTTACGAGGTTGCCGATATGCTCGAGGAGTAGTCGCGATCAACATAAAATTGTGTCCATTTTGAGGACGGATTAAGGGATGACCTAAGGTTATTGATAGCTCCACATCGAGAGGGAGTTCTCCACGTTGGTTGAAAAGGCTAAGGTAGTCAAGGAATTAAGGACTCGACTAGGCGTAACTCGGCGTGAATAGACCCAAGAGAAGTTATAGATCATCGGAAATGTGCGAAAAGGCCCGTAGGCGAGGGGTCGAAGGTCGCAAGTTGATACCGAGGCGTGATCGTCTTTGTGAGTATTATGGAAGGAAGCACTCGGTGAGTGTTGGAAAAGATAGGAGCATGTCTTAAATGTGGGTCTAAGGACCATATGCTCAAGGATCTGTCCAAAGATATCGATGATGATACCAAGAACTCGTAATGTTAATCAGCCGGTAGGGAGGACAAGAACCTCAACGAGGTCGAGGTTCGAATAACAGAGGTAATAGTCTTTGGCAGAGGACGTGGCAGAAGTGCCACCAATACTGAGGCAAGACAGCCGGGTTTGGTTTATGCGGTTCACCGTAGGGAGGATGAAGACGCACGGACGTCATAACCAGACGTTCCTCATTCATGGTAAACCCTATTATGCTTTAATTGATATGGGCTCGACCCATTCTTATGTTACTGTAGTGTAGTTGAGACACTAGGCCCAGATTCGAACTTTCCGATAAAGAGATGATGGTAGTAAGCCCATTAGGTCAAACTATAGTGGTAAATAAGATCTTTCGGAATATACCCTTAGAAATTCAGGGAGTGAGCTTTCGGGCTGACCTAATGGAATTACCCTTCGGGGAATTTGACCTTATACTTGGTATGGATTGGTTAGTAGAACATCGAGCCGTGTTGGATTGTGCGGCTAAACGAATGGAACTAAGGACCCTTGAGGATGAGGTGGTCATTATGATAGGAGAGAGAAGGAACTATTTGACTAATGTAGTTTTGGTGCTTAAGGCGGAAAGGATGGTACGTAAAGGGTACGAGACGTTCTTAGCCTTTGTAAGTGCGTTGGATGGAAATAAGGAAGGTGTCAAAATAGTCAGAACAGTAAGGGACTTTGAGGATGTGTTTCTAGAGGAATTACCAGGAATACCCCCAGATAGAGAAGTTGAATTTGGAATAGACTTATTACCGTGAGCAGGCTTTGTGTCAATTGCTCCATACCGAATGGCGCCTAAAGGAATTAGTGGAGCTTAAGGCTCAAATCCAGAATTATTGGATCGTGGGTTTATTCGACCCAGTGTGTCTCCGTGGGAGCACCGGTCTGTTTGTGAAGAAGAAGGCGGAACTATGCGTATGTGCATAGACTATCGTCAATTGAATAAGTGACCATCAAGAACAAGTATCCTTGCCAAGGATCGATGACTTGTTCGATCATTTGAAAGGAGCGGTGTGTTTTCAAGATCGATTCTGATCGGGATACCATCGATTGAAGGTGAAGGAGACCGATATCCATAAGACCGCTTTTAGGACAAGATATGGTCACTTTGAGTTTGTAGTAATGCCGCTTGGGTTGACAAACGCTCCAAACCGCATTCATGGATATGATGAATCGAGTGTTCCAACCTTACTTAGACAGGTTTGTTGTGGTATTCATCGATGATATCTTGGTATATTCTAAGTCCGAAGAGGAGCATGATGAGCATCTCGAATTGTGTTACAAGTATTAAGGAGAAGAAGCTTTATGCCAAATTTAGCAAGTGTGAATTTTGGCTTAGAGAAGTTGCTTTTTAGGACACGTGGTGTCCGCCGAGGGAATAAGGGTGGATCCTAAGAAAATCAAGCGGTGTTGGATTGGAAACCACCTAAGTCGATGGCGAGATTCAGTAGTTTCTTAGGGTTGGCGGCTATTATCGAAGGTTCGTGGAAGGATTCTCGTCGATAGCCGCGCCATTAACAAAATTGTTGAGGAAGGAAGTACCCTTTGTGTGGACGGATAAGCAACAAGAGAGTTTTAAAAACTTAAAAGGTATTAACTAAGCTCGGTGTTGATTCAACCCGAGGGTGAAAGGATTTTATGGTATCGTTAGGATGTGTTCTTATGCAAGATGGCAAGGTAGTCGCCTATCGTCCCCGACATTAAGGCCGCATGAGGTGAACTACCCCACCCATGACTTGGAATTGGCGCAGTGGTTTTCGCTCTCAAGGTGTGGAGGCATTATCTGTATGGAGAAAGGTCGGTGATCTACATGCACCACAAGAGTCTCAAGTATCTGCTGACTCAAAAGGTGTTAAACTTGAGGCGTGAAGGTGGTGGAATTATGAAAGACTATGTGATGCTCGATAGAATATCATCCGCAAGGCGAATGTAGTAGTGATGCTTTAAGTAGGAAGGTTGTGACGGACTTTAGAGCAATGTTCGCTCATTTAAGCTTATATGAGGATGGAAGTTTGTTGGTCGAGTTACAAGTCAAGCCAACATGGTTGAAGGAAGTAAAGAGGATAGTTGGTTGATGAAGATTTAAATGTTAAGCTACAAAAAGCATGTAATGTAGAGTTGGAGGACTATGAGATTAATGATGAAAGAGTATTATGCTACAAAGGGAAAGTATGTATGCTAAGAGACAAGGAGTTAAGATGAAGATCCTTGAGAAGCGCATAGTAGCCCTTATGCTATGCATCCGGAGGCATTGTTTGTCTGAGACTTAAGAGAACAATTTTGGTGGCCGATCTTAAACGAGAAGTTACGAATTTGTGGGAAGATGTCGGACATGTCGCAAGTTAAGGTTGAACACCAAGTTCCATCGGGATTGCTTCACCAATCCAGATTCCACAATGGAAGTGGGAAAGAATTACCATGGACTTCGTTAGTGGGCTTCCCTCACGCCTACTAAGAAGGACTCGGTATGGGTTATAGTAGACCGCTTGACTAAGTCCGCACATTTTATCCCAAAGAAGAATAGACTATCCCTTCAAAAGCTAACCAAGTTATATGTGGCGTAAATTATGAGGTTACATGGAGTACCAATGTCGATCATCTCGATAGAGACCCAAGGTTTACGCCTCGATTTTGGAAGGCACTTCATCAAGCTTTAGGCACCAAGTTGGATTTCACTACTACCTTTCATCCACAATCGGACGGGCGATCGAACGAGTAATACAAGTGTTGGAGGATATGTTGAGAGGATGTGTGATGGATTTTTGAGGAAGTTGGGAGGACTACTTGCCTTTAGCGAGTTCGCCACAACAACAGCTTATCGAGCTAGCATTGAATGGCACCATATGAAGCATTGTACGGACGGAAGTGTCGTACTCCTACTTGTTGGACCTGAATTAGGAGAACGTCGAGTTTTGGGACCGAGATAGTGGCGTAAATGAAGAGAAGGTTGAAATAATTGAACACGGTTAAAGAAGCCTCGAGAGCGTAAGTCTTATGCCGATCTCAAACGGAAGGAAATAGAATTTGAAGTAGGAGACCAAGTGTTTCTAAAAGTCTCACCATGGAAGAAAGTGATGAGGTTTAGTCGGAAGGAAATTAAGCCCAAGATTCATCGGCCCTATCGGTACTAAAGCGAGTGGGACCAGTGGCATACCGACTAGAGTTGCCACCAGAGTTGCAACAAATGCATGACGATTCCATGTGTCCATGCTACGTCGTTCCGATCGGATCCCTCTCACATAGTACCAGAGAAGAAGTGGAGCTAAGGCGGACTTAACCTACGAGGAAGAGCCGATTGATTCTGGAACGTGACGTGAAAGTACTACGGAGGAAGACAGTTCCTCTAGTTAAAGTATTGTGGCGAAATCATGGATCGGAGGAAGCTTCGTGGGAACCAGAAGAGGCAATGAGACAACAATACCCTCAATTGTTTGGTTAGAAAATTTCGAGGATGAAATTTTGTTTAAGGGGTAGAATCGTAACATCCCTGAATAGGGCCTATGCATTTCCGTTTAATTGTATGAAATGACAAGTTTCAAGTACTATGAATAAATTTTCGATACTTTTGAAACCTAGAAATGCATGAAAATGGAAATGAAAATGGAAATGGAAATGGAAATGAAAATGGAAATGAACATTTTTGGAAACTTAGACATTTTTGGAAACCTAATGGAATTAGGAAAGTGAACATTTTGGAAAACCAAACCAAAATAGGAAACTAAACATTTTGGAAACCAAACCAAAATAGGAAACTAAACATTTTGGAAACCAAGCCAAAATAGGAAACTAAACATTTTGGAAACTTGGAAAATCTGAGCATGAAAATTTTAGGAAACTTAAAATGACCCTTAATGTCGAATTTAAGAGCCCAAGGGGGAGCTTAGGCCAAGTGACCCTAAAAGTATAAAGAACATGAACTCGACCCAATAAAGGACTTGGAAATGTGGCCTGAAGATGCCACCTAAGGCTTTAGGAAATGGCCCAAATGCAAGAGGTTTTGGGCCTGAGTTTGAGTCATCTAGGAAACAAATAAAAGAAATAAAATTTTGTCTCCATGAGTGGAGAGTTGGACGGCACAAGGAAGAGGAGTTTCTATTCAATAAAAACTCTTGGCTAATTAGGAGATTTGATGGAATTTCATAATTGATAAAACTAAAACTTATTACAAGTGAAGAATTGGCTGAATTAGGGACTCTAAGGCTAATAGATTGACTAAAGAAAGAAAAGAAAAGAGCCATTCTCTTCTCTTCAACATCTTTCCAAACCTCCAAGTGAAAGTAGCAACAATCTTTCCTCTTTTCTTTAGTGAAATTCCCTTGTCAAAAACTCTCTCCGTCTTTTTCTTTATTTTTCTTTTCTTCTACTATTCATCCACAAAAGCCAAAGCTTTGAGATCCACAATAGTGCCATAGCCGAATAGCATAAGGGATCTTCCGGGATTCGAAAACAAGGTAAGTAAATCATTATACAATCGGCAAAAGATTCCTCCATGAATTAATAATAGATCAAATCTAACAAGTGATTTGGCAGAAATTGAAATAAAGATCAACTTTGGATTTGAGGTAAGTGAGTCTATACATTCGCCAAGGCCAAATCTCATCAATTAGATCAAATTGATCAAAACTAATCTATTCAGAGATCTAGGAAGTTACCGATTTCAAGGAAAAGGAGGTGAAGTTTCGGATTTAAAATCCATAAGGTAAGCCCTAAAGGTATTCGCCAAAGTTATGTGATTACCTAGATTAGATCCGTAATTATTAAAAGTCAAAAACTAATTTATGTTGAGGTTTCAAGGTTGGCGAATATCAAGTGAAGGAAAACAAAGATTAGGGATTTGAATAAACATCAAATCGGCATCAAAGGTAAGCCCTTTACAAATCCTACTAGGATTTGGATATTATAGCCCAAAATAGAATTTATGCTAAGTAATACTTGATAAACCAAATGTAGGAATTAGGATCTAAACATTAGATCTTGCTTTCTAATCTCAAGGAATCGCTAAACAAATCGGTGTGTATTCCACACTATTCTTAATAGTTTTATGGTTTAAATATGTTATATATGCTAATGTGAAAGTGAAAGAAAGTGGCTAAAGTGCCATATTATGGTACAAAGTATTCGTGCGTTTTCCTACTTCTACTAGGATTACGAAATAAATGTTATACAAGTGAAAAGTGATGTGAAAGTGAAATAAAAATATGTTATGCATGATATTTATAATTTGGGGCATTCTGGATTTATGTGAAAGGGAAGAAGGTGTTGACTATGGTCTCACCAACGTTATAAGTGAAAGTGTGACTTGGTCTCACTAAGTGAATGTGATGACTTCGGTCTCACTAAGTGAATGTGATGACTTGGTCTCACTAAGTGGTAACGGTTACATTACAGTGGTGGCTAAGCCACAATATTATCGATGGGCGATGAGCACGTCATTGCAGCGAACGCCTTCGATGGAGTGTAGCGGAAGGAGGGTTGACTTAGTAGTCCCCACTGTATGAGGTTGGTACGGGTGGAGTGTAGCGGATGGCATATAGGTTTGGGTTGGGTTTGCATCATTAACTTGGAATTTTATATGCATATGATTTTTATGGTGTGCCTATTTCTATTATGTTTAGTGTTGGTTACACATCGAGTCTATCGACTCACCCCCTGTAGGGAATATGTTTGGTGATGAGCAATAATGGACCGAGACGGTGAGAACTTGTGGTGGCCATGATCGACTTGAAGTTCAGTTTAATTTGAATATTTATTTTATTTTAAAGCTTTGTACATTTTATTATTTTGGGTTTCATTTTATGTAATAAGGCCATAGTGATTTAATTTTTATTTCTACTATAATTACTTTGTTATGAGTTTAGGGCTTTATAAAGAGTAAGCCCACTTAGTATGAAAGAAGTTTAAATATTTTTATCACTTGAAGCAAATGGGTTTTGTTATAAAAATAAATTTGTTTTCAACTCAAGCCCAACCCACAACGAGCTATCTTCCAAAACTCATAGTTTTCAAAACAATCGAATGAATTTGAACAAGGTTACTTCAAGGAACATACAGATCCAGTCCATTCTCGTGGGCCGGGTTTGGGGTGTTTCACATATATTTTCCTCCACCTCTCCATTCCACACCCTTAATGTATATATAGTATTCCACTATTTACTTATATGTTCATATCAAGTTGTCCACTTGAGTCATAGTCACTAAATTATGTATAACTTGAGCTACAGAATTCTAAATTAAGATCTGCTTGAAGTTTTAGAAATTAGACTCAAATATATTCCTACCATAAAATTTTTTAGAATTTATAGTTTATCCAATAAGTACAGTAAAATCTTCAAATTTGTTCTTGTTCTGCTGTTTGACAACTTTGACCTTTCTTCACTAAAAATTAATTATCTCTTAGTACGGAATTCGGATGATTTTCCTATTTATTTCTATTGAAAATAGACTCATTAATAATTTAAAATATAAATTTAAGCCCCTAATTATTTTTTTAAAATTTTTATGTTTTTCAAAAGTCAAAACAGAGGAACTCAAAATCATTCTGACCTTTTCTCATAAAATTTATTATAACTCATAATTTACAATTGCATTGCTTGCATTGTTTCTTCTATAAGAAATTAGACTCAATAAAATTAAATTTCATATTTTATTCAACATCTAATTCGATTTTTAAAATTTTTGGTGATTTTTCAACGTTAGACTATTGCTGTTGTCCAAAACTGGTTTCGTGCAAAATGTTGATTACCAAGTTTATAACACCATTATTTCATTTCTCTACAAAATTTCCCATCATTTTCTCTTATTTCCTTCACTAATATATCAAGAACATAGAAATTTATATAAGAAAACTCTACTTTAACATCATTTTCATGTTTTGATATTACCTTATATAAGAAAACTCTACTTAAAATATTTTGAAATCTTAAAGTTCTTACATTGTCCTATTGGTTTCAATCTTTAACTTGATTTTCTCTCTCCTCCAGCTTCCATTTTTTGAATCTAATTTGATATTCTAGCTTCCATTGTCTTCTTATTATTTTACTCTCTTGGTAGCTATAGAAATTCTTTTGATTTCCAAGTGAAAATGATGAATTTTTTGTGAAAGGACTAAATTGTAAAGAAAGCAAAACTTTCTTTCTTTCTCTCTTCTTCTAACGTGGGTTCATGCATGGAAAGATGAAAAGAATCCTTCATCTTTCCTTCCTTATATACTAAATAAATAATAATAAAATAATAATTAATATCTTATTAATATTAATAAAATAATATTTATCTAATTAATTAATTTAAAATATCATCAAAATAATCATTACATTCTAGAATTTTCTCTCTTACTAATTGACCATTTTGCCCTTTATGATCTTTTAAAATTCCTTCCTTGAGTCATCGCTTAATTAGGTAAAATTACAATTTAGTCCCTCATAATTCTTCACCTATTAAATTTGGTCCTAATTCATCCATTCACCTTAGTTTCTAGATCATTCCACCCATGTAACGCCCCGATTTTTCTTTAATTTCAGTTTTTGTAAATTTGTGATTAGTACATGTCTGCTTCAATGGTTAAGTGCTCTAGGAGTGTCGAAGAAGTAACTTGGGAAAATTTTGGTAATTTAATGAATGAAGCCCTAACTCTGGTTAGTAGGCTTATAAGTAAAAGTATGTAAGTAATTAACAGAATAAGCCTGCTGGTCCAGTGGCTAAGTAGAGTGTAGAGATTGTGGGAAGTCTGGAGTACAAATCCCAGTGCGAGCAAGGGAATTATTTTGCTACTAATGTTGTGTAAGAGTTTGAGTTTTAGTTAACCACTGATGATGGAGTGTTTGAAGGAGAGAATTAAGGAGTTGAGAGGGGGAGTTATCAGAATTTGATCAGAGGTTCAATTAGGCATTATTCGATTCCCTCTCTCTCTCTTCTCTTTTCCTGTTGATTTTAACCCTTCCTATTGGTTGCCAAAATTTTGCTCTCTCACACCCCTCTTTTCTCTGTTTTCCTTTTTCAATCTCATCCACTCTGCACTAGCGTGTGAACGGTAAGTTATGCTATTATTTAGGTTTATCTATTCCTCTTAAATGGTTATTAAAGAGGAGTGTTTTCATGTTTAGGAGTGCGTTGTAAGTGGCTGTGGTTCCTAAACTATGCCAACTAAGTACATGTTTGTCGGTATCCACTCAAAGGTAAGGGTTTCTGTTGCGATTTAGGCCCTATCAGTTCATAATAATTCATTTTAAGTGACTAATTTTGGGCTCGAGATTATTGATTTTAGGTTCTGTAGTGCCCAGGAATCATTTTAGCTTCAATCGAAACCAAGTGTTTACCCAAAAATGTAGAAAATGAGGTTTTGACAAAAGTCAAAAACCATACTGTCGATGTCACACGGGCGTGTGGTTGTCCGTGTGGTAGGCCATGTGCAAGATTGTAAGTCACCACACGGCCATGTGATCGACGAGCCAGGCCGTACACGAGTGACACAGCCGTGTGTGACCCACGGGCTCGACCAATTGGGTCGTGTGGGCCACACAGGCATGTGGGCCCACACGGGTGAACCACTGGGCATGTGGGATTCTAAGCCAAGGCTAATTTGGGCTGTGTGGTCCAACACGAGCAGGCCACATGGGTGTGTGATCCTATTTTTCTGTAATGTTCTGTAAGGTTGCACGGGTCGCCTTAGTCGACTGTGGACCTAATGTAGGGTCGATAAGCTTTACCTAGACCCCTAAGTATGCGGCTTGACTTTTTAATTTCTATATTGAGCATGAATTCTGATATCTGAGTGTATGAACTGTGTTGCATAATAGCATGACATTTTATGTATGTTGCATTTCATCGGGATGGGTTGTTGATTCGGAGGAAGTATCTGAAAGGCTCTCAAGCCTGTTACTTGGTAGCCCAACTGCAACTTTCTGATTATGTGCCACATTCGGAACAGCCTGGTGTGTAGGGATGGGTGGGTTGATTTTATCCCCACATGGTGTGTAAGGTTAGACAGAGTTGGTGTGTAGAGGGTGGTGGGTAGGATTCTGCTATTCTGTTCTGATCTGCATGTTATGTCTGAAATGGGCTAAGGACCTAGAATATATCTGATTCTGTATCTGAGTGGGCTAAAGCCCACACCGTTTATGTAAAAGGCTTAAACCCGAACTGTGAATTTACATCTCTTATCTGATATTCATATATGTATGTTTTCTGTGGGGATTACACACTGAGTTTGCGAAAACTCACCATTTTCCATTTAAATTATTCAGGTAATCCCAGCAGAGAGCGGATCGGTCACGATGAAGGACTCAGAGGCGACCACAGTTCTGAATATTTATTTACGGTTTGATTATATCAGGGTAAATTTTATGTAATATGGTCATTATGGATTTTGTTTAATTTGGGATTTGTGACATTTACGGTTAAAAGTAGGAAAACTCGAGTTCTCTAAATAAATAAATATTTTATCAAAAACATACGAATTCGCAAATTATTTTTTAAAAGCTTTCGCAGCGTATAATGTTTTGAAAAGGATCAATAAATGGATAAATGACGCGTTTTTTACGGTAACCTAAAATATCGAAAAAGACATGATTGTAATTACATTTTCTAAAGCACTATCATGTGACATCGCTAGATTCGACCATAACATCTGGGCCGGGTTTGGGGTGTTACATTTAGTGGTATAAGAGCCAGGTTGCAAAACTCAACTGTGGTTTGGATTTTTAAAATGTTTTTTCCAAAATGATTTTTAAATGATTTAAAATATTTTGGAGTAAGTATATGGTACACCGAGTCTCTGGTGCAGATCTTATAAGTATTCTGAGTTCTATTTAGATTTGTCTGAAATACTACTTGCATGCTTGAAATAGCCTTAGTTAGGATACTATACCGAAACACTCTAAGTAGTGTAAACTAGAAACTATAGAGAAACTGAAAATCGTATGAAACTGCGATTCGCAATAATAAACTCTGAACTTCTGATACTATTTTGCATAAAACATCTGTTAACAAATATTGAAACTGTACCTGATGCATAAAATTTTTAACACTGATAAACTCTAAACTTACTATCAGCATACGAGGTATACGCAGACGGGGTACAAGAGGCCATGGTAGATGCCGTAAAGGGGCTCGAGCTGGGTCCTCGTCATCTGAAAATCTATTTAATCTGGATACGAGTGAGATGCCGATCTCACCTGCTACAGAGATCGGGTCTCGAGATCACATGGCTGGGGACGACGCCTTGTCTCAGGCTATGCTAAAGATATTAGAGAGGGTCGCTGGGCCCAAGACTGGATCTAGGGGCCGTGGGTCGATTACGGAATGACTCCTGTCCAATAGGGCTGAATTATTCAAGGGTGTCACTGAAGTCACCCTTAGCGTGGCTGAATACTGAATGGAGGCCACAGAAAGAATCATGGACTATCTGGATTTTACTGCGGAGCAGAATCTTAAGGTGGCTGTCTCTCTACTTCACGACGAAGCCTACCAATGGTGGCTGACGATTAAAGAAGGAACTCAACCCGACCGATTGACTTAGGACTATTTTAATACAGTTTTCTAGAGCAAGTATGTGGGGGCCAGTTACGTTGACGCTAGGAGGCGTGAGTTCTTTAATCTCACCCAGAGAGACCGTTCGGTGGCCGAGTATGAGGCTGAGTTCTTGAGATTGAGCTGGTATGCCCAGGACATGGTGGTGACCGAGTATGAGCGTTACATCTGTTTTGAGGATGGACTCAGGGATAGCCTCTGTGTTACGATAGCCAGAGAGGGGCGTGATTTTCTACATTATTGGAGAAGGAAAAGATCACGGAGGTTAAGCACGCTGAGCACCAAAACTATGAGAAAGGAAAGAATAAAAGAGAATTAGAGCCCTCGAATTCTGTGATGAGGCCTAAGAAGAAGGCCAGATCGAATGGGCCAGTGAGAGTTGGGCCTCCTGTTGCACCTACTAGGGTAGCATTTTGCGGGCACTGTGGTAGACGCCATTCGGGCGAGTGTTGGAGGACAACTTGGGCATGTTTGAGATATGGATCGACTAAGTACCGTGTCTGATATTGTCCACTAAGGCCTGATCAGGTGCAAGCTATGGGCACTGGTCCTGCGCAGCCGCAGAGACTAACTCAGCAGCCACCTAGGGACCGAGGATAGGCCAGTTTAGTAATGGCATGGGCAAAGGATAAAGAGCATCGGGCAGAGGTGTGAGGCTGACTGAGGCGAGGCAACTTGCACTGGTTTATGATACAAGTCGCCAAAAGGATGGTGATGCTTCGGACGTCATTACGGGTACATTCTTAATTTTTAATGTACTCTACACTGCATTGATAAAAATAGGCTTTACACACTCTTATGTAGCTAGTGCTGTGTCTGAAACTCTGGGGATTCCGATTGAGAGTTTTTCGAGTCAGGTAATTGTTAGGAGTCCGTTGGGGCAATCTGTCCGAGTTAGTAAATTGTTTAGAGATGTTCCACTAGACGTTCAAGGGAAGTATTTATGACTAATCTGATGGAGCTTTCATTTGGGGAGTTCGATTTGATTCTGGGAATGGATTGGCTGGTCAAGCATCGGGTGAGTT
Organism: Gossypium rotundifolium; assembly: GCA_025506655.1. Taxonomy (NCBI): domain Eukaryota; kingdom Viridiplantae; phylum Streptophyta; class Magnoliopsida; order Malvales; family Malvaceae; genus Gossypium; species Gossypium rotundifolium. Next base: position 116,737,929 of record CP106732.1, on the reverse strand, counting down.
TAGACTGTGCTACAAAAAGGGTTATTCTGAGAACCGAGGAGGATAACGAGGTAGTGGTGATTAGGAAACGTCGAGACTATTTGACGAATGTGATTTTTGTGTTGGTGGCAGAAAAGTTAGTACGGGAGGGATGTAAAGCATTCTTGGCCTACGTCAGTGTCTCTAATTCTGGGGACTCTTCGATTAAGGACATTAGAACCGTAAAAGACTTTTCGAATGTTTTCCTGAGGAATTACTGGGTCTGCCTCCGAATCGAGAAGTAGAGTTTGGGATTAAGCTCTTCCCTGGTACAGTTCCAGCGTCCATCGCCCTTTATAGAATGGCACCGAAGGAGCTTTTGGAGCTTAAGGCTTAGATTCAAAAGTTACTGGATCATGGGTTCATCCACCCTAATGTGTCTCCATGAGGAATACCTGTGCTATTTGTGAAAAAGAAGGATGGATCCATTCCTATGTGTATCGACTACCGCAAATTGAATAAGCTGACCACTAAGAACAAGTACCCACTATAAAGAATAGATGATTTATTTGACCAGTTCAGAAAGGCTTCTGTGTTCTCCAAGATTGATTTGCGATCTGGATACCACCAACTGAAGGCTAAGGATACTGATGTGCATAAGACGGCATTTAGGACTCGGTACGGCCATTACGAGTTCCTAGTAATGCCATTTGGACTGACAAATGCACCAATAGCTTTTATGGATCTGATGAACTGAGTGTTCCAGCCCTATCTGGATCGATTCATTGTAATATCATTAACGACATTCTGGTGTATTCGAAGACTGAGGACGAGCACGATAAGCATCTTTGAGTGGTATTACAGACTATGCATGAGAAACAGTTGTACGCAAAGTTTAGTAAGTATGAATTTCGGTTCTGAGAAGTAAACTTTTTGGGGCATGTGGTTTCTGCGGAGGGGATTCGTGTGGATCCTTGTAAGATTGAGGCTGTGTTGGATTGGAAACAGCTGAAGAATGTGTCTGAAATTCGTAGCTTTCTGAGGCTAGCGAGTTATTATTGACACTTCGTAGAAGGGTTCTCTTTGCTCGCAGCACTATTGACCAAGCTTCTGCGTAAGGGAGTTCCCTTTGTCTGGACTGATAAGCAACAAGGGAGCTTCGAGAAGCTTAAATCTATTTTGACACAGGCTCCGATTCTGATACAGCCTGAATCTGGGAAGAATTTTGTTGTATACAGTGATGAGTCGCATATGGGTCTGGGTTGTGTACTGATGCAGGATGAAAAGGTGATAGCTAAATGCATCATGTCAGCTCAAGACGCATAAGGCTAACTATCCCACGTACAATTTGTAGTTGGCAGCGGTAATTTTGCTCTAAAAATCCAGATGCATTACCTGTATGGTGAGAAATGTACTATCTACACTGATCAAGTATCTTTTCACTCAGAAGGAGTTAAACCTTAGGCAGTGTAGACGGGTTGAACTAATTAAGGACTATGACTGCACCATCGAGTACCATCCTGATAAGGTTAATATGGTGACAGATGCTTTGAGCCGTAGGGCCATGACCGATCTGACAGCGATGTTCGCTCGACTCAGCTTATTCGACAATTAGAGTCTGTTAGCGGAACTTTAGGTTAAGCCTACATGGATTGATCAGATTAGAGGTAAATTGATAGGGGATAAGTCGCTTGAGTTGCAATTTTCGCCAAGTTGAGAATGGGGATACTACGGATTTCGGGATAAACAATGATGGGGTACTTTTTTTTCGTGGTCGGATCTGTGTGCCGATTGATAAGGATTTAAGACAGTCGATTCTGAGGGAAGCGCATAGTAGCCCCTACGTTTTGCATCCCGACGGGAATAAAATGTATCGAGATCTTCAAGAGTTGTACTAGTGGCCGAGGTTGAAGTGTGAGGTTACTGATTTCGTTGCTCGATGTTTGACTTGTCAGCAGGTTAAGGTTGAGCATCAGTTGCCTTCAGGGTTGCTCCAGTCAGTAAAGATACTGATGTGAAAATAGGAGCGAGTAACGATAGATTTCATTAGTGGGTTGCCTTTAACACCCATTAAGAAGGATTCAATCTGGTCATTGTGGATCGATTGACCAAGTGTACTCATCTCATTCCGGTTAGGTCAGACTTTTCTCTCCAAAAATTGGATAAACTCTATGTATCTGAAATGTGAGACAGCATGGGGTTCCTATCTCGATCATTTCTGATAAGGATCCTCGCTTCACGTCTCGATTCTAGAAGAACTTGCACAAAGCTCTGGGTTCAATGTTGGATTTCAGTACTGCTTTCCATCCTCAGACTGATGGTCAGTCGAAGAGTGTGATTAAAGTACTGGAAGATATGTTGAGGAGCTGTGTTATAGACTTTCAAGGTAGTTGGGAAGAGTATTTTCCATTAGCAGAATTCGCCTATAACAACAACTATCATTCTAGCATTCAGCTGGCACCGTATAAGGCCTTGTATGGCCGTAAGTGTCGCACCCCCTTATGTTAGACTAAGTTGGGTAATCGACGTGTTTTGGGTCCAGAATTAGTTTTTGAAACTGAAGACAATGTCCAATTGATACGAGATCGACTGAAAGCGGCATCTGATAGGAAAAAGTCCTATGCTAATTTGAGGTGAAAGGATATTGAGTATTTTATGGGGGACTTAGTCTTTCTTAAGGTCTTGCCATGGAAGAAATTTTTAAGGTCCAGTCATAAGGGTAAGCTGAGCCCTTGGTTTATTGGGCCGTACCATATTCTAAAACGAGTGGGGCCAGTTGTATATCAGTTGGAGCTCCCTTCGGAGTTAGATCGCATACATGACGTGTTCCACGTCTCAATGTTGAGATGCTACCGCTCTGATCCTACGCATATTGTTCCTATTGAGGATACTAAGGTTAGACCAGATCTGACATTTGAGGAGGAGCTAGTCCAGATCCTAGATCGAGACATTATGGTTCTCCGAAGGAAGTCTATCCCCTTAGTGAAAGTGCTATGGAAAAATCATAGCACTGAGGAGGCCATTTGGGAGCTTCAGGAGTCGATGCGTCAACAGTATCCTCAGCTTTTTCTGATCAGGTAAAATTTTGAGGGTAAAATTTTTCTTTTAGAGGGTAGAGTTGTAACGCCCCAGTTTTTATTTAATTTTGGCTTTTGTAAATTTGTGATTAATACATGTCTCCTTCAGTGGTTAAGTGCTTTGGGAGTGTCAAAGAAGTCTTGGGTTCAAACCTTGACTTGGGCAAATTTTGGTAATTTAATGAATGAAGCCTTAACTCTGGTTAGTAGGCTTATAAGTAAAAGCATGTAAGTAATTAATAGAATAGGCCTGCTGTTCTAATGGCTAAGTAGAGTGTAGAGGTTGTGGGAAGTCTGGAGTTCAAATCCCTGTACGAGCAAGGGAATTATTTTGCTGCTAATGTTGTGTAAGAGTTTGAGTTTTAGTTAACCACTGATGGTGAAGTGTTTGAAGGACAAAATTAAGGAGTTGAGAGGGGGGAGTTATTAGAATATGATCAAAGGTTCAATTAGGCATTATTCGATTCTCTCTCTCTCTCTTCTCTTTTACTGTCGATTTTTCCTTCCTATTGGCTGCTAAAATTTTGCTCTCTCACACCCTTCTTTTCTCTGTTTTCCTTTTTCCATCTCATCCACTCTACGCTAGTGCGCAGTCAGTAAGTTATGCTATTGTTTAGGTTTATCTGTTCCTCTTAAATGGTTACTAAAGAGGAGTATTTTCGTGTTTAGGAGTGCTGTAAGTGGCTATGGTTCCTAAACTGTGCCAACTAAGTACGTGTTTGTCGGTATTCGCCAAAGGCAAGGGTTTCCTTTGCTATTTAGGCCCTATCTATTCATAATAATTGTTTTAAGTGGCGATTTTGGGCTCAGAATTATTGATTATAGGTTTTGGAGAGCTCAAGAATCATTTTAGCTTCAATTGAAATCAGGTGTGTACCCGAAAATATAGAAAATGAGGTTTCGACAAAAGCCAAAAATCTTACTGTCAATGCCACACAGGCGTGTGGTTGCCCATGTGGTAAGCCGTGTGCAAGACTGTAAGTCACCACACGGCCGTGTGATTGACGAGCCAAGCCGTGCACGAGTGACACAGCCGTGTGACGGCCGCGCAAGGCCTTATGCGACCCACAGGCTCGACCAATTGGGTCGTATGGGCCACACGGGTGAACCACACATGCGTGTGGGATTTTGGGCCAATGCCAATTTGGGGCGTGTGGGCCCACACGGGCAGGCCAAATGGGCGTGTGAGCCCATTTTTCTGTAAGGTTTCACGGGTCGACCTAGTCGACTGTGGACCTAATGTAGGGTTAGTAAGCTTTCCCTAGACCCCTAAGTATGCGACTTGACTTTCTGATTTTTATATTTAGCATGAATTCTGATATTTAAGCGTATGAACTGTGTTGCATAACAGTATGACATTTTATGTATGTAGCATTGCATCGGGATGGGTTGTTGATTCAGAAGAAGTATTTGAAAGGCTCCCAAGCCTGTTGCCTTGCAGCTCAACTGCAACTTTCTGATTATGTGCCACATTCGGTACAGCCTGGTGTGTAGGGATGGGTGGGTTGATTTTAACCCCACATGGTGTGTAGGGTTGGACGGAGTTGGTGTGTAGCGGCTGGTGCGTAGGATTCTACTATTCTGTTCTGATCTGCATGTTATGTCTAAAATGGGCTAAGGCCCTAGAATATATCTGATTCTGTATCTGAGTGGGCTAAGGCCCACACCATTTTTGTAAAGGGCTTAGACCCAAACTGTGAATATACGTCTGTTATTTGATATTATCTTATGTACGTTTTCTGTGGGGATTACACACTGAATATGCAAAAACTCACCCTTTTCTGTTTAAACTGTTCACGTAATCCCCAGCAGTAGACGGATCGGTGCAGCGGAGGACTCGGAGGTGACCACGATTCTGAATATTTATTTATGGTATTATTATTAATTATGGTTTGATTATATCGAGGTAAATTTTATGTAATATGGCCATTACGGATTTTGTTAATTTGGTATTTGTGACATTTACGGTTAAAAGTTGAAAAACCTGAGTTCTCTAAATAAACAAATGTTTTATTAAAAACACACGAATTCGCAAATTACTTTTAAAAATTCAGCAACATATAATGTTTTGAAAATGGTAAATAAATGGATAAACGATGCGTTTTTTACGGTAACTTAAAATATCGAAAACGGCATTATTGTAATTACGTTTTTTAAAGCATTATCATGTGACATCGCCAAATTTGGCCATAACGTCTAGGCCGGGTTTGGGGTGTCATAACCCATAAAAATTTGCACTATTGGTCCTTTAACTTTTTCATATTTTCACTTTAAACCCCTCAATTTTTGAGTATTTACTCTTGGGCAACAAAACTTTTCTCACTTTTTCGATTTAATCCTTTCTTGAATTAATATGTCATAAGATACTTCCCATGTTGACATAACTCAAAATTTCCCCTTTTTTGTCTCTTTGGATAATAGGTACGGTAACTGGTATTCCTGTGATCGGTTTAATAGGTATTTTCTTATTTATTTTACTATATCAAGATACTATCTTACTTTCTTACTGTAGAAAATTTCAGGGTATTACAGTGAAAACCAATATACAAGTTTGAGCTTAGTTTTCCTCCATCTACACTTTTACCCATGTCTATCCTTGTCATGAGAACTAGAAAAGGATTATGTATAATAAAACTACTTCAATTATTAACATTAAGCTTTGAAATATACCAAAACCATAACCATTAGATAGTTTAAAACCATAGTGCTATAATAGAACCAGCATTTCAACTGTATAGACAGAACAATACCTCATCAGTAATAGCGCACTCCGTAATAGAAGAGGAAAATCGGAAGTAATCCCAATAACAATCAGTGCAGTAATATAGCTTCTATAATTCGAGAACTGCATCACCAAGCTCCCATATTTAAACCAGGATTTATAATAGTAAATTTAATATATATAATTACCTTCGACCCAAGAGTATCCTTTATAGATGAACCATGTTTGATAGATAAGATTAAACCATAAGAATAACAAGAAAAACCGAGATAATGAAATCCAAGATGTGAAGCTATTCTGAATTTCTGAGAATAAAAACCACATTGAATGATAAAGAGATCGATGATATCCCAGAGAAAATCAAGAAGAAGAATATCACTCATACGCACTAGAAACAGTTGTGGTAAAGATAATGTAAATTGTAACAGGCTGATTTAGGGACTAGTCGAAACAGTGATCATGGAATCACTAATTTGAGGTTTGATAAAATTATTTTCATGTTATGTTATGTGTTATAACATGTTTATAAGGATGCATGAAAATTTTGGTGCCTTAATTTTAGCAATTTCTAGCTAAATTGTGAAAAATGACTAAATCGTAAAAAGAGCGAAAGTTCCATTTTAATTCCTAGAAGTGCTAAATAGCTATAGAGTATTAATTGGAGGCCCCAAATGTGCAATTTTGCCTTATTAAGTGACTTGGCCAGTCAAAGGATGACAAAGGGGACAAGGGCATTAAATGTTGTCATGTGTGGTATTAAAAAGAAATAAAATAAGATGAATTAAGCAAAAAGCTATCATCTTTTTATTTCTTATCTTCTTCCACCTTAAATACCAACAAGAATGGGGGTTTTTGAAGCTCAAAATTTCAGCAAGCATTTCTTCTCACAAGTAAGTGAATTTGATTATCTTTCTTGATAATTTTTGTACTTTTAGAGTCCCCAAAGTTTAAGCTAGCTAATGAGGGGACTAATTTGTAACAAGGTTGAGAGTTTAGGGACTTTCCATGAGAGAGTTTATGCTAGTTGCTGAATTTTTATGGAAGAAAATGAATGATAGGATGATGATAAACAACTTTTGTGAAAGGTGTTGTCATGAAAACACCTAATTGGGACTAAAATGCAAAAGTTGTAATTTGTTCATCAAGGCATGAAGTAGTTGGCATTGTGGATAGTTGTAAGAGGATTAAATGTTTAGCTAGGCTTGTTTAATAAGAAAATGTGATAAAAAATTTATTTACGAGCCTAGGGGCAAAATCGTAATCTTGCCAAAGTGTAGGGGCAAAATAGTCATTTTTTCTAGAGTGTAGATTATGATATATTATGATTTATAAGTGATTAAATCACTAAATTCCATTGTTCTAGATCAAATAAAATGAGTTTCGGACCTAGAACGAGTGAAAAGAGAAATGTGGGCAAAAATCCTTTTTGGCCTTTTCAACATCGAGGTAAGTTCACGTGCAAACGTTGTAATTACATATGAGTTAATTTGAACATTCCAATGTATTATGGAATTTATATTTTCTATATGAATGTATGAAATATCTTTTGATGAAATGTCAATATAATTGAATCTAGGAGTAATGGGAAATGTGTATAGCATGATATGATGATGGTTAAAGTCTCAAGTAAGACCATATTGGAATATGGCCTTGGTGTAAGAGTTCGTTAAGACCATGTTAGGAACATGGCATCGACATATTAATGTATGTGAGACCCTGTTGGGGTATGATGTTAATGAGAACTATGTGTTTAAGACTTAAGAGAGTTATTTAACAATTTGAATGATTCAACGGATATGTTGAATGTATGCGGTTGTACCACGAGAAGCAAGTATGTGTTAGAACTGAATTGATTTAAATTCAATATATGATGAACCTTAGTGGGATATGAGTAATTAATGCACCTTAATTGTATGAGATAGATTTATTGATGCATTGTGTGACTAAGAACGAGTATCGTAGGAAGTTAAGCAAGAATGATAGTGAGTAAGGATGTTTATGAATGAACATTTGAATTAGAGAAATGTATGTGGATAGATATTTTCAAATGTACACTATCGGTGGGCTATGTGCGATATCGCCTGATATATCATTAATTGATGGGCTGTGTGCGATACCATCAACTATATTACTATCGGTAGGCTGTCTGCATTACCACCTGATTAATTAGTAATCAATGGGTTGTGTGCGATACCAACGCTTATAAATGATTGGTGAGCTAAGTGCGAAATCACCATAAGAATAATTGATTGGTGGGCTGTGTGCATTACCACCTGGTAAATTAGTAATCGATGGACAGTGTGCGATACCATTGTTTATAAATGATTAGTGAGCTAAGTGCGAAATCACCATAAGTATAATTGATTGGTGGGATGTGTGAAATACCACCCTATAAGAGATTCAATGGAGGGCTAAATGCGTAACCACTGAGAGATTAGTTATATGAGTGGCTTATTGAAAATGCTTGATGTGTTGTTTTATATGATCTTGTGATGATCAGTGCAGGAATGTATGCTAATTAAATGAGAATTTGGCTTGTGGCATGGTAAGAATATGGTAAGAGGTAGAATGAGTAAGCTTTAAGGATGATTGAGTAAGAAACTATGAGTTCATAAGAAAAGCTCATCATAATAAATTGCAGTCATGTATATTCAATGAATATCAGTGTTTATCAGTTGTATACAGATGAACTTACTAAGCATTTTTGCTTACTCTTTTTATTTTTCTCATCTCTTATAGGTTAATTTATCTAGCTCAGGTTGGAGATCGCCGGAGAAATTTTCACACTATTGAGAAGACACTCGGTGTGAGGTATCAAGTCCCCATGAGTTATAGCATGTATAGGACTAGTACTTAAGGTTGATTAAGACGTCGTTGATGTAGCCAGATGATGATGGCCTAAGTTGTTTGTAATTACATGGGAAATAGTTCTCCCTAATGTATGGGATGAAGACTTTATTTCTTTTATGATTAAATGTCTTTAATTCAAGAGTAATATCGATGCTATGTGTAGTTATGTGATGAGGTATGAAACGTATTGAATTGAGCATGAGTTTGATCTTGATTTTAGGGTGGCAATTGGTTTGGTAAATAGCCTCTAAGTGCCCACACGGTTAGACACACGAGCGTGTGTCTAGGCCGTGCGTACCCTGCATTTTTATGATTGAAGTTAGAATAGGCTATGGGCAAATCCCACGGCTGCTTGTATAAGCCACGTATGACACACGGTTAGAACACGGGCGTGTGCCCCAGGCGGTGTGATCAAGTCAGTATATCAAGGTTTAGCACACAGTCTAAGTCCACGGGCATGCCAAGGCCGTGTGTGTTTAGTCAGTGTCAACCACTGGTGGTAGGCACGGGCATGTAATAATGGTACACGGGCGTGTCCCAAATCACATGGGCGTGCGACCCCTATTTTGTGGAAAAGTTTCTCAAGTTCGTAAAGTTTTCGGGATTAGTTCCAAAACCTCTTGGAGGTATGTTTAAGGCCTCGTAGGCCAAGATTGCGTAATTGATAGGCTTAAATAAAATTTTATAGCTCGAATTGAAGAGTTACGTAAGACCAAGCATGGTAATGCCTCGTACCCGATTTTGATGTCGGACTCGGGTAACGGGTGTTACATTTAGTGGTATTAGAGCATAGTTTAGTCGATTCTCGGACTAACCTAGCGTGAGTAAGAGTCTAGCTATACATGCCATAGGTGGACTGCGATAGTGTGATATCTCCCAGCACTAATGAAATTGTTTTGTTAAGATAGGGATGGTTTTCAACCGAGCTAAATTCAATAATGTTGTAAGTGATATTGAGGTAATTGCAATGCTCTTATGCATTGATGAGATTCAAAGAGGTATAAATAGAAGTATATGACATTGGAACGGTGGAAATTTGCAAGTGTACACAATCGTAACAAGTAAAAAAGTGACAAGTAAATGTCGAGTTATCGTACCCACAGGGACTGTAAAAGAATTATTTATGAAAATGATTTCAAACACTTTGGTGAAGGAAAAATAGTTGGTTTTGAGAAATATTTAAAAACGAACAGAAAAAAAAAGTAAAAATAAAATAAAACAAAGTTCTAGTGCACGATTTCAAAAACTGATTTTAATCAAGATGATATAATTAATAACATTTCTTACCTTAGAATTATTAAACTTGTGTTTATACTCGTTAAAATATGGCAACTCAGTAATCTGCTAACTTATGAACATACTTACAAATAAAAATCCGTTCATCTCTTGTACATATTCCTATGTCAATTTGACCGATAAAACAGATTTATAAAAGTAAACATGTTATTGCACATACATACTTATTAAATTAAACAATCTCTCGCATATTCTTATGTCAATTCAAACGATTAATTCAACCTAATAAGCCTATAAAAGATCATGTGAAATAACAAAGTATTTTTACCTTGAAACAATTTAATCACAAAAATCCTGCAAGTTATGCAAGGCATACATATCGTCACATACAAGGCTAATTTAATCTTCAGCTACCTTAGAAGAATTAAACATGCACAGATTAAGTATTGTGTCCATTAATTACAATTTCAATGTGTTTAAATAATTAACTCATAAGCTATCTAAACAATTATAATGCCAGATAACTTAACATGATCTTACTTAATCAAACATTTCACCGAGGCCTTTAACAGCATAAACACAATTTTAATAATCTAAGAGGGCAAAATGAAATCAACCCAACACAAATTAAATTCAAGATAAATTGATCAAATTAAACATTTCAAAAGCATGAATATTCATAAGCATGTTTGTCAAAACAACAACAAATAATTTAAAGTGATAGGAAACAAGAAACAAATCCGGTGGCTCTCTGTGGCTTGTCTGATTGATCCCTTCTTCGTTCTTTGTTGTCCTCAGCTATCAAGGGGGCTTATGAACACTTCAATTGCTGCTTCAAATGGATGGAAAACACCTCTTTCCAAGAGGGGAAATCGGCACATGAACACCAAAAAGGGAGAAGGGAAAATGGAATTGAGAGAAAGTGAGAGAGGAGAATGTTGGATGCTTGAGGTGTGTTTTGAATGAGCAGATAGGGGCTGTATTTATAGGTTTTAGGGGCTGCTAAAAATAGCAAAAAATCAGAAGCAAAGGAGTCCCACTTGGCCGGCCACCCATGTGGCAAAGTTGATGGATTCAACTTTGCTAAAATTAGCATGGGCAAATCTTTAAAGCCGTGAATTTTGGAGGGGTTTGAATGGGATTTTAAGAAGTCTTCAAGGGCTTCTTTGCAACTCATTTAATCAGATAACAAGATGATTTGTACCAGCCTATGGACGGTTTGGGCTACCCAACTCTTTGCTTGGTTCGGCTCAACCGGTTTGGTTCAGCTAATGCGGTTCAACAGGACCTTTTTCATAATTAATTAAGATTAATTTATTTAACCCAAATTAAATTGGGAATAAATTAAATTATATTATGATTAAACTTTCATAATTGGACCGTCTTGGGCTGAAAATAAATTCACCTTGATATTCCAAATTGCTTCTCCATTTTGTTCTTGACGGTGTCATCTGAAATGATTTTAGCGCCTTTGTGCGAATCTATCAAAATAGTCAAAATAAATCAAAATTTACTATAAAATTAATTAAAATTCATCATGTTCATATTTTTAACACAATTTAATTATTTCATAATATTTAATTATTTTTCGACAAGAATTTACTCAAACCACATGAATTTGGGTCAAAAAGGGCATGAAAAAGTATATAAATTTTCGTGTTTCCACACCCCCAAACTTAATTCAGTGCTTGTCCCGAGTAATGCACAAATTTGAAAAGATTTTTCTCGGAAACACCTTCCTCTAGAACAGCTCTTTTCTCAAAATTATGAATTGGATATACTCAAGCTCAAAAATAAGAAATTCGATAATTATGCTACTTAAGCATTCATATCATTCAAATTACTCTCTACAATTATTATACTAGCAAACTCAGACCAAATGTTTCTTAATAAAGACATGTTACTTTCTACCAATTTGATTTAATTCCTTATTCAAAAGTAAAGCGCAATCATTAAGCTTAACTAGTGTCTTCATATGTTGAATGAGCAATTTCTCTCCACTAATGTAGGTAACGTTGGAATTTTGAATCAATAGGTCTTTAATAACGTTGTAGCGTGGCTGGGCTTAGGGGTAGATAAAAGATAGTTAAATTTTTGGCTTAAGAACCCTAGACTTAGCTTAAGATCGAACCTTTGGAACCTCTACCCTTGATACCCAACTTGTGCTCTTTCGATCACTTATTTCATTTTGAGTACATTTTTTTTTAGCATACAAGCTCAAACTCGAGCACTTGCTTCATGTACTACAAGTTTTTGAGCCATTGATACTTCTTTCCAACTCCCCCAAACTTATTTTCAAACAATCTTCTAAATAGTACTGAGTCTAGTGCCTGGGAAAATTTTAGAAGTGATGAAGAGAAAATTGATGGCTAAATATTGCATAGGTCCAAATAAAATTAGGCCATATAGTCTCAAAATTGGGTTTCAAAGGATAATTTTATCAGGGTCGGCTTGAAAGGCTCAACAGTCCAAACGACAGTTGCCTAAATCATTTTCAATATTCCATGTTTCCTAGGATTTCGCCTCGAGAAATTACTAAGTCAATTCTAAATACTTAAGCTTTCATGCATGCTTAATTTTTTCGTAGGGAACTAGAAATTTTATGGTACAAGTTTACATGCTTTATTAAAAATACATTCACATCTTTATTAAGCTAACATAATAATTTATTGAAATAATAGAATTTTATTAATGCTGAAGTTTAGCATAATTAACATAATCTCAAATTATTGAAAAAAAATATGTCCTAAATCATAACTAAAAGAAAATTTTATTCTGAATTCAAATTTTCGGTCCCCCTACTTAAAGTGAACAATGTCCTCATTGTTTAAAGTAAATAGATACTATACACCAAGTAGGAAATTTAGACAAGAGGAGCTGAGTCAAATTGACTGCTAAGTACCAGGCTCTCTCTAAAATCCAATCCTAGACATGTATATATCTATTGCCACACTTTAGCCTTTGTGACTTGTTCATATCTCTTGTTTTATTGTTCAGAAATGAAAATTCCTAATTAACCTAATCCTAAAAACTTAAAAACAAATAAAATAAATAAATGAAAGTTGAAGTCCTCCCCTTTTATTTATTTGCCGATCCTTCCAAGTTTGACTCATCTTTTGCTCCATTCATATTGCCTCTGCATGAATCGCCTTGCTCCTTCTTCGATGATGAAACCCATTGTTCAAATATGAAATCTGGAAACTCAGGCACAAAAATAAATGGGTCATTATAAATTTTCTTGAGGGCACTCTTCATCAAATCATCTCTTATTTTTGCATATCTCCAGTAGGCTTGTTGCTGCCATTGCACTTGTTGCATCAAGTCCATCAACTTCAACAGCTCATCACGACGATCTGGGCTAGGCGGTAGAGCTCTAAACATTGAGGGTTCGATATCAGGTTCAGCTTCTAATTCCATTGATTCTACCTCATTAGGGACTTCATTTGATTGCTCTGGCGGGATTTCTGTGGGTTCATCTTCTGCCTCTTCGGGATCCTCGCTTTCTTCAATTCTTTGCTGAAGACCAGAATCTCCGCCACTCGGTAGAGGTCCCAATCGGTGATTATGCCTTGACTATACTCTATCTTCTTTATGTCCGCAAGGAGTTTTGCTTTTAAGCACAGAATTGTGATCGTAAGGGGAAATAGACAGGGCCAGAACGTCTAACGGCATAATTTTGCATCTCTCTCAGAATGATTTTACCCACATCAATGGTCTTTCCAGTTAAAATCGAATATAACAGGACCATTCGTTCTAATGAAATTGTAGTCCCATGCGAACTAGGCATAAGGCTGAAACGAATGAAATAGAACCATACCTTCGCAAGTGGTGTCAAATACTCTCTTCAACATGTGTGGATTCCTTGCTTTGACACATTCCATTTAGAACCTGGCACTGTGAGTTCCTCAAGGATTTCTTGAAGATTTTTAGGTTTAATATTACTCAACAGAGAGGAATATTCATCGTTGTCGAAATCAGGTAATTCAGATAACTCATTAATAGCATTAGAATTTATGGGTACCTTGATTCCGCGGACTCAAACTTCAGTCAATTCGCTTGAAGTTAAGTTTGTGTAGGATTCACGAACTAGTTCATCATCCACACTTGGTCTCTTTTCACAAAACAATTCTCAATTGAGTGCTTCAGCAACTTGACGAATACGTGCCATAAAGTCTCTATAGTTGCTTTCTTTCAAAGTGAAGCCTTTCTCTGGATGCATCTGTTGATTTTTGAAGATACTCTCGTATCTTACTTTGGCTTCTTCACAGTGAAATTTACTTTGTGGTTTGTCAATTTGAGCGGAGGCACGAGTTCTTTTGCGAGTCATAATTAACCACCTTTCTCGTAGAATTTAAAAACTCTTAAAATAAATAAAAAACTAATGAATCAAAAGGGAGAATTTAAAGGAGGGTTGGCTTAGGTTGGAGGAAAGGAGATGTGCGATAGGCGGACAAGGCGACAAGAAGGTGTGGCGCGAATGAAATTGCAGCAGTGAAAAGGGTTTTAGCACAAGAGGAGGCTGGCGTTGGCGTGTCTTTGTCAAGTGAAGCTGCTTATTCTTTGTTGGCGAATGGAGGCTTAGAGACTTAGGGGCTTGCGGCACTTGGTGTTTTGGTGGATGGGAAGTTGAGTGATAAGTGAATGGGGTGCATCAATGATGCAATTTATAGATAGAGGAGTATAAATTGGAATAGAACTCTTAGAATAACTAAAGCATTAAAATAAGAGTCCCTTCTAATTTTACTCATGATAAGCAACAACTAATAATTAAATAAACACATATGAATTATCAATTGCTATTTATTTGCCAAGATAAATATAAAATAAAATTAACTCTAATCCTAAGCTAAGTTGATAAAAGTTAATATATAAATTATAATAAATATAATTATATATTAAAGTTTATCAATAATTTGAAAGAAAGAAAGAAAAAATATTTATTTTAGATGCCTTTTAAAAATATCTACAACAGGAGGCACCTAGTTTTTATTATTTACAAAAATAACAACCAAATTTTGAAAATAATTCAATTAAGTCCTTAGACTTAATGAAAATTTGAAATTGAGTTGCAATTTAAGACTTGGGTCAAAATTGACCTTTTATTTGAAAAACTAAAATTTATTTTGCTATTTATGGGCTAATTCTTTGGAAAATTATGGAAAAATCAATTCCCAAGAAAGATTGGAGGGTCTGGCGGTCCGCTTAAGTTCCAATCTCTGAGCGTAATTTATTTGAGCATAATAAACTGAAAATATTCCCTAAGTAACTTATTGGAAGCAATAAAAACTAAGGGTTAGATAAACTGAACAAGATTTTATCCCGTTCAGGGTTTTCTCCGTAATAATGTTTCAAACGCTGAGCATTGACCTGAAAATTACCTCTCTTACCTTGGAGTTCAATAACTCCGTATGGATAGACGCGATGAATTGTAAATGGACCTGACCAACGTGACTTCAACTTACCAGGAAATAATTTTAATCTGGAATTAAATAACAAGACTTGCTGACCTGCTTCAAATTCTCGAACTCGGATATGTTTGTCATGCCATTTCTTGAGTCTTTCTTTGAGTAATTTGGCATTTTCATATGAGAACATTTGAAATTCCTCTAGCTCGTTGAGTTGGAGCATTCGTTTCTCTTTAGCAGGCTTAAGATCCAAATTGAGTTGTCGAAGAGCCCAGTAAGCTCTATGCTCTAACTCCAGAGGTAGATGACATGTTTCCCAAAGACCAACCTGTAGGGTGACATTCCTAAGGGTGTCTTATATGCTGTTCTATAAGCCCATAAAGCATCATCTAGTCTCTTAGACCAATCTCGTCGGTTCGGGTAACCTACCTTCTCAAGTATGCCTTTGATCTCTTTATTTGCTAGCTCAGCTTGCCCATTTGTCTGCGGATGGTAAGCTATAGCAACCTTGTGTTTCACTCCATGTTTATCTAGCAACCATTTTAACCACTTGTTCACAAAGTGGGTCCCTTCATCGTTGATAATAGCTTTAGGGGTTCCAAACCTTGTGAACACGTGTTTCTACAAGAATTTCATCACAACCTTGGCATCGTTCGTCGGATACGCTTCAGCCTCGACCCATTTGGACACATAGCCTACTGCTACCAATATGTACTTGTGACCAAAAGACAGAGAGAAAGGACCAAGAAAGTCAATACCCCAAACATCGAATAATTCTACCTCAATGATATTTGTTCGAGGCATCTCATTTCTATTAGTTACATTTCCAGCCCTCTGACATCGATCACAACTCTTCACATAAGCATATGCATCCTTGAATAGTGTTGGCCAAAAGAATCCAGCTTGTAATACTTTGGCTGTTGTACGAGTACCTCCAAAGTGTCCCCCACTAGGAGCTGAGTGACAGTGGTATAAAATCTTCGGTATTTCATCTTAGGCCACACATCTTCTAATCATCTGATCTGCACACCTTTTGAACAAATATGGCTCCTCCCAAAAATAGTACTTCACATCGTGAAGAAACTTTTATCTTTGCTGATATGTTTTATCAATCGGCATCAAACCACAAGCTAAATAGTTAGCAAAATCAGCAAACTAAGGAGTATTGTAGGCATGATTTACCTTCAGTATGTGTTCATTTGGAAATGTCTCTTGGATCGATAAAAGCGGAGAGTTTTCCTCTTACGGCTCCAATCTGGACAAGTGATCTGCTACTTGGTTTTCTACTCCCCTTCGATCTTGAATTTCTAGATCGAACTCTTAAAGTAAAAGTACCCACCAGATCAATCTCGGCTTAGCATCTTTCTTGGCTAATAAATACTTAATCGCGGAGTGGTCCGTATAGACGATCACTTTGGTACCTATAAGATAAGATCAAAATGAAAGCGAAATGACCAAATACGAGATTGAAATAGAGGGAGGGATCAAGCAGGCATCGCCGAAGATAGGGATTTGAAAAAGAGATGAAGAATCCCTTGTCGAAAGCAAACATAATAGCAAGTAACTCTTTTTTTTGTTACGGTATAGTTCAGTTGAGTTCCGGTTAGAGTTCTACTTGCATAGTAGATAGGATGAAAAACTTTGTTCCTTCACTGGCCCATGACAGCTCCAATGGCGAAGTCACTTGCATCACACATCAATATGAATGGTGAATCCCAGTCTGGTGTGACGATTATGGGTGCCGTGACTAATTGACTCTTCAGATCGTTGAAGGCTTTTAAGCATTCCTCATTAAACTTGAATATTGAGTCTTTCTCCAAGAGCTTGCATAAGGGTTTAGCCACTTTGGAGAAGTCTTTGATAAATCTTCGATAAAAACCGGCGTGACCCAAAAAGCTCCTAACACCTTTTACAAATGTTGGAGGTGGGAGTTTCTCAATAACATCTACTTTTGCTTTGTCTACCTTAATCCTATGTCTCGTTATCCGATGACCTAGAACAATTCCTTCTTGTACCATAAAATGGCATTTTTCCCAGTTGAGTACAAGATTCATTTCTTCGCATTGCCTTAGTATCTTCGCTAGATTGGCTAAGCAATCCTCGTAAGTATCTCTAAATACTGAGAAATTGTCCATGAAAACTTCCAAATACTTCTCAACCATGTCAGTAAAAATAGACATCATACATCTTTGAAATGTAGCTGGTGCATTACATAAACAAAATGGCATGCGTCTAAATGCAAATGTACCGTACGAACAGGTGAATGTCGTTTTGTGTTGATCTTCTGGTGCTACTGTAATCTGATTATACCCTGAGTATCCATCAAGAAAATAGTAGTAATCTCATCGTGTGAGTCTATCCAACATCTGGTCCAAAAATGATAGAGGAAAGTGATCTTTCCTAGTCGCCTTGTTCAGCTTTCGATAATCGATGCAGATTCTCCATCCCGTAACTATCCTAGTTGGTATCAACTCGTTGTTCTCATTTTCACGATCATGATACCTCCTTTCTTCGACACGCACTAGACCGGACTTACCCATGAACTGTTTGAGATGGGGTAAATTATACTCGCATCCAACCACTTGATAATTTTTTTTTACTACACCTTTCATGATGGGGTTCAATCTCTGTTGTCCATCAATTGTTCCTCTCTCACCATCTTCTAATATGATCTTGTGCATGCATACAGATGGGCTAATACCATGAATATCGGCTATGGTCCATCCGATAGCCTTCTTGAATTGTTTCAAAACTATAATAAGTTTCTCTTCTTGTTCCGTAGTTAATTCTGCTGAAATAATCACAGGCAGAGTAGAGGTGTTACCTAAGTAAACATATTTTAAGTGTGAAGGTAATACCTTTAGTTCTAATTTAGGTGGCTCCTCGATTGATGATTTTGACTGCATGTAATCTCTTTTCTCCAACTCCAAAGATTCAAAATGGGATTGTGGATTAAATCCCTTTTGATTAGCTTTTAGGAAAGCTGAGTATTCGTCCTCTTCTTCCTCATTTGGGGGATCCGACGTCAGAATTCTTTCCAACGGGTCCTCAATGTAGTTAAGTTCCTTCTCTACTATTAGTTCCTCTAAATCAGCTATTACAGAACAATCATCCATTGTGTCAGGAAATCGCATTGACTTAAAAACATTAAATGTTACCTAATCATCTTGAACACGCATAGTCAGCTCGCCTTTCTGCACATCAATAAGGGTCCTTCCAGTTGCTAAGAATGGTCTTCCTAGAATGATTGGCACTTCTTTTTCTGCTTCAAAATCTAGAATTACAAAGTCAGCAGAGAAGATAAACTTATCTACACGTACCAATACGTCCTCGATTTTTCATTCTGGATGAGCTAAGGATCGATCTACTAGTTGAAGTGTAACCTTAGTTGGTCTAACTTCTCCTATCCCCAACTTCTAAATATTGACATAGGCATCAAGTTGATACTTGCACCTAAGTCACATAATGCTTTACCACAATAAGTTGATCCAATGTTGCATGGTATGGTGAAACATCCAGGATCCTTCAACTTTGGGGGTAGTTTTTTCTGAAGATATGAACTGCATTCCTTCGTTAGAGCTACCGTCTCAACTTCTCCAAGTCTTTGTTTCTTTGACAAGATATCCTTCATAAACTTGACGTAGTTTGGCATTTGCTCAAGTGCTTCGACCAACGGGATGTTGATGTGTAATTGCTTGAGTACATCAAGGAACTTCCTGAATTGAATCTCCTGCTTCGGCTTCTAAAGTCTTTGAGGATAGGGTGGTGGTGGTTTCATTACTGGAACTGGTTCTGGTTTATTCACCTTTGGTGGTAATTCTGCATCTAATGACATTGTTGGTTTATCAGAATTGACTGGTCCTGAGGTTACTTTGCATGGTTTTACAGATATCGGTCCTAGTGAAACTGGGGTTTCAACACTTGGTTGAACTTCTGAGTCTTGAACATCAGCTTGTTCCTTTTCAACTTCGACGATGTTGGGCTCTACTATCTTTTCGCTCCTCAATTGCAATGCTTTGCAATGTTTCTTCCCCGAATTTCTCAAATTTTTCGTGTCACTAGGTAAAGCACCTTGTGGTCGGTTCCTAAGTTCAGTTGCAAGCTGGCCCACTTGGTTCTCCAAATTCTTTAATGTAGCTGCTTGGCTTTGGATTAAAGCATCATTCTTTGCTAGATATGTCTTTAGCAAACTTTCTAGGCTATTAGATGCTTCAGCTTAAACTGGTTTCTGAACTTGTTGCGAAAAATTAGGTGGCTGGGTTAGTCTGGGTTGGATGTAAGTGGTACTGGTTCCAGCCCCTTGATTACTCTAGGAAAAATTTGGGTGGTTCCTCCACGATGGGTTATAAAAATTTGATTGCAGCCCTTGCCTTCTTCTGTTTTGGTTCTAATTACCCATGTAGTACACAGATTTTGGGTTTGACGGACATTCTTCAAACAAATGTCCCTCCCCACAATACACACAGGCTATATTCTCAAATTGATTAGGCGGCTGTGCTACAAAACTAGTAGACCCATTAGTAGTAAGATTTTTAAGCATTACCTGAGATGCGAGTGAAGTAAGAGCATCTACTTCATGAATTCCATAGATAGTTGTTACTGGCAAACCTCTCGATAATTTTATAAGCCTCATTATAAGAATTAGAAAGGAGAGCACCATTAGCAGAGGCGTCCACTACCATCCTTGTGTGAGCATTGAGACCATTATAAAATGTCTCAAGTTGAATGCAATGAGGAATTCCATGATGAGGGCATTTTCATAATAACTCTTTAAATCTTTCCCATGCCTCATACAAGGACTCGTCATCCATTTGGTGGAAAGCAGTGATCTCGTTCCTCGACTTAGCATTTTGCTAAGCGGAAAATACTTCATGAGGAATCTCTCACTAACTCTTGCCATGTAGAAATGGAGTTCGGTGGCAATGAATTTAACCAGCACGAGCTCGTCCCTTAACGAATATGGGAACAACTTCAATCGTAAAGCATTTTGAAAACTCGCTAACTTGAAAAATTGCTTACTTCCATGAATAGTCTTAAGTGAAGATGAGGATCTTGATGGGTATTCATTGGATTGGCCCACCGTATCAAGCATCCGGAACATGACCGGCTTCATTCAATTATTGTGCCTTGATTTGGGTCTCCTAATACCAGTTAAGATCGTTAAATCTTGCACGGCATATTGTCTTAAGGCTCTATCCCTATCATCAGCAATAAGGATAGGATTACGGCGAGGTTTGCTCCGGTTCCTTGGTTCATATTCTCGAAATTCATCTCTTCGTTCCTTCTCTGGTTCTCTTGTCTCCTTCGTTGTCGAAAGGTTCGTTCTATTTCAGGGTCCACAAGGAATAAGTCAATAATCTGGTCAATACTCATAAACACCTAAAATAATCATAGAAAAGTTGAATAAGTAAAAATTTCAATAAAAATAAATAAACCAAAATGTAAAAAAAATATTCACAAATAATGGCTTTGAAAATAGTCCCCGGCAACGGCGCCAAAAAACTTGGAACGGTGGAAATGTGCAAGTGTACACAATCGTAACAAGTAATAAAGTGACAAGTAAATGTTGAGTTATCGTACCCACAGGGACTATAAAAGAATTATTTATGAAAATGATTTCAAATACTTTGGTGCCGGAAAAATAGTTGGTTTTGAGAAATATTTAAAAGCGAGCGTAAAAAACAAAGTAAAAATAAAATAAAACAAAGTTCTAGTGCACGATTTCAAAAGCGATTTTAATCAAGATGATATAATTGTGTTGGATTAATAACATTTCTTACCTTAGAATTATTAAGCTTGTGTTTATACTCATTAAAATATGGCAACTAGGTAATCTGGTAACTTATGAACATACTTACAAAAAAAATCCATTCATCTCTTGTACATATTCCTATGTCAATTTGACCAATAAAACAGATTTATAAAAGTAAACATGTTATTGAACATACATACTTATTAAATTAAATAATCTCTCGCATATTCCTATGTCAATTCAAACGATTAATTCAACCTAATAAGCATATAAAAGACCTTGTGAAGTAACAAAGTATTTTTACATTGAAACAATTTAATCACAAAAATCCTGCAAGCTATGCAAGGCATGCATATTGTCAAATACAATGCTAATTTAATCTTCAGCTACCTTAGAAGAATTAAACATGCACAGATTAAGTATTGTGTCCATTAATTACAATTTCAATACGTTTAAATAATTAACTTATAAGCTATCTAAACAATTATAATGCCAGATAACTTAACATGATCTTACTTAATCAAACATTTCACCGAGGCCTTTAACAGCATAAACACAATTTTAATAATCTAAGAGGGCGAAATGAAATCAACCCAACACAAATTAAATTCAAGATAAATTGATCAAATTAAACATTTCAAAAGCATGAATATTCATAAGCATGTTTGTCAAAACAACAACAAATAATTTAAAGTGATAGGAAACAAGAAACAAATCTGGTGGCTCTCCGTGGCTTGTCTGATTGATCCCTTCTTCATTCTTCATTGTCCGCAGCTATCAAGGGGGCTTATGAACACTTCAATTGCTGCTTCGAATGGCAGGAAAACACCTCTTTTCCAAGAGGGAAATCGGCACAAGAACACCAAAAAGGGAGAAGGGAAAATGGAATTGAGAGAAAGTGAGAGAGGAGAATGTTGCATGCTTGAAGTGTGTTTTGAATGAGAAGCTAGGGGCTGTATTTATAGGTGTTAGGGGCTGCTAAAAATAGAAAAAAATCAGCAGCAAAGGAGTCCCACTTGGCCGGCCATCCCATGTGGCAAAGTTGATGGATTCAACTTTGCTAAAATTAGCATGGGCAAATCTTTAAAACCATGAATTTTGGAGGGGTTTGAATGGGATTTTGAGAAGTCTTCAAGGGCTTCTTTGCAACTCATTTAATCAGCTAACAAGATGATTTGTACCAGCCTATGGACGGTTTGGGCTACCCAACTCTTTGCTTGGTTCGGCTCAACCGGTTTGGTTCAGCTGATGCGATTCAACTGGTCTTTTTCATAATTAATTAAGATTAATTTATTTAACCCAAATTAAATTGGGAATAAATTAAAATTAATTATATTATGATTATATGTTTATAATTGGACCTTCTTGGGCTGAAAATAAATTCACCTTGATATTCCAAATTGCTTCTCGATTTTGTTCTTGACAAATGTCTGCCGAAATGATTTACGCTTTTGTGCGAATCATCAAAATAGTCAAAATAAATCAAAATTTACTATAAAATTAATTAAAATTCATCATGTTCATATTTTTAACACAATTTAATTATTTTATAATATTTAATTATTTTTCGATAAGAATTTACTCGAAACCACATGAATTTGGGTTAAAAAGGGCATGAAAAAGTATATAAATTTTCGTGTTTCCAAACATGTGTGTGAAAATGCATGAAATGAGAGTTATAAAGTGGTAAGCTTATCCGTATTGGTGGGATGTGCATAGGTGTTATATACTCAACCTATTGGGTTAGGTGCATATAGTGAGTAAATTTACCCAGAGGATGGGGTATATGTGTATGTATGATTGTTTGAATGATGTATGATCATATATGTCCACATAGTTGAATCTCATGTGCGACTATTAAAGTAGATGATTATGTAATGTTTTATTTCATGACTCTGCATGAAATTACGAGTATTATGGTGTGAGAGTTAAACTGGGAAGTTTGACTAAGTAGAATGCAGGGATGAGTACGGTCGTTCAATGATAAAATGATGAATAGGACCATGGTTGGACCATGGCAATACATGTGATCCCATATAAGACCATGTCTGAGACATGGCATTGGTGACAATACAAGAGCCAGTGTAAGGCAATGTCTAGGACATGGCATCGGCCACATTATGAGGGCCAGTGTAAGACCATGTTTGGAACATGGCATCGGCATGGAGACGAGAGCTAATGTAAGACCATATCCGGGATATGGCATTAGCACCTAGGGGTAATCCCATATAAGACAATGTCCGGGATATGGCATTGGTACCCAGACGAGACTTCATGTAAAACCATAACTAGGATATGGCATTGGTGTTGATATGAGATTTCGTGTAAGACCATAGCGAGGCTATGGCATCGTGACGATATATAAAGTAATAGCTGGGCTATAATGTTGTGATACAAGTAAGATCATAGTTGGACTATGGCAATCAAGTAAATGACGTACTCAAACCCATAAGACATTCTTTAAATTGATAAGCAATGATAATAGAAATTAGGGTTAAATGTTGAGTACTTAGGTATATATTAATGTGGAACTTGAGTATGTGAAAGTCTCGATTGAAGTTGAATTACTTAGGATACTCAGTCACTCACATGAGACAAGAAAGTCCGTATAAGACCAAGTTAAGGCATGGCATTGACAAACAGGCAAAGATACCAAGTAAGTCCATGTCAAGACATGGCGTTGAGGGCGAGATACGAAATCCCATGTAAGACTATATCTAGGATATAACAATGGCATCGAGATATATGTGAGATGAGATTCAGTATCCTTGATCATTCATAGTAATTCATTGGGCAAAAGAGTGAAGATTGAATGAGAAAGCAAGGAAGTCAAGTGAGTAAAGTTGTTATCAAGTGATGCTAGTTAAAGCTGACTAAGAGTATTAAGCATTTTATGAATAATGAAGTTGAGATTATGTTTACCATGTCAAAGTATGCTGATGTATGTGATTAATGCAATATTTATGATAGCATAATTGAGAATAACTTGTATCACATTGATACATAATACTCTTCTATATAGAGTAATTGTTGTTAAACATGAGATTGAAGTCCTATAGGACTAAAATGAAAAGGTTATCAGTGAGATATGAAATAGATAAGGTCTCGTGTAAGACCATATCTGTAATATGGCATCGATAATGAATATGATAATCGTATAAGACCATATTCGGAATATGGCATCGATACTTGATGTGGCAGTCCATATAAGACCATATTTTGAATATGGCATTGGCATTGGCGTTTAGAAGTGATTCCATATAAGATCACCTCTAGAATGTAATATTGGCTTTGAATTTGTATTAATGATGATATTATGCACTTTTGAGTATCCCTAGTGATCATTGGGACAGATAGATAAGTCTAGAGGTAGAAAAGAGGATTGTACTAAAGTCATGTGAATGAGTGAATACAGGCGCTCATGAACGAGTCACAAGGGAATGAGTACGGAGTGTGGCACGGTATGTGCTCATTAGAGGCAATTGTAAGTGAGTATGTCTGAATGCTTTGACGATTGTATTGATTATGCAATGTTAAGAACAAATAGAAAGTTAGCCTAGGCTATTTGAGTCAAGTGAGTAGGAGGCCCGAGGTGTATGTTTATCGAGATCTTCTTAAATTGATGTTCATTAATGAAAGGAATTGTTAAGGAGTTGAGGACGAAATGGTTAAAGAAACAATGTTTGAATTGTGAGAGTGTTCAATTATGATAACCATAATTGTATGAATCATAATGATCTCTTTAAGTATTACGTGTTAATATCTTTTGCCTTTCAGGGGTGATGTAGTTGTTTATCTCATAAATCAAGATCGTGCGAGAAGGTTAGCTGATTGCGAAATTAGAGTAAATGGTGTCGATTTAGTAATTGGAATTGACATTTCTTTATCTCCTCATAACCTTCTTCGGGTACTTTTAGGAGGAAGTTTGTGATGATTCTAGTATAAGGGGTGAAATCATGAGTTTCACGTTGTGGGATGAGTTTTCGAGCAAGCCAAATAGAGTTAATGAATTCGATAGAGATGTCCCTGCAATTGTGAAATATGACGATAGTAAAGGTTTTAGATTAGTATAGCAAGAGAAACTTACATGAGAATGTGCTTAAGATATGTTCTCAGTACGGATAAAAGAGTAGATTAATGTATTGAGATATGATTCAAGTTCTGTGTATATTTGTGCATGAATCAGTGAAGAGAATAAAATTTTGTGTGCACGAGAGTAGGAAGCATGATACAAGAATGTGCTCATAGATATGTTCAAACCATAATGGTTGAGTTGAAAGCTATAGAAGGAACTACTAATTGAAAGTTCTAGTACTAAGTTCAGTCTGAATCGAGAAAACTGAGTTGACCGGTTAG
The DNA here is from genome assembly GCA_025506655.1 of Gossypium rotundifolium. Classification (NCBI taxonomy): domain Eukaryota; kingdom Viridiplantae; phylum Streptophyta; class Magnoliopsida; order Malvales; family Malvaceae; genus Gossypium; species Gossypium rotundifolium. The sequence goes on along the minus strand of CP106732.1, from coordinate 116,712,573 downwards.
TGATCTAGAGACGATCATTTTTGTGTCTGTGTTGTGAGTTAGGTGTTGAACGAAAGATCCATGTTAAGCAAAGCGAGTTAGTTACTCGGTGGATCTTAGTTGGTAATATCCTAGTTTCAACGAGGTTAATTACTAGAGTGAGTCTTCCTTTCAGAACAAAAAAGTTCAAAAGTGAGTTAGTAAATGGTATTTTAAATAAGCTCTAAATGAGTTTATTTAAGATGATAAAATACAGGTTGGATAAGTTTTCTGTTGTTGACTCTTTTTTTTAGATAGAATTTGAATATTGATGAATCCAGAACTTATACAGAAGTTTTGGTATGGGATTTAGTAGTAGCATATCTACTAATGTGTGACAACAGAGTACATTTCACAATATGAATGAGTTTATGGTCAGAAGTAGTTGACCATTAAAAGCTGAGTTTCCTCAGAGTACAAGTCAAGACTATTACGGTTGGTGAATGCTTTAATGAAAAAGTGAGATAAAGCCTTATTGATTTCAAATTTGATTTGACAAAATTGCCAAAGAGGGGGATGACCTTCAAGTTGTGGTGAATCGACCAGTAAGGATCCGAACGATCGTTTGGATATGTACGGAGTTCCAAATTTGTGGAATACTAGATATAGTATATGCCCCAGAGGAAGAATAACCTAGGTCTCAAGTTACGTTCGACCCTATGTCTCACAACTTAAGAGTTATTGGCAAGAGAAACTTGAGGATAAGTGGGTTCACGATTTTAAAGAGTGGATGGAAACGTTTTAAGAATGTTGGTAGCAACTCCTCCTGGTAAGATTTTGGGGACGAAAATCCCTAAGAGGAGAATTGTAACAGCCCGATTTAGGGACTAGTCGGAACAGTGATTTTGGAATCACTAATTTGAGGTATGATAAAATTATTTTCATGTTATGTTATGTGTTATAACATGTTTATAAGGATGCATGAAAATTTTGGTGCCTTAACTTTAGCAATTTCTAGCTAAATTGTGAAAAAGGACTAAATCGTAAAAAATACAAAAGTTCCATTTTAATTCCTAGAAGTGCTAAATAGTTATAGAATATTAATTGGAGGCCCCAAATTTGCAATTTGGCCTTGTTAAGTGGCTTGGCCGGTCAAAGGATGACAAATGGGATAAGGGCATTAAATGTTGTCATGTTAGGTATTAAAAAGAAATAAAATAAGATGAATTAAGCAAAAAGCTAACATCTTTTTATTTCTTCTCTTCTTCCACCGAAAATACCAACAAGAATAGGGGTTTTTGAAGCTCAAAATTTCAGAAAGCATTTCTTCTCACAAGTAAGTAAATTTGATGATCTTTCTTGATAATTTTTGTACTTTTGGAGTCCCCAAAGCTTAAGCTAGCTAATGAGGGGACTAATTTGTAACATGGTTGAGAGTCTAGGGACTTGCCATGAGAGAGTTTATGATGGTTGCTGAATTTTTATGGATGAAAATGAATGATAGGATGATAAGAAACAACTTTTGTGAAAGGTGTTGTCATGAAAACACCTAATTGGGGCTAAAATGTAAAAGTTGTAATTTGTTTATTAAGGCATGAAATAGTTGGCATTGTGGATAATTGTAAGAGGATTAAATGTTCAGCTAGGCTTGTTTAATAAGAAAATGTGATTAAAAAAATTTATTTACGAGCCTAGGGATAAATCGTAATTTTGCCAAAGTGTAGGAGCAAAATAGTCATTTTTTCCTAGAGTGTAGATTATGATATATTATGATTTATAAGTGATTAAATCAATAAATTCCATTGTTCTAGATCAAAGAAAATGAGTTTGAACCTAGAACGGGTGAAAAGAGAAATGTGGGCAAAAAGTCTTTTTTAGCCTTTTTGTCATCGAGTTAAGTTCACGTGCAAACGTTGTAATTGTATATGAGTTAATTTAACATTCCAATGTGGTATGGAATGTATATTTTCTATATGAATGTATGAAATATCTTTTGATGAAATGTCAATAGAATTGAATCTAAGAGTAATGGGAACTGTAATATCCCGGATTAGGGCTTATGCACTATAGCTAAAATTTTATGAAATAGTATGCCTTATGTGTTGTGAATGTGTTGTGTGCATTTTAGGAACCTTGGAAATGTAAGGAAATGTAAGAAAATGTAAGGAAATGCTTTAGAAAATATTAAGTCTTAAGAGGAAGCTTGGAAATGTAAGGAAATGTAAGGAAATGCTTTAGAAAATATTAAGTCTTAAGAGGAAGCTTGGAAATGTAAAGAAATGGAAATGTAAGGAACCTTGAAATGTGACAAAATCGGGCTTGGAAAATGTCTAGGAGACGCCACTTAAGGCTCTGGAAATGATGCCATATGCTAGGATAACTTGGGCCTAGTATGGCCACATGAAGCCCAAAATAATGGGTTAAAATTTGGCATTCCTAAGGTAAGGAGATGGACATATGGGAGACTAAGGTAGGAGTTTAAGTTGAAGTCAAATTCTTTTAGAATTTCAGCTAAGCTAGGAAAATAAAGATATGAGAGTGATGGCCAAGAAAGGGGACTCTAGGCTTAGTAATTTGAAAAGGAGGAAAACTAAGGCCATTCAACATTCTTTCTTCTCTTTTTAAATCTGAATTCTCTGCCATTGTTCTTCTTTTTTCTTTCAATTCTCCACAGGAAAACAAAATCCCTAGTCTTGCCGAATTTCTCTAAGTTCTATATCTTCCTTTTCTTTCCTTGTAAAAAGAAATACCTGTGCTTCCCATCATCAATTCTTTTCCTTTGCAAAACCAATCAAAAGCCAAAGATAAGTTTCAAGCCTATAGCAATCTCTTTCGACCTCAAAGAATCTATAAGGGTGTTTTAGTTTCGATTTCTTGGTGAAGTTTTGGGATTTCTCTTCCTCACGATTTCTTCCTCTCTTCTCATCAAGATCTAACTTAGAATCAATTGTCTATGCCTATCAATTTCTCTTATTTATGACAAGTAGAATCGCTTTATAATAAGCGGAAGTGCCAATTTTGGAAAAGCGAAGGTGAGTAATTAATGGTAGGTGGCGAATGGCCTTTTTATTCTTTTCTTTTGGTAGAATACCATATGGGCTAAGATAATTGAGAATTTTGGTTTGTTGAATAAGTGGAGGATTGTCGAATGTAGGTACAAAATTAGGTGACTTTGGTTTTTAGGAGGAAGCATGTAAGTAAGTCGAGGTTTAGAAATTTAGATTCATAAAGGTAAGTGAATCGACATTCGACCAAGGCCCTATTGTGGTATTTAGATCTAATTCTTATTTGTTTAAAATTGAAACTAACTAGTTCAATGATTAAGGGTATAGCCGATTGCAATAAAGAAGCATCACAAAGTTTGGATTTAATTTTTAATCCAATCGGCACCAAGGTAAGAATTTGATTACAACAATCCTACTAAGATTGGGATTTATAATAGAATGGCTTTTACTAACATGTTAGGGTTGGTAGAATATAGGAATTAAAGATCTAAAGCGATAGAATGAGTTTTGGATTTGATAGAATTGATAAGTATATTCGGTGTGTACCTACACTATTTCTTAATAAGTTTAAGGCTTTATTTAATATGTATGTATGTTATATGAATGTGCAAAATATGGCTAAGTACCATGTTATGGTACACAAGACTAAGGTACGTTTTCCTACTCCTACTATGAGTATGATAAGACTTGTTATGCCATGAATATGGATATGATAAGAATGTGAAATCGGGCCTAAGGCATTATGTTGCATGATTTTGTATGACATGGGCATACGGGATATTATGAAAAAGGGAAGTGAATGTGGTGACCTAAGACCACGATATCGAATGTGGTGACCTAAGACCACGATATATCGAATATGGTGTCTCATGACACAAAGTATGTATCTGGTGGCTATGCCACGAATTTTATAAGGGTGATGAGCACGTCATTGCGATGATCGCCTTCGATGGTGTGTAGTGGATGGAGGTTGACTTAGTAGTCCCACGGTGTGATGGTTGGTACGGTGGACGTGTAGCGGATGGATAACTAGGCTTGGGTCTGGATTGCATCATTTTATTTAATGCTATATGATTATGTATGATTTGATATGCCTAAATTTATTTGAGTTTGGTGTTGGTTGTACACATTGAGTCTGTTTGACTCACCCTTGTGGGACTATTTTTCGGTGATGATCGGTGATGGACCGATTGGCAAGGAGCTCAAGGGTGGCCATGCAAAGCTCAAGGATTAATTTATTTTTATTTATGTTTAAGTTTTAAATTATTCGGGTTTTTTATTTGATGTAATAAGGCCAAAGTATTGAATCGTTTATGCATGCTTTTAAATTACTTAGTATGATACGATTATCATCGAATTTAAAGTTTAAAAGTTAAATTTTTCTTAAGTATAAATATCAAATTGTTTTTAACACCTTATCAACACGGGTTCTTAATTCGAGCCCAACCCAAATCAAGTGTTTTCAAAAATACACATGTTTTTAGCAAAGTTTCAAACAAGATTTGAATGGATTTTCTTTAGAAGCATGCCAGATCCGGTCAGGGCTTGTGGGCCGGGTTTGGGGTGTTTCAGAAAGTGTATAGCATGATATGATAATGGTTAAAGTCTCGAGTAAGACCATATTAGAATATGGCCTTGGTGTAAGAGTTCGTATAAGACCATGTCAGGGACATGGCATCGACATGTTAATGTATGTAAGACCCTGTTGGGGTATGATGTCCATGAGAACTACGTGTATGAGACTTAAGAGAGTTATTTAACAATTTGAATGATTCAACGGATATGTTGAATGTATGCGGTTGTACCACAAGAAGCAAGTATGTCTTAGAACTGAATTGATTTAAATTCAATATATGATGAACCTTAGTGGGATATAGTGGGATATGTGTAATTAATGCACCTTAGTTGCATGAGATAGATTTATTGATGCATTGTGTGACTACGAACGAGTATCGTAGGAAGTTAAGCAAGAATGATAGTGAGTGAGGATGTTTATGAATGAACATTTGAATTAGAGAAATATATGTGGATAGATATTTGCAAATGTATACTATCGGTGGGCGTGCGATATCGCCTGATATATCATTAATTGATGGGCTATGTGCGATACCATGAACTATATTACTATCGATGGGCTGTGTGCGTTACCACCTGATTAATTACTAATCGATGGGCTGTGTGAAATACCATCGCTTATCAATGATTGGTGAGCTAAGTGCGAAATCACCAAAGTATAATTGATTGGTGGGCTATGTGCGTTACCACCTGATAAATTAGTAATCGATAGGCTGTGTGCGATACCATCGCTTATAAATGATTAGTGAGCTAAGTGCGAAATCACCATAAGTATAATTGATTTGTGGGATGTGTGTGATACCACTCTATAAGAGATTCAATGGCGGGCTAAGTGCGTAACCACCGAGAGATTAGTAATATGAGTGGCTTATTAAAAATGCTTGATGTGTTGGTTTATATGATCTTGTGATGATCAGTGTAGGAATGTATGCTAATTAAACGAGCATTTGGCTTGTGGCATGGTAAGAATATGGTAAGATGTAGAATGAGTAAGCTTTAAGGATGATTGAGTAAGTAACTATGAGTTCATGAGAAAAGCTCATCATAATAAATTGCAGTCATGTATATTCAATTAATATCAATGTTTATCAGTTGTATGCAGATGAACTTACTAAGCATTTTTGCTTACTCTTTTTATTTTTCTTATCTTTTATAGGTTAATTTAGCTAGCTTGGGTTGGAGATCGTCAGAGATATTTTCACACTATCGAGCAAACACTCGGTGTGTGGTATCATGCCCCCATGAGTTATGGCATGTATAGGACTAGTACTTAAGGTTGATTAAGACGTCGTTGATGTAGCCATAGATGATGGCCTAAGTTGTTTGTAATTACATGGGAAATAGTTCTCCCTAATGTATGGGATGAAGACTTTATTTCTTCTATAATTAAATGTCTTTAATTCAAGAGTAATATTGATGCTATGTGTAGTTATGTGATGAGGTATGAAATGTATTGAATTGAGCATGAGTTTGATCTTGATTTTAGGGTGGCAATTGGCTTGGTAAATAATCTCTAAGTGCCTACATGATTAGACACACGGGCGTGTGTCTAGGCCATGCGTACCCTGCACTTTTATAATTGAAGTCAGGATAGGCCACGGGCAAATCCACGGTCGTTTGTATAAGCCGTGTATGACACACGGTTAAAACATGGGCGTGTGCCCCAGGCCGTGTGATCAAGTCAGTATATCATGGTTTAGCACACGGTCTAAGTCCACGGGCATGCCAAGGCCATGTATGTTTAATCAGTGTCGACCACTGGTGGTAGGCACGGGCGTGTCCCAAATCACATGGGCGTGTGACCCCTGTTTTGTGGAAAAGTTTCTCAAGTTCATAAAAGTTTTGGGATTAGTTCCAAAACCTCTCTGAGGTATGTTTAAGGCCTCGTAAGCCAAGATTGAGTAATTGATAGGATTAAATGAAATTTTATAGCCCGAATTGAAGAGAAAAGTAAGACCAAGCATGGTAATGCCTCGTACCCGTTTTGATGTTGGACTCGGGTAAAGGGTGTTACATAAATTGTATATATGTAATTCAGAACATCAACCAGTAGAAGTAGAAAATAGCTTCATATGAGTTTGATCATCAAGTCTTCACATAATATATTAGAAAGCCAAAGAAAGATAAAGCAATACTGATCATGAATCAACCAAACTAACAATACTTCCATCTAACATTATGATTAACCTAACTTTCTATATGATAAGATTCGCATCTGAAAATAAACATTTGCATATACCTCTGAGGATAAATGAACATATAGAATACCTATATAGAATACCCAGAAGAGATCATTGTAAGATACCTAACTATAACAACTGCATTCAGATTTTTTGCAATTTCAACAGTATCCCACTGACTACTAAAGTCATCAATAATCTCACATTATCCCAATCACTAAAGAAATCAATTCAGAAGAAATTTTGATTAACTCGTTCTTTAAATTTCATACCTGAATAAGTCGATTACTCATGAATAACTTCTTCCTTAACAGCGACATAATATATCCTAATTTATCTTTAGAAAAATCTGATATCTCTTTTAGAACCGTCTTTATTTATTAACCCATTCCCAGTTCTAACCACATTATTAATTACTCAGCCATTGAACTCTTCGGTTTCCCACTTGTGAGCTTAATCAATATAAGTCTTGTCAATTCTATTGTATAAGACATATAGGTGAGGGGGTGGAGGTCGTAAAGCCTCAAAACATGATTATCATATATTCACACATATGAAATAATATTTATCATCAACATGTTCACTATAAAGCATTTATTTCATCCCTTTATGAATCCCACTTCATCATAAGCAACATTTAATCAAGTACTTGAGTATCACTCTCAACATTATCTCATTAAACCACTGATTCATAAATCCATAGAGCATGTTTTTAAGTTCTTATTGTTGCATCGGAGAAATTGGGACACTACTGCTTGTCCCACGTTCAGATGTTTGCACTCTACTATTAACTTCATCCCGTTCAACATGTTCGGATTTATCTGACATCCTTACAAACTATAAGAAAAACAAAGATTAGATCGGATCATACACATCATACTATCACAGATTTATATGGCATGTATTTCTAAACACTTTACACATCACATTCATTCTGAGAATCGGCTAAATCGAAGCTCTAATACCAATAAATGTAACACCCCTAACCCACATCCGTCACCGAAACAGGGTTACAGGATGTTACCAGAATTTACAGAATAATTATGTAACAGCCCGATTTAGGGTCTAATCAGAATAGTGATCTCAAAATCACTAAACCGAGAAAAGATAAAATTATTTTCATGTTATATTATGTGTTATAACATGTTTATAAAGATGTATGAAAGTTTTGGTGTTTTAATTTTAGCGATTTCATGCTAAAACCCTAAAAAGGACTAAATCGCATAAAGTGCGAAAGTTCCATTCTATAAGCTAAAGGTTCCAAATAGCCATGAAATATTAATTGGAGGGTTTTAAAGGGCAATTAGACCATCTTGAATATGATGGCCGGCCATGTAGACAAGAGGGGACAAGAGTTTTAATTTTTGGTCAAAGTTGGTAGGTTGAAATTGATGTTTTATAATAAAATAAAGAAAGGAAAAAGATATCATCTTTTTCTCTCTTCTTCTCCACCGAAAATGAGCAGCAACAAGGGGGTTTTGAAGCTTAAAATTTCAGCAAGCAATCCTCCTCCCTTGTAAGTGATTTTGATCATTTTTCTTGAAGAAAATTGTACTTTTGTGATCCCCAAAGCTTAAGCTAGCTAATGAGGGGACTATTTTACGATATGGTTTAGAGTCTAGGGACTTGCCATTAGAGAGTCTATGTTTTTTGATGATTTTTTATGGAAGAAAATGAATGATAGGATGATGAAAAACAACTTTTGTGAAAGGATTTTCATGGAAAATACCTAAAATGGGTTATTATGCAAAGGTTGTAATTTGTTCATTAAGGCATGAAATAGTTGCAATTGGAGATAGTTGTAAGAGGATTAAATGTTTAGCTAGGCTTGTTTAACAAGAAATTGAGATGAAAATTTATTTATGAGCCTAGGGGCAAAATCATAATTTTGCCAATGTATAGGGGCAAAATGGTCAATTTTGCCTAGGTGGATATTATGTTGTAATATGATAATTAAGTGATTAAACGAGTAAATTTTATTGTTATAGATCGAAGAAAATGAGATTCGGACCTAGAATAGGGGAAAAGAGAAAGGTGGGCAAAAAGTCCTTTTCGGCCCTTTCGGCATCGAGGTAAGTTCATGTGCTAACCTTGCAACTACATATGAGTTAATTCGATACTCTAATGTAAAATGGAATGTATGTTTATACTATGAATGTATGAAATTTAGTCGATGAGATGTTAAGAGAACTAAGCCTAAGAGAAATGATAAATGTTCATAGCATGAAATGATGATGGTTAAAGTCTCGAGTAAGACCATATTGGAATATGGCCTCGATGTAAGAGTTTGTATAAGACCATGTCAGGGACATGGCATCGACATGTCAATGGATGTAAAACTCTATTGTGGTATGGTGTCAATGAGAGCTATGTACATGAGACTCAAGAGAGTTATTTAACAAGTTGAGTGGTTCAACGGACATGTGGAATGTATGTGATTGTACCATGAGAAGAGCAAGTATATGTTAGGATTGAATTGATATGAATTCAATGATTGATAAACCCTAGTGGGACAGGTGTAATTGATGCACTTTAGTCGCATGAAATAACCTTACTGATGCATTGTGTGAATGTGAACGAGTATCGTAAAACGTTAAGTAAGGATAGTAGTGTGTGAGGAAGTTCTCAGTGGAACATTTGAAATAGAGATATACGTATGGATTACTATCCATGAATGAGAAATTAAAGGTGAGCTATGTGCTATATCACCTTATTGATATTAAATGATGGGCTGTGTGCGGTACCATCAATTATATTGCTATAGGTGGGTTATATGCGTTACCACCTGAAATATATTAGAAATCAATAGATTGTGTGGTTATAATTCCGAGTAAAGTAGCTGTGTGAATGAATTATAGAAAATGCTTGATGTGTTGTTCTATATGATCTTATGATTATTAGTGCAGGCGTGTATGCTAATTAAACGAGCATTCGGCTTGTGGCATGGTAAGAGTATGGTAAAAGGTAGAACGAGTAAGCTTTAAAGATGATTGAGTAAGTAACCCTGAGTTCGTGAGAAAGGCTCATTATAATAACTTGTAGTCATGTATATTCAATGAATATCAGTGTTTGTTAGTTTATGCAGATGAACTTACTAAGCATTATTGCTTACTCCTCTTCTTTTCTCATCTCTTATAGGTTACTTTAGCTAGCTCGGGTTGAAGATCGTCAGAGATGTTTTCACACTATCGAGTAGACCCTTGGCATGAGGTATCAAGTCCTATTGAGTCATGGCATGTATAGGGCTAGAACTTAAGGTTGATTAAGTTATGGTTAAAGGTGCTTAATTGTGTTGGTCTAAGAGGGCTCATAGTTTAATTGTGTAAGGCCATTAATGATGGCTTGTGTTGTTGTAATTGTATGGGAGGAAAACCTTATTTTCATGAATCAAATGTATAAGTTCATGCATTTTAGTTGATGATTTGAGACTTTATTGGATTAGTATATGTATGCATGCATTTGAGAGTGGTAAGAAGGCATTGTAAATAGCCTCTAAGCGCCCACACGGTTAGACACACGGGTGTGTGTCTAGGCCATGCATACCCTACACCTTATTATTATTAGAAAGAATAGACCATGGGTAAGTCCCACTACTAGTGTGCATGGTAGTGTAAGACACACGGTTTGAGCATGGGCATGTGCCCAAGCCGTATGGATTAAGTTAGTAGCTCCCCACGGTTGGGCGACACGGGCGTGTCAGGGCCGTGTGGACCAAGTCAGTAGCTCCCCACAAGCATTGGACACGGGGATGCCTTAGAGGAACACGGGCGTGCCCCTGGACTAACACGGACGTGTACCTTGGTCGTGGAGCATTTGACAGAATGCTTGAGTTTTATGCACAGTTTGGGGACATGGGCATGTGTGTGTCTACACATGGGCGTGTTTCAACATGCACGGGTGTGTGAACCCAGAATAAAAGAGAAAAATTTAAGAATAGAAAATGTTCGTGATAGTCTCGAGAGCCCTCGAGAATATGAGTGAGACTTCGTAAGTCAAAAACGAAGTTGTAAAGGTGGCTTAAGTGAGTAGTCACAATAAGCCTAGGTGGCGTCATGAGGTTTTAGTACGGTAACGCCTCGAGCCTGGCTCCGGCTTAGAACCCGGGCAAGGGGTGTTACAAATTACACATAATTCCACTATTTACTTATGTTCATATGTTTCATTTCCATTTCACATTTAGTATTATCAATTTTTATTCATAATATCATTTCATTTAATTTCCCCTATTAACATGACTCTGGCTCTGACGAATACACGGATCCAACCAAAGCACACCAGTTTGGCACCCAATGCCTCATCGGATAATTCAAAGTAATAGATTGACACTCAATGTCTCATCGGCCATTCCAAAGTAAGTTGGTACCCAGTACCTAATCGAATTTATCCGAAGTAATAATTTGACACCTAGTGTCTCATCGACTCGAAGTCGAAGTATCCCTAAACTCTTCCAATCCTATGGCATGCCAACTATATTTGACTCAGCCCGATACAGTTAAATAGGGTTTCAATTCACTTTTCAATTGCCACAATTATTCAAATATCACAATTTCACATACATTCAATTCAATAACAATCAATATTCCATGTATCATTATTTCCATGAATTTCGTGTATATTTATTTCAATAACAATTTATAATCATGAATATACACAATTATCATAAAAGTTTCATATACATGAATTTTACATGTCACTAACCAAGTCTTTCCAAATCGGAGAACGGCTACGGATATGACTACATCGTTTTCTTTGTGCCATAACCCAGTTATGGTCTTTTCATTAAAATGTCATAGTCCAGCTATGGTTTTAATTTTAAACATTGCCATGGTCCAACCATGATCTTATCCGTTAATTCATCCTTTGCCACAAACGATGGTACTTAATTTTTGCGTTCCATTTAACCCGAACATTCACTTTAAATTTATTGTATAATAATATTCCATATTTTTAATAAATAATATAAATAAATACATAATATCATCCATCAATTCAATATAATTATCAAAGTTCAACCATACGAACTTACCTGGGCCAATTTGTAAGAGTAGTAGCAATTCGGGAATTAATCCGTTAATTTCTCTTTTCTAGGTTTTTCTTCGGGTTCTTGATCTAAAATATAAATTTTCCATTCATTAACACTTAATTCAATTCTAATTCACTTCACAATTTATGCCTTCAATTTTTAAAATTACACTTTTACCCTAATTTTTTTAGTTTTTACAATTTAGTCCCTAATCAATTTATCATTCAATTAAACTTTTCTTTCTCAATTAACACTTTATTTCATCATTCTAAACTACTACACTACCTTTTAAAATCATAATTTCAGCACCAAACCTTAATTCACAACTTTTTCACAATTTGGTCCTAAAATCATTTTCTATTAAAATCACTTAATAAAATCATCATCTAATGAAATTAAAGCTTCAAATCCATATAAATTCATCATAAACATACATCACTCATTCAAGGTAACTTTTAAAGTCACTCATCAAATCAAAAAACTAATGAATTCAATAGGTGGACTTAATTGTAAAAGTCACAAAACATAAAAATTACTAAGAAAAAGTAAGAATTGAACTTATTTGAAGCTAAAATATGAAATACCAGCTCAAACCCTCTTCAATGGCTGTTTTTGACAGAAAAATTGATGAAGAAAATGTCTAGAAACTATTAAAATAACATTTGGCCATATAAATTTTATTTTAGTTCCAATTGTCCCTAATCACAAAAATATCTTTGATTTTTTTTTCACGTTATACCACCTCAGCCATTTAACATGGTATATTTGTCCTTTTAGTCCTCCTTTATTTACTATTAGGCTATTTAATCACATTAGCAAGTTTTGTACATTTTTCAATTTAGTTCTTTTTAATTAATTGACTATCGAAACGTTAAAATTTTTTGACGAAACTTTACTACTAACTCAATAACACTCCATAAATATTTTTAAAAATATTTACGGCTCAGCTTATGAATTAGAGGTCTCAATACCTCATTTTCAACCCAATTTTTCTAATTAATTCTTTTAATTCACAAAATTCACTAATTTTAAAATATTTCTAATGCCACACTTGACTCATAAATTTTAATTTATTTAAATTTTCAAACTCACTTGTCGGATTTAGTGATCTCGAATCACTATTTTCAACACCACTAAAAATTGGGCTGTTACAGAACGGGTTGGTCCTAGTTAGATAACCGAGTAGCGGGTTGGTAATAGCGAACACCATAACATTATTCATAAAAAAATGCTATAACTTTTTATTATAAGTTATTTATAAAATATAACTTTCTAAAGGTATGGAAAATATATATATTATTTATAAGAATTATTATAAAAGTTTTAGACAATTTATAATTTTTTTTAAAAAAAAAAAGTTGGATAGTACTAGTATGTAGCATATTTCATAACTTCAATCATAAGTAGAATTGGGATGATCCATACTTTGTATATTACATGGAAGAATGAGATCTTGATAACTTTAATGATGCAGCTCAAATTCAGATAATAACCCAACAAGTATGCAGTAGAACAATTAGATAAAATTTCATGTGATGTTTATTTTCCTTTTAAAATTTCATGTGATGTTTATTTTCCTCATTATTTTTATTAGTAATCGTGTTATCAACTATTTTTTAGGCTAACATGACACTTATAATGATTTGATTTTAATTTTGTTACTTATTTAGAAATTATTTTTGTCATAATAATAATATATTAATTAATATATTTAAAATATAAATGATATAATTGTGTACTTACAATTTATACTACCAAATATAACATAAACAATTATGATATAATTACACTTTATCACCAAACACGTTTAAGAGATTAAAATTCTTTATAATAAAAAAAAACTATTTTCATTCAGTTATCTTTTATTATCCAAACAAACTCTTAGTAATTTCAAAAATTATGAGTTAAACATTAGAATATATTACATTTATGTATTACTGTTTAAATTTTAGAATTTTGAAATTCAACCAGTTTGTATGGCGTAAAGAATTTCGAAGCATGCATAGAACAATGGAAATACAAACTTCAGTTTCAAGGGAGATTGGAACCTGAATCACCTAAACAAAACTACCCAAATATGTCAAACATGAAAGTCGAACCCAATTAAACCGGTCTGACATTTCAGCCCACAAAAGTGAAATTATTTCAAACCCGTTACAACCAAACTATTAAACGAGGTCGGCCTGAAGACTACTGTATATGAAAATTCAAGAATAAGTTGTGGATCTGACATTTAGCCTCATGATTTGTGAAACACTGTTGGGCCAAAATATCCAATTCTAAACATCAGCTTTAGAAGATGGGGAAATGCCAAGAGATATGTTTGAAAAGATAGAAAATGCCATGGTTACACGCTTGTTATATTTCCAGGACAGATTCCAAGACATAAACGGTAGGAGTTGAATGGGTATCCGTTTTTATAATTGACCTTCAATTTTTTATCTTAAAAAAGAAATTTTGATGATGACTCAAAGTTAAGAGAATAACTTGATTGAACAACACTTTATTATTCCGTTAGATTTTTGTGTAAAATGTTCTTTCAAGTAGGAACAACATAATTTAAATTTAAATGTTTATAATTTTTTTATCAATTTAAGTTAAAAAAATTTTAAATTGCACCATTAACTTTTCAAAAGAGAATAATTGATATTTTTTTATCGAAATACTAATTAAAACATTAATTTTTATTTATAATATAAGATAAATAATGTAAATGCCAACATGAAAAGTACATGTGAATCATCGCATGCTTATCGCATTCAACATTATTAAAAATTAGTGTTTTATTCATAATTTCCATTAAAAATAATTGATTTTTTTTAAAAGATTAAATATCAAATTTAATTAAAAATAAAGGTTAAATTAATAAAAATATAAATATAAAAATTAAATTTATCATTATGTCATTTTTATAACTAGAGATGTACTCATCAATTTTACCGTTTGAGACTAATTATATTTAAATTGAGTAATATTCAAATAAAACCTTCTTTTAACAATAACAATATTAAAATTTAAACTAAGAAAAAAAAAATACCGACTTCCACTTTTTCCATGCACTTAGCGGATGAAACAACTTCTAACTTACTAGCGCCAGATAGGCATACATAATCAGGCAAAAGAAGAAAAATTCAGAAGTTTAAACGCAAGTGGAACATAAGGAAGCAATAGTTAATAAAGTGGGGGGGGACAAAATTAAAGCGCGTATTGTTGATTAGTTGTAAATAACAAAATTCGGTACACAATCTTCAATTCATCTTTGTCTGTTTCTTTCGCCTTTTAAAAAATGGAATAAAATAAAATAAAGACACTGCGACAGCTAAAGAATCGGATCCAATTTGGTTAAGGAAATGGCTATTTAATAGTATACACTTTTTATATATGGCAAAGTTTGTTTTTTTGACAATATATATATGCCGATATTATTCAACATGATTTTAGGAAGAAATTTGGAAAATAAAATAATATATCAAGTTGTTTTGTCGGTCCTTCCTTGTCAAAAATAATATTCTTCACAAAACTTATGATTACTTCTTTTTTATATTTTTTATATCCATTTTATGGTTCATGTTTGTTATTGTCTCTCCTAACAATATCGTCTCTAAAGTTCGAACTTATATCTTTTTTAAAAATATAATGTGTCTTACCACTACACCCAATTATGAGTATTTATTTTTAACCCCAAATGAGTTTTTTCCCTCCCTCCATCACATGGAATGTTTATGCTTTTCGATTTTTTTATAAAAATAAATCTCACATGTATGTTATATAAATATCAAGTATTTCACATATGTTGTGTAAATATTAATTCAACATTATTTTAAATTTTAATACAAAATAGTATTCCAATTCCACCGTCAAATTAAACCCAACAAAAAATTCTAAATTTTAAGTTGGCTTAAGTACGTTTTGCTTTCATTTAACAACTATTGTTTTATTCATGACATTTTTATTTACATCAAAATATCTATAACCAAAAATACATTGCACTCATCGTCGGGGAGAATATGTGTTGTAAGGCGGTGGACAACGGTTACATGCAGGACTCCTCTGTGGAACCGGGCATACAACTTGAGGTTCAACAAAAGGTGTAACCAGAAGTGCCTCCGGAGGTGTATCCGGAAGTGTGGGCTTGTAGACTTTCTCCTCATCGTCATCATCACCTAAATATGAACCTCGCATTCTCCCCTTAGCAACTGTATCTTCCAAATCGGTAGCGCCATCATCTTCCTTCATGGTCGATTGTTGCGTCGTCCTCATTGCCCATTGTGTATCTGCCACACCCGCATCAATGATTGTGACGATGAGCCACCTCGATAAAACAGTGATGCACGCAGTGTTTGGGTCATTATAGGCATGTAACCATAAGGTGCCCCAAATTTCGGGTACATCGGCATCAACCCGGGCATCGACATCAGCATCAATTAATGCATGGGCATCTCCATCGGTATTGTCTTGGTGGCGGTGCATATGTTGATATCTCTCCCAATATGGGGTTCGACGTCATCATCGGCACGAGGGAGTAGTATACAAGGGATGCTAGTGCCCCAAAGTATGGACCTGTTGGAACAGAAGAACTGGACATGTATGGCGATTGTCTATAGTGCACTAGTGCTTAAAAAAATACATGGGGTTAGTGAATTGAATGGGAAAGGTTGAGAGAATTGACCCGAATGTTTCATAGCAACAACCAGCACAAGATGTGTCGGGGTAGATGACGAACTCGTGGTGCAACAACGTCCCTTCCTACGCTGCTGTGGCAGTCAACGTTGCCTCTTCAACTGAATTTACTTATTCCTCGCCTCCAGTGGTAACAAATACGGCTTGTTAGCTGCTCTAAACCATGTCAAGTAATCATCGATTGTTGCCATGTCTATCGAGAAAATGGTTCAGGACGGGTATAAATTCCATCCTATGATCCCAAGCTTGGATGTGCTCCTTGTGCTTCTCTGCCTAGTCTTCGTTGTTTTTCCCCCATATGTCCACTTGGTGTAGTTCTTTCATGTCTTGCGATGGCGGTGGAATTCGTTGTCTATACTTGAACTACTGTAGAACCCAGTCTAGTTTGTGCATTTCCACCATCACATACAATATTAACAACACTTTCACGTCCTACATCTCCTAATTGTCCAACACTTTCGACGGGATGCAAGATATGATCTCGGGGTTGTTATACAACATCTATTCAAATTGAAAAGCATAAATTGTAAATATTGTTACGTACTGGTTTTTTTAACGAATCATAGTGTAATTTATATAGGTTAAAAAAAGATAAGAAACTAATATCAATTTTCGAGTGTTGATCTAACATTAGCCTAACGTCTTTCAACTCATCGGGCAGTCCGACGTAATTCGGTCCATGGTTCCACCTGTACAAGCAATATATTAGGCGAAACATATAATAAATAAAAATATTTACTGCACAAACTACATACATATTGATAAATGATGCTTACCTCATCACCAACGTGAACATGTATGAGTCAGTAACTCTAGGACATAGAAACAGTATTCACCACCAGGCTCACAATTGCAACAACAGCAAGCAACCACCGATTGACATCTTATCCGATTACGTTGCTCGGTAAAGCTCCCGATATAATGTTGATAACACGGCGACAGATCCTCAACTTAATTTTGCTCGTTTACGAAAGTCCATTAGATATAGAAGCGACTTTACGTGTACTAAATTTCTAGATTTATCGAGCATTAAAATGCCCCCGATTAACCTCATGATGAATACTGAGGTGTACTATTGTATGACCTCCTCTATTGGGTCGTCATGAGGCTTATTGAAAATTTTATCCAACCAATTAATCGATATCCGACCAGTTTCGAATCTGTCCACTTTCCTCGGAACCACCGCTAATCTCGTGATGTCTGGCCCATCCACTAGTAGACCAAGCTGTTATGCTACGTCCTCGAGTGTGATTGTACACTCGCCGCATGGAAAGTGGAAAGTGTGTGTTTCAGGCCTCCATCTTTTTACCAAAGTGTTGATTAATGTGGGATTGAGTTAACAACCCTCTTGCATGTGAGACATTTGTAAGAATCTAGCCTCTTGCAAGTACCCACGAATTTCAAAGATTGGAGGCTGCCCCGTATTATGTATGAACGCCTAGAGCAAACGATCATCCGCCTATTTACAACATAAAAAATTATTTAGATTTATTGAAAATAATTAGCATAATTAAAAATAATGAAAATTTAATAATAACGATTACCATTGCTAATTGGGTGGCCGAAATATGGTTGTTATCGAAGCGAATTAGAGAGGCGTCCATTCTCGAGAAATTGATTTGAACAAATTAAATACGATATTATTAAAAAATAATTATTTTTAAATTAAAATATAAATAAAACTTGAATAAAATGCTTGAGAGAGTTGAGAGATTTTGAGAGAAGGATATGAATGAAAAAAAAAATTAAGGGTATTTATAGGGTTAAAAAAAATTTACCGTTAGGGTTTTAATTTTTTTTACCGTTTAGTGTGACGACAGTCAAAAAGACGTTGAAGTTACCATTGAGGGAAAGTGCGACCAGCTGGGTGGGCTTTCCTACCATTTGTCAGAAAGCGCGCACAACTAGATACGCTTTCAAATTTTTTCTCCTAAAACCAGCCTATTTCCTTAATTAAAATTAAAATCAGCCTAAAGGCCTAAATAACAAATAAATACAACCTAATGGCCTTATTATTTTTCTTTTTTGTAGAACAACGGTTGGATTTTATTATTAAAAAATAGCTCAAAGCTGAAAAGGCCCAAAAACACATAAAGGAACAAAGTCCAACAACTAAACTGGTCCAAACACTCAGATAAACCAAATAAAACAACAAAAAATCAATCCAAATTTAAAAAAGATACAATCAAACTGACAAACCATTAAATAAATAAAAAAGTAAACTACACAACCCAACCACCCAAGCAGATTTTTCATTCCCTAAGCAACTTCAGTTGCTTTCATAGAAGTGCTGAAATAGTCCATAAAATCTGCATAACACATTTCGGAGTTTCTGGAAGGGACTTTTTGGAATCGACAACGACGCTTTAGTGTTTTGCTTAGCTATACCAAACCTAAAAAGACCCAAATAACTCTCCGATCTCGCTACTGATCTACTTTTTTAGTCCCAAACCATTGAATCGTTGACTAAGGTGTCATTAGAAGCTCGATTGTTGTCGATCTACTTTAATTGCCTTATGTGTGTAAAAGGGAACCGCTTCAACAAGATAAGTTTCTACATTTATTTTTAGTCCCTTTGTTGCCAAAAGATGTGCAACACCATTTGCATGTTTTGACACATAATGAAAAACACAGTGTTGATATCGTTCGCTTGTTGTTCTTATGCTA
Organism: Gossypium rotundifolium; assembly: GCA_025506655.1. Lineage (NCBI taxonomy): Eukaryota > Viridiplantae > Streptophyta > Magnoliopsida > Malvales > Malvaceae > Gossypium > Gossypium rotundifolium. The sequence goes on along the minus strand of CP106732.1, from coordinate 116,693,485 downwards.
CAGATATATGCCCCTATTACTGACCTTTCAAATTTCTTTTTTTACACTTTTCGAATCACAACCAGTGAGTCACCTTCGATTTCCACACTTGAAAAACCTAGTTGTAAGCCTGCCTTAGCCACTTGGAAACAAGCCATCGCCTCTACCGCAAACGGTGAAAGTATATTAACTTGTATTATAGTTTTTGAACAAAGAATAATACTTGAATTATCCCGAATAATAATCCCCAAACAAGATTTGTTATTTTGTTGACAAAATCCTGCATCAAAGTTTATTTTATTGAAATGTTCTATGGCAACTTTCAAGACACTATAGGTACTTTACAAACTATCGATTTATCTCACTTACCATCAACTTCCCCTAGATAATGCTTGATGAAATTCACTGTATTTATTGCAGTAGAATGCTATCCGTCATGCAATAACTTATTATGCACAGTCCATATAAACCACATTACACAACAAAACACACGACAAAAGTACAGGGAGTTATTTACAAAGAAAAAACTATTGAATCTAATCTTTCATTAATGTCTAATATTTCTATTTGTCGCATGATCCTTAATTGATGTCATATTTCTTTTGTCTACAGACATTCCTGGAACACATGTTCCATCGTTTCAACACCATTGTGACATCAAGAACAATTTGTTGAACCAATCAATCTCCTGTGATTCAAATTAGCATAAGTAGGTAAAAAATTGTTTGTAATCCTCCAATCAATCTCCTATTGCTTCTCCACTCCAAGCTCAAAAATCCTCATGTGGAACATTAGACAGAGGGATGGCTAAGATTCACCTTGCATTATCTTCTATAAAGGTATAATGTATAACATCCTCCTTCCATTTCCTTGTTTTCAAATCAATTAAATTTACTATTATTTGAATAGAAATTTTCATGTATGAGGGTTTGAATTTTTTCATTTGGGTTCCCAGGTATCCATGCATCCATTCTCACCAAAACCTTAGAGCTTGTACCAATTCTCCAACATAGGTCGTCCTCAAAAATATCTTTAGTGGCCCAAATGATCTTCCAAGTATAAGAATGTAGTTACCTTAGAACTCGACTCCAAAAAATTCGTAGTCGAAAAATATTTTGCCTTGAGAGTCCTTGCTAATAATGAATTTGGATAACTAAACAAATGCCATCCTTGTTTAGCAAGAAAGGCTACATTGAATTTTGATAAAAAAAAATGAAACCCCAAGACTCCATAATCCTTTAACTCACATAAATGTTTCCAATTACACCAATAATTCCATGTTTATTGTTACTTTTACACCACCAAAACTGGCCAATAATACTCTCAATTTCTAAGCACAATGTATTTGATAATAAAAAACATAGCATAGGATAAGTAGGAATGGCTTGGAGGACAAATTTTATAAATACCTCATTTCCATCTTGCGAGAGGTGTCGAATACTCCATTCGCTAATTTTATCTTTCATTCTATCCTTCAAACTTTGAAAAGCCTATCATTTTCTCCTAGCAACAATATCCGGCAGCCCTAAATATTTCTCTGGTTTAGTGGACACCCTTACATTAAGCAGTTGAAAGACCAATTCATTTCTTTCATTCGAGGTGTTAAAGCTAAAAAACGTTGTAGATTTATCAAAATTGATACATTTCCCTAAGATGTCTTTATACTCATTTAGGGTATACTTTAAAACATTAGCACCCTCTCTTGTTACATCCCCAAATAGTATACAATCATCAGCAAACATCAAGTGGGTGATTTGTGGCCCTCTTTGACAAATTCTCGCTCCCTGCACCAAACTCTCCTGATTTGCAAGTCTCATAAGTGTTAAGAGCCTTCTAAATAAAATAATAATAAATAGGGGCTTAAGGGATCCCTGCTGCAAACTCCATTCAGGCTTAAAAGTCTCACCCGATTCCCAATTTATAATGATTGAATAGGACACTTATTTGATAGAGCCTATAATGAGTTCCACCCAAGATTTTGCAAAACTCATTTATAGCACCATCATCTCAATAAAAGGTCATTCTGCCCAATCATAGGCATTGCTCATATCTAGTTTCAAAGCCAATTGCCTTTTTCTCCCTATCATCTTCTTTCTAAAAGTATGCAACACCTCGTAAGCTAGGAGAACATTATCTTTAATAAGTCAACCATGTACAAGAGCAATTTGTGCCTCATCAATGCAAGAGTCTAGGAATTTCTGTAATCAGTTCGCTACCGTCTTCGTAATAATCTTGCATAACATCGAACAAAAACTAATTGGTCGAAAATCTTTCAAACCAATGGGATTTCAGTCTTTAGGATCAAGACAATACTAGTCTTATTTATCATCTCTATTAACGTTCCTCTCTTAAGAATGTCCAAATAGAAATCACTAACATCCTTTCCTATAATGTGCTAATATTTTTTATAAAATAGAGCTAGAAAACTATCATCTCCCAAGGACTTTGTTGGGCCTATAATCTTTAAAGCTTCATACACCTCCTCCGCTTAAAATTCTACCATCAAAGTATTATTCATACAATCGATAACACACCTATTTACCCCTGACAGTAAATTGGATGTGTCCCCAATACCTTTAGTGGAAAATAGATTTGTAAAATAACCCCGCACCATACTCTCTAATTTAGCAACTTCAGTGACCATTCGACCTTTTTCATTCCACAAGCCCCTTATCCTTTTAAAATGTCACCTCTAAGAAGCAAACTTATGGGAAAATGAGGTGTTTTTATCACCTAATTTTAAGCAGTTGGCTCGTGCTCTTTGTTCCAATAACGTATTTCTTTTTCGCCTTGAAATTAAAATACATCTTAACATCAATTATCTTAGTTAACACTTCATTAGTTCTTTCTTGGTTATCTAAATCCTCAAGATGTTGGTTAAGCTTTTCCATCAAAGCACTCATTTTTTATTTTACTTTATTCGCCAAATGTTGAAACCCACCATTTTCGCCTTTAATCTATTAGGTAATGACCAGGCTTTTTAATTTTCACCTCGCAAGAATCCTTCATACACCACCAAGCTTTGAATTTGAAAAGCTTTTACGCCTCCTAAAATCATCATGATCTGTTTGAATTAGTAATGGGTATAGATGTCTCCACTCGACCGTAGCAACACCTTTGTCAAAACACTCCCTTATGTTTGTCTCTGGAAAATTTCATGTTTCCACGTAAACCAAGGCCTTGTGTAGCCTATATCCTTCAATTCATAATCTTTCAACACATTACGAAACTCTTTCATTTGTCGTTCTTCCCTTGGAATGCCTCCTTCTTCTTATGGGAAAACAAAATCTAATTAAAGTCACCACTTACGAGCCAAGGCAGTTTATGAGATTGTTCTAAACTTCTTAGCCTATTCCATGTCTTCTCTCTGTCTCGACTATAAGGAGATTTATAAAATCTCGTCCATTTCCAAGTAGGACTTCCTGGATATTCTTGGGTTTCAACATTAATATGGTCATTTGAATAACTTCGAAGCATCATCGAACAACCTATTTTCCACCCTAAACTTAAACTACCTCTCTATCCTTCAGCCCCTACATCAATACCACATAAATAACCACACTTCATTCTCACATTTTCCATCCTACTAGCAGAAAGTTTTGTCTCCATAAAGAAGACAAGTTGGGGATTATATAATTTAAGCATGTTCTGAAGACGATGAACATTCCTCGAATTTCCCAAACCACGAATGTTTCAGCACATTAGTTTCATAGCGTCCGGTCGGCATGCCCCCTAGCAGCTGCCGATATCTATTAGGCTTGTACATATTCACCATCATCAATGTTAGCCGAATAGGAACTCGATCTTTTCAAACTTAAGTAGGTGGGCTTAAATCGCTTCTTCCCTTCTTCAATTTGAAAAGGGTTGTCCTCTAAATCATGTTCCATAAAGACCAAGCCCAACCCACTAGACAAACCACCTTTAACCAACTCATCTTTTTTGGAAAGTTTTCTAAATTAAATCTTAAGATAGGATTAATTTGTTGCCAATTTTCTAGCCATTTATCCTTTCCATAATTATTCCCTTAATTCCGTCTTGCCAAATTTGCGTCGTAAAGCTCACCCTCCCTTTCTTCCCGCAGCTAGATGTTGCTCCCCATTGACACCTTTCTCGGCGGTGCCCTCAATGACAAATTCCATCCTAGTGGTATTTCTTCACCACCATTATTGAAGCGAACTGGGTAGAAACTATCACCATGACCTAATACACTACAAATGAAACAAAACATAGATAATTTCTCATATTTGAAATTGGCATAAGTATGTCATGTAGGAGAAATTATTAACTTCTTCCTTTTCAAGGGTTTTCGCACGTGTAATTGAACACGAATTCTCATAAATTTCTTCTCACCACCATTCCCCTGCTTTATATCATATTTAATTAAAGTATTGAGAATGTCACCAAACTACTTCCCCATTCTCTCCAAGAAGAAACCTGGTGGTAAGTTATACACTTGAACCTAGAAGTTCGTAAATAGTAAGGGGATTAACAATTGATCTTCCTTTTCTTTTAACCGATGAAGAATCAATAAATGGTTATTAAAAGTCCACGAGGCACCGTTTTCCACTTACTTGATATCAATTTTGTGGAAAAATTTAAACAGGTAGTGCTTATTCTCTAAATCTGAGATTTATACCCCTCCCAAAGAATGCTAAAAGTTTGCCATTATGGTCCGTAAAAGCTGGAAAATGAACCACGCTAGCAGTTAAGCAACATCCCACCAAACATAAATCGTATTTCGATTGTTAGGGGTTCTAATCTCCATTGTTATTCCATCCCACCTCCTCTTCATCGTCAATTCACAGATTTTCCATATCCCTCTCCATATTAAAAACCCAAAAAAACAAAAAGCAAACACTCAAATTGATTTGAACTAATTAATGAAGGAAATAGACTTTTCTGAAAAAAAACCTTAAAAAATAGCATGTCAAAACGACAGACAAGAGCGTGTCAATAGACAAATATTTAAATTTATCATTTAAAATATCTCTTTGTTAGTTTGCTAACAGATCTCAACTTCATTTAATCAAACTTTAGTAATAAATAGATTTTTGTTAATTTTAACTTGCTAAAGGCCTTATTTAGCCGTATATTATGAAAAATATCCTTTTAAGTTTTTAAAGATCGTTACATTTTAATCAACATTTCGTAGTAATTAGATTTTTGTTACATGTATGTAATATGTTTAGGCAATTATTATAATTAATAGACGATATTTAAGTGTAGTTGAAATGTCTAATTACTTGTTAATTTAGGAGAAAGGTTGGAAATTGAGAAAATTAGACGATATTATTAAACTTCCAGTTTTTCTATTTTTACTATGTAAGTACAACGAAATATGATTTCTTATATTTATAAGAAAATATAATTAATAATTTAATATTACACTTACTTTTCAAAATGTCTAAAATGAAAACAAAAATTAAAGTAATTAGTAGGTGACTTAATTATAAGGATAAGATTAAATTAGTCAACTAATTAATTTAGTCCTTATACTATTAAAAATAAAGTTAATTAATCATTAAATTATGGATAAGTTTTTATTTTGGTCATTTAACTAAAAAATTACAATTTGATTATTAAACTATTCAAAAATTTTTTTTAATTCACTAGTATGTTAAAATCAATGTTATATAGCTTTCTATGTTTGCATTGCTTGTACCAATTAAAAGGTTTCTTTCTCTTTCTCTTCCATAATTAAACTATTTTCATGAAACAAATTTAGACGTCACAAATCTACAAATAAAAATTTAAATAACTTTTTTCTCTGATTTTCGACACTTGCCAACAGATTGACTTGGACCTAAAGTATGTTCTTCTACTCATTGATGGGTGTTGATCTATCGTATCAATCGTCGAATCGTCACTTAGAGCTTGCTGACAAAATTTAAAAAAAAAAAAACTTAATAGTCCAATGGCTTAAATAATAACATTTGAATAGTTCAGTGACTTAAATGAAAACTTTCGAATAATTTAATGACCGAATTATAATTTTTTAATTAAATGATCAAAATAAAAATTTACCCATATTTTAATGATTAATGATGTTGTTTACCCTAAATTTTAATAGAATTACCATTTATTGCATATAATGCCAATAATCTCTTAACCTAGTGGCAAAAGTATTATGTTGTAAGTATAAGAGATTAAGTTTAATCCTTAATAATCTCATTCTTTATCGCTGATTATCAAAAAATATTCATTATATAAAATATGGACGTTAAATTATTAGCTTTTAAATAGTAAATGACAATTTTTAAAGAATAAATGTTAATTATGTTATTTTTAATAGTACATAATAAATTGACGTTAAAATTATTAGCTTTTTGAAAAGTAAATGACATTTTAAGGGTAAATGTTAATTATATTATTTTTAATAGTACATAATAAATTGTATTTAATTATAGAAAGATTAATTTGATAAGATGTCTATAATAAAGGTACCTGCAAGAGATTTTCACCGAAAAGAAGTGAGTTTTCTACGCGGCATGGCACGCTACCCAATAGGAGTGAGTAAAACTCGATTTGACTCGAAAAAATCGAAAAAAAAATTCGAATTTCAAGTTAAACGAATCGAATTATTAGAGTTAATCGAGTTATTCGAGTCAACTCGAATTTTTTTTCGAATTTCGAGTTCGAATCGAGTTGAGTTTTCGAATTCGAATAACTCGAATAAATCGAATAATTCGAATATTAAAATAAAATATTTTATATTTTTACCCCAAACTCCCAAACCTTTTTACTTTTTCCTCAAAATTTTTACTCCTTCCCACTTTTCTCCCAAAACTTTTATTCTCCTCCCATCCCAACCCTCCAATCTACCCAAAAATCCATTTCCCACCAAAATTTTACTCTCCCATTTACTTTTTCTCAAAATTTTACTCCAAAAACCCTCAAAACTTTTATTTCCCCAAATTTTTACTCCTCCCACATTTCCCTAAAACTTTTACTCCTTCCCATCCCACTCCCCATCTACCCCAAACCCATCCCCCATTTTTTTTTATATTTTCTTCCAAAATTTTACTCCCTATTTACTTTCCTCAAACTTTTATTCCCAAAACTTATTATTTTCCCTAAACTTTTACTTTTCACCTTTTACCTCAAATAAAAATCAAAATTATCTAAAAAATCACTAAACATAAATAGCAATAATTTTATTTATATCTACTATTTATATTATTAAATTAAATTTTACATTTTATATTATTTATATTATTAAATTGTTTAGTCATATTGAATATTTATATTAAAATTAAATTATTAATTATACCATAAAATATTCGTATTAAAATTTTATATTGGTATCAATTTCATATTTTATCTTTAAAATAACTTTTATTAAAAATCACATTTTACATTTAATATATATTTTAATTCCATTTTAAAATATATAGTGACAAGAATCTAAAGATAATTAAAATAATTGAAATAACTAAGCAAGCAAATAAGCTAACTCAGTATATAAAAGATTAATAAATAAATTATGAGGTGATGAAAGTTAATAAAATTTGATTAAGGTGGACAAATTTTATTACGATGGGTGATAGTGGTTATAAGGACCCAAAATTATTTTTTAAAATTTAACTCGAATAAATATATTCGATTCGAATTTTATCTCACTCGACTCGATTCGAGAAAATTTCAAATCAAATTAGGATGATAAAATGTGATTCGTCAACTCGATTAACTCGAAATTTTTTCATTCGATTCGATTCGATTCGATCGAACGCTCACCCTACTACCCAATATGACTTTTGGACGGGACCCACACATGTTACCGGTGACACTTAATACTAATAATTTCATACATCTAATAATCCCAACAATTGGTACAATCATTTCCGCTCATCCTTACGTGGCATCCTCATATTGGTTTGTCACTTTGCCCAACTTGACCCTACCACATTACCCTTCCAGCTGTCTCACCTGTCCATTTCCAGACAATTAAAAGAAAAAAAAAACCCTGAATTTGTAAATTATTTTAAAAAAAATCAATTCGAAAAATCAACTGTTTAATTGAACTGTAATTAGTGACGTGGCATCAAATCACATGCACTAATTTAGGACGCCCCTATTAAGTGGGGCCCACATCCAGACTGTGCTCATTGTTTCTTTGTTCTATAGTTGATGCTTGTGGACCTCCCAATAGGTTTCATCCAACGGCTATTCCTGACCCATGTGAACGTGGGGCCCTATTTCTTTTACGATCTAGATCAGTCTAAAACCTGTCCGTTATTTTGATCAAGAAGATTCGTTTTCGCTTATTTATACCGTCTCTTCCCACTATTTTCTGTTACCACTTCAACCCCCTCTCAAACAAATAAACATATGAAAGTTATTTTTGGAACAAAATGGATCGTAGAAGTGTGTTTGCTGTTGCTTTGATCTGCATTGTGGTTGCTGGTGTCGGTGGTCAATCACCGAGCGCCGCTCCCACTAAAGCACCCCCGGCTGCGACTACGCCTTCTACTGCACCCGCTACTGCTCCTGTGAGTAAATCTAAGTCACCAGCTCCCATTGCTGCCCCAACTGCTTCACCACTGACTTCTTCACCACCGGCTGCGGCTGTTCCAGCTCCATCAAAATCTGCTCCAGCTTCTTCCCCTCCGACTGCTGCTCCAGTGAGCACTCCACCTGCTCCAGTTCCTGTGAGCCCTCCTCCAACCAAATCGCCACCGGCTGCTGCACCGACAACTCCTCCAGAGAGCTCGGCCTCTCCTCCTGCTCCTGCTGCGGCTCCAACAACTGCCGAGGTTCCTGCACCAGCTCCAAGCAAGAGCAAGAGCAAGAAGAAGTCAAAGAAACACAGTGCTCCCTCTCCTTCACCTGATATGCTTGGACCTCCCGCTCCACCAACTGGCGCTCCAGGACCTAGCCTCGATGCCTCCTCTCCCGGTCCTTCTGTCGCCGCCGATGAGGTACATTCTGCTTTCTTTTCTCAAATTTCAATCATTTCTTTAAGTTAACCGTACAATAAAACAATGCTGTTCCAGATCTGAAATGTTTAGTAGTTACATGGCGTAAGTCTGCAAACTTTACTTTATAGTTAGATTAGTAGACTATGAAAATTAGAGTTTAGAATGTGGATTGAGGATTTCAAATTGAGAACTTGTTTCGTTCAAGTGCGTCTGAGTGACGCGCCTCCGAGGAAGGAGGAGTTCGTTCCTTTAGGTTTTGAGATAAGCAACGGATACGATGGAGCAAAAATAATAATCAGAAGGTTCATATGACATTTTAGTTTAATACATTAAGTTTATATACAACGCATTGAATATCGATGTCAGATCGTTCATACACAAGACATGGTATCAATAATTAGAAGTTTACACCATGCATTTATGTATTTGTTTTCTGATGAAGTTACATATATTTTCTATTTCATTATTTAATTAAATGGAATTCTAAAATAATGCAGAGTAGAGCAGAGAGCATCAAGGGCTTGCAGAAGATAATTGGAGGATTGGCATTAGGATGGGCAGCCATTGGGTTGATCTTCTAGAGAAGAGATCTGGATTCAGTATTTATTATTATTTTTTTATTTCCTCTATGTATCACATTTGATTATCATCATATATTTATTTTACTCCATTTTGCTTCGTTATAAATACTACTACTACTTGCCTTAGTGGTGTGGTTTTTTTTTTTTTTTTTAATCATAGTTTGAGATTTACATCGTGTTTGCCTTTGTAATTCTTTTGCGAAATTAAGTTTGAGAAGGGGACACTTAATTTTTTTAATCATTTTATTTTCCCGTTTGACAGTTTTAGTGGAATCCAATGTATAACCAATGAAATTAGAGTTGGGTAGAGATTGATTGGAGGAATATTTATGAGGCGTGCCGTACGTGGGGATAGATGACCAATGAGTATTGTATGCTTTTGTCTGCGGGTCTCACTTTAAACAAAGCCCCGAAAAATTATTATAGCCACAACCCCCCCAAACTAATAAAATCTCTCCCACCCGGTCCCATTTGTTACAGAAGGAAAGAATCGTCAATCCCATTCCGTTCTTGTCATCCACATCTTTAGGAAATCAAGGAGTCCTGGGGATCTATCTGCTCCCATGCATCTTTTGCCTTGAGAAATCAGACACCTTTTTTTTTTTTTTAATGTTTCTTTTATTTAATTTTCTTTTTTAAGAGAACAAAAGGTTTGTCCAACGATTACAACAATATTCATTAATGGGAAGTGATTATTAATCTCGAAACCAAAAGCAAAAGGGCATTTTTTCAATTGTGAATGCCAAATGGAATTGTTGAGGTTTTTTTGAGAATAATGGAGAGTAGAGCTGGTTTTTGGACTAGTATGTGATTCAGTGCTACAAGATAGAGGAAAAAGATATGAGGTGTGTCGGAATAGTTAGCGAAAGGAATGCTGATGATAACTTGGGAGAATAACAAAGTAACGGCGTGCGATTATGTATAGGTAAGTAGTTTAACAAAGTGACGGGCCTCACAGCGTCCTCAAGAGGATGATTGCATGAGAATGTATATAAGATGATAAGCGCTTCTTACGCCCTTTTTTTTTTTTTTTTTAAATTTGCATCTTCTTACATTCGATTAATTGGGAGTTGGGGGATATATCTTTTTCTAGTTTGTCTCCCATCCATTATATTTATACACATTGTTATCTAATATAATTTTAATCAATTATAGCTTTGACAATTCATACATGGAGCTTCACATTTCTATAGTGATGTTTAATGTATTTGAAAAGGGTTAATATGTACAAAAATATTTGAATTTCGTAATTTATACTTATTTGTTACCTAAATTCTTTTTAACTTAATTAATATTTGAACTTGGAGCTCCTAAGTCAACTTGATATTTTTTTTTTAAATACTTGATTAACATTATTGAAATATGCTAATATTATACTGATGTGGCATTAATGACTAATAACATGGTGACACGTGATAATCTCACATCGACATATGGCAAAATAAAAATATATATATATAAAATTGTCACATGTCAAAATGTGAGACTATCACATGTTACCATGATATTGGTCTTCAATATCATGTTAATGTATTTTAATGGTGTTTGTCAGGTAATTAATAAAAGTATCACGTTGATCGGGATTTTAAATTTAGATATTAAATAAGTCCAAAAAAAGTTTAAATACTAAATGAAAACAAATTGTTAAATGGAAGTAACTCTGTATATATTAATTCATTGGAGAACAATAAATGAAATTTATTAGACATTATCTCAATCTTTTTTTTTTTTTTAGTACCGGTCGGGTATAATAAGATTAAATTTAAATGAAAATGTAAAATAGAAAGAGACAAAGTTGGTAAAACTTAAATCAATTTCAATGTTTGGAAAAAGAAAAGGAAAACAAAATTCATGAAACCTGGGTATCAGCATTATTGAAATCAGCTCTGAATGGTAGGATACGGGATTGCCCTCGAAATCAACGTTATTTCCTAAAAGAAAAACGAAAGCTTGTTTCATCTGAAATCTGACTTTACCTTCTTAGTGCTGAGGATCCATATAATGCAGAAACTGAATGTATCTCTGTTTTTGTTTTTTAGTTTCAGCTGCAAGTCCTCCTTTTTATTTTATTCAGAGAAATGGACTTCCTTATCTTTTAGGAGCCGAAAGCTCCATTGTCTGGAAGCTTATCAACCAATGCCGAAACAGACCCTGCTCCTTTTTATTTTATCTGTAAAATTAATACACAGCACTGACCATATATATTGAATGAGACTGTGGATAGATAGGTTATAGTAGAAATTAAGTATTTTCTTAAACGTAAAGGACAGTCATTAATGAGGATTTGATTATGATTTAATAATGATTAACATTTTTACTAAAACCGGGATTCAATCATAGGAAATAATTACATTTGATGACGCGAGTTAAAATCAGTTCTAAAAAGTCTTTCCTACAAAAAAAAAACATAGCCACATACACAATTTTAACTCTCAAGGGAAAAAAACTTATATAACCTTTTTTAATACCATTTTGTTGTATGCAATTTTATATGTTTAACTTTTATATTTATTATTTGTTAAATATAATTAAAATATATTAATTTATTTAATAATTCAAATATAATAAAAAGAAATTTTCAAATACTATATTCAACATAACTAATCATTTATAATTATTTTAACTAATCATTTATAAGTAATAATTGTAATTTATATTTTAATTATTTTTGAATGCGTAATTATCACAATTTCTACTAAACAATAATTATTTTTAAATGTATAATTATCGCAAATTGTATTTTATGTCAACTTTTTAAATTAGTATTTCTAAATTAAATATTATAATTATTTAAGTGATATTTTGCTACCCTAGCACGTCTCTGTCTGCTCTCTTAGCAAGCTTTTAGTTTTTGTTTCAAGGTTAATTTGTTTGGCTCAGTCGCCTCCTTTTGGAAATTTTCCCATAAGTCTCATAATTGTTTTCCTTGTCAACGCTTTTTCTTCTAGTATCTATGGAAGTCGAATTCGCAGATATTAATCTGGATGAAGAAGAAGAAGCAGTCCTGCAGATACAAACAGATTTAAATTCGGTAAGGAGGTTGAAGCTTTTAATCTGGTAGGTTGCTTTCTTACAGCAAGTATTATTCATTTTCCAGCAATGAAAAGTACCATGGCTAATTTATGGCACCCAGTTAAAGGGGGTGCAAGTTTGTGACCTGGGGGAGAAAAAATTTTTGTTTCAATTTTTCCATGTTATGGATATGGAAAGAGTTTTAAAGGGTCACCCTGGACTTTTAATAATCATTTGCTGTTACTACACAGACTACAAAGGGGAGAGGATCCATTGAAAATTCCTTTACTATTTTCACCTTTTTGGGTACAAATCCATGACGTTCCCATTGGTTATTTTTCTGAAAGTTGGCGATGCAATTGGGAAATTTCATAGGAAGGTTTCTAGAGTATGATGGCTCAATTTTAGGTAAAGGAATCAGAAATTTTTTACGAGTACGTGTTTAATTGGATATTCGACGCCCTCTCAAAAGGAAGAAACAAGTTATGTTCAATAATGTATGCTCTTACGTCAGCTTTAAATATGAAAGATTGACTCTCTTTTCCTTCTTCTGTGGCCGTCTAGGTCATAGTGATCCCTTTTGTGAATCAAAAATGGAGTTAGGGGTAGAAATTAGTGAGATGGGTTGGGATTTATCATTACGTGCGCAATCAAGAAGAGCCCAGGTGATGAATAGCATTTGGCTAAGAGAAGATGGTGAAGTTGTAGGGGTTGCCAATACAACTGATTTTTCTAAAGGGCATGGAAGATGGGATGGAGTCAGAAGATTTGGAATTATTGATCTCATCTTAGGTTTCAATCTAGAAGGTAGAAATGCTTGCCCAAGGATAGAGACAGAAAGGATGATAAAAGGTCAAAGTTAAACGGTGATGGATCATGATTTGAGAATGAGGTGGTTGTAGGGGAATAGGGGAAGAAAAGAGCTAGAGGAGACATTGAAGAAAGTAATAATTAGGAAGATAGATACAGGAAATTGTTAGTCGAAAATCATCAATTATCGGCGGCTGCCAGGAGGCAAGTGTAACACCTCTAACCCATTTTCGTCGCCAAAACAAGGTTACGAGGCATTATCGAAGAGTACATAACACTTACAGATAATTTGAAATCATTATCTTTACACAAATAGAACACTTGAGGTGTACAAGTCTATAATTATGAATAAACACATTTATCAAACATATTCCATGTTTTTATATATCACAATCTCATATTTTCATATATCAAGTACCACCATTTTCTCGTATTTCAGACAAATACTTGTAACAATTCATAGACACACAATTCACTAACTCTTCCTGCCAATCACAATTTAAATTGACAAATCACTTATTGAGGTCCAATTTTAATGTTCACTAAAATCTATCATATAAATTTAGATGTACGTATCCACCAATAGATTCCATGTACCGATATTATCATCTCGAATTTCCACATGCATTTACTTTCCACATTATGAACTCAAATAACATATACAAGATATACCAATGTATTTCAAGTACGGTTTCATAATATTTCGTTTCAAATTTTAGATTATTTCATATTAAAACTTTTCTCATTAACTCATTTGGAATACCAATTCATACGGATAATACACTCAAGGGTGTACAAATATATAATCACAAATGAACTCATTCATCAACCAAGTTCTGTGTTCGTGTCTCATCAACTCGTATTTCTTTATATCACATAATTCCATATAACACTTACCAAACTTTGTCAGATTAGTGAATGTCTTATAGAATTGGTCTGCTTACACAAGCTATCGATCATGACAAGCTACACGGTGTTGCTCGGTGCCACATTTCACAACTCAGTATGGGAAATGCCATACCTACGTTTCTTAACTCAGTATGGTTAATACCATACTTACGTTTCACACTTTGCCATGGATCACCCATTGTCTTATCTGTCAATATATCACTTTTCACTAGAATGCCATAGCCCAGCTATGGTCTTACATCTTAAACACGTATCACACCAATGCCATATTCCAGATATGGTCTTACACAGAAATCATTTGTCACTTACAGCCGAAGCTACTACTATTCACTGATCAGGTAGCTAGAGCTACCACTTTTCACTGATCAGGTAGCCAGAGCTACCACTTTTCACTGATCAGGTAGCTGGAGCTACCACTTTTCACTTTCACTTATCCTTGATCAGATAAGTGTAGCCGAAGCTATCACTTATCACTTGTTGCCATGGTTCAACCATAGTATTTTCCGTCAATCCATCTTGTCACTGAACTAAAGTGATCAATTTGATCGCTTATTCAATTTTCATGCTTTTACATTATTCACGATTTTATCATCATTACATATAAAATAACACATCATGAAGTTCATAAAATTAACAAATGATCACTAAAATTTATCCATATAAACTCACAAGTTCAATTTTTGTATTATAACGATAATCATAATTTCATAATAAATATTCCAAATAAAATATTGTATCGTTTCTAATTCAACATTTATCAATTATAATCGAACATGTGATCAATTTATACACAAGCCGTTCATATATTATTTTTCCTCCTCCTCCTCTCCATCCACATTCTTTGTATAAACAACACACTTGTAAGTAACATTATCTATAATTTTCACTATTTACTCATGTGAATATTCAAGCTATCCATCCGTATCATAGTCACTAAATTATTTTTATCTTGAGCTAAAGAACTTCAAATTAAGATCCGTTAATTTTATTTGAAACTAGACTCACATATCTTATTACTTTAATTTTTTCAGAATTTTTTTTCAATTAGTACAGTTTATTAGTTAAGTTCTCCCCTGTTACACAGTCCAGCGGCTCTGACCTCTCTTCACTAAAAATCAATTATCTCATAGTAAATTTTCATATAGTGTTTCTAATTATTTCTAATGAAAATAGACTCACACTAGGAATACAAACATATAAATTATAACTCATAATGATTTTTGGACAATTTTTAGTGAATTTCTAAAGTGAGAACAGGGGATCACGAAGTTATTCTAAACCAGTCTTACAAAAATTTAAATATCTCAATATGTAGACTTTCTTTGCTTTCTCTGTTTATTTTATATGAAAATAGACTCAACAAGATTTAATTCTATATCTCACTCAACTTCTGATTCAATTTCTACCATTTTTAGTGATTTTTCAAAGTTAGACAACTGCTGCTGTCCAAAACTGCTTTAGTGTAATATATTGATTTCTATTTTGTCCCAAATTCCACAATTCATACAATTCAATCTTTGCTCAATTAACTCCTCAATTGAGCTAATTTTATCATTTAATACTTTTCTCTATCATTTTAAACTACTTCATAACCTTTAAAAATCATAATTTTAACATTAGGCCTTAATTTCAACTCTTTCACAATTAGATCCTAAAACTAATTTCCATCAATTTCACTTGATAGAATCATCATATAACAAAATTAAAGCTTCAACTCAATATTTATTCATCATATTCTTCCAGCACTAATGCACATCAACTTTAAAAATTAGCCATAGAATCAAAAACTAATGAATTAATAAGTTGGACCCAATTGTAAAAATCTAAAAACATAGAAATTTAGAGGAGAAAGCAAGAATTAAACTTACATGAAGCTTGAGTATGAAAACCAGCTTGAACTCTCTCCCATGGCTATTTTTCAGTTGAAGAAAATGAAGAGATTAAAGAGAATTCTTGATATTCCAATTTGGTCCCCTTTTTATTTAGCTAATTTTGGCAAATTTTCAATTTTGCCCTTATTTCAACCATTTCGTGATTTTTCTCAGCTATTGCCGCCCAAAATATCTCCTTTGGGCTTTTTGCACTTTAGGTCCTTCCTCATTTAAAAATTAAGCTATTTAATCCTTCTAGCAACTTTTACATTTTTTTCAATTTAGTACTTTTTATTTAATTAAAAACCCAAACGTCAAAATTTTCTAACGAAATTTTAATACTACTTCATTGGCATTCCGTAAATATTTATAAAAATATTTATGACTCGGTTTATAACACCGAGATCTCGATACCTCTTTTTCTCAATTTCTTGACCAAATAAATCCTTATAAAACACAATTTACTATTTCAAAAATCTTTTAAAAGCTACATTTGGCTCGTAAATATTAAATAATACAATCTATGAGTTCATTTGTCAGATTTAATGGTCTCGAACCACTATGTTTGACATCACTGAAATTTGAGCTATTACAACAAGCTGACCGGTCGTAATGAAAATACTAAGTTGGAACGTCCAAGGTCTGGGGAATCCTCGAGCAGTTCAAAGACTTCGGCATTCGCTGAAGTTACATAACCCCTAAATAGTCTTCTTTATGGAGACAAAAATTAACAAGTTCAAGATGGAGAAAGTTAGACAAAGATGTGGATATCAGTCTGGTATAGATGTTGATTCTATGGGCTCGAGAGGCGGACTTAGCTTAGCATGGCGTGGGGATGTTAGCATAGTTTTACAAAGCTTTTCTCATCATCATATTGATGTAATTATTGAAGAAGATGGAGGGAAGAAGTGGAGATTAACAGGGTTTTATGGATCTCCGTACATAAATGATAAAGAGGAAGCCTAGAATCTGTTAAGAAGACTACGTAATCAAGGTGAGTATCCATGGTTGGTTTGTGGTGATTTTAATGAAATATTATATGGTTTTGAGAAGAAAGGAGGCTTGCCTAGAGATGAAAGAAAAATGGAAGAATTTCGACAAGTGTTAGATGATTGTTAGTTGGCAGATCTGGGTTACTCAGGGAACTGGTTTACTTGGGAGAGAGGTAATTCTACTGAAAACAAACATTCAAGAAAGGCTCGATAAAGGAGTTAGTACAGAGTGGAGATCATTATTCTCAGATTTTATAATTCAACATCTTCCACATTCTTTCTCAGATCACTGCCCACTTCTTATAAATACAGAGTATAAAGTTAGACGGCAACAGGGAAAAAGTTTTATGTTCGAAGCTTGGTGGGTCCTAGAAGATACTTTTTTTGAGGAAGTTAGAATGAGCTGGGGTGTTTCTTCAGGAGATCTTTTGAACAAGCTGGAAATTCTAAAAGGAGATTTGACGAGATGGGCGAACCAGATTCGACGAAATAGAAAACTGAAAAAAGAGATTCTAACTGCTAAATTGGAAACTCTACTTGAAGTGGACAGAGACGATGAAAATCTGGTAGAAATTATTGATACAAAGATACATTTGAATATGGAAATTGATAAGGATGAAAGCTACTAAGAGCAGAGGGCTAGAATAAATTGGCTGAAACTTAGTGATAGGAACACATCTTTTTTTCACAAGCAAGCGACTCAAAGAAAGAAACGGAATTTAATTCAGAAACTGCAATTTGATGATGGAAGGGAAATGGAGAGTAAGGAAATGGAGGAGATTGTACGATCATATTTTGTAAAGCTATTTTCTGTTAGAAATCAATTTAATACTGATAGAATATTATCAGGAATTGAAGCATACGCTTCGTAAGTAGATAATTTTAAATTGAAGGCTAGATTCATAAAAGATGAGATATGGACAGCGTTAACGGAAATGGGTCATACAAAAGCCCTAGGGGAGGACAGATTACCAGCCATATTTTACCAAAAATGTTGGTCGATCATTGGGGAAGATGTCTCAAACTACTGCCTTCAACAGTTGAACAACGGTATGGACTTATGCTCGATTAATAAGACAAATAGTGTGTTGTTACCGAAAGTTCAATCCTTCTAATATTTCTCAATTTAGGCCTATTAGTTTATGCAATGTGATTTATAAATTAATAGCTAAAGTTATAGCTAATCGGCTTCGAGTAGTGATTCATAAATGCATTGATTCAGCGCAAAGTGCCTTTGTTCCAGGGAGGTTGATCACTGATAATGTGCTTCTTGCTTATGAAATTCTACACACTTTAAAAAATAAGAAGGCTGGGAGAAAAGGGCTCATGGCAGTGAAGTTAGATATGAGTAAGGCTTATAATAAGGTTGATTGGAATTTTGTAGAGAGGGTAATGAAAAAGATGGGCTTTGATATGGGATGGGTTGACATGGTATTGAAATGTTTATCTTCAGTTTCTTATTCTGTGATTTTCAATGGAATTGCAATTGAAAGTTTCCTTCCATTTAGAGGTCTTAGACAATGGGATCCTTTAAGCCCCTTTTTATTCTTATTTTGTGGGGAAAGACTCTCGAGTTTGATGAGGTTGGCGAAAGTAGGAAACATTCTTAAAGGGGTCAAATCTAGTCGCAGTTGACCAGCTATTTCTCACTTACTGTTCGCAGATGACTATATTCTGTTTGCAGAAGCTACAGAAAGAGGTGCGATTTCTTTGAAACAGATTTTGATGGAGTATGAGACGAATTTAGGTCAATGTGTTAATTACGATAAATCAACTGTTTTCTTTAGCACCAACACTCAAGAAAGGGAAAGGATTGCAGTTTCACAGGTTCTGGATGTTAGGAGATCAAATGACATTGAAAGGTATCTAGGGCTCCCTAGTATGGTGGAAAGGAAGAAGCGATCATCTTTTTAAAACTTGAAAGATCGATTTAAATAAAGAATAGACAACTGGAGTATTTGGTTTTTATCATAAGGGGGAAAAAAGTCTTTATTAAAGCTGTTCTTCAAGCTATTCCTACTTTCTTGATGGCATGCTTTTTACTCCCTAAAACTCTTTGCACAGATTTAGAAGGAATAATAGCAAAGTTCTGGTGGCAAAAAAGTCGAAATAGAAAAGGCATCCATTGGTGCGCTTGGAAAGATTTATGTCTTTTAAAGGAAGATGGTGGCTTTGGCTTTCGAAATCTTGTGAATTTTAATGTTGCGTTACTAGCAAAAACAGGTTGGCGTCTTATTAATTATCCAAATTCGTTATTAGCGCGAGTGTTAAAAGAAAAATATTATCCTAACTCAAATTTTTCTGAATCTCGGTTAAGAAATTTACCTTTACTTACCTGGAGAAGTGTTTGGGCTGCGAGAGGGCTTCTCGATAAAGGAATGTGCTGGAGAGTTGAGAAGGGGGATAAAATTTCCATTTGGGATGATTTGTGGATTTCGGGAAAGGAGGCAGATAGAATTCTGAATCAAAACAGCAATGAAAACATTAAGTTAGTGTCGAATCTAATTGATGCCACTAGTAGAAGATGGAAATCAGAGATGATAAGAAATACCTTTATAGGTGATATAGTGGAAAAAATTTTGCAGGTCCCTCTTACGGAGATAGCTCATAAAGATTTACAAGTATGGTGGGGAATTGACAGGGGAATTCTCCTTTACGAGTGCCTATAAACTATTACAAGATTCTAGCCAAGATCCTAATGATATTAATTTACAAACTGTGACAAATAACTTCTACAAGAAACTTTGGAAACTGGATATCCCAAAAAAATTTAGATTACAATATGGAGAGTATCTTGGAATCTTTTCCCGTCTTTGGTGAATCTCAAGATCAAGAGGGTGGTCACAGATGTTCAATACCCTAGATGTCGCCAAGCAGAGAAAGATGGATGCCATATTTTTCAACAATGGCCTGTAACAATCGAGGTTTGGAATCAGTTACAGTTAAACTGGGTGTTAAATCACAATGATCTAAATATGTGGGACTGGCTTACATGGATTTTGAGAAAGGATGCAATGAATTTATTCGATTCTTCTGTTGTGGACTTTGGTTCATCTGGTTCAGCAGAAATTCGTTACTATATGAAAAGAATCCTTTAACAGGTGCAGAAATAGTAAGAAGGACTAATAGTTACGTTTCGAAATTGGACGCAATAAGAGGAGGAAACAGTAGACCTTAATTTACTGAAAGATCTCTTCAAATACACAGTAAGGGTAGAGCAATGGTTCAAT
This sequence comes from Gossypium rotundifolium, assembly GCA_025506655.1. NCBI lineage: Eukaryota > Viridiplantae > Streptophyta > Magnoliopsida > Malvales > Malvaceae > Gossypium > Gossypium rotundifolium. The sequence continues at coordinate 116,673,183 of CP106732.1, read as the reverse complement.
TTGACGCGGCCTTTGACGGATAGGCACTCAATTCGGCTACTGGTCTACTAGTTCGAAGTGAGAAGGGGGAGATTTTGGATTTGAAGGCAGTCATCCACTCCAATATCGCAACCCCATTCATGGCGGAGGCATATGCAGGGTTGGAAGCAACAAAGTTAGGAGTCATGATGAATTTAAGCAAAGTGATGATTATAGGAGACTCAAAAATAGTTATCAAGAAATATCAGAGTAAAAATATAGACAAATCGGTCATCAGAGCTATTATCAGAGACATTCACAGCCATTCAAGAAGATATCAAGAGATCAAGTTTGCTTTTATTCCTAAATCGGAGAATCGTTATGCTCACACTATTGTGAAAGATGATTTAAGAAGAGACGAGAGTTATTACCTGGTAGGGGTTTCCATAATCGCATTCGTCAAGTGGTGGATCTTAATTAGCAAAGTATTTAGAAAATTTGGAAGAAGGAAATGGAAGGGGATGAGAAGATGTGGTAGACCTTAAGGGGACGAGAAGTTATGGTAGAAGCTTACTCGGCACAAACGAAGGCTAAAAGAAAGAGTTGAAGGGGATGAAAATGAAATCGAAAAGGGTAGGTGAAAAAAATGAAAAAAGGCTGAAAGAGAGAGTTGAAGGGGTGAGAATGGATTCGTAAAGGCAGGTGAAGAAACGAAAAGGAGATTTGAAAGAAATGGGGGTGTTTCAAATTGGTAGCAGATATTAATTATTGCCTGGGGAAACTGCTATCTTTAATGCTGGGTCGGCAGATTTGAAAGGTCACTGAGCTGAGGGATCCAACTGTTTCTGATTAGACTGGATTTAAAGTTGATTTTTAGTTTCTATTTAGTTAGATTTGGTCCCAGACGAATGTTTTCTTTGTTTAGTTCTGTTAGGCTTTTTAATGGCTTTGTTTCATTTTGTTTCTTTCTCTGTTTTCGCTTGGGCTAAAGCCCAAATGAGTTTGCTTCTTTGTTTCTCTTTTATTAATAAAAAGTCCAGTCAGATTTTATTAAAAAAATATTATAATTATTTTTAAATGCCAATTTAGTAATATGATGAAAAATATAGGTATTTTTGTCGATTCAAACATTTTTCCAAATCCATGCTTTTATATATACTAGTTTTTAATAGCACATGCGTTGCATATGATTTTACGTGTTTAATATTTAATTAATTTTTAAAATTTTATATTTTAACTGTAGTAATTAGCATACATAATTTTTCTTATTTGAATTATTTAATATAATTAAAAGATATTAACTTATTAATTCAAATATTATAATAAGAAAATTTTCAAATCATAGTTGAAATATTTTTAATATATTCAACATAGTTGTACGTGAAGTAATTAATGCAAGTTATATTATTAAAAATAATTAATTAACATAATTAACTCTAATAATAGTTAAGTTACAATTAATATGCTTAAAATTTTATTTGAGTAATAACTGAATTTACATTAATAAAATTGGTACAAATTAAAAAAAAAGTAGCACGACTTTTTTTATATAAAAATATTTTATTTAGTAATTTTAATTTTAATTACTGTAAATTTTTTTCTATATTTTATGCTTAGAGTTTATAACACTCCTAACCCGTATCGGTCGTTGGAACAGGGTTACAGAGCATTACCGGAGTTTACAGAACAATTACAGATAATTCGTGTCACTTACTATTCATTTCCGAAACTAATCATATTGTCTCTTGAATGGACTCTCGAGGTCCAATTTAAACATTAGAAACAAGTTGGGACTAAATTGGAATCTTAGAAATTTTTTCGCAAAATTTCAAAATTTTTATTATATACAGAGGTCACACGCCCATGTGAGTAGGCCATGTGGCTCACACGGCCAAGTGACATGCCCATGTCTCAAGCCGTGTGGACATTCGATATGAGGCACACAGCCGTGTCCTAACCCGTATCCCAACCCGTGTCCTTACCCGTGTAACTCTCTGACTTGTTCCACAAGGCCTGCCACACGCCCGTGTGCTAGGCCGAGTGATTAATTTAATTTTCAGAAATTAGGTGCAGGTTTCACACTGCCAAGACACACGCCCGTGTTCTAGGCCATGTATCACACACAGCTGAGATATATGCCCGTGTGCCTAATTCTGAGCATTTTGTTTCTAAATTTTAATATGCAGGGACACACGACCAAACCACATGCCCATGTGTCAAGCCGTGTGTCACACACGGTCAAGACACACACCCGTGTGTCTACCCGTGTGGAAAAAATAAAGCCATTTCCTAACTTTATTTCTCACCCAAATTTGCCAACAACCTACACGAATACTTGCAAACATATACCAACCAATTTAAGCAATATAACCAAGCCAACTCCAACATCTAACTTGATATATCATTACATGTATTCATGTTTATAATCTTACCTTTTATAACATTCATGTTTAACATAACTTACTCAAACCATACTAAACACATATGTAATTACCATGATATAACTTATAAAGATACAAATTCAAATCATCACTAGCCATTCCAATAGCTAGATTACAAGCTATCATTTACAAGCTAACAATTGGTCAAGTTAACCTATACATGCCATTATACCAAAATAAGTTTATTGTTTATACCAAAACGAGCTAGTAGATAGTGTGATGATACTCCAACTGATCTCCAACCTTTGCGAGCTTCCGAGCACTATAAAATAGAGAAAAGTAAACCTAGTAAACATTTAATGCTTAGTAAGTTCGTATAATAGGAATAAAACTTACCAATCATATTCAATTAAATAAGCATAATAATAACATGCTTCCCAACAAATTGGCAATTTGCCTAATCACATACATTTAATTAAGCAAGTTAGTCACATAATTCACATGTACATCAAATAAACATGGATGAGCTCAACATGTTTCACACTTCCAGGTATTTTAGAAGCAATAAAGACATAATTCTTTTAAATCTCATAATTTCTCATGTCGAGAGTTTTATCCGTTGAATTATTGAAATAACGATGGATACTTAGATAGTACACACAAGGTGTACAAAATTGTAAACCGTCAACTCATAATCAATGGGTACCCATTAGGGCACATAATTAGGGAGCACACTCTCGAGCCACATATCAGGATGTTCAGATGAGCCATATAACAGGACACTTATCCGGGCTAAACAGGAAACTCATAAGAGTTTTAATCAGGGAGCTCATAGAGTTTTACAGGTAACTCTGAAGAGTTATTATCAAGGAGCACCGGATAAGGTAACAGAGAGTTCAAGCGAGCCATGTCAGGAAGCTCACGTAGAGCTGCGTTTGTGTCCGCATTATATGCTGGATCACAACCGATCGAATCATGTAATAGGACGCTCACAAAGAGTTGCGGTAATGTGCAATACATGCAAAATCACTACCGATCAAGATGCTTGCAAGAGCTATATAACAAAATGCTCGAGAGAGATTTTAACAGGATTGCTCGTCCGAGCTATATTCTGTCCGCAACATATGCAAGACTACATTCAATACGGGAAATCATGTATCCATCGAAATTTATTATTCAACCGAACTTATCATTTATCAAGTAGTATTGGGCATATGATTAATTTCATACATTAAACATCTATATAATTCATCCAAAAACATCATTCAATTTCAAACATATTAATATGCATAATTAAGTTACACGAACTTACCTCGACACTTGTTCGTATTTAAAAGTCTACTAATCCGACACCTTTTCTTTTCCTCGATCTAACTTCAAATTTGAGTTATCCGAATCTATATAAATGAATTTAATCATCAATTTAATACAATTCATATTAAATTTACACCCTAGGAAAAATTACCATTTTGCCACTATACTTTTCATAAATTCCAATTTCGTCCCTAGGCTCGGAAAATGAAATTCATGAAATTTAATCCTTATTCCAAGCCTAATCAAAATTTTCATATAACATTTTCAGCACATGTATTTCACAAAATTTAGAATTTTTCCATAACTTTTACATCTTTTCAATTTAGTCCCTAAATCACAATTTCATGAAAATTTACTTTATAAAAGTTGTTTATCTATCAATAACCTTTCAGTTTTTACCATAAATTTTAAAATTTCAGCATATTCATCCATGGAAAAAATTATTCTTTGATATCTTTGCAAATTAATCTCCAAAATAGATAGATTAAGCTACACCGATCTCAAAAATATAAAAATTACTAAAAACGAGATAAGAAAACATACCTAATTAAGCTTGATTAGTTTCCTTTCTCTCTCCTAGGGTTTCCATAGAATTTTGAGGATGAAGATGATATAAAATGATGTTATTTGATATTGATTTTATTTATCATCTTTAATTTTTCAACTTTTCAATTTCATCCTTTTCTTTTTCTAATTTTCCATGGATGATTCATCAAAAATATCTACTAAATTTTCTTCAATGGTCTAATTACCATATAAGGACCTCAATTTTTGAATTCCATAGCTATTTGATACTTATAGCTACTAGAACTCAACTTTTGCATTTTATGCAATTCAGTCCTTTCCATAATTAAACACATAATCGGTAAAATTTTCTTATCAAAATTTTCATATAACATTCCTATCATAATGCAGACGATGAAATAATATTGAAATAAATATTTTTTCTGGTTCAGATTTGTGGTCCCGAAACTACTATTCCGATTTCACTGAAAATAGGCTGTTACATTATTCAAGTAATATCTCTATTTTAAAATTAGCACCAATTTTTTACTAATAATTGTGAATTAAAATTATAATTATCTTTAAATTTGTAATTATCAAAACTTCTATGAAATTATAGTTATTTTTAAAAGTATACTTATCACAACTTCCATTTTACTTCAAGTGTTCTTTTAAAGGTAAATTTAATAATATGATAAAAATAAAAGAGATTCTTGTCATTTCAAATTTTTTTCCAAATTCATGGTTATATATATATATAGAGAGAGAATATTATACATGTTTGGTTTAATAGGAACATTATCTTTTAATACCAAAATAAAAATAAATTAATTTCACCTAATAATTCTTAGTGAATGTTTGACTTGTTTTCAATAAAAGAAAATATTTTTTAAAATTTATTTTGAAAATGTCTTTTTTTACTAGAGTTTTAATCATTCTTACAATTTCAAGTTTAAATTTATATTAATTATTTTTATATTATGTAAATTATTTTAATACTTACGTGATAAATACATTTTCGTTTGTGTTTTTTAAAGGAAGATTTTGTTTGTGTTAAAACACTGTATAATTAAACGAGACATAAGTTCAATGTAATTAATTTAGTTTCTTTAATTTCATCTAAGTCCAAAAGATATTTGAATTTTATCTTTTCTTATATTAATTAATTCTGGTGATGAGGGTTGGGGTGGAGCGAATTTGTTTTTTGAGAAGTCGAATTAAATTGTTAATTTTATGATAATAAAATATAATTTTACTATTTTAATAATTTATATCTTCATAATTTTTAAAAACTAAATAAAAATTTATTATTTTAAAGAGTCAAAGTACAATTTTATAATTACAAAGTTAAAATTTTATAAATTATTAAAAAACATAAATAAAAATTTTTCACAACCCTTTGGCTTGGGCAGTTGTGAGGGTATAAAATTTAGAGTTAAATGTTGCATTTCAAATACTTATCATGCCAACAATTGAATGTTTATCAACTAGTGTAAAATTGTTTTATTTTATGTACTTATGGGAGAAAGTTTGATTTTAAATTATATTTTAAAGATACATGTCATTATATCTTAATTCTAGTGAAATTTTTACAAGTATAATATAATTTATAAAAGGATATATACAAGTACTTGTGGAGACAAATATTTATTTTTAATACTTAATATTTGAAACAGGCAATCTCGAATAGATGATTCATCGACTCGCCACCATCACACCGAGGGCATAGTCTGCTATTGACCACCTACGAGCATACATATTCACCTTAGTTGCTAAGTAATTCCATGAAATCTTCCATATGAAGATTTTGATTTTTATGGGAAGTTCAACCCTCCAGAGTTTCCTGTAAAAGTTTCTATAGTTGTTTTGTAAAGCATAAGCTATAGGATCTGAGCTCTGTAATAGTTTATAGGAACTCCTTACAGAAAAACTCCTGACGATTCTTTACTCCACGCCATAAAATCTTCATGGGGTTGCAACGACAATGGTATACTGAGGATCAAGCTTGCTACATCTTCTGGGAAGGTATTGACAATCAGCTCTTTATTCCATTCTCTTTTATTATTGCAAATGAGGTCTGCTACTTTGTCGCATTGCAAATTATCAAAACCGGATAATAATCTGCCATTAATGTAATTCGGAATCCAAATATCATTATGAATTGAAATATACGAACCCGTACCAACCTTCCAGATTAGCCCTTTTCTAAAGTACCCTTAGTTGCCCAGATACTCCGCCACACATAAGAACACGAATTCCCCAAGCTCAAATTTAAAAAATTAACTTCTGGAAAATATTTTGCTTTGAACACTCGTGCTACCAGTGAGTTCGGAAAATTCAAAAATCGCCACCCTTGTTTTGCTAAAAGAGAAATATTAAAATGAGTCATTTTCCTGAAACCTAGCCCCCTCATCCTTTGGTCTGCATAAAAACCTCCATTGGCACCAATGTATACCACGTTGACCCGGACCCTTTTGCCACCAAAATTTTGCGAGTAGAGACTCAATTTTTTCACAAAGAGCTTTAGGAAAAAGAAAACAGGACATAGCAAAAGTAGGAATTGCCTGCAATATAGACTTGATGAAAATTTCTTTTCCCCCTTGAGATAATGACCTAGAACTCCAACCTCGATTCGTGAAGTGATTCTATCCACCAAATTTCGAACGCTTCTTTTTCCGCCTACCTACCATATTAGGAAGACTCAAATATTTTTCTGGATTTGACGAATATCTGACACCTAGCAATGACGAGACTGTATCTTTTGCCTCTACACTAGTATTTGAACTATAAAAAGCTATGGATTTGTCAAAGTTAACACATTGCCCGGAGCACTTTCATAAACCCTCAAAATGTCTTTTAAAACCCTTGCTCCTCCCTCTCTGCTTCTCCAATATCATACAATCATTAGCAAATAGAATGTGTGAAATTTCTGGCCCCCTCCTACTAGCTTTCGCCCCTTTAATCAAACCTCTCTTCTTCGTTGATCTCAACAAGGCAGAAAGCCCCTCACTACAAATAAGAAAAAGAAAAGGGCTGAGTGGATTACCTTGCCTTAATCCCTTCGACGGTTTAAAAACTCTGCCTCTGTTTCCGTTAACACTAACTATGTATGAGACACTATTGATGCATTTCATTATCAGTTCTACCCAACCCCTTGCAAACCCCATTTTGAACATTACTGCTTTGATAAAATCCCACTCCACCCTGTCATATGCTTTGCTCATATCCAGTTTTACTGCCATATAACCCTTCTTCCCTATTCTCTTCTGCCTGAACGTATGTAAAATTTCATAACCCAGGAGTATATTATCTGATATCAACCGACCAGGAACAAAAGCACTTTGAACCTCATCAATACAAATCCCCATTACATCCTGCATTCTGTTGGCAATTGTTTTTGCCACAATTTTGTACAGAACAGAACAAAGGCTTATCGGCTTAAAATTAATGAGAGATGTCGGTTTTTGAATTTTAGGAATAAGCACAATATTAGTAGTATTGGTTGAATCAATATCTAATCCTTCATTCAACACTCCTAAACAATACTCCAATACCTCCTTTCCAACGATGTGCCAGTAGTTTTGGAAAACATTGCTGGAAATCCATCTCGTTCGGGTGCCTTCGTGGGTCCCATCCCCTTCAAAGCCAATTGAACTTCTTCTTCCCTAAAGGGAGATAGTAGCCTTTCATTTACCTCATTAGAAATGCTTTACTATGCCCTCAAATGTCACTTTTTTTTGAATTTTACTAACATATCAAATAATTTCTTTAAAATTTAGATGATTCTATTTTATTATTTTCATTGACGGAGAAATAGGAATAGCATTCATGTGGAAAAAGAGAAGAAAAGTTGAACCCAAAAATTCAAAACCATTTGCCAACACAATAATAAAACCTGGTATCTTTAATGATTTCTCTACCTCTTCAAAAGTTGCAAGTCCTACCCTCTTTATTTCACAATCAGTGCCCTTGTCAGCTTCCCTAACCATTTTATATTGTTTACTTAATTTTCAGTAGAATATTAAACAGGACCTGCTTTTTGTAAGGCTTTGTTAATTTTTTATGGTGGTGAACCCAATTCTCACATGGATGTGTAGTGCTAATCATGTGAAAGAGATGCATACGGGTTCGACATCTACACATTTTAGTTCCCTTCAATTTTTTTTTTTTTGTCGTACCAAACTATTCAGCTTGATTATACAGTAGCAGTAGTCAGTAAAATTGAAACCCAAAATTAATAATAATAATAATAATAATGAAAGACCAAAAGAAGTGCGTAGTTTGCTTGCGGGACATTTAAGCAAAGACGGAATCAAGAGTTACTTTCTTAAAAATTTATCTCAGCTCATAGAAAAAGTACATGTTATATTATATGAAAAATAACTTTTTTTGAATACTTCCTAACAATGTGTCTTTAATATATATTTAAATTTTATTTTATTTTTCTAAAAATATAATATGATAATAAAACAGACGGATGGTATTAGCAAGAAAAAAGGGCGGAATGAAGAATGTTAATGATTTGGGGGGTTGTCCATTTGAAGGCATCTTCGTACCAATTACCAAGTGCCTACAAATGTGATTCCTATGGTTGGTGCCGCTGCAAAATCACCTACACTTAACTTTATGTACAAGTCCTATTTATTTCACAATTATTTTGTGAACCATAATCAAACAAATTGGCAAATATACTCGGTAAAAATTTTAGTCATAGGATTATAATGATGATGACTTGCGTCTTCAGAAGATTATCTTTTAAAAAAGATATATCATTATGCTAACACTGCGTATGAATAAGCATCAACAAAGATTTGATAATAATGATTGATGGGAGTTCAACCTCAAACCCTTGAATGTTGAACGCGTGGATACCTTAAACCATAAGCTGCTGAAGTGCTTCAAAATGGGTTATTCTTCCTTCAACTTTAATTAAAGTACATGTTCAACAAGTAGTGTGGGTCAGGCTGCAGCCTGCGTTGGGAAATTAGTCAAAATGGTAAGCCCAAAGCTTAACCCAAAAGTCGAAATGTTGGACCCATTTTCAGGAGAGTCCAGAGGTGTCAGACATTAGACCCATTTTCAATCATATATGTTTTTGCTATATTTAGAGTTGTTTTTGGGAATTGCCTCACTCATAAATTTGATATAACATCGGCAGTACACATTTGATATCAACTGCTTGGTTTTGCTTCTTTTTGCGTTTTAGGATTGATGAGGTGATCCTGGGTCGAACCCCTAGCTCCTAGCTGTATTTGAAAATTGGTTGCTTCAAATTTAGTAGTTTTCTCAATTTAGTTTCCACTTAATTACGATGATGGGATCTTCCCATGATCATCAAGACATTCATCACTCCCCTGCTTATGGAACTTAATCTTTGAATCTTTATTATGTTTATTTTTACCCATGTTTGCGGTGTGTCCAATAAATGAGTCCTCATTACTCATTTTGAGCTACTCATCTATTAAAACTATTCAAATTAAAATTAATTTATATTAAAAATATAATTAATCTATTTATGGAGACCATAAATGATATAAACTCATTATTCTACTAAATTTGAGCTTAGAGTACGATTTCATAAACGATATGATTTAGTATCCTAAAACATCTATCTTAAAGATAATATCGTTTAAAGTTGTGTTTGATAAACCATTAAAAATTTTCATTCGTTACCAGCAAGTCCTACCCAGCCAGCCTCTACACTCCATCTCCGTCCAACCCTACACTCTATGTGGGGATATAATCAACCCACCTATCCCTACACTTCAGAAAGTACAGAATGCGGCACTAGATAGTGGTTTGCAGTTGAGCTGCCAGTAAATTAGGCTTGAGGCCTTTCACTTCACTTCCTCCGATCAATTAAACCCCCAACCCAATGCAATACAATATACATAAATGGCATGCTATAACATAAAATCATATATGTAATCAGGGCATATGGTGTTAAATCAGTGGAACATTATCATGCTTGTTCATATATAATATACAGTCATTTCAGTCAATTTGGGGTCCAATATCTGTACCAAAAATCTGATGTATTACCATTCGCAATTTGTCAGAATCGAAGACCCAGTGACTCATCCTCCAACTATTTACCCTTAATCTACTCGATCCACACCGGTTTAACCTGGAGATCCGCCAACAGACTACCATCATCAAATAAAATGAGACGAGCAAACATCGCCCTCAGATCAGTCACAGCCCTTCGTCTTAGTGCGTCGGCCACCATATTGGCCTTACCAGTGTGGTATTTAATCGTACAGTTGTAATCCTTCTTCATCTACATTGCTTAAGGTTTAGCTCCTTCTGAGTGAGGAGGTATTTGAAACTCTTGTGAACAGTATAAATGATACACTTCTCACCATACAAGTAATGCCTCTAGATTTTCAATGCGAATACCACTATGGGCAACTCCAAGTAATGCGTTGGATAATTTGCCTCATGAGTTTTAAGATGTCAAGACGTGTACGCAACCACCTTACCCTCTTGCATCAACACACATCCTAAACCGACATGTGATGCATCATCGACACGATAAACTCTTTCCCTGACTGGTCAGACGTATCGAGCAGAGCCTCGATCAATACAGTCTTGAGCTTTTCAAAGCTCTTTTGTTGTGCATCAGTCCAGTTAAACGGCACACCCTTACGTAGCAACTTAGTCAAGGGTGCTGCAATAAGAAAAAACCCCTCTACAAAACGTCGATAGTACCTAGCCAGTCCTAGAAAACTGCGAATTTTGATATATTCTTAAGCTACTTCCAATCCAAGACAACCTCAATCTTTCGAGGATATACCCTAATCCCTTCAGCAGATGCTACATGACCCAAAATGTTACTTCTTTTATCCAAACTCACACTTAGTGAGCTTGGATATAGTTGTTTCTCCTTCAAAACTTGCAAAACCACTCGAAGATGTTCATCATCAGTCTTCGAATACACCAGAATGTCGTCAATAAAGATTACCACGAACTGATCCAGATAGGGCTGGAACACTTGGTTCATCAGATCCATAAAGGCTGCTGGTGCATTCGTCAGCCCAAACGGCATTACTAAGAACTCGTAGTGCCCATAGCGAGTCCTAAACGTAGTCTTGTATACATCAGCCTCCTTAACTCTCAACTAATGGTACCCAGATTGGAGGTCAATTTTAGAGAAAACCAAGCTCCTCGAAACTAATCGAACAGGTCGTCTATCCTCAACAAAGGGTACTTATTCTTAATGGTCAGTTTATTCAGTTGCCGATAATCGATGCACATGCGCATGGATCCATCCTTCTTTTTCATGAACAACACTGGAGCTCCCCACGGAGACACACTAGGGCGAATGAACCCACAATCTAGTAATTCTTGAATCTGAGCTTTAAACTCCACAAGCTCTTTTGGTGCCATTCTATAAGGGGTGATGCACACCGGAGCTATACTAGGAAGGAGCTCAACCCAAAACTCAACTTCATACTTTGGAGGTAACCTAGGTAGCTCTTCAAGGAAGACGTTTGAAAAGTCTTTAACCGTTTTGATTTTCCTAACAGAAAATCCCTAAAATCTAAAACACTGATGTAGGCCAGATACGCCTCACATCCCTTACGAACTAACTTTTCAGCACTCAATGCAGAAATCACATTCAACAAGTAGTTCATATGTTCCCCAATTACAACTACCTTATTGTCCTCCTCAGATCTTGATACAACCCGTTTAGTGGCACAATCCAAACTCACTCGGTGTTTGACCAACCAATCCATCTCTAGTGTCAGACCGAATTCTCCAAAAGGGAGTTCCATTAGATCGGCTAGAAAAATAACCTCTTGTACCTCTAGAGGGACGTCTCTAAATAACTTATTAACCCGGACGGACTGCCCGTATAGATTTAATAATGTAATTTCACTCGGAGTACTCTCAATCGAAATCCCCAAGTTTTCAGTAACAGAGTAGGCAACATAGAAATGAGTGGATCCTATATCTGTCAATGCAGTATAAGGTACATTAAAAATTAAGAACGTACCCGTGATGACATTCGAAGCATCTCCCTACTCTTGGTGACGCAAGATATACCGTAAACTAGCGCCGGCTCGCCTCACCGATTAGCGCTCGCTTAGTGCTTTCATCGTCCACGGCCTAACCCGTTACCACCTTGAGCCTGATTGCAGCCTCTCAGTGGTTACTGAACACCCCTCTACGACTGTGCAATACCCATATCAAGAGCTTGCATCTGATCAGGCATCCGTGGACACTCCCTGATACGGTGCTCCAATGAACCGCACCTCAAACATGCCCTAGTTCTTTTCCAACACTCATTCAGATGGCATCTCCCACAATCAGTACAATGTTGCTGTCCAGTAGCAGCAATAGAGGCCTCAACTCTAATCGGCCCATCTACTCTGGTCTTTTTCTTAAGCCTCTGAATGGAACTTGAGGGCTCCGAATCCCTCTTGTTCCTACCTCTCTCTTTCTCATGGTTTTGGCGCTCAGTGCGCTTAACCTCTTCGGCGATCTTCGCCTTATCCACCAGTGCAGTAAAGTCTCGTTTCCTCTGTGAAGCTATCAAAACTCTTAAGCTATCTCTAAGGCCATCCTCGAAGCGAACACATCGCTCGTACTCAATCGCCACTATACCTCTTGCATAACGACTCAGCCTTAAAAACTCGACCTCATATTCGGTGGCCACTGATCTGTCCCCTTGAGTTAGATTTAAAAGCTCTCTCATTCGGGCATCCACATAACTGGCACCCACGTATTTTCCTTGGAAGGCAGATTTGAAGAATTCCTAGGTCAGTCGTTCGGGCTGAGTGCTCTCCTTTACAGTGAGCCACCACTGATATGCTTTATCTCGTAGCAGTAATACAACACCTTTCAATTTTTGCTCGGGGGTGTAGTCTAGGTCGTCCATAATTCTCTCTGTGGCATTTATCCAGTATTCAGCCATATTAAGGGTAACTCCAGCAACACCCCTAAAAATCTCGGCTCGTTAGATCGAGTCGTTTCAGAATCGACCCTCGGCCCCAATGTCGATATTGGTCTCAATGACCTCTCCGAATTCTTAACATGGCTTAAGGCAGTACATCATCCTCAGCCGTTCGATAATGAAACCAAGTCTCAGTCACAGGTGAAGCCAGTGTTTCACTGGTTTCCAAATTAGGTAGTGACTTGATGACGATGACCCAACTCGAGCACCTGTACGGCCTCTACCCCGACCTCTTGTACCCCGTCTTACCTCTAGTGCTCATTATCTAATCGCGTTTATCTGGATTAACAATTTATGTATCAGTTTACAATTTCAGTATTTGTTAATCAAAGTTTTATGCAAAATAATATAATAATTCAGTGCCTATTTTGTAAATCGAAATGTCTAACAGTTTTGCTATAGTCTCAGTATACACTATCTTAAGTGTTTTCAGTATAGTCCATCTATAGTAGTCGTAGGATATACCACCTACAGCAGTTTCAGTTTAGAACTTATAACAGTTTCAGTCAAATCATAATGCAGTTTTAGAGAGAACTTACAGGATCAGCGTTGGAGACTCGACGTGCCACACATTCAGTACAATATTTCAAAACATTTCAAACCATTTGAAAATAGTTCTTTAGAAATTCAAGCTTAAAAACCCAATCCACAATCTAGTTTTGTAACCTGGCTCTGATACCACTAAATGTAACACCCCAAACTCGGCCTGAACGTTATGGCCGAATCTGGTGATGTCACATTGAAGTGTTTTTCATAAAACAAGTTGTCGTTAGAAACTCTCTTTTCTATTCAACCTCTTTTTATTATATTTCGAAGACATGTCGTTCATTTCCAAAACATGAATCATTATCAAGAAATTATTACTTCTAGAACAATATTAAGTTTCCAAAACGTTATTAATATCCAAAACGTCATTTGTCGCGGAAGCTTTTAAAATAGTTTGCGTATTTGTGTGAAATTTTTTAAAACGCTTGATTCTTTTAAAAACTCGATTACCCCTACTTCTAGCAATTATAAAATAAATCTAGTAAAAATCCCAAATTAAAATAACAATCTAAAAAGGCCATTATTACCAAGAAAACCCAAAATAAAATTAAAATTTATTTAAGTACTAAAATAGAATGAAGTAAGTTGGGTGACCACCGTCGAGTCCTCTATCGCACCGACTCGCTTATGTCTAGGGATTACTTGTACAATCAAGTCAGAAGGGTGAGTTTACGAAAACTCATGTGAAATACCTTATAAATCAAACAGACAGAAGCCAAATATAGTCTAGGCCTGAGCCCTTTTTCAGTAACAGTGACAATTACAGTTTGGGTTTTAGCCCATCTTAGTACATAGGTAGTTATGTATTTGGGCCTTGGCCCATTACAGTATCAGTAACAAATCATACAACATGCAAGTCCTACCCAACCAGCCTCTACACTCCATATCCGTCCAACCCTACATTCCATGTGGGGATATAATCAACCCACCCATCCCTACACTCTAAAAAGTACCGAATGCGGCACTAGACAGTGGTTTACAGTTGAGCTGCCAATAAATTAGGCTCGAGGCCTTTCAGTACACTTCCTCCGATCAATTAAACCCCCAACCCAATGCAATACAATATACATAAATGGCATGCTATAACATAAAATCATATATGTAATCAAGGCATACAGTGTTAAATCAGTGGAATATTATCATGCTTGTACATATATAATATACAGTCATTTCAGTCAATTTGGGGTCTAGGTACTCTTACCGATCCTACAGTAGGTCCATAGTCGACTTGGGCGACCCGTGCAACATTAGCAGCTAATCAGTGAAAATAGGCCCATAGGCCATGTAATTTGCCCATGTGGGCCCACACGACCGTGTGGACCACAAGGCCCAAAATGGCCTTAGCCGTGTGGATCACACGGCCTAGCCCAATAATCCCACACACTGTGTGGGGCCCACACGGCCCAATTTGGCTTGGCCTATGAATCACACATGGCCTACCTCGTCGATCATAGGCCTACCACACTGGCGGCCACACGCCCGTGTGGTGTCGACAGTCTCACTTTTTGACTTTTCGCTGATTTTTGTTTGCAGGGTTGTGTTTACACACCTGATTACGAAAGATGCGCACACAATCTTCGAGCACTTCGAAACCTATGTTCAACCATGGTCACACAATTAATCGCACCTCAAACAAATTTAAAACAATCCCTATTCTAACACTTATGCACTTGATCAACAACCACTTACCTTGTTTGAACAACCTAAGCCCTACTTACTTAAACCGTTGGAAAAGAATAATCACAAGCTCCTCGATTAATTCGTGCAATTCTAGTCGAAACCCCTATTAAAAGAATATTTATAAGAATAGTCTAAGCCAGAACGAGTACCGCTTACCAAAAGCGCAACTCGTAGAATAGAAATGGAACACTAATTCGGCAAAGAGCAGGACAGCCGAAAACGAAAGGTAAGGGGAACACCTAAAGTTTCGGCAACTAAAAGAGAGAATTGGAGAGAAAGACAACAACAATGGGGAATTTCGGCAAAAACAAAAAGAAAAGAAAAGGATGGAGAGGGAACAAATCAGCAGTTAGAAGGGAAAGCACTTAAAATTCGGTAGCAACACAGAGAGATTGGAGTCAAAGGAAAAATGAAAAGGAGTGGGGGAAAGAGGGATATGATTCGGCCATAAAGGCAAAATGAAAAGAAAGATGGTAGAGGAGGGAGTAACGTCAAAAAAGAAAGAGAGAGAGGGATTGTCGAACTTGCAAATACAGTTTGAATGAGCTCAAACTCTTCACTCTTTAATTTCCTCACCAAAATCCCTTAATCTTCTCCCCAAAACTGTCCACCCCTCCCTCAACCACCTGATTCAAATTCCACTCGAACTCTTTATTGTTTCGGTCAAACCACAACACTCCCATGGCACCAGCAGTAAAAATAAATTCTATGCTTGCGTCAGTACTCAAACTCCAAACCTCCTACTTATCTGCACTCCACTTAACCACTAGACCAGTAGGCCTATTTTGCTATATTTTATCAACATTTATTTATAAGCCTACTGTCTAAAGATAGGGGTTTATTCAAATAAAAACAAAAATTTTCCCAAGCTAAGGCTTGAACTCAAGACTTCTCAGACACTCCCAGAACACTTAACTACTGAAGCAGATGGATATTTGTGTCACAAACATACAAAAATAAATATTAAAGATTTTTGGGGCGTTACAATTCTAGCCAATAATAAACTACCACATCGTATAAACTTTAAAAATCAATTTTTAAATTCTTTTATTTTAGTTTTTTTCATTATTTCTCTATATTTATTTTTTTTTTCTTCATTTGTAATGTTTGGCAATGGTGACAATACTCGAAATTTGCTCTTCGAGGTCGAGCTGGAGACTAATTCTATTTTCGAACTTCGTCGCTTTCTTGTTCAACTTGACAGAATAAAAAAAGTTCTTTCATCAATCGAAACTAGTATTTTCAAAATCGAATAGGCCATTAGACCCAGAACCGGTTGAAGTACCAATATGAAGATAAGGGTTGAACCAATTGGCCCTTGAACTAATATAGACCCGTTGAATTGATTTTCTCTATTTTTAAATATTTTATTTTTATTTTTATGAATTTTAATAATTTATCTGATCAAACCAAACGAAGTAATTAAATAAAAATTGATGGCCTAACTAATTTAATTATTGGTCTAGTTTTGGAAACTTTAATCAAAATCATCAAACCTAAAATGTTTGCCCATGTAAAGAAAACCCAAAAATAGAGAAAGAAGGAAAGAAAATTATCTAAAGTAAAAAGGAAAACATATATAAAGAGAAAATAACAAGATGTACCAACTTGAAAAATCAGAATGAAAACAAAATTTTATAGGTTAAGCCAATTTTTTATAACAAAGTTGAAAATTAATCAAGTTTAATAAAGATTGAAAATTAATTAGGTACATATTTCACATTAAAACCCAATAAAATAGAATATAATAAAATCACATTGTTAGAAGCATATACCAGATTGTTAAATAAACATAATATCATGTAGATTGTAATTACAATTGATGAAACGCACATATGTTCTCAAATTGGTTTGGGTAATGACTGAAGCTATGAAGCAACCATGTATCAGGAATATATATATTAATTAAAATAAGACAACATTGGAGATGGTAAACATTTGACTTGCTAAAACAGAGCCTATTATATTTTTAAAATTAAATTCGGATTTACTAATTTATTTATTACTTACATTAAATTCAAATAATATTACTATTTTAGATGAATCAACCTGTCAACTAAGAGAACCAATTGATATTTTACAACTTCTGATTACATGGCTGCAGAACTTAAAAAGTTAAAACCACTTCCCTTAAACAAACAAACAAAAGTAACTCAATGCAACTTTGAAGCAACATGAGCAGACATGAGAATAAGGAACTACAATGGCAGACTACTGATTCTCCAAATAACTCAAAGAGAGGCTTGCAGAGCTCAAAGTAGAGGGGTTTACATTGGTTTACTATAGGTGTAATAGAATAGAATTGTAATTAATAATTTAATTGTTTGGTTGAATGGAATGGAATAAAATTGTAGTAGTATTCTTGTGTTTGGTTGGATATAATAGATGATGTAATAGTATATGAAAAAAAAGTTAAAATGATTAAAGTACCTTTACCAAAAAATAAAATAAAATAAAATAAAATTGATGATTATTGTTATTGTTATTAAATTTTAATAGGATTATTATTAAATATAATTCAATAAAATAAAAATATATAATTTAATAACATTATTAACATATGAATTAATAAAATAGAAATAAAATATATAATTTAATAACATTCTTAATATAATTATTACTAAAATATGAATTAATAAAATAATAATTAATAATATTAGAAAAATAATATATAACCTACTTTATTATTTTTAAACGCAATGCATATTTAATGTTCTAGAATACAATTAGCGGAACAAATAATTTAATTATCCTTTACACTAAAAAGCAAAAGATTAGAATTAATAAATAACTTGAGAATTCTATTTTACATCCAAAGAAAATGTTCATACATTAACAAAAAGTTACGTGATGTCATTAAATTATATGTCATAATTTATATGTTAAATTTTACAACATCAAAAGTTGTAACATTCTGTGGCATTCCATCATGTCATTATACCATCTAAATATTACATATACAAAAAGTTACCAAAACATCACTAACATAACCATGATTTTTAATGGGTACAAATAAATCTTCTCACCTATTTCAATCGCATAGAAGAAGGTAGATTTAAGAAAACGAGCATTTGCGTTGGATAGTCTGGTATTTTGCTCAATGAAAGAAAACACTCATCCTTAGTTAATCCTTCTACTTCACATAAGGTCAAATATAATTTTTGGGCATTTTCTTGAATGAGCATTTCTGACTTCTCTTTAGCACTTCGGAGGCAATGCTCCTACTTAATTCAAAGCCAAAACTCCGTATGTTTTCCCCCAATAATATGGTGGCACCAATAAGTGAAGTAGAAGAAATTTGTTCACTTACATCAGAAATCCCTTTTTTTTCTTCTTTGAAAATAGAGAATCATCTTGGTTTAACTTTGACAGTTGCTTGTGTAAGCAAGATATGCATCTTATCCAAGGAAACATTAGCTTCACGTCTATGGTCATTGCTTCCTTCTTCAGGATTCTTTGCAGTAGCTATATTCTCAGCATCAATTTCTTCAAAAATATTAATAGTTGTTTGAACATCTTTCCCAATGGCTCAATCTTTTGCGTATATGGAAGTAAGTTGGTCATAATAAGGGAAACTACGATGTCTGAATTGACCAGCTTTTTTATGACTATAAAAAAGAAGGAATCCATATTAGATATAAGTTTGGTTAAAACAATATAATAATGTTAGGAAATAATTCTTACACTTATATATGAGTTCCACAGAACATCTTCAGCAACAAAAGCTACTATTGCCTTTTCCTTTGAGCATGTTGTAAACGATTGCTTATTCCTTTTTCAATGTCTTAATCCTCGATTCAAGATTAAGTTTAACCTTCAGTGCAACACCCTGATTTGACAAACTGGGTTAGATTGGGAAAACTATGCTAGTAAAGGACACCTAGGTTGTTGGACTTAGCCCAATGAAGGTTGGTGATTGTATGGTGAAGTACTTCATAGAACTTCGCCAATACGACAGGGTATATTGGTGAGTAACGGCGAGGTAGAGATTAGGGCGGGGATAAAATTGCCACCCGTGGTTTTACATAATGGCTAAAGTATGTAAAGTAGCTTTGTGACACATTTAAGTCATTTAATGTCCTAGTGGAGACAATGTGTTGGTAATTAGGACATTTGGATGGCCTCATATGGTGTGATTAATTAGTAGAAGCGTACGAAAACTAGTAATGATTGGAGATAATCCTTATTAGGATTTGTCCGTGAGTTAACTATAAATAGAATAATATAGTAGCGGAGAGAAGACTTTTGAATCATCTTCTCCATTGGACCTTGTTATCATAGAAGAAATCAGAAGAGTTTTTCCTTGCTAACGAAGTTGTTAACTATTAAAGGTTAGTAGAGCTTCTATAATAGTTGTCTACTGGTAAATTCTTAAGCCTTTCTTTAAGTTTTACTAGATAGATAGATAGATGTTACCAGAAGAAATGTGGTAGTATATTTTGAATACTGGGTATGAGAGAAACTTCTACCAGAAAATTGTTTGCATATCTATAGATTCTTGCTATTATAGTATTTTGGTAGTTCTTGATAATTAAAATAGTTATTTCATTGTTTAGCTAAAGACACGAGAGAAAGCCCGATATAAAAGGCAAGGAACCAATAGAGTAGATAAATATCTAAAGTAAAATATTCTGGTGAGTTCCTTTGTATCTAAAGTTATAGTTTGTGTTATTTCATTTAATAGTTTCTATCGCTCAACAAGGTAAGTGGTACTGTCCCTTATCATTGGTGTTTATGTTTAGAGAAATATGTTCCCAGAGTGAGATGCATACATGGTCAAACACGAGGAAAAAGACTTAAAGACATACTATGTATAAAGTATGAGTACTCTTTCCTTTGTGCATAAGCTCCGTATCCAAACTGAAGTGAAGAGGTATCGGTGGAATGATATGTACATTGATATAAAAGATCTAGGACAAACTGTTCACCTGTATGGAACAAAGATACAAACCGTGATTGATAAAGAGGGGAGTGAGAAGGATACGTAATGTTTGTATATGACTCAAATGAGAAGTTATGAATATCTAGGAAACAATGGGTTCTCCGAGAATTAGGATCAGAAGTGTAACACCCCTTACCCGAGACCGTTGCCGGAGTCGAGTACGAGGCATTACTAGACTTAACTTACTAGTTCGGGCATAAAAGTTTAAAACTGTCCATCTGCGTCATGTTCATTAAATCAATTATAACTTGAGTTACGAAACTCAAAATCTAGATCCGTAAATTTTCCTGAAACTAGACTCATATATCTTCTTACTATAATTTTTCCAGAATTTTGGTGTGGCCAATTAGTACAGTTTATTAGTTAAAGTCTCCCTGTTACACAAACTGACAGTTCTGACCCTCTGTACTAAAAATCAATTATCTCATAATATATAATTCTTTTGCCTACACCGTTTCTTTCATATAAAAATAGACTCAATAAGCTTTAATTATATATCTCATGCACAACCTAATTCTATTTCTACTATTTTTGGTGATTTTTCAAAATCACATCACTGCTGCTGTACAAACTATTCCCTGCATATACTTACATAATTCCTTTCTAATAATTACCAACTAGGCATTTCATAATGTCCAAAACATGCTCTTAATTAGCCATTTTAATAGCTAATCATTACCAAACATTTACAAGCCAATCTCAAGCCATATCATAAGGTTATACACACAAAATGGCTAAGTCTCTATACATGCCATAACTTAAAACGTTTGAGTCACAAAATACCAATATAATCCTTTGATAGTGCGTAACGATCTCCGACGTCTTTGTGATTCCCGAGTTGACTTGTAACACTATAAAAAAATTAAAGAATGGGAGTAAGCATAAAGCTTAGTAAGTTTACATTCTTAATCAATTATCTTATTCTTTTCTTATCAAGATCACTTAAGATTTTAACTCAATATACTTAAACTTGAATACTTACCTTACCTTTTAACATGAATTTATCTTACCTTACCTTTTTAGCTTGAACTTGTCTTACCTTTACTTTGGAATACTCCTTGAATTTTCCCGTTGAACCACTTGGAATACTAAGGATACGGGTACCTTTCCTTATGAAACTTAACCATTGCCATGTCTTGACATGGTCTTACGTGGTATCCTTGCCTTATGAACTCACCAATGCCATGCTTTGGCATGGTCTTACATGGGACCTTTGCCTTATAGTAACATATCAATGCCATGTCTTGACATGGTCTTACATGATTTCCTTAAACCCTAATGTCATGACATTTGTATCCTACACATTCCTAAGGTTCAACGAACTTTCGAGATAACTTTTCCGTCAATTCATACTTGAGTCTTTAAATAATAAATTTACAGAATAAATATGTAAATACTGGAATTTAACAGTATTAAATGTAAAATAATAGAATCTGCATTTATTTATCGCAAACTTACCTCGGAACAAAATGATCAACTATATCGATTTAGTCCTCTATCTTTTCTTTCCTCGATCTAACTCGATTTCGTTCTTCTTGATCTATAATAGCAAATTTAGCTTATTTAATACTCACATTCATCAAAACAGTCCTTAACTCTTAACTTTGGCAAAATTACAATTTTGCCCTAAACTTTACATATTTACAAATTTGCCCCAAAGCTCGGAAATTAAACTTTATCCCTTATTCTTATGTTTTATGACATGCTGATCATTTTCCTTCTATGGTAACATCAAATTCTCACTCTAACTTGTACTTATGAACATTAGGTATTTTACCGATTAAGCCGCTTTTACTCGTTTTCACTTAAAATCACTTAGCAAAAGTTGTTTAACATAATTTAAGACTTCATATTCTATCATAAAACATCAAAATAAACACATTTCACCTATGGGTATTTTTCCAAATATGAACCCTAGCATGAATTATAGATAGAATAAGCTAAATCGAGCTACCGGGGCTTCAAAAACGTAAAGAACATTAAAAAAGGGGCTTGGAATCACTTACTATGGAGCTTGGAAGCTTGAAGCAAACCCTAGCTATGGAGAACCCTTGTAATTTCGTCCTAATGAAGAAGATGAGCATATTTTCTCATATTTTTCCCTTTTTAATTCATTTTTATTACCAAATGACTAAATTACCCTTCATTAAAAACTTTGGTTCTTTCTACCTATATATGTCCATTTTTGTCCATGAAAATATAATGGTCTAATTACCATTTAAGGACTCCTACTTCAAACCCCCATTTCAATCAAGTACTCAATAAATTAGAACCCCTATTTAGCAACTTTTGCAAACAAGTCCTAATAGGCAATTTAAGCATGAAATTAATAAAATTTCTTATCAATACTCTAACACATGTATTTAATCACTCAATAAATCATAATAATTAATCATAATAAACTTTTATAGCTTGGATTCATGGTTTCGCAACCACTAGTCCGTTTAGGCCCTATTTCGGGATGTTACATTTCTCCCCCCTTAGGGATTTTCGTCCCCGAAAATCTTACCTGTAAAGAGGTTTGGGTACTGTTTTCGCATAATCTCTTCGGGCTCCCATGTAGCCTCATCCATCCCATGCCTATTCCATAATACTTTCACAAGTGCAATACTTTTGTTCCTTAATTGCTTAACCTCTCGAGCTAGAATTTTTACCGGTTCCTCACCGTAAGTCATATTTGGCTGAATCTCAACCTCTGTTTGTGAAATCACATGCGATGGATCTGAACAATAACGACGTAGCATAGAAACATGAAACACATTATGAATCTTCTCTAACTCAGTTGGCAAAGCTAACCGATATGCCAATGGCCCAACTCTCTCGATCACCTCAAACGGTCCAATAAAACGGGGACTTAATTTGTCTTTCTTGCCAAATCTGAGAACTTTCTTCCATGGCGATACTTTCAAAAATACCCTGTCACCAACTTGAAATTCAATTTCTTTTCTTTTCAAATCAGATAGGATTTTGTCTATCTCAAGTCGCTTTCAAGCAATCTCGATGACTTTTACTTTCTCTTCTTTCTTTGACTAGATCAATCAGTAATCGATTTTCCTTAAGCTCATCCAATACAAAGGTGTGCGACATTTACGTCCATACAAAGCTTCATAAGGTGCCATCTTCAGACTCGATTGATAACTATTATTGTAGGCAAACTCTATTAACGACAAATATTTCTCCCAACTACCTTGAATTCCAATACGCAACATCTAAGCATATCTTCAAGTACCTGAATAACTCTTTCTGATTGACCATTAGTCTGAGGATGGAAAGCTGTACTAAAACTCAACTTTGTACCTAAAGCTTCCTGCAATTTCTTCCAAAACAGTGAAGTAAATCTCGGATCTCTATCTCGAGATAATCGATAATGGTACTCCATGTAGTCTCACAATCTCGAAATATTCAACTCGGCCAACTTGTCAAGTGAATAATCCATACTAATGGGATAAAATGAGCCGACTTCGTTAACTTATCAATCACAACCCATATTGCATCTTTCTTTCTCGGTGTCGAAGGCAATCCTCACAAAATCCATAGTAACTTGGTCCCATTTCCACTCGAGGAACTAATACAGTCGCAATAAACTCGAAGGTACCGATGTTCGGCCTTTACCTGGCGACAAATCAAACATCTAGAAACAAACTCGATATATCTCTTTTATTCCTCTCCACCAATACATTTTCTTCAAATCATTATACATCTTTGTACTACAGGTGAATAGACCAAGAAGCGCTATGTGCTTCTGTAAAACCTTCCGGATAAGATCATCATTCTTTGGTACACATACTGCATCTCTAAACATCAAACAACCGCCGATCGATCGAAAATCGACTCTAAACTTGACTCAGACTTGAACCCTTTTGGCTTGCAACTCATTGTCATCCTTCCGAGCTTCACAAATTTCTTCAAGAAACATCGGTTTAGCTCTCAACTCAGCTAAAATAGAACCATCATTTGACAAGGCCAAACTAGTGTGCAAAGCTCTCAATGCAAATAATGATTTTCTACTCAAAGCATCGGCAACAATGTTTGCCTTACCGGTGATAATCGATCACTAGTTCATAATCTTTAATCAATTCTAGCCATCTTCTTTGCCTCAAGTTTAGATCTTTACGAGTCATCAAGTATTTCAAACTTTTATGATCGGTGAATATTCGCATTTCTCACCATACAAATGATGTCTCCATTTTCAATGCAAATACAATAGCACTAACTCTAAATCATGTGTCGGATAATTTTTCTCATGTGGTTTTAAGCTGTCTAGAGGCATAAGCAATTACCCTTCCTTTCGCATAAGTACACAGCCTAGTCCATTCAAGGATGCATCACTGTAAATTACAAACTCTTTACCCGGTTCTGGTTGTACTAACACAGGAGCTTTAGTCAACAATACCTTTAACTTATCGAAACTCTGCTGACACTTCTCAGTCCATTCAAACTTGACATCTTTCTGTAACAATCTTGTCAATGGAGTAGCTATCATGGAAAATCCCTCTACAAATCGTCTATAATAACCGGCAAGACCAAGAAAACTTCTAACCTCTGATACATTCCTGGGAGGCTTCCAATCGACAATGGTGAAATCTTATTCGGATCAACTTTAATACCTTCACCGAAACAATGTGTCCAAGAAAACAAACTTCCGTAACGAACTCACTTTTGCTAAATTTGGCATAAAGTCGATTATCTCTCAAAATCAGAAAGCGTTCTCAAATGCTGCATGCTCGGTCTCATCATGAGAATAAATCAAGATGTCATCAATAAACACAACTACAAACTTGTCCAAGTAAGGTCGAAAATTCGGTTCATTAAATCCATGAAGATAGCAGGAGCATTGGTTAAGCCAAATGGCATCACAAGAAACTCATAGTGACCATACCTAGTTCAAAAGCGCTTTTGGAATATCGACTCTTTAACTCATGAATCGATAGTATCCGGATCTCAAATCTATCTTAGAAAACACGGTGGCTCCTTTCAATTGATCAAACAAGTCATCTATTCTAGGCAATGGATATTTTTCTTTATGGTTACCTTGTTAAGTGCCGATAGTCTATGCACAATCTCATGGAACCGTCCTTCTTTTCACAAATAACATCTGGGCGCCCCATGGTGAATAACTAGGTCTTACAAAGCCTTTATCGTTAATTCTCAGAATGAGCTTTCAATTCTTTCAATTCTATCGAAGCCATTCTATAAGGAGCAATAGAAATAGGTGTGGTACACGGAATCAATTCAATACCAAACTCAACTTCTCGATAGGAGGCAAACACAGTAGTTCTTAGGAAACACATCAGAAACTCATTTACCACATGCATTGATTCAATTTTCAACTCGGGTCTTTAGTATTCAACACAAAAGCAAGATAAGCTTCACATCCTTTCCTTAAACATTTCGGCGAGACATAATGAAATCATGGAAATTGAACTACGACTCATCCGAATTAACCCAAGGATCTCACCATTTTCACATTTCAACTCAATGAATTTCTTTCCACAATTCACTATCACATCATGTGCGATTAACCAATCCATACCAAGAATCACATCAAACTCATCAAATGGCAATAGCATGAGATCGGTAGGAAAACAAGAACCTCTAATCATCAAAGGGCATTTTTACATACTTTGTTTACTAACACATCTTGACCAAATGGATTCGATACTTTAATCACAAATTTCGTAAACTCTATGGGCATGTTCATACTAGGCATTAATTTCATGCAAACATAGGAATGGGTTGAACCGGATCAATCAAAGCAATAACATTAACATCATGAAGAGAAAATGTACCGTAATTACATCGGGAGGACGCCTCTTCACGAGTACGGATAGCATAAGTCCTTCTGGTGCTCTAACATCCGATCTCGTTCTTTGTATCTCTAAATGTACCTCTACCTACCCCTACTCCCGGATTTCTCCGAGGTCGCCTCTAACTGGGCATTACGATCTTGCACTCGGTATTACTTCTTTTTTACCATCTCGGGACACTCCCGAATGAAATGATCCGGTGCACCACATCGAAACAACCAACCTCGGTCGCTCAACATTGACTGGATGACGTCGACCACATTGAGGACACTTAGGTCTATTAGGCTGAATACTACCAACACTGCAATCGAAGTGGTTTGAGCTTTTGAATCCATAAATCTTCCACCTCTGTTTGGTTAGAATACTCATTGAAAAATTAGATCTCGTAGAGAACTCTCTAGGCCTCTTGGATGTAGGTGAAATGACTTGCTCATCTGTCTTTTCTTCGTATCTTGCATCTCAATTTCAGCTTTACCCTTTCTTTTAATAACTCTTCTACCTTACAGTGCTCATCAACTAAAACCACAAACTCTTTTATCTCTAGAACACCAACCGATAGTCGGATATCATCATTGAGCCCATCCTCAAATCTTTTGCACATGATAGCCTCAGAGACACACATTCTCGAGCATAATTCTTTGAGTCGGACAAATTCACGTTCATAGTCGGTCACGATCATCTTACCTGTTTTAATTCAAGGAACTCTTTTCTTTTACGGTCAATAAACCTCGGTGATATACTTCTTATGGAACTCCTCCGAAAGAAATCCCAAGTAACTCTTTCTTTCGGTACTCTTGATACAAGTGTCTTCCACCACCGGTAGGTGAATCCTAAGTGACACCACATTTAATACATTCTTCCGTGTGCGTGGATAACTCGTCAAAACTCGATAGTATTTTCGAGCCAAAATTCAGCTTTCTCGCATCATCATCTTTGGTAGCTCAAACTCTTCAGCCCTTGTTTTCGATCTTGTCAACAGTGGCTTCTCTCTCGATCAGATGTCTGGATGGGAAGCTACATGGGTGGTCTGTGGATCATGAGGGGTGGAGGTCTAGCGGCCGGGTTCGTCTGATTTAACGAACTCAAGAAACCATTCATTCATAGCTTGGAAGAAGGCTTCGAGCCCCTCCTCCCCGACTAAGCTATGAACGGGCCTTTCATGACTATCTTGTGGCACCTTCCCTCAGCGGAGTGGGTGCACTACTCTACATCATCTCGCACTACTCGCTCGGGATCCATAACTATAAAAGAAAAATATTTTTTAAATCGTCAAGAGTCGTCACACTATCAAAATATAAGTATGGCATGTATAGATAGACTCTTACTCATACTAAATATTTCGAGAATCGACTAAACCTTGCTCTGATACCAATAAATGTAACACCCTTACCCGAGACCGTTGTTTGAGTCGAGTACGAGGCATTACTAGACTTAACTTACTAGTTCGGGCATAAAAGTTTAAAACTGTCCATCTGCGTCATGTTCATTAAATCAATTATAACTCGAGTTACGAAACTCGAAATCTAGATCTGTAAATTTTCTCTGAAACTAGACTCATATATCTTCTTACTATAATTTTTCCAGAATTTTGGTGTGGCCAATTAGTACAGTTTATTAGTTAAAGTCTCCCTGTTACACAAACTGACAGTTCTGACCCCTCTGTACTAAAAATCAATTATCTCATAATATATAATACTTTTGCCTACACCGTTTCTTTCATATAAAAATAGACTCAATAAGCTTTAATTATATATCTCATGCACAACCTAATTCTATTTCTACTATTTTGGTGATTTTCAAAATCACGTCACTGCTGCTGTACAAACTATTCCCTGCATATACTTACATAATTCCTTTCTAATAATTACCAACTAGGCATTTCATAATGTCCAAAACATGCTCTTAATTAGCCATTTTAATAGCTAATCATTACCAAACATTTACAAGCCAATCTCAAGCCATATCATAAGGTTATACACACAAAATGGCTAAGTCTCTATACATGCCATAACTTAAAACGTTTGAGTCACAAAATACCAATATAATCCTTTGATAGTGCGTAACGATCTCCAACGTCTTTGTGATTCCCGAGTTGACTTGTAACACTATAAAAAATTAAAGAATGGGAGTAAGCATAAAGCTTAGTAAGTTTACATTCTTAATCAATTATCTTATTCTTTTCTTATCAAGATCACTTAAGATTTTAACTCAATATACTTAAACTTGAATACTTACCTTACCTTTTAACATGAATTTATCTTACCTTACCTTTTAGCTTGAACTTGTCTTACCTTTACTTTGGAATACTCCTTGAATTTTCCCGTTGAACCACTTGGAATACTAAGGATACGTGGTACCTTTCCTTATGAAACTTAACCATTGCCATGTCTTGACATGGTCTTACGTGGTATCCTTGCCTTATGAACTCACCAATGCCATGCTTTGGCATGGTCTTACATGGGACCTTTGCCTTATAGTAACATATCAATGCCATGTCTTGACATGGTCTTACATGATTTCCTTAAACCCTAATGTCATGACATTTGTATCCTACACATTCCTAAGGTTCAACGGAACTTTTCGAGATAACTTTTCCGTCAATTCATACTTGAGTCTTTAAATAATAAATTTACAGAATAAATATGTAAATACTGGAATTTAACAGTATTAAATGTAAAATAATAGAATATTGCATTTATTTACTGCAAACTTACCTCGGAACAAAATGATCAACTATATCGATTTAGTCCTCTATCTTTTTCTTTCCTCGATCTAACTCTGGATTTCGTTCTTCTTGATCTATAATAGCAAATTTAGCTTATTTAATACTCACATTCATCAAAACAGTCCTTAACTCTTAACTTTGGCAAAATTACAATTTTGCCCTAAACTTTACATATTTACAAATTTGCCCCAAAGCTCGGAAATTAAACTTTATCCCTTATTCTTATGTTTTATGACATGCTGATCATTTTCCCTTCTATGGTAACATCAAATTCTCACTCTAACTTGTACTTATGAACATTAGGTATTTTTACCGATTAAGTAGTTTTACTGCTTTTCACTTAAAATCACTTAGCAAAAGTTGTTTAACATAATTTAAGACTTCATATTCTATCATAAAACATCAAAATAAACACATTTCACCTATGGGTATTTTTCCAAATATGAACCCTAGCATGAATTATAGATAGAATAAGCTAAATCGAGCTACAGGGGCTTCAAAAACGTAAAGAACATTAAAAAAGGGGCTTGGAATCACTTACTATGGAGCTTGGAAGCTTGAAGCAAACCCTAGCTATGGAGAACCCTTGTAATTTCGTCCTAATGAAGAAGATGAGCATATTTTCTCATATTTTTCCCTTTTTAATTCATTTTTATTACCAAATGACTAAATTACCCTTCATTAAAAACTTTGGTTCTTTCTACCTATATATGTCCATTTTTGTCCATGAAAATATAATGGTCTAATTACCATTTAAGGACTCCTACTTCAAACCCCATTTCAATCAAGTACTCAATAAATTAGAACCCTATTTAGCAACTTTTGCAAACAAGTCCTAATAGGCAATTTAAGCATGAAATTAATAAAATTTCTTATCAATACTCTAACACATGTATTTAATCACTCAATAAATCATAATAATTAATCATAATAAACTTTTATAGCTTGGATTCATGGTTTCGCAACCACTAGTCCGTTTAGGCCCTATTTCGGGATGTTACAAGAAGCTAGCACAAGGAAAGGAGTATGAGAGAAAAAGAAAAAGGTGCATAAGTTGATGTATGTTGCATGAAAAGTATAAACAATAAACCTAATATTCATAAAGGGTTAGACCACGTAAGTAGCAAGTCCGCAGAACAGATGTGCCCACAATTTTCATGCATGAGAACTGACCAGTTGCGCGCGTGTGCATTACAACATTAAATTTCTAAAATTTGTAACATCCTGAATTAGGGTTGTTTGAAAATTTGATTATTTGTTCCCATGTGTGTGTGTGCCTGGAGAAATAAAAGTTATGATTTATTTGGCATGTTCTAAGGTCTAGAATTTAACCCGAGCTAGGTCTGACTTAGGGTTAAAAATTTCTTTTTAAGTACCTAAAAGGAAGGAAGCTAGGGGATAGGGGTTAAATAAAATTTTGGGTGAAACGTGACACAAAGAACAGCATGGTTAAGTGGCTTTCATGTGCCACTTAGGTGCCTTGGAGGTGGCGTCAAAGGGGGGTCTTAGGATCGAGTCTCGGCAGTAACAAGAGGGAAGAGTTTTTCTTTTGGGTTTTGTTGGCATTAAAGAGAAAGGGGCCAGGAAGGAAGGTCTTAAAAATTAAATGGTGTGGTTGAGGGGCATGAAAGTCCAGGTGGTTGGAGTGGCTTAGGGCGCCACTTAAGAATTTAGAAGCGGCAGGTCACAAGTTCGAGTGACAGGAGGAGCATTTTGCGTTTTGTTTTTTTTATATAAGAGGTGATGGGCTTAAGTAGTAAGGCTTTAAAGAAATTTCGGCAAGGCTCATGACATGAAAGTCTAAATGGAAGAGTGGCAAGGGGCGTTTAGGGGGTCATGGCTATAGGTCCCGAGTTCGAGCCAAGATAGCAGTAGATTTAATTTTTTTTCCCCAAGGCTGGCGTGAATGGAGAGAGGTGATGGCTTAATTTTGGGTTCCTTAAATGATAAGGATAAAGCTTATCTTTCTGCATTTAATCGGCTGGAAGAGAGTGGCATTTGCAATTTTATTTTCATTTAAATTGTTGAGAGTAGCTAGGAGATAAGAAGTTAGATAAACTTTGTTTAAATCTTTGATAATTGAAGGCTGAATTATCACAAAAGGGGAGAGGTTATGGCCGAATGAGGGACTCTCTAGGGCCATCTAATTTTTGTTTAGTGTTACACAAGGGGAGTGCCGAAATCATTCAGCAATATTTTCTTTTCTTTCACAAGTTGCTGGCCGAATTTTCCCTAGGCAATTGCTCAAAATTTTCACATCTTTTATTCTTTTAGCCTTTTTCGAAATTCCCTAAGTCTTTTCTTCCATCTCTTTTTCTTTCTCTCTAACCGAATCTATTCCCTCTTAGTGTGCCGAAATTCCCTTCTCATATTTAGTTTTCACCTTGGCCGAATAATAGAGTGGTGTTGATCTCCTTGGGTTTGTCTTTTGCAATCGATTTGAGAGGAGGCAAGTGTTGGTTGCCGAATGCCTATTTCTTTTTCTCTCTATCCTCTGTCGATTTTTACAAGGGTAAGAGCCGAAATGTATTGATGGCTAATCAGTGTTGAACCGATTCTATCTAGGTACTTTGAGATTCTGAGTGACCAATCAAGCCTCCATTTGTTAGCAATCAATCTTGGTAAGTGGTGGTAAGGATCTATTTTAGTAAAGTTATTATTTAGTGTTCGAAAGCTGAAGGCTACTAATATGGGTTGTGATTGCCGATTTTAGGGAAGCAGAAACATTTGGTGTGTGGTGGCTAGTATTCAAAGGACGTGTAGGTAAGGTTTCGGGTTCATGTGAAACCCTTTGAAATTATTTTGGGTTGGCCGAATGGTCTTAGACACTAACCTTATGTTTGGCCGAATATAGGAGCAAGAAGATCTTGAGTGACCGATTGACTCTTTAGGGATTAAGAGCTATCATTAGAACAGGTGTGTGCATACACACTTTATAATTAATAACTGTGCTAAATACAATGTGTGTGCTAATCTGGAATGATGTAGATTTGGATTTAATACCATAATGGTATAAGCAAGGATTCAGGTAAGTCCTTGTCGTTATGAGTTCTTTATGATGCTTTTGGGAAGCATGACATATTTGGTATATGTGACTTAAATATATGGTTAATGATAAATCCGAGTGTATGTTGCTAAATAAGCATGTTGGCATGATTTACATTAAATATCATGGATTGATGTGGGATATATGAGTGGAGGGGAAGTGATATTCGTGTCGATGGACACGGTGGTTTGGTACCACATTTCGTGACTACGGTCACCGGAGGTTTGGCACCTCAGGAGGTTTGGCACCTCATAGCGTCTCATCCCGGTGGCTTAGCACCACGATGGGTTGGCCCTACGGATTATATTATGGGATCGACGCCGGTGATTTGGTATCACACGTGGGTTAGCCCACCGGTGGTTTGGCACCACAATTATTGATGAATATCGTGACTTTAAGTCACCGGTGGTTTAGCACCACCGGTGGTTTGGTACCACACGGGTAGAGAAAGGTGTTTAGATGGCTAGGTTGGGTGCATAATTTAGTGCATGTTAATTTGTTATAAATTGTGTATGTTGTTGCACTAAATAGGGGAAGGGTTACACATTGAGTCTTGGTGACTCACTTTCTCCTTTAACATTTTTCGGTGACACGTAGATCATGGATGAGGAGCCGGATGGACTCGAGGTGGCCATGCAAAGTGGAAATGTGATTTTAATGAACTTTAATTTAATTCTATTTATTTTTGGTTTATTTTGTTCAAGTTGTAATAAGGCCTCCTAAGATTATATTTTGATCACTTTACATGCTTTGGATAATTTGTTTCAAATACTTAATGACTTTGGTAATGTTGAACAAGTTTTTCTTAAATTTAAACGTGAATGTTTTTCTTTCGTACCATCGGGTACATTAATAAATTTGGTAACAACTCGACTTAATATATATTTTTAAACAAAACTAAGTGTGGTTTATTCATACACCTCAATGGTTTTAACGCAAGATAAGTATCTTTTACCTTAAAATTAAATCGGCTAAAGGGATTTTCAAAATGTTTTTCTCTGTAGCACACTAAATTCGGTCGTAATGTTTGGGCCAGGTTTGAGGTGTTACAAAATTGGTATCGAGTCGGGTTCAAAGCTTCATTGTGGGGCCCAAGGCCCAAAATGTTTTATGAGGCCTTTGTGAAATATTTTTGGTTGTGAAAGCGGCATGGCACCGAAGTCTCGGCACCAATCCGCCTGTAAGTATTTCGACTTCAGATGGATTATTATTTGTAGAAGGGTAGGTATGGAACGTAGTTAGTATGATAAGTGTTAAAACCCTAGGACTAGTTTACTCCAACAAATCACATAAGACTTAAAATGCCTAAGTAAACAAACCTACGACCAAGACGTTGAGTTAGGGTGTGGTAACCCTGGTGCGCATGTCTAGGATTGGATCCGAAAGAGCTTGGTACTTAAGCAGTCCTCGTGACTCACCTCCTCTTCGCAGGAATCCTACCTGGTGCGTAGCTTCGGTTCACCTAACCAAGAGGACTCGGTCATAGGCTAAACACCATAAATAAAACCCGGAAGGGATTAGCCATGTTTTACGGAAAAACTCTAGTTTTAAAATTATTAAAGTACCCCTTAAATAGAAATAAAAATTTATTTCTGGAAAATTTTCAAAATAATACCCTGACTTTGGAAATTTACAAAATTACCCTTGATTGACAAAATTACCAAAATACCCCTGGTTTCCAAAAATTCTACCGTACCTTTAATTTGACAAATTTTTAGAAATACCCTCCAGTTTTGGGAAATTTCAAAATGTCTTGATTTAGTAAAGTTTTAAAATTCTCTGGTTTATTACGAAAATACCCCTGTAGGAAAATGACAAAAATACCCCTGGGATAGAAACGAACAGAAATGCCCGAAAGAGTGAGTGTGTATGAAAGGTATTAGGGAATGGATATGCTTTCCTGTGTGAACTAGGATAGAGGACTTAAAACTTTGATTGATCGAAAGAATCTCTATTAAACTCTCTTCATAAAATTTCTTCGCGGATAACCAAGTGGAACAAGTACTAATCCATAAAAATTTCTTAATCAGATTAAAGCACAATAGTTAGAATGAGCTCTAGAGGACGTGGCCGTCGTGGACGCGATAGGGGCAGGATGACCGTGTCAGAACCCGTGAGGTCGGGTCAGGGATCTGAGAATGAGGTACCACTGCCACCACCACCCCCAACTTTTAGAGCTGAGGATCAAGATCAGACGGGAGGTGAGGCGGTATCGCAAGCTGTGTTGCGAGTTCTTGAGATGGTGGCTGGGGCAAGTGGTGGTATGGGAGCTCGAAAATCTATACCCGAGTGACTCCGATCCAACGGGGCTGAGGTATTCCGGGGAGTATCAGGTGTGGCACCGGTCTTGCGAATCTTGGTTGGAATTGACTGAGAGGATCATGGATGATCTTAATCTGACGAATGAGGAGAAGCTGAAAGGAGCGGTGTCGCTTCTAAAGGATGAGTCATATCAGTGGTGGCTCACGGTTCAGGATGGTGCCACGGCAGATGACCTTACTTGGGAGTATTTCAAAGTCGCTACGGAAGAAGTATGTGGGCACCAGCTACACTGATGCGCAGAGGAAAGCCTTTTTGGGGTTGGTACAAGGAAATAAGTCAGTATCAGAGTATGAAGCAGAATTTCTGAGGCTGAGCCGCTATGCTTGGGGAATTATGTCAACGGAGCATGATCGTTGTGTCTGCTTTGAAGATGGACTTAGGGATGAGTTAAGGTTGTTGATTGCTCCACAGCAGGAGCGTGAGTTTGTTGTTTTGGTAGAAAAGGCTAAAGTAGCCGAAGGGGTCAAGGAGTCCGTAAGATAGAACTACGATAAAAACAAGCAGAAAAGAGGCTTTGGATCATCCGGATTGGGTAGCAATGCACAGAAAAGGGCTCGGCAGAGTGGGCCGAATCAGGGAAGAAGGCCCATGGCTACTAATCAGAGACCAGCTCAGTGCAACCGCTGTGGGAAATCACATTGGGGAGGATGTTGGACCGATGAAAGGGGATGCTTTGAATATGGATATTTGGATCACCGTGTAAGGGATTGTCCTCAGAAGTTGGCAAAGAATCAGCCAGAGGGTCAGAACCGTGCTCAGGCTAGAAATGTAGGACCACCATAGAGGGGTCGTGGTAATGGTAGAGGAAACAATGGTTCTAATCGAGGTCGCGAAACTCCAAAAAGAGGGACAGGCAACACAGAAGCAAGACAACTTGGTTTAGTCTACGCAGCGAGGCGTCGAGAGGAGGGTGACGCACCGGACGTCATCACCGGTACGTTCCTAATTTTTGGCCTTCCATATGTTGCATTAATTGATATGGGTTCAACGCATTCATACATTGCTAGTAGTGTGGTAGAGACCATGAACATAGACTTTGAGACTACTTCTAGGGAGATGATGATGAATTAGCCCTCTAGGTCACTCTGTAGTTATAAACAAGCTATATAGGGATGTACCCTTAAAACTCCAAGGGGTAGTGTTTGTGGCTGATCTGATGGAACTGCCGTTTGGGGAGTTCGATCTAATTCTTGGCATGGACTGGTTGGTTAAGCATCAGGCAAGGTTGGATTGCGCTGCTAAGCGTATGGTTCTAAAGATGGCTGAGGGTGATGAAGTGGTCATGATAGGTAATAGAAAGGATTACCTATCCAACGTGGTGTCTGCGTTGAAGGCGGAGAAGATGGTCAGGAAAGGGTGTGAGGCGTTTTTGGTTCGAATATGTGCCTTGGAGGCTAAGGAGTCAGCAGTTGAGAAGGTCCGAACGGTAGGGGAATTCACTGATGTGTTTCTAGAAGAACTTTCGGGTCTGCCTCCTGATCGGGAAGTTGAATTCTATATAGACTTATTATCCGGAATGGCGCCTGTGTCTATAGCACCCTACCGAATGGCATCAAAGGAATTGGTGGAGCTGAAGGCTCAAATTTAGGAACTCTTGGACCGAGGGTTTATCTGACCAAGTATATCTCCTTGGGGAGCACCTGTGCTATTTGTTAAGAAGAAAGACGGGTCAATGTGGATGTGTATTGACTACCGCCAGCTGAACAAGTTAACGATCAAGAACAAGTATCCGTTACCCCGGATTGATGACTTGTTTGATCAACTGAAGGGTGCATCGGTATTCTCGAAGATAGACCTTAGGTCGGGTTATCATCAACTTAAGGTGAAAGAGGTTGATGTTCACAAGACGGCGTTCCGTACTCGGTATGGGCATTACTAGTTTCTAGTGATGCCATTTGGGCTGACCAACGCACCGACAGCATTCATGGGCTTAATGAATAGGGTGTTTCAGTAGTACTTGGATCAATTTGTCGTTGGTGTTTATAGACGACATATTGGTTTACTCAAAGACGGATGAAGAGCATGACAAGCATTTACGGATTGTTCTACAAATTTTGAGGGAAAAGTAGTTATTCACCAAATTCAGTAAGTGCAAATTTTGGCTTAGTGAGGTGGCTTTCTTAGGTCACGTGGTGTCAGCTGAAGGGATTAGAGTGGATCCTCGCAAGATCGAAGCGGTGTTAGATTGGAAACCGCCTAAGTCATGGCGAAATTTAAAGTTTTCTGGTCAGCGAGGTACTATCAAGATTTGTGGAAGGGTTCTCTTTAATCGCAATTCCACTAACTAAGTTATTAAGAAAAGGAGTTCCATTTGTATGGTCGGAGAAGCGCAGGAAAGTTTTGATAAGCTACGAAAGATTCGCGGAAGCCCAGTTCTAAATCTGACTGAGGCGGGGAAGTTGTTTGATTCTCGTAATGCATCCCATACGGGGTTGGGATGTGTGTTGATGCAGGAAGAGAAGGTAGTGGCCTATGCGTCCCGTCAGCTAAGACCGCATAAGGTTAACTATCCAACTCACGATTTAGAGTTAGCAGCAGTGGTCTTCGCTTTGAAGATATGGAGGCATTACTTGTATGGGGAAAAGTCGATAGTCTACATGGATCACAAAAGTCTGAGGTATCTTTTAACTCAGAAAGATTTAAATTTGAGGCAGCGCCGATGGATTGAACTGTTAAAGGACTACGACTGTTCAATTGAGTACCATCCGGGCAAAGCTAACGTGGTGGCTGACGCGTTAAGTCGGAAGGTCGTGGCGGACTTAAGGACGATGTTTGCTTATTTGAGTCTATACGACGATGGAAGTCTTTTGGCAGAGCTGCAAGTTAAGCCAACTTGGATCGAGGAGATTAAGGAAAAACAGTTAGTAGACGGAAGTTTGAATACACGGAGATTGCAAGTTCAGGATGGTGGTTTGGAAAGGTATAGCTTGTCCGATGATGGAGTATTATGCTTTTAAGGACGAGCTTGTATGCCAAAAGATGTGGAATTGAGGCAGAGGATTCTTCAGGATGCACATAGCAGCCCATACGCTATGCATCCGGGAGGTAGCAAGATGTATGGAGATTTCTGAGAGCAGTTTTGGTGGCACAGGTTGAAGCGAGATAACCGAATTTGTGGGAAGGTGTCGGCGTGTCGAGTTAGTTAAGGTGAACACCGGTACCGCCATCGTGGTTACTTCAACCAGTGAAGATCCCTCAGTGGAAATGGGAGAAGATCACTATGGATTTTGTCAGTGGGCTACCCCTTACGCCCAACAAGAAGGACGCAGATTTGGGTGATTGTGGACCGTCGACTAAATCACTCACTTCATCCAGTAAGGGTGGATTACTCACTTGAAGCTAGCTAAGTTTGTATGTGTCGAAATAGTGAGGTTACATGGGGTGCCGATGTCGATCATCTCGGATAGGGATCCAGATTACGTCAAGGTTCGGAAAGCGTTACATCAAGCTTTGGGTACGATTGATTTCAAGATCTGACATTCCATCCACGGTCGACGGGCAATCGAAAAGGGTCATCTGATTTTAGAAGATATGCTAAGAGGTTGTGTTCGGATTTGGTGGTAGTTGGGAAGAGTACCTACCGCTAGCGGAATTCGCCTATAACAATACTTATCAGCGAGTATCCAGATGGCACCATATGAGGCCTCAGATAGACGAAAATGCCGTACTCTACGTGTTGGATGTAATTAGGTGAACGACAAGTTTTGGGTCCGAATTGGTATGTAAATCGAGGATAAAGTTAAGGTGATTGGGCTCGTCTTAAGGAAGCGTCGATAGGCAGAAATCTTATGCTGATCTTAAGCGCAAGGAGATGGAATATGCAGTAGGAGATAAAGTTCTTCTGAAGGTGTCGCCTTGGAAAAAAAGGTATTGAGATTTGGGCGAAAAGGAAAGCTAAGCCCTAGGTTTATTGGGCCATATACAGTGTTGAAACACGTGGGACCGATAGCTTACCAGCTTGAGTTACCGGCGGAGTTGAGCCAGATCCATGATGTCTTTCATGTCTTGATGCTGAGGCGCTATCGATCAGATCCCTCACACGTTGTGCCGGTTGAGGAAATTGAAGTAAACCCAGACATATCTTTCGAGGAGGAGTCGGTACAAATCTTGGATCGTGATGTCAAAGTTCTACGTAGGAAGTCAGTACCTTTGGTGAAAGTGCTATGGCGAAACCATGGTGTAGAGGAGGCCACGTGGGAACCCGAGGATGTGATGCGGCAGTAATACCCCCAACTCTTCTAATCCAGGTAATTTCGAGGCCGAAATTCTTTTAAGGGGGTAGAACTGTAACATCCTGAATTAGGGGTTGTTTGAAAATTTGATTATTTGTTCCCATGTGTGTGTGTGCCTGGAGAAATAAAAGTTATAATTTATTTGGCATGTTCTAAGGTCTAGAATTTAACCCGAGCTAGGTCTGACTTAGGGTTAAAAATTTCTTTTTAAGTACCTAAAAGGAATGAAGCTAGGGGATAGGGGTTAAATAAAATTTTGGGTGAAACGTGACACAAAGAACAACATGGTTAAGTGGCTTTCATGTGCCACTTAGGTGCCTTGGAGGTGACGTCAAAGGGGGGTCTTAGGATCGAGTCTCGGCAGTAACAAGAGGGAAGAGTTTTTCTTTTGGGTTTTGTTGGCATTAAAGAGAAGGGGGCTAGGAAGGAAGGTCTTAAAAATTAAATGGTGTGGTTGAGGGGCATGAAAGTCCAGGTGGTTGGAGTGGCTTAGGGCGCCACTTAAGAATTTAGAAGCGGCAGGTCACAAGTTCGAGTGACAGGAGGAGCATTTTGCGTTTTGTTTTTTTATATAAGAGGTGATGGGCTTAAGTAGTAAGGCTTTAAAGAAATTTCGGGCAAGGCTCATGACATGAAAGTCTAAATGGAAGAGTGGCAAGGCGTTTAGGGGTCTGGTCAGAGGTCCTGAGTTCGAGCCAAGATATAGCGCTATTTAGTTTTTTTTCCCCAAGGCGGTGTGAATGGAGAGGTGATGGCTTAATTTTGGGTTCCTTAAATGATAAGGATAAAGCTTATCTTTGCATTTAATCATTTGGAAGAGAGTGGCATTTGCAATTTTATTTTCATTTAAATTGTTGAGAGTAGCTAGGAGATAAGAAGTTAGATAAACTTTGTTTAAATCTTTGATAATTGAAGGCTGAATTATCACAAAAGGGGAGAGGTTATGGCCGAATGAGGGACTCTCTAGGGCCATCTAATTTTTGTTTAGTGTTACACAAGGGGAGTGTCGAAATCATTCAGCAATATTTTCTTTTTTTTCACAAGTTGCTGGCCGAATTTTCCCTAGGCAATTGCTCAAAATTTTCCAGCATCTTTTTCTTCTTCTTAGCCTTTTTCCAAAATCCCCTAAGTCTTTTCTTCCATCTCTTTTTCTTTCTCTCTAACCGAATCTATTCCCTCTTGGTGTGCCGAAATTCCCTTCTCATATTTAGTTTTTACCTTGGCCGAATAATAGAGTGGTGTTGATCTCCTTGGGTTTGTCTTTTGCAATCGGTTTGAGAGGAAGGTAAGTGTTGGTTGCCGAATGCCTATTTCTTTTTCTCTCTATCCTCTGTCGATTTTTACAAGGGTAAGAGCCGAAATGTATTGATGGCTAATCAGTGTTGAACCGATTCTATCTAGGTACTCTGAGATTCTGAGTGACCAATCAAGCCTCCATTTGTTAGCAATCGATCTTGGTAAGTGGTGGTAAGGATCTATTTTAGTAAAGTTATTATTTAGTGTTCGAAAGTCGAAGGCTACTAATATGGGTTGTGATTGCCGATTTTAGGGAAGCAGAAACATTTGATGTTGGTGGCTAGTATTCAAAGGACGTGTAGGTAAGGTTTCGGGTTCATGTGAAACCCTTTGGAATTATTTTGGGTTGGCTGAATGGTCTTAGACACTAACCTTATGTTTGGCCGAATATAGGAGCAAGAAGATCTTGAGTGACCGATTGACTCTTCAGGGATTAAGAGCTATCATTAGAACAGGTGTGTGCATACACACTTTATAATTAATAACTGTGCTAAATAAAATGTGTGTGCTAATCTGGAATGATGTAGATTTGGATTTAATACCATAATGGTATAAGCAAGGATTCAGGTAAGTCCTTGCCGTTATGAGTTCTTTATGATGCTTTTGGGAAGCATGACATATTTGGTATATGTGACTTAAATATATGGTTAATGATAAATCCAGTGTATGTTGCTAAATAAGCATGTTGGCATGATTTGTTAAATATCATGGATTGATGTGGGATATATGAGTGGAGGGGAAGTGATATTCGTGTCGACGGACACGGTGGTTTGGTACCACATTTCGTGACTACGGTCACCGAGGTTTGGCACCTCGGAGGTTTGGCACCTCATAGCGTCTCGTCGGTGGCTTAGCACCACGGTGGGTTGGCCCATGGATTATATTATGGGATCGACGCCGATGATTTGGTATTACACATGGGTTGGCCCCACCGGTGGTTTGGCACCACAATTATTGATGAATATCGTGACTTTAAGTCACGGTGGTTTGGCACCACCGGTGGTTTGGTACCACGGGGTAGAAAGGTGTTTGGATGGCTAGGTTGGGTGCATAATTTAGTGCATGTTAATTTGTTATAAATTGTGTATGTTGTTGCACTAAATCGGGAAGGGTTACACATTGAGTCTTGGTGACTCACCTTCTCCTTTAACATTTTTCAGTGACACGTAGATCATGGATGAGGAGTGAATGGACTCGAGGTGGCCATGCGGTGGAAATGTGATTTTAATGAACTTTAATTTAATTCTATTTATTTTTGGTTTATTTTGTTCAAGTTGTAATAAGGCCTCCTAAGATTATATTTTGATTACTTTACATGCTTTGGATAATTTGTTTCAAATACTTAATGACTTTGGTAATGTTGACAATTTTTTCTTAAATTTAAACGTGAATGTTTTTCTTTCGTACCATCGGGTACATTAATAAATTTGGTAACAACTCGACTTAATATATATTTTTAAACAAAACTAAGTGTGGTTTATTCATACACCTCAATGGTTTTAACGCAAGACAAGTATCTTTTACCTTAAAATTAAATCGGCTAAAAAGGGATTTTCAAAATGTTTTTCTCTGTAGCACACCGAATTCGGTCGTAATGTTTGGGCCGGGTTTGGGGTGTTACAAAATTGTTTTAAAGCTCAATTTTACTACAAACGTACAAGTCAGTTGTAATATTTATGGCGTTATAATGGAACATCGAAGTATTCCAAAGATCTAACCCGAAGGAAGAGGCAATTAAGCAATAACTAACATACACAATAGAGTCTAAGTGGCTACTAATACGATTTTATAGTACGAAAATTCATAAAAAGATGAGTTTGCAAGAAATTTAAATATGCTACTCTAAGGACTAAATTGCAAGAAATGTAAACTAGAGGAACTATTTAGCAACTAACTAATTGGGGTTAGTTGACTTTGATGTGGTTCACCAAATCTCATTCTAGGGACATAAATCGCATAATTTACCAAGGCTCCATTTAGCTTTCGACCTCAATTTTATCAACTTAGATGGATTAAGTTTGGTTTATCTTTCGGTAATCTAGGACTAACAAATGGGTGCTCGATAGGATTACCTTCCAGTCTTACTTTATCTTGATATTCCCTTAGAGGCATTGCTACCTAAGTTCTTAGTTCTATTTAAACTAGTCCAATTTGTTACAATTTAGCCCTTTGTCCAAAGATTTTATTTTACCTACATCTCCATTAACAAAACTCCTTAAAGGTTTAGCTACACATGCTTGGAATCAAGAAAATAAACATAACGATGGAAAGCAAAGTAACCATGGAAGGAAAGTTTAAGAAAAAAGATGAAAGTTAAGATTTTATTTAAGAAAACTTAAATAGCATAAAACTAAAAGCATTTAACAGAAAAATCTAAGGTAAGAAATATAAAAAGGAACAAACTTTAACAGATTAAAAGTAAAATAAACTTAAAATTCATTAGATGATATATTTACCATAATAAAATTAATTAAAATTTAAATTATTATGCTAACAAGTTATTTCAATAGATGGAACCATGAGTCAAGTTACACAAGATTACCGAATGAGCTTCGAGATATACAGCTTTTGTTAGACCAACGATCGAAAGCGGACGTATGTATTTATTTAAATTTGAATCATATAATATTAATGTAGTCGATTTGAGATTTAGTAATATACATAACTAAAGTTTTTATTATTATTTTAATATAGTTTAAATGAATACCATACGAGGATCTAAAAATTAGAGAATGAATCCTTGAGGAATACTTTGTGAATATAAACATTTGCCACGTGAAAATGCCATTGGTACTGTATGTTACCGTCAATATGCACGAGTCGGATAGAGTGTTCTGCAAACTCCTTCTCCACTTCCAAATCTCTCGAATCCAACGAAGAACTCACGTGGCCCAGCCTCTTGTGCAGTAGTTCTGCAAACTCCATCCTCCTTTGTCAATAGGTCCACATTATGCATGTGGATTGGAGGCAAGTATACCCTAAACCGTGGATCTTCATTGGGACTTCACCTCTTTCACCATCTATTGGTTCAGTTGGAATAGGCAATGGTTCAGAAAATAACGCAATTTCTAAACCACCAACACTAAGCTCCCGAATTGGATTGTTTTCATTATCAGAACCACCAGCATCTGTTGTGTTGGATGTCCCATTGTTGGTGGACATTTGTAGGGAGTACATCATCCTTTCTCGTGTAGTTATCGAAATGTCCAAAATTATTTGTTGATAACCAACCGCTAGAAGTTGATTTCATTCCCCTGTAAGACTTCCCAACATTGAACATTAACTAACGAAGTTCAAATCAATACCATTAATTGAGTGCCGTGCATAGGTCATGTATTCTGTCCTACCACCCCAACCCATATGTTTGGTGTTCTGCTTGCCGTGGTTGAAATCTAGAGCCAAGACAGATAAGTGTTTTCTCATTGATGATTTTGGGATATCATAATGAGAAGTTCCTGACAAAGTGGTGAACGCACCACACAACTGTATTCTTGGACTATCGGCATGTTCTTCCGTTCTGGCATCTCAAACATGAACAGATTTTGACATTCGAGGGCCTTGGTTTGTCCTTGAAAACTTAGCATATAACTCAAGAAACGGTGATCCACTATCCATATGCGTTTGCACCATGGCCTTCAACCCCTTCGCACCTCTGATACCAAAAGTGTCATATCTGATGGGGTCGTCCGAAGCACAAAATCAATATTTAAGGGATGATACTCTCAGTTGGTTGGATTCGACGATTTTCTGCCTAATTCTTGTCCATAGTTCTGACAATTATATGTTTTGGTTAAAAGCAGTCGCACTGTGTTCTTTGATAAAATAACCACCCTGTTCTCGGTGTCATGCGCTTCACCATCGTAATAAACAATAACATTAATTCGTCCACTCATTTTCAACCAAATAATCTATCAATAGACATTCGAAATAAAAAACATTATGCAAAAAATTAATGCTATAACTAAATATGAAAAACAAAAATCAATGCTTTCATGCAAATTGCGCCGTTGCTTCAACTTATACCTTCTCAATGAACTTCTCTTCTTTTGATCTCCCTAACAACTTCTTATTTGCTTGTAAATGGCTTATGCCAATCGAGGTTGAAATGTTTTTTATTTATAGATCAACAGACGAGCTCTAAATTGATTTTGAAAATTTTCCCTGACTAGTGAAGGGTTAAAATTTGTAAAAAGATAACGCAATAATAATGCACTGGGGTAAATAATTTACTAAAATATCGGATCAAACTAGTATTAAAAATGTGCAAATAATTACAATCTAATATTTCATCCCAAATGAGTACTCGAGTTTTGATGTAAGCATTATCTTTCTACATATTTCAACCATCACTTGGGATAGAAAATACGTCCAAAAGCGTTCTCCCATCATATATTTTCCACTTGAAAGTATTTTTTTGTATTGCACTTGAAAACACACTCATAAAATCGACATATTCTCACAATAATAATGCAAGTTTTATTTTCCTTTTATCTGTACCTGGAGATAAACATGGGAGTAGGTGAAAGGGGACATCAAAAAAGAATAGTTGGTAATAATAATTTGATAATAATAAATTTCCTTAACAACCTAACACTGAAGGTTGGGTATGGAGATATGTATTAAGTATTAACTAAGGTCCTTTTCAGTAATTATATTTCTTTAAATGCTGAGATCCAGCTGGTTATAGCTAGTGATTGGAGGTCAGAAAAACTTGGAATGTGAATAATTTATTCTAGTGCAATTATAAGTCAAACACTTGTTGACAAAGGATTTTCATTATTAATTTATAGTCTCACTGAATTTATTCACCCTCTCGGGGAGACATAAGCTTCAATGCATATGGACTGAGGTGGTGTACCATTGGCCAAACGAGGGGCAATGTACAAAGATTGGATGTGGATTCGACAGCCGGTTGTTTTCCACTATCATAATTTTCATTTTATGGGGATCTTTCATGTTTCTGGCTTTA
The DNA here is from genome assembly GCA_025506655.1 of Gossypium rotundifolium. Taxonomy (NCBI): domain Eukaryota; kingdom Viridiplantae; phylum Streptophyta; class Magnoliopsida; order Malvales; family Malvaceae; genus Gossypium; species Gossypium rotundifolium. Next base: position 116,628,502 of record CP106732.1, on the reverse strand, counting down.
CTCTTCTTCTTTTTTTAATGGATTATATGATACTATTATTCCCAAGCTGTAAAGAAAATTTTAGTGCAAATTGGGCCTGTTGATGGACTCCTCGAAGAACAAGACGTAATGGATTATGGGTGGGATATTGACTTGATTTAATTCATAAACAGTTTAAATGGGTTTTTAATGCATGGCTTACTTGGAAAACGATTGATGTAATTGCCATTTACTCTGTCTTGTTATGAAACCGGTGATCCACAAATACTAGAAAAAAGACAATCATTGAAATAAATAAAAAATATCAGTTATATCAACGTTTTCAAAATTATACACCTCTCTTAAATTATCAATTTTCGATTTCATCAATTTGAAATTGAATTATTAAAATTAAATAATAGTTTTTGAATCGTGAGTATAATTGTCTATTAGTAAATAACATTTTTTTATATTGGTTTAATTTTAATTAAATAAATCATTTAAAAATAAATAAATAATAGAAAAATTAATTAATTCTACATGATTCACTCAAAAATCAATTTAATTCTTTATTCAAACTGATACATCAGTTGGTTCTTAATCCTCATTCAATTAAATCAATTTGATTCCAACAACTATGAAGGCCATTATAACATAAAAATTTATGTTGGGTTAGGTGGATATCTTAAATTTTATTTTAAAAAAAAAAATTAGGGTTTCATTATATAATAAAAGAAAACTGTTTTTCTCTCTTTCAAAAGTAGTGAAAGGTTTGTCAAGCAAATCGTTTATTATACCTTTTAGGTGTAAATCGTATTCCTATAATGCTGAACAAAGCTAGGCTTGGCACATTGTCAGTGCTGGATTAATGCACTTATGCAGGTTCTTTTGCTTTTTATTCTTGATTTACAAACCTGGGGAGGGGATGAGATGGGGATTCACAGAGTCTAAATTGTAGATGGGTGCCACCATTTACAAACAATTACAACACTACACCAAATATTGCTAAGAATTATATCGCAGTCCACAATTTTGCCATGTACTGAATTATTAATTCCATAACATAGGATTCAGTTGGAAAGCTGGAAGAGGAAGTGGAAAGTAGGTAGTGGAATTTGTTTGGTTCATAGTACAAATTAATAGTAGGTTTTTGAAGTTTGAACAACGTTTGTGAAAAAGGGGCGATGGTGATGGTCCCCGCACTCCCAGAAAAGGATATTAAGGGCAGCCTTACAGTCTGTACCATAGCAAATTAAGCTGCGCCTTAGCTGTACACGCCATTTCCTTTTCAATCCCAAATCACAAATTCACCCCCTCCGCTCCCCTTCCCTATAAATACCTTTAATTGCAACATCTCACTAATCCCTCACAGCTTGTTTTCTTGAGAGAAAGTCACATTTGATATATTTATATTATCCTCACACACTACAAAAGAAGAAGAGAAAGAAAAAGAAATGAAGTCTATAATCGCTACTTTGTTGTTTGTTTCCCTAGTTTTGAGTTCATCATTTATTCAACTCTCCTTTGCCTTACCTGCTGCTGCTCCTTCACCTGCTCCTCCAAGTAACGTTCTCTTCTCCTCACCCATGCATGCATTTGACATATTTCTCGTTTTAAACAAATCTACCAAACATATATACAATTTGTCTTTGTTTTTGGGGGATTATAATACAAAATATGTGGTAAATGATTTTTGGCTTTTGTGTGTGAAAAAATAAATAGGTTACTGTGATGGGAAGTGCGGGGAGAGGTGTGCCAAGGCTGGAATGAAAGATCGGTGCTTGAAGTATTGTGGGATATGCTGCCAAGAATGTAAGTGTGTTCCTTCAGGGACCTATGGGAACAAGTCAGAATGCCCTTGCTATCGAGACAAGAAGAACTCCAAACACCAACCCAAGTGCCCTTGAACTTCAAACTTTTCTTCATCTTTCAACCTTCATATATATATATATATATATATATATGCATGTACGATTTAGCTATATAGCCTCCAACTCTTCATCGTCTTAGGTTTCTTCTTCTTATTATAATTCTTTTGCCATTACACTATCACTTCTGTTCTGTTTATTATGTACTGCTTCTGCCACCTTTTATCTGCCTTCTCCGACCTCATAAGGAAGGCATATTATAGGAATAATAAAATCATTAATCTACTATAATGAAAAGCCAGAATTTGAATTTTGGAACCTTCAATTTCATGACAACTAAGCAATGTGAATGTCTCGCAAAAGGAAAGTAGGAAGATAATTATGATATTTATAATATTAAGCTATTACAAAGCGTAATTATTTAGTTTTTTTTAGATAAATTTAAATTATTATAATAAATTACATGGAACTAAAATTAATATCTAATCACGTAAAATAATTAAAACATGACATAACATGTAAGAATAAATTAAAAATTGTATTAAATTTATAAAAATAATTAATAACATTTTAAATAGAGGAAAATATATTTTCACACAAATTATTTCATAAATTTGAGACATGGCTATGATACAAAATAACATAATTATGACATGTATTAAAAAAGCATTCAAATCTATATAAAACATGAATATAAAATGATCATAACATAAATACAAAAAATGACAAAATTAAAACTAAATAACTTTAAAGGAAAATTGTGACACGTGTCATTTGGTTAAATTTTGTCAATAATGTAGATTATATTTTATATAAATTCTTATACATTAGAAATTTTTTATGTCAAATGTATTTATTTATATTATTTTTTATCGTATTTGAGTTTCGTTGTATAATTATGAGATGTTGGAAAGTATACGTAGAAATTAATTATATTCAAATAGCTTTAAATATTGTCTCATATTAATCAAAATTGTCTAATTTTTAAGTTTATTAAAAATCATAGTATGGTGGCAGCGAAGTAGGGTATTTATCATGGGTAATAATTAATAGTTATAGACGTCCATTCATTTTATAGATTTTATAAGTGATTCCTTAAAATGAAAGTGTCTTCCATCGTTTTTGTTAATTTCACTTCAACAACATCTAGCCGTGTTGATTATTTTTCATTTAAATATTTTCATTGAAAACTATAAACAAAAAGTGTTTCTTCTTCATTGGAAGCATTTAAATGTCGGAATATTTTTAGAATTAAATTCATAGTTGAATCGATTAAATAAATTAGATTGATTTCATCTCTTAATTTCTTTGTGTTTTTATGAAAATAGAAGTGAAGTTCGCCATTACTGAGATGCAATTTTACCTTACAATAATTATGCATTAAACAGTGACCGGAATATTTAAGGGGAAAAAAAGACATTCACTTCATGTTTTCATGAATTTTAAATATGAGAAACTCAATTCAATCTATTTTTCAGTTTTATATTTGGATTTCTCCAAAAGAGAGACAAATTTCAAACTCCTTTTTAATGTTTTTTTTCTTAGAAAAGCCCAAGTTATATAAAGTAAAATAAAATTGGAGAGGTCAAGTATAGTTGCGAGGATTTGAAGTTTCTAGGGAATGGAACAAAACAAAATTAATTATGTAATTGTTTAATTAATTAAACAAATGAGCAAACATACTATATAATCTCCAATCTTCCTATGTCCATATCTTACTCTCCCACTACTGTATACAGACACTATTAAATACGTTTAGTTCAACCGTATCTCTAAAACATGGTAAATCAATATTTTTCGAATCGTATAGGTGGTTAAGTTAAAATTGTTTAAATCATCAATTCTTAATCTCATTAATCTATTCAGTTCAAGTTGAATAAATTATTTTAAAAAATAATAAAATTAAGAAAAAGAGGATAAAATCCAATTCAACTATTGGTTTAACCAACTTTTTAATCCAATTCAACATATCCGTCCCAATTTATGGGTCAACCGGTTTTTTCTCTTAGAACCGGTACCCCAACCGGTTCCACATCCAACAAGTCTGATCGGCTGATCTAGTCTGGTTCAAAATTAAGGCAATTCTATCTTCTTCTTCTTTTTTTTTTTTTTTTTTTTTTTCTCTTCTCTTCTTCCCATCTCATGCTAATTATTATCGTAAAAGAAACAAAATTGAAAAGAAAAACACCCCCTTCAATTTGATGTCTCTTCCTGAAAATGAATGAAAGATGCTCATGAGATCGGAAAAAAATGATGAAAGTTGTGATCTCAAAACAGTCCAGCTCATATAGCAATATGAGATAAATGAAGATTTCCTAGGTTTTATATAAAAGTGTGCAAATTTCTAGAGCAAATGTCAGTTGGCCCCAAGAACAATAGGATGCATATACGCATATTGTTACGCCAAGAAGTCAAATAGTTGCCCCCAAAAGAGCTTTTCATTGCAAAAAGAGTACGGTTTGATGCAAAATTTGACATCTTGATAGCTTAAAATGCTGATGAAGCTTAAGACGTGAGTAACATAAGTATATGCTAAACTTTGTTTTGACATGAAAATATATAAATCTAATGATTTTGTCTAAACTGGAAAGACTTAAAATGGTGCTCATTTTATGCCAGGGGCTTCGTTTGAGTATGTTTCACTAACCATAAGGGTTTGAGCCATACCCATGATTCAATGCTACACCTTTTTCTTTACTGTTCCTTCAAACCTGCAGTCATACTGCACTTCATTTCATTTACTAATGCCACATCCCATCTCATTTCTCAAATCACATTTGGTTTCTTTCTTCCTCTTCTTGTAAAATCTCACCGGTACACTATACAATTAAAATGACCCTTGTTTCGTTTGTTTAATAAACATTACCCTTCACTTTTCAACCTAAATGAGAAATGCCAAGCAATGACAAATTGATTGAGAAACGCTATATGTACGTCACCAAAATAAAGTAATATCCCTGTACAGAATTTCATACTTAGAATACCACATGGCATCTATACTGAAGAAGTGTGTCCCCTCAGGGTGAGAAGTGCATGTACAAACCATACTTGATGCAACAAGAAGGTTGGGAAATAGACACTAAGCATGTACAAAGATATAATTATAGATAACATCAAAAGTTTACCACTGCCCTTCCAGGTGTTGTTTTCTCATAACATGTATACATACAAAATCCCAACTTAATAAATTTATCTAACCTGAGGATCTCCGACTCCACTTACCTGTTCCTGATTTTCTTTTTCGTCTCTTCCTTTTGTTGCTAGGGCCCTTTGACTTGGAAGTAGAAGTTAACTTCACATTTGGTGGAACAGGAGGGTTTGTAGGGGGGTTATCTGCAGGAGCAAGAGCAGTAGAAACTGTCTTAGGCTTTTCAATTGGAATCCGCGATTCCTCTGCCTGCTGAGTTAAACCACTTTGAAAATTTTGCAACTCTTCCTTGGCAGCCTGATTATGTATCAAAATATCATCCTCCGTCTGCATATATAATGATGGCAGTTGCATTATAAATGAAAACTAGATGGTCAAAATGGATATTTAGAAGCTAATACTAGCTATCATACACAACATCTATTTCAAAAAAAGAAAAAAAACTAAAAACGGATCCTGATTAGATGTGCAAAAGAGCTAGTAAGGAGGGAATAATAAGAAGAGCGAAAGAAAATTGATGAGGAGAATGTTTTTCAATTAAATATCAGATGGAGAAACAAAAAAGCTTTCTTTCCTAGTCATTAGTCACAGAGAAACAAAGCTAGAAGTTTAGTAGGACCAGAATTAGCAGGAGCAAAGAATTAAACCATAAATCCAGATCCAACTAAAATCTTGTTATCTGCTACTATGGCAATAAGCAACAGCAACGAATTAAAGCGTAAAACTTAAAATAAGAGCAGAATTGTTAGCACTAGAAAATGATGGAAGGAAAAACTTTCAGAAGACCAAGAAGAAGAAGAATGTGTGAAAAGAGAGCTCACATTTTCATAAGAAATCCCAGCAAGATGCTGACCGGAGCCCTCAATCATATCAGGAAAGGGTGTCACCTCTCCATGGCTTAAGACTGCACTTCCAGGCCTAAAAAGAACTCTAAAGTGACACTCAGATCGATGCTGGGATGAAGTATGTTGAGATCTAACCAGGGCTCTATCTCCACTCCGAGTTGGAGAAGGTTGATTTCTAGAACTGGCTAACGCGGGTGAACTCAACATATTAATGGAAGAGAACTTTCGAGGACTTTCATTCACTGTCTTGTCAACTCTGGTCTTTAGTTTATGAGCTTGCGATTGAAGAAGATCAATCTTTCTAAGGATCTGTTCCGACAAAGTATCAGTGTCACTGAATTCAAGATGAGACAAGTCATCAATAAATCCATAGTCATCATTGGTGTAGTCTATTTTGGTTCCTGCAGAAATTATCATGTAAGAAAATAGACAAAATCTCATCTAGTAGAGGGAGAAAGCCAATGTTTGCAGACACACATCACAAGAGTTATTAGTTGAACCTTGCCCTATTACCTACAAGCTACAGAATCACCAAATCTGAGTTAAATATAACTCCTCTTACCTAGTTTACCATTATCATCATCCAGAGTGGCAGTAGCAATGACAGATTTCTTACTTTCTGGGAGCAAAGAAAATAAACTCATCAGATTTGCACTTGGAAAATACATTCCAAAAAGAATGATTATGAAAATCATACCACAATACGAGTAGATGTTATGACACGACATGTAAGATGCTAAATCAGTAGTATTTTCAATCCGTTTTCTTTTCCTCCTCTTCATTACTTTCTTCCTTTGAACTTGACATTGAAAGGGTTGTGACTTTACATTAAGCCCTTCAATTGTGAACTTTTCATATTCAAACTTCCTTTTCTGATCATATTCCACAATCTCTCTATCATATCTTGATGCTTGAGACTTAAGTTCCTTAAGCTGCAGCTCTAACCATTTAAATCGCCACATAAGGGGATGAATAAACCTCCTCCAATGATCCGTCAACTTTCTCTTCCTGGAAAATTTAGGAAAAGGAAAACAATCTAAATAGTGCACCATGTAATTGGACATAAAATCGAGAAAAGATATACACACCACAGAACGGTAAGACAGTAGCAAATAACACTTCAAACAAACATAACATAGTTCAACCTACAAAAAGTACCTCATTTGAAACAATCCATCAAACAGAGATCCGAACGGACTGCCACCAGATAATGCTGATTCAACTTCAGCATCACTTATTGCAGAGTCGTTCTCATCCCCAGACATTGTGCCACCGAAAGAACTCGAATTATCAGTGGCATCCTGAAATTCGGTGACAGGTAACCTATCAACGCCAGAATTTGTACATTCAGTTATGTTAATGTCCACATCCTGGTTTCCTTCGTGTATCTTTGGTGGTTCTACTCCACTAAAGGTTTCCTCAACAAAGCCATTGTCCTCACAATTACTCACACAATGCATAATCTTATCTTTGGAATCAAAGGGCAAGTTTCCATTTTCGTTATTATTCGAAACCACTTCCGTCATTGATTTCGACTTGTTTTTTAGCTCCAAGTCAAGGACTCCTTAAATTCATTACAAGTGAGTTAATAACTAATCCCTGCAAAATTCAAATCAATAATTTTAACCTTTGCTTCTTCCTTTTTTCCTTTTAAAAGGTAAAACATTCATCGACGTAGCAGGGAAAAGAAAAGCTAATGATAAACCAAGACTCGTTTATTTCCACAATAGATGGTAAAAGTGATCAATGAAAACCATAAGGAAAAATTATTCTGATGAAATAAAAATAAAAATTACAAAAAGGAAAAACGGAAATCCACAAAATCAGAAAACCCTAAACCTCAGAACAGGGAAGAGAGAAGAGGAGGAGAAGAACCTGGCATTCGAGTCTCTTTGTTTCCGTGTTGAATTTTGATTGGTGAGCGAGAGAGCCAAGTTCACCATGCGCAGGAGAGTCTTACGCCGCAATGACGTAGGGTTCTTTTTTTATTTTTATTTTTTTTTGAAATTTATTGAATGGTTTGCAAATTGAAATAAAAAATAAATTAAATAAAAGTCAAAGGGCCATATCAAATGTTGGCTTAAAAGTAAGGATTTCTAGTCAAACTCTATTAAGAGTCGCTATATTATTGTATAAAATTAATTTAAGTTCTGTATTAAAAATTGCTTTAAATTATTTTTCTTTTTAACAATCTCATTATAGGAGTACTCAAATCAACTTTTTTTTACATTGGTAATAATGTTCATACCAATCGAGTTAAAAATCAATCAGTTGCTCTAGATTAATTTTTATATACTAAATATTTAGGGTAAATTACACCAACATTCACTCAACTTTGATGTGGTTGACAAAACAATCACTTTAATTTTAATTCAATGACACAACTTTCGAAAAATAACAAAGCATTCCTTTTAATCATTTTCCATTACAAATGTAACAGAAAAGTGACATGGCATGTAGCTGACAAAATAGTCACTCTGATTTCAATTAGTCACTCAACTTTAAAAAATAACAAAACAGCCCTTTTAACTTTTTTTCATTACAAACGTAAAAAGTGACATGACATCCTATTGTGTAAATGGTCCCAATTTAAAACCTTAACTAGGCTGGGCAATACAAGAGGAAGAAGAAGGAGGAGGAGGAGAATAAGAGAAAATTTTCATATCAAACAGAAAGGATATTTTAAATCCTATTAGTGAGTTGGACTAATTGCTATTTAAATTTCATAAAACAAAGCCTAAATTGTTGCTTTTAAATACAATTTTATCTTTATTCCATAGATAATGCAAGGTAAAATAAGCTGAAAAATAAGCAATTTAATCATAGGGAAGCATATTTAACAGTTCTTCACGGCGCCATAGCTTTGGCACAAAGCATTGTTTGAACCAATTCAACAAAAGATTTACTGCTTCTCCACGATGAACACATATCTTCTAGATCCTTAACAGGACTAAGAATTGCCGGTTGGAAAACAAGACAAATTGAACGAATTCGATGCTCTTTTTGCGGAGAAAGGTTCATACAACGAATAGAATTACAGTAAGCTTTGAATCTGGTTGTTAACATGGTATCACAAAGTCATTTTCATTGATTCAGGTTTACTGGTTTTCAAAAACATGGTTTGGGTTGCTGCTATCGCAGTCAAGTTTGAATCTATAGTCGTCGCATTTGGGAGGTTGGGTTGGTAATCGAAAATGGTAGCTTATTGTGACATTTTCACAAACAGTTGGGTTGCAATATTTGTTTCTGGTTTTGGCGACACAAGATTGGAAACTGTGGTTTGGTGACACAACAATGGCAGCCACGAGGTCATAGATTGGAAGTTGTGGTTTGGGTTTTGGCATGACAGAATCTAGATGGGAAGAGATTGAAAAGTAGAGAAGAAGACAAAAAAGATTGATGGTAGAGTGAAACAGATCACCATATTTGAAAATAGAGATTGTTGGGATGGAGAAGAAGAAGTATAAACATATTAGGCCATTTACGAAAAAAGTAAAAATATTAGGTCATTTATTAAAAAAAGAAAAGGAAGGACGAAAAAAAGATGCCATTTAGGTAATTGTTGACAGTTTGACGAAGTCTGCATACTTTATTCTGGTACGTATGGATTTCTTCCTGAACAGAGTAGCAGAGTTATATTTTTTTGAAATTTTCAAGCTACACGGTGTGCTAGTCTCCATTATTTCAGATAGAGATCCACGGTTCACATCCCGATTCTGGAATATTTCTTCCTGGACAGAGTAGCAGAGTTATATTTTTGTAAAATTTTCAAGCTACACGGTGTGCCAGTCTCCATTATTTCAAATAGAGATCCACGGTTCACATTCCAATTCTAGAACAAGTTGCAAGATGCTCTAGGTACGCAATTACATGTCAGCACTGCATTTCATCCTCGGACTGATGGTCAATCTGAACGTATGATATAGATTCTAGAAGATATGCTTTGATGTTGTATTTTAGAATTCGAAGGCAATTAGAAAAAGTATCTGCCTTTAGTTGAATTCGCATATAATAATAGCTATCAGTCAAGCATTAAAATGGCACCATATGAAGCTCTGTATGGTCGTAAATGTAGAACTCCGTTGTATTGGACTGAGCTCAGTGAGAAAAAGATACATGGAGTTGATTTGATTTGTGAAACCGAAGAAAAAAGGAAAGTGATCAGAGATAGTTTGAAAGTAGCTTCTGATCATTAGAAATCCTATGCGGATCTTAAACGAAAAGAAATAGAATTTCAAGTTGGCGATAAAGTATTTCTGAAAGTTTCACCCTGGAAGAAAGTTCTTTGGTTTGGCCGTAAAGGAAAACTAAGTCCACGATTTATCGGGCCATATGAGATCACTGAAAGAATTGGACCTGTTGTATACCGGTTGGCTTTACCACCAGAATTAGAAAAGATTCACAATGTTTTTCATGTTTCTATGTTACGACGATATCGATCAGTGTAACAGCCCGATTTTGGGGCTAGTTAGAACAATGGTTTCAGAACCATTAATCCGAGGTCAGAGAAATTATTTTTAATATTATTTTATGTGTTGTTGCATGATTATATGAGTGCATGAAAATTTTGGTGAATTAATTTTGGTGATTTCTTACTTAATTTTGAAAAAGGACTAAATAGCGTAAAGTGCAAAAATTTTGTTCTACAAGCTAAAGGTGTTAAATAGCTATGGAACACTAAAGTAGAGGTCCTTATTGGGTAAAAAGACAAATAAAATAAGTAGTGGTTGGACATGAATTTTTAATTCATGAAAATGGTCAAAGTACTTAATTGGGCAATATAATAAAAATAAAAGAAAAAGCTTCATCTTCTTCCTACTACCATTGAAAATTTTAGCAAGGAGGAGCTTTGGAAAGATTAAAATTTTTAGCAACTTAAACCCTTGCAAGTAAGTGATTTTGATGGTCATATTTGTTGATTTTTGTGTTTTTGGAACTATTGTAGCTTAATTTAGCTAATGAGGGGACTATTTTGCACTATGGTTGAAAGCCTAGGGTTTTTACATGACAGCATTAGTGTTTTTTGTTGAATTTTTATGGAATAAAATGAATCTTGGTTGTTAAATAAATAACTTTTGTTAAGTGATTTTCATGAAAACACTAAAAAGGGACCTTTTTGTAAAGGTTGTAAAATAGGTAGTAAATGTGTGAAATAATTGGAATTGTGAGTCGCTATAAGCTTAATAAAGGTTCAGATAGGCTTGGGTAGTGAAGAAATTTGATGAAAATCATTTTACGATCTTAGAGGAAAAATCGTAATTATGTGAAAGTTTAGGGGCAAAATTGTAATTTGCGAAAGTAGGAATTTTGAAATGTCTTGATTTATGTGGTGATTAAATGAGTGAATTTTATCATTATAGATGGAGTCCGAACCTAAACTAGGGGAAAACCAAGCTAGTAGACTAATTCAATTTAGTCACTCACTTTTTGTATACCGAGGTAAGTTGTAAGTAAATAATACAACGTTATTATATTTATGCATTAAACAATTGATATTGCATAAAATGTTTGATTATTTCTATGAATATGCATGACGAAAGTTGATGTGATATACTCCCGGTTGAACCTTAAGAATAGATTGGATATCCAAGGCAGGACATTTGAGCGATATGTGCGCCAGTGTAAGACCATGTTTGGAACATGGCATCAGCCACATTATAAGAGCTAGTGTAAGACCATGTCTGGGACATGGCATCGCCTCGACATGTGAGCCAGTGTAAGACCATGTCTAGGACATGGCATCAGCATTGAGACGAGAGCTAGTGTAAGACCATGTTTGGGACATGGCATCGGCTTCGACATGTGAGCTAGTGTAAGACCATGTCTGGGACATGGCATCGGCATTGAGACGAGAGCTAATGTAAGACCATGTCTGGGACATGGCATCGACATTTTACCCTCTTGTGTGAGGCTTATCGGATATCCTTTGGTATTCCAATGGGTTCAACGGGTAAATAAAAGATTGTGTCAAAAGTGAGAAAAGTTACAACTATGTTGTAAGTGATACAGGTACCTACATGAGATTCATGAGAAATGAGCTCGGATTATGTGGTGAAATGAGTAAGTTATGTATTTAATCATTTGAGAATCATGTGCAAGTTTATATTATGTTATGAGTATGATAATGCATGGTAGTTGTTGTTAATTATTTACATGCGACTTACTAAGCTTTATGCTTACTCCCTCTTCTTTCCATTTTCTTATAGAGCCGCCAAGCTAGCTCGGGGATCAAAGGATGTCAGAGGCTCGATCACACTATCAATCTGGACATTTGGTATAATTAGATTTATCATTTTGTGTATGGCATGTATAGGGACTTAGTCTTTGTCAAGTGTCATATTGTTGTGGCCAAATGTGTTGGCTTGTCTTGGAGATTGATTCATTTTGTATAAGGCTATGGATGATGGCTTTTTCCTATTATTGATATATGAAAATGATGATGTTTTCATGAATGTGCAAAATGCATGGTTGAATAATTGGTAGATTGCATGAGTAGGTTATTTGATGTGGCTTATGTTGGTGCAAGTAGGGGTGGCAGAAAGGGCTTGGTTAAAAGCCTTATTTTTGTCCACACAAGTAGACACACAGGCGTGTGTCTAGGTCGTGTGTGACACACGGTTTGGCCAGGGGCGTTTGGTTTGGCCGTGTGTCCCACTGCACCCTAAGTTGGCTAAACAGAATGCCTAGTAGTAACCACATGAGCTGAAGCATGGCCGTGTGTCTCAACCGTGTGGAAGACACGGCCATAGGATATGGGCATGTGCCCAGGCCGTGTGAAGTCTACACTTGAATTTAGGAATTTAATTTGCCACACGGCTTAAGAACATGGGCGTGTGCCTTGGCCGTGTGATCTTATTGGGTTGTTGACGTCAGAAATAAAATGTCAAGGTTTTTACACTTGGGCGGGGACACGGGCATGTCATGGCCATGTGAAGGACACAGGCCATAGGCATGGGAATGTGCCGGACCGTGTGAAAACCCCTGTATATTTGAATTGAAAAATAAATCCACACGGCTAGGGATATGGGCGTGTGTGACCACACGGTCTGTCCACACAGGCGTGTCCCTTGCTACACGGGCGTGTGCCCTGTTTTAAGTGAAATTTTCCAAAGTTTTTTAAGGAGCCTGGTTTAGTATTGAACCATTTCTAAGGTATGTTTTGGGCCTCATAGTCCCATATTAAGGACGTTAAGAGGAAGTTTGAAAAGTTTTAAATTTAAATGGACTTTTATGACCGGATATGTATGTTAGTATGTGTTTGAGTTAGGTAACGCCTCGTACCCTATTCTGGCGTCGAACATGGGTAAGGGGTGTTACAGTCAGACCCTTCACATGTTATCTTCCCGACAGAGGTTAAGATTCAGCCCGATATGACTTATGGTGAAGAACCGATCAAAATTTTGGCACGTGAGACGAAAGAGTTAATAAATAAAAAGGTAGCTTTAGTAAAAGTCCTCTAGCAACGACACGGAATAGAAGAAGCTACCTGGGAACCAGAGGAAACTATGAGAAAGCAATATCCAAACCTTTTTACTGGTAAAATTTTTGATGACGAAAATTCTTTAAGCGGGAGAGTTGTAATAACCCGTTTTCAGTGAATCGAAACAGTGGTTTCGAGACCACAAATTTGAGTTCAGAAGGGAAATTATTTTAATATTATTACATGGTTTGCATTATGATAGGAATGTCGTATAAAAATTTCGTTAAGAAAATTTTTTCGATTACATGTTTAATTGATAAAAGAATCAAATTGCATACAATGCAAAACTTGAATTCTAGTAGCTAAAGGGATCAAATAGCTATGGAATTCAAATTTGGAGGTCTTTATATAGCAAAGACCATTAAGAGGAGTTAGTAGATATGTATGATGATTCATTAATGGAAAAATAAATAAAGAAAGGGACTAAATTGGAAATAGAAATAATTAAAGATGATAAAAAGCTAATATCATCTTATTTCATCATCTTTCCTAAAATTATAACATGGAAACTCTAGCCATGAAAATTGTGTTTTGAGCAAACTTATTTGGCTCAATTAGGTATGTTTCTTTGTCCCGTTTTTAGTAATTTTTATATTTTCGATATCGTAATAACTTAATCTATCTCAAGGATTAATTTGCAAAGTTATTAAGGTATTAAAGTTTTTCATGGGTGAGTATGCATGAATTATGAAGTTTTATGGTAGAAAATGAAAGGTTGTTGATAGATAAACAACTTTTGTAAAGGAAATTTTAATGAAATTATGATTTAGGGACTAAATTGAAAAAATGTGAAATTTATGAAAAAATTCTGATTTTTGTGAAATACATGGACTATTATTGTAATATGTAAAATTTGGTTAGGCTTGGAATAAGGATTAAATTGCATGAATTTCATTTTTCGAGCCTAGGGATGAAATCGAAATTAATTACAAGAATATGGGCAAAATGGTAATTTTACCTAAGAAGTGAATTGGATCGAATTGAATATGAAATGTATTAAATTTATGTTAAATTCATTCGTATAGATCTGGATAGGCCAAATACGAAGTTAGAACGAGGAAAAGAGAAAGTAGCAGATTAGTAACTTTTGTGCGCATGAACATTGTCAAGGTAAGTTCGTGTAACTAAATTGTGTATTTAAATGCTTTAAATTGAATATTGTTCTATGTGGAATGTATAATTGCCATGTATAAGTATTGAACACATATTCAAAATGTCTGATAAATGTTAAGTCTCGTTTGAATAAATGATATTCGATGGATACAGGGTTCCCATATTGGTTATGATCCTGCATGTGTTGCAGACACGCCATAGCTCGAAAGAGCGTCCAGTTATTAGCTTTCATGAGCTTCCTGTTATATGGTTCTTGCTAGCTTCCCGTTAATAGCTCTTCGGAGCATCCCGATTTGGTTGTGACCCTACATGTGTTGTGGGCACACTGTAGCTCTTATGAGCGTCCTGATAAATGGCTCTTCGTGAGCTTCCTGATTAAAGGCTCTTTGTGAGCTTCCTATTAATGGCTCTCCGGAGCTTCCCTATATTTTCTCGCTTGAACCTTCCTGATATTTAGCTCTCTTGAGCTTCCCGATAAATGGCTTGCAATAGCTTCCCGTTATACAGCTCACATAAGCTTCCCGTTATAGGGCTCAAAGGAGCTTCCCATTTATGTGCTCGTATGAGCATTCCCAAATATGAATTGATGGATTACAGATTTGTACACTTCATGTGTACCACCCGGTTATCCATCGATATTGTAAATAATTCAATGGGCAAAATCCTGATATGAGAAAATAAATGAATTCAAAGTGAATAGTTACCTGTATATACATGATGTACATGGAAATTTAATATGGATGAGCTCATACATGGTTCTTGATATTCATGTGAAATAAATGACTAACATGTTTGATGAAGTTGTGTGTATAAGCTATTAGACAAATTGCTTAGATGCAGTTTGCATGTTTATTTTAATTAAAATGAATGGTAAGTTAATTTCCCGTTATATGAACTTACTAAGTATTAAATGCTTACTCTGTTTTATTTCCTCTGTTTTATAGTAACTCAGAAGCTCGTAAAGGTTGGAAGTTGGTCGGAGCTACATCACACTATCCTTCAGCTAAATTTGATATATGTAAAGAACTAAATTTTTTGTTTTAATGGCATGTATAGGTTAAATTTGGGTCATTGATGGCATATATGTGTTTTGGTTGTAACTAGCCATCAGAATGGCTTGTGATAGATATGTTTTGGTGAGTATATAAAAGTCTAAATATGTGTATGGTTGATGTGTGTTTGAAATGAATAAGTGATGGAAATAATATTGATATGTATTGATGAATGGTTAAAATGGTATAGTTAGTATAAAGATGTTTTATAAGTATTAGGTTAACTTGATAAAAATAAAGACTTGATCATATGTATTGATATGTCCTGCATGATACTTGGTATTGGCTTGATTTGGTTGTATTGAATGGGCCTGTGAATGTGTTAAAAGTCTTGATGTAGGTGGAATACAAATTAGCTGAGAAATAAGGTTTGGAAATGGCCTTATTTTGTCTACATGGGCAGAGACACGGGCATGTGTCTCAAATGTGTGTGACACACGCCTAGCACATGGACGTGTGGTTTGGCCGTCTATCCCTTGTATCTTTAAAATTTCAAAATAGAATGGTTAGAATTGATCATACGGCCTAGCATGCGGGCGTGTGGCTTGGCCGTGTGACCCAAGTCAGTGAGTTACACAGGCACAGACACGGGCTGGGACACGGCTGTGTGCCTTACTTCGAATGCCCATGCGGCCTAAGACACGAGTGGGTCTCTTGACCATGTGATCCACACGGCCTGGCCATACGGGCGTGTGTCTCCTGCACCTAGGAAAAATTTTGATGTTTCGCGAAAAACTCTCTGATTGCCTGGATTAGTCCCGACTTATTTCTAATGCGTATTTTGAGCCTGGAGGGCTCACATAAGGGACAATATGATTGATTTTAATTGATTTTTGATATGAATGAGAAATGATATGAAATGTTTGTACTTGATCTGTAAACTCCAGTAATGCTTCATAACCCTGTTCTAGTGACAGATATGGGTTTGGGGTGTTATATAAATCATTCATGTTTTTTATGTCAATTAATATAATCAATTATGTATTTCATAATTTGCGGCCATTATGAACTAGACATGGACTCAAGGCTTGATATGCGGGTTAAACCACCAACACACCAATAGAAATTACACCCAATTCTCATCTGTATGTCCGAAGTAATATGCGTTCAATGCTCATCAATATATAATAAAAGTAAAGAGTGCTCATCACTCATCCGTACGTCCAAAGTAATATGCATCCAATACTCATCGATATATAACCAAAGTAAATATATCTCTGTGTATAAAATACTATGGGTTGCCAACTATACCCACTGTAACACCCTCTACCCGGTATGGTCACCGACCCGAGCTATAAGGTGTTACGACAATAAAATTTGAACAACTTTCATAAAATCATTTAATAATAACCAAATAATTCATTTAAAATCATTTCCATGCTATTTAATCAAATTGGGACCTAAATCGAGCTTACGAAACATTTAAAACAACCTGGGATCAAAACTGGGTTCAATTGAAACTTCTACAAAATTTTGAGTAAAAAGTTTAAACATGAGTCACACAGCCGTGTTACTCTCTAAGACCATGTGGACAATCTTGCACAAAAAATTATATAACCACATGGCCGTGTCATCAGACTGTGTAGGGCACATGGCCTTGTTACAACCCGTGTATCAGGCCGTGTATGCCCAAAATTGCCTTAAAAAAATAAGCCATTTCTTATTCAAATGCTTGGGTTCCAAGCAATGCAACAACCAACAATCAAACCTATTTAAAATGTGCCTAAACATGTTAAAATATACCAAATACCATTCAACCTAAGTGTCTAACCAATATGCCCTCATTGGCACTACAACTCAATCACTAAAACATAATCCATTCAAATAGTACTACTTAACATTTCATATTTAATAAACTATTAAATATACCTCATTTATCATGACCAAAATCATCAACCAAGGTTTACCAAGCTACCTAAGCATTTGTACCAAATCAACCATTCAAAATGCATTTAAAACCAAAGAAATACCATTTCCATCACACATCACAATCAACCAAAATACTAATTGAGATTCACATCAATATACACACCTCATACTTCATTTGACACAAAATATAACCACATTGCTTAAAACATACATATATATCAAAACCCTATTTACATGCCACTTATAACTGGACCAGAGTTGTAACAGCCTGTTTTTAGTGAAATCAGAAATAGTGATTTTGGGACTACAAATTCGAAGTCAAAAAATTTATTTTATTATTATTTTATTACCTATAGCATGATAGAATACCATATAAAAATTTCGTTAAGAAATTTTACCGTTTACATGTTTAATTTGATAAAAAGGACTAAATCGCGTAAAGTGCAAAAGTTAAGTTTTAATAGCTAAAGTTATTAAATAGCTATAGGACTTTAAAGTGGAGGTCCTTATATGGTAATTAGACCATTTTTATGTTAGTGGATGATAATGGCTTCACAATTGTGTAATTAGTATTAATTTAAAAGGTTATTAAAGTAAATTAGTAATTAAAGACAAATTAAATAAAATAAAGCAAAGTTATCATATTTTTGTTTCATCATCAACCGAAAATAAGGATTAGGAAGCCATTGGATGAGCTTCAAAATTTGACTAGTCTTTTTCTAGGTGCATGGCATGCATTTTAGTCCCGTTTTTTATGATTTCTATGTTTTTCGGGATCGTTATAGCTTAATCTAGCTAGCCTGGGGACTAATTTGTGAAACTGTTAAACTATTAGGATTTTACCATTGATAAATATATATGAGTTTTGAAGTTTGATGATAGAAAATGAATCGTTGTTGTTAGATAAACAACTTTTGTAAAGGAATTTTTTATAAAATTATCAATTAGGGGCTAAATTGAAAAATGTGATAAATTCGTGGTAAATTTGTGAATTTGTGAAATATATTGGCTTCTATTAGTATGTATAAAAATCAACTAGGCTAGGATAGGGGTAAAATTGTATGGATTTCATTTTTCGAGCCTAGGAACTAAATTGCAAAGAAATTAAAAGTATAGGGGAAAAATGGTAATTTTTCCAAAATATGTTTTGGATTAATTTGATTGATAAATATATTAAATTGAGTAAAATTTATCCGTATAGATCCAGTCAGAACTCGTATGGAGTTAAATCGAGGCAAAGAGAAAATCTCGGATTAATTGCCTCATATCTATGTATACTCGTCGAGGTAAGTTTGTGTAATTAAATTGTGTATTTATATGTTTTAATTGAATTATATGTATGTGGTTTGTATAATTACCATGTATAAATATCGATCACATATCCAACGACGTGCGACAATTACTGAGTCCCGTTTGAACCTTAGGAATTCGTAGGATACAAATGACATGTCATTAGGGTTACTGATTCTCAGCTCGTATGAGATTACCGATTTAAAGCTCGTGAGAGCATACCGATTCATAGCTTGTATAAGCATACATGTACAGGAATTAATAGATTACAGTTTAACACACTATGTGTGAGTTATCCCGAGTATCCAATGATATTCTAAATGGTTTAATGGGCACTGTTTTAATACAAGATAATAAGAGTTCGATGCGAACTATTACAGGTATATACATGAATTATATGGAAATGTTATTACTTGGTATATATGAACATGATATGGATAATACATGTATATGATACTGGATTAGTTGTTGTGTTCATCCATGATTATTGGCTATTATATGTGTTTTACATGGCTAACATGTTGATGAATATGTGCTTAGGCATTTGGCCAAATTGTATTGAGATATGCTATGTTTACTTACCTAAATTGTGACAAAATGGTAAGTTAAATTCTATGTCATATGAACTTACTAAGCTTAAATGCTTACTCTGTGTTATTTTTCCTGTTTTATAGTAAATCAAAAGCTCGCTCGGGTTGGAAGCTTGTTGGAGCTATATCACACTATCCATCGGCTCTTTTGGTACTTTCGATTGGTTTAATGTTGGTTATAATGGCATGTATAGGTTATTTTGGCGAATGTTGGCCTAAATGCTTTGTTGATAATTTGACCATTTGTTTGGCTAGTGTTTTGGCACTTTGATGATAGTATGAGTTTACCATATGATATGTAAATATTTGCTCTCTAATGGTTGATGTTTGGATTGCTATGCTTGAATTATGGAAGATGAGAACTATGGCATGATTGTGCATATTGTATATGTTCTTTGTGATAGAATGAAATTGTGGTAAATTGACACTTTTGTGGATATGATTTATATGGTCATTTTATGTTAGTCTTAGAATGGTGTTTTGGTACAAAATGGTATGTTTTGATAATTGATCTATATGGTAAATTTTGGTGTAAATATGCATATATGTCTGTTGAACAATTGGTTATATTGAACACATGATTAGTCATGTTTATAAGTTGTCATTTGAGGTGCCTAAGGGCATATTGGTTGTATGTGATTATACATTTGTATAAGGCTTGATTATGCTTGTTTGAATGCCTTAATATAGCTTGTGTATATGTGCATAATGTTAGGTGTAGGTTTATGCCAAATAGGGTGAGAAATATGTCTTGTAAAATGGCCTATTTTCATCTATATGGGCAGAGACACGAGCGTGTGTCTCAGTCGTGTGTCAGATGACATGGCCGTGTGTCCCCTGTAGTTTTCAAAGGGTTGCAAGTCAGGTTGTTACACAGCCTAGCACACGGCTTGTTACACGGGCTTGTAAGGGTACTTCGAAGGGTACAAGGCCTAGCACACGGACGTGAGGCTTGGCCGTGTGACCAAGTCAGAGAGTTACACGGACACTGACAGAGGCTGGGACACGACTGTGTGTCCCTATTTTGAATGCCCACACGGCCTAAGACATGGGCATGTCTCTTAGCTATGTGAGTCGCTTGGCCTGGCCACATGGCCGCGTGACCCCTGCAGCTTTGAAATTTTTCAATGTTTTCCAAAAAATTCTATGAGTTTTCGATTTAGTCCTGACTTGTTTTTAATGCATATTTTGGGCCTCGAGGCTTGAATGTGGGACAATATGAGTGTTTTTGATTAGTTTTTGATATGAATATTGATATGTTATGAAATATTTGAAATTCTGTTTGTTTTTACTGTAAACTCTGGTAATACTTTATAACCCTGTTTCGACAACGAATACGGGTTAGGGGTGTTACAAGAGTGAACTATTAGTTATTGATGAGGTTGTCGGATAGTGTGATCTTCAATGACATTCCAATCAACAACAAAATTCTGACAATCTACAAAGAAGAAACAACCAATAGAGTAAGCTTACGTAAAGCTTAATAAGTTCGTATTAAACTTTATCTTTAACTTACCATAACTATTGCAACTAAAACATTTTGCAATTAATCTCATAAATAAGGTCATTAGTTCATTTACTTCCAATATACACCACAATTCTCACAAGGTTAGTGATTTTCCATATGCGAAACATATAACTTTATCATGTCATAAACATTACACGTAAACACATTTAAGACTCACATTTCATTTCAGATGTCTATATACAATGTTCCATTTTAGATATCTATTTTCATATAACCGAACATAACATATTGATAATCATATATCAAGATATAAATCATCATTGTAATAACCCATTTTCAATAAAATCAGAACAGTGGTTTTGGGACCATAGATCGGAGTTCGAAAAGAAAAATTATTTTAATACTATTTTATGATCTACGATATAATAATAATATTGTGTGAAAATTTTGTATAAGAAATTTTACCGATTAAATGTTTAATTTGATAAAAGACCAAATTGCATAAAGTGCAAAAGTGAGTTCTAATAGCTAAAAGGATTAAATAGCTATATAAATTTAAAGTGGAGGTCCTTATATGGTAATTAGACCATTAAAAATACTTAGTTGTTAAGGATGATGATTCATCCATGGAAAATAAAATTAAAGAAAAGGCTAAAATTGGAAAGATGATAAATAATAAAAAGATGAAAATATCATCATTTATCATCATCTTCCCCAAATATTTTGCATGGAGACCCTAGGAAAGAGAAAGCAAGGTTTCTTGGTCAAATTAGGTAAGTATTCAAGTCCCGTTTTTAGTAATTTTTATATTTTTAAGATCGGGACAACTCAATCTATCTATTTTGGGGATTAATTTGTAAAGTTATCAAAGTATCAAAGTGTCAAAGTTTTTCCATGAATGAATATGTTGAAAATTTGAAATTTATGGTAGAATATGAAAGGTTGTTGATAGATAAACAACTTTTACAAAGTGAATCTTGATGAAAACATAATTTAGGGACTAAATTGAAAAGTTGTAAAATTATAACACCCCAAACCCGGCCCATGAGTCCTGACCGGATCTGGTATGTCACGGAGTAGAATAGTTTGAGCCATTTTGAAAGTTTGATGAAAACTTGGTAAAATTGGGCTAAGGTATGAAAACGGGGTTTGAAAATTTAGTTGGGCTTTTATAAACATAGTTGGGTTGATAGACCCTTTTTAAAAACATTGATCATGTATCATTCTGAAATCATCAAAGTGATAGTTGACTTAGTGACTATTGTTACTCGATGGTAACTTCTTTGAAAACCCGTTAAATTTTATTAAGTTTGAAAAGGTTACTTTTAACCGGTTCAATTAATATTTATAAATTTCCATTTGTAACATAACATAACTAAAATAAAAATACATCCACATAATAAATAGCGGCCTTATTACAATGTCAAAATAAAAATACTTAGGAAATAAAATAATTAAACTTGACGAAAATAAATTTAACTCCAACAATAAGCATAGCCGCCTCGGGTCCTCTCCGGCTCCATCTCCGCGATCTATTCACCTGCAAAATGTTAAGGGAAAGGGGGTGAGTCACCAAGACTCAGTGTGTAATCCCCCACCCGGTAAAGCAACTCATACACAAGCCATTAATAAACATGCACATGCAACCCAACCTAACCATCCATACTCCTTGACTACCCCGTGTGGTCAAAACCACTGGTGGTCAAAACCACTGATGACTTAGAGTCACAAATCAAATGATGGGGCCAACCCATTGTGTGGTCAAAACCACTGATGACCATAGGTCACAAATAATCAAGTGTGGTCAAAACCACTGGTGGTACCAAACCACTGGGACTTAGTCGCAAATATTCAATCGTTGTGGTCAAAACCACTGATGACCATAGGTCACAAATAATCTGATGGGGCCAACCCATCTTGTGGTCAAAACCACTGACGACAGTCCATAATTCATCCCCCTCCTCTCATCAATCCCACCATCACATGCTTTTATATCAATTATCATATATCATGTCATAGTATTAAACATCATGTGATGGCATGCAAACATATATCAAAAATTACAAGTTAGGGGACTTACCCGAAATCCATGATTATGCCACAAGCTAATCATAACCAAAAGATTAAGGCAAACATTAAAGTCATGTAAATTAATAAAGTGTGTAGAGAGATCTTACACACCTATTTCTACCGGAACTCCTAGATCCCGAAAAGCCGATCTATAACGTTAGATCTCTTAACCTATAATTAGCCATTAACATAATTAGGGACATTAGGCCTATTCGGCCAAACCAAGTAGTATCAAAGGGACTTACCTTGAACAGATTTGATTTCCGAAAAAATCCCGAAGCCTTAATTAGTCCCTAAATCCATGGCACATGTTAGTTTCGGCATTTAACAAAAACTTTTTAATCGAAAGGCCCTTGGCCGAATGTAGCTTATTCACTTACCAAAACCGATTGCTAGAGGAGTAAAGGGTTGGATTAAGTACATCAAAATCCCGGAGTACCTTATGGGAAATCGATTCCTAAGAAGGGAAATAGTTAACCACACTATCAACAAATGCCGGATTTCGGCTAGCCATAACAAGAACAAAGATTAAAGAGATCCCTTACCACACTATGTAATTCGGCAGCACCTAGTTAGAGGGAAAAAAGATTTGGCTATCACAAGTGGGAAGGTTTGGAAATTTAGATTAGAAGAGGGGTAGGTTCGGCTAACAATAAGCAAGAGAAGCTGGAAATTTTGAACAATTTTTTTGGCTAAGAAACAAGGAGATTTCAAAAGACAATGAAGAGAGAAAAAGAAAAGAGTTTCTTTGGAGTTTTTTCACTTCTTTGCTGTAGCAAAAATCAAAATATGGACAGCCCCAAGGAGTCCAAAATTCGGCAACCACCTCTTATTTTGTGATAATTTCCAGCCTTGAATTATCACAATTAAATCTAGCTTTTATCATCCTTTTAATCTCCTAATCCCCTCAACAATTTAATAGCAAATAAAACACTAAAAAACTCCCCCTCTTCCAGCCGAATATTAGCAAAAAAATAAGCTAAATCTCTTATCAATTAAGAGTCCAATATGCTGCCATCACTCCCCTCCAACGCCAGCTCCATTGAAAAAGAAATAAAACAAAAACCAAAGTGCATTGCATTTGGGTTGAACCAATGACACAGTGAAGGCACAATGCAATGACCCCTAAAAGCGCCCCTTGCCATCTCTTCCAACCCGGCTTTCATGTCAAATAACACCATCATTTAATTATAAGGCCTTCATACCTGGCCCTTACTCCTTTAACGCCCAAGCTCCAAAAAAAAAATAAAACTCCTTGCTTCCTTCATGTCTCGAACCCGAGACCTCATACTAAGGCCCTTAAGCCACGCCCCATGCCACTCCACCGAACCCATCTTTCATGTCACAAACCTTACCCGAAATTTATTTAAAACCTTCCTAGCCCTAACGCCTAAAAAGCCCAAAAGGAAAAAAAAAACATTTCCCCCTTGTTATTGCCGTGACTCGAACCTCCTCCCTAGCAACCCCCTTAGGCGCACCAAGCCACTTGTGCCAAGCCTATTCTTTGTGTCATAATTTGCCCAAATTTCCCCTTAACCCCTTTCTCACCTAGCTCCCTTCTTTTAAGTGCTTTAAAAAGAGATTTTTAGATCCAAATCTGACCTAATTCGGGGTTATTTCTAGACTCTAAATTATGCCAAATAAAGTCATATTATTTATTTCTTTAAGCACACATGGGAAAATATTTAAATTACAAATAACCCCTAATTCAGGGTGTTACAGTTTTACCCCCTTAAAAAGAATTTACCCCAAATTACGGATCAAGAGTGGGGTATTCTTTGCCGATCATATCCTCGGGTTCCCATGTGGCCTCCTCCGTACCATGATTCCGCCATAACACCTTCACCAAAGGTATGGACTTCCTGCGAAGAACCTTGACATCTCGATCCAAAATTTGTACTGGCTCCTCCTCGAAGGACAAGTCCGGGCTCGCATCAATTTCCGCTATTGGCACAACGTGTGAGGGATCTGATCGATAACGCCTCAGCATTGAAACATGAAAGACATCATGGATCTGGCTCAATTCCGCCGGCAACTCGAGCTGGTAAGCTACCGGTCCTACACGTTTCAACACCGTGTACGGTCCGATGAATCTAGGGCTTAGCTTGCCCTTCCTGCCAAACCTCAGCACCTTCTTCCAAGGCGATACCTTCAAGAAAACCTTGTCACCCACTGCGTACTCAACCTCTTTGCGTTTAAGGTCACCGTAGGATTTTTTCCTGTCCGACGCCTCCTTAAGACGAGCCCGAATCACTTTAACTTTATCCTCCGTCTCTGACACTAACTCTGGACCCAACATTCGACGTTCTCCTAGTTCCGTCCAATAGGTAGGAGTACGGTACTTCCGACCATACAGCGCCTCATACGGTGCCATCTGGATGCTCGCTTGATAGCTATTGTTATAAGCGAACTCTGCCAAGGGTAGGTACTCCTCCCAACTACCACGAAAATCCAAAACACAGCCCCTTAACATGTCTTCCAACACTTGGATGACCCTTTTAGATTGTCCATCAGACTGTGGATGGAAAGCCGTGCTGAAATTCAACTTGGTGCCTAACTCCTGATGTAAGGCCTTCCAAAATCTCGACGTGAACCGCGGATCCCGATCTGAGATAATGGACACCGGTACTCCATGTAACCGCACTATCTCAGTAATGTACAACTTAGCTAGTTATTGAAGTGAGTAGTCAACCCTCACCGGTATAAAATGAGCCGACTTAGTCAACCGGTCTACTACTACCCAAACAGCATCTTTCTTTCTGGGCGTAAGGGGAAGCCCACTCACGAAATCCATGGTAATATCCTCCCACTTCCATTGTGGAATCCTTACACCGCAATGATCCGATGGAAATTGATGCTCAGCCTTAACCTGCTGGCATGTCAGACACTTGCCCACTAACTCGCTCACTTCACGCTTAAGACCCGGCCACCAAAACTGTTCCCTCAAATCACGATACATCTTATCTTTTGGTGCATAGCGACGACTGCTATGAGCTTCCTTGAATTACGCCTCAACTCATCATCCTTAGGCATGCACATTCTCCCCTGAAAGTACAATACTCCATCACTGCCCAAACTGAAACCTTCGGCCTCACCATTCTGTACTTGCAACCTCCGAGTACTCAAAGCTTCGTCAGTTAACTGCCCCTCTTTGACCTCAATAATCCAAGATGGTTTCACTTGCAATTCTGCCAAAAGGCTTCCATCCTCATAAAGACTTAGATGAGCAAACATTGCTTGTAAATCCGCTACCACCTTTCGGCTCAATGCATCAGCTACTACATTAGCCTTCCCCGGATGGTATTCGATTGAGCAATCGTAGTCCTTTAATAACTCAATCCACCTCCGTTGCCTCAGATTCAAATCCTTCTGGGTCAGGAGGTACTTCAAGCTCTTGTGATCCGTGTACACCACCGACTTCTCCCCGTACAGGAGTGCCTCCAAATTTTTAAGGCGAACACCACAGCAGCCAATTCCAAATCATGTGTCAGATAATTGGCTTCGTGAGGCCTCAATTGCCGTGACGCATAAGCGACCACCTTCCCTTCTTGCATTAGCACACACCCTAGTCCGGTATGCGATGCATCACAAGACATGATGAACTCCTTCCGGCCTCATTGGATTAAAGCGGTGTTTCGCGAGAATCCTCTTCAGCTTATCGAAACTCTCCTGCTACTTCTCAGACCACACAAACGGAACACCTTTTCTCAGTAGCTTAGTCAATGGCGCTGCAATGAAAGAGAAGTTTTCCACAAATCTCCTATAATATCCGGCCAATCCTAGAAAACTCTGAATTTTCGTAATAGACTTGGGTGGCTTCCATTCCAACACCGCCTCAATCTTACGGGGATCCACTCTAATTCCCTCGGCTGAAACAACATGTCTTAGAAAAGTCACCTCCTTGAGCCAGAACTCACATTTGCTGAACTTGGCGTACAGCTGTTTCTCCCTTAGAACTTGTAGAACCACTCGAAGATGTGCATCATGCTCCTCTTTCGACTTTGAATACACCAAGATGTCGTCTATGAAGACCACGATGAACCGATCCAGATAGGGTTGGAAAACCCGGTTCATCATGTCCATAAATGCGGCCGGTGCATTTGTCAAACCAAAGGGCATTACCAGAAACTCGTAGTGACCATACCAAGTACGGAATGCCGTCTTGTGAACATCAGCCTCCTTCACCTTGAGCTGATGGTACCCTGACCTAAGGTCAATCTTAGAAAACACCGATGCCCCTTTAAGTTGATCGAACAGATCGTCAATCTTGGGCAAAGGATACCGGTTCTTTATAGTCAACTTGTTCAACTATCGATAGTCAATACACATCCTCATTGTTCCATCCTTCTTCTTGATAAATAGCACTGGAGCTCCCCACGGTGATACACTTGGTCAGATGAAACCTCTATCCAACAATTCCTGAATCTGCGCCTTCAACTCCACCAATTCCTTCAGCGCCATCCGATACGGAGCTATTGATACTGGAGCGGTTTCGGGCAACAGATCTATCCCAAATTCAACCTCACGGTCCGGAGGTAGACCCGGAAGTTCCTCTGGAAACACATCCACAAAGTCACTTACCGTCCGAACATCTCCCACAGCGACATCCTTAGCTTCCAAGGCACAGACATGAACCACATAAGCTTCACAACCCTTCTTCACCATCCTTTCGCCTTTAATGCCGAAACCAAGTTAGATAGGTAATCTCTCCTTTTACCTATCATCACCACCTCTTCTCCCTCCTCGGTCTTTAACACCATGCGCTTAGCCGTGCAATCCAAACTAGCCTGGTACTTTACTAGCCAATCC
The DNA here is from genome assembly GCA_025506655.1 of Gossypium rotundifolium. Lineage (NCBI taxonomy): Eukaryota > Viridiplantae > Streptophyta > Magnoliopsida > Malvales > Malvaceae > Gossypium > Gossypium rotundifolium. Next base: position 116,600,942 of record CP106732.1, on the reverse strand, counting down.
ATCCCGAGAATTAGGTCAAACTCCCAAAACGGTAGTTCCATCAAGTCAGCCAAGAACACGACCCCTTGGAGTTCCAGGGGTACGTCCCTATAAAGTTTACTTACTTCTACGGAGTGACCTAGAGGGCTTACTACAGTCATCTTCCTAGAAGCAAGTTCAGAGTCTAGATGCAAAGTTTCCACTACGCTACTAGCAATGTACGAGTGGGTTGAGCCAATGTCAATCAATGTATTATAAGGCACACCAAAGATCAGTAACATACCGGTTATGATGTCCGGTGCGTCGCCCTCCTCTTCACGCCTCGTGGCATAGACCAAACCAGGTTGTCTAGCCTCAGTACCACCGGTATTTCCTCTCGGTGCCCCACGACCTCTGTCAGCACCATTACCTCCTCTACCTGCACCACGACCCCTCTGAGGCTGTTGGTTGTCCCTTCTGTTTGGTGCACGATCCTGACCCTCTGTTCTCAGTCTAGCTGCCTTCTTCGAAAAGTCTCTGACCCGATGCTCCAAAGTCCCACATTCAAAGCATCCATAATTTCCGTTCAACACTCCCCCTTGTGAGACTTTCCACACCGATCACACCATGACGGCCATTGAGAATTAGCAGCAGCAGCAGGCCTAGCAGCTTGATCAGACCCACCAAACCTTGCCCTCTTCTGCTGATTACCGAAAAACTTAGAAGGTCCCGAGCTCTTCTTATTCCAATTCCGATCTTGGTTCCGTCTAACGGACTGTCTTACTCCCTCAGCAACCTTAGATTTCTCCACCAAGACCGCGAACTCCCTTTCCTGCTGTGGAGCTATCATCATCCTCAGTTCATCTCTAAGGCCATCTTCAAATCTGACACAGCGCTCATGCTCGGTACCCACAATACCACGAGCATATCTACTCAATCGGAGGAACTCGGCCTCATACTCTGCCACTGTTTTATTTCCTTGAACCAGGTTCATGAAAGCCTTCCTCTGTGCGTCTACATAGCTAGTTCCAATATATTTCTTCTGATAAGCTTCCCTGAAGAACTCCCACGTGAGATTTTCTGCCACCGTTCCATCCCTTACGGTGAGCCACCACTGGTATGACTCATCTCGAAGCAGAGAGATGATACCCTTCAGCTTCTCCTCAGCGGTGAAATCCAAATCACCCATAATCCTTTCAGTGGATTCTAGCCAATACTTCGCCGCACTGGGCGCCACTCCAGACACTCCTCTGAATACTTCTGCTCCGTTAGCCCGAAGTCGTTCAGTCGCAAATTTATGGGTTCTTGCACCCGTGCCAGCCTCAGCTACCCGTTCTAATACCCGTAATATAGCTTGTGACACAACATCGTTACCTCCCGTCTGATCTTGGAACTTAGTCTCCGCTGCCGGCAGATTTGGCATCTCATTTTTGGACCCATGACCAGACCTCGCGGGCTCCGACAGGGTCATCCTACCTCTACCACGGCCACACGGCGGACGACCACGATGTCTTGAACTCATTCTAACGATCGCGTTTATCTGTTTAAGAATTTTATGCATTAGTATTTCACTTGGTTATCCCCGAAGAAATTTTATGATAGAAGTTTTAGAAGTGGTTCTTTCGTAATCATACAAACACACAGTCTTTCATTCATTCATTCCAAAGAGACGTTGTAGTTTCGTTGTGATTGTTTTTCCACTACCCGAGGGTATTTTCGTAATTTGTCCTATAGGGGTATTTTCGTAATTTTTCCAAAAATACAGGTTCTCGGATGTTTTTGTCAAAAATTATTTTAAAACTCTTAATTTCTCAGGGTATTTTGGAAAATTTTAAAATTCGGGGGTCTTTTGGTGATTTTGAAACTCAGGGGCATTTTGGTAATTTTTCACAAATCAGGGTGAATTTGTAAAATTTGATAAATCAGGGATGTTTCAAAAAGTTGTAAAACTTTGGGAGTTATTTTTAAGAATTTATCTTCCATTTTGATGGTGTTGCAAAAATTTTAAAAACTAAGGTCATTTTGGTAATTTTGTTGGTTAGGGGCAATTTTGTAATTTTCCTAAAATCATGATGTTTTCGATATTTTACAAAGTAAGGTTTTTGGGCACTTTTATATATAATGGAAATTTTGATTGTAACTATGGGTATTTTGGAAATATCATAAATCAGGGGCATTTTTGTAATTTTTCCCTTAAGGGTATTTTGGTCATTTTTTTCAAACTGAGGGGTATTTTGGTCATTTTTTAAAAGCTAAGATTTTATTTATTTCCAAAATCAAAACGGTTAGTCCCTTTCGGGTTTTAGTTATCGAGTTTAGCCTGTGAGTGTGTCGTCTCATTAGGATGAACAGATTACTACGCACTGTAGGATTCGAGTGAGTAGGAGGTGAGTCACGAGGACTGCTTAAATACCAGGCCCCCACTGAATCCAATCCTAGACATGCGTATAACGATTGCCACACCCTTTGCTTAGTGACAACTCACGTGGTTGTTTAGGTAATTATTAAATCTTATGCATAGTTGAGGTATGCTAGCCTAGGTTCAATAATTCCTATTCTAATAGTCTACGTTCCCTTTTTACTCTTCTACCCCTCATCAAAAGAATTCACAAAAGTTGATAGAAGTACTTACCTGGGCGGATAGGTGCCGGAGACTCGGTGCCATGCTGCTCAAGCCAAAACAGTTTTTCAAACATCATAATAAGGCCTACTAACAAAAACCAAACATTTTGGGCCTTGGGCCCCCCACAGCCAAGTTTTGAACCTGGCTCTGATACCAAAAATGTAATACCCCAAACCCAGCCCATGAGTCCTGACCGGATCTGGTATGTCACGGAGTAGAATAGTTTGAGTCATTTTGAAAGTTTGATGAAAACTTGGTAAAATTGGGCTAAAGTATGAAAACGGGGTTTGAAAATTTAGTTGGGCTTTTATAAACATAGTTGGGTTGATAGACCCTTTTTAAAAACATTGATCATGTATCATTGTAAAATCATCAAAGTGATAGTTGACTTAGTGACTATTGTTACCCGATGGTAACTTCTTTGAAAACCCGTTAAATTTTATTAAGTTTGAAAAGGTTACTTTTAACCGGTTCAATTAATATTTATAAATTTCCATTTGTAACATAACATAAGTAAAATAAAAATACATCCACATAATAAATAGCGGCCTTATTACAATGTCAAAATAAAAATACTTAGGAAATAAAATAATTAAACTTGACGAAAATAAATTTAACTCCAACAATAAGCATGGCCGCCTCGAGTCCTCTCCGGCTCCATCTCCGCGATCTATTCACCTGCAAAATGTTAAGGGAAAGGGGGTGAGTCACCAAGACTCAGTATGTAATCCCCCACCCGGTAAAGCAACTCATACACAAGTCATTAATAAACATGCACATGCACATGCAACCCAACCTAACCATCCATATTTCTTGACTACCCCGTGTGGTCAAAACCACTAGTGGTCAAAACCACTGATGACTTAGAGTCACAAATCAAATGATGGGGCAACCCATCGTGTGGTCAAAACCACTGATGACCATAGGCCACAAATAATCAAGTGTGGTCAAAACCACTGGTGGTACCAAACCACTGGGACTTAGTCGCAAATATTCAATCGTTGTGGTCAAAACCACTGATGACCATAGGTCACAAATAATCTGATGGGGCCAACCCATCTTGTGGTCAAAACCACTGACAATAGTCCATAATTCATCCCCCTCCTCTCATCAATCCCACCATCACATGCTTTTATATCAATTATCATATATCATGTCATAGTATTAAACATCATGTGATGGCATGCAAACATATATCAGAAATTACAAGTTAGGGGACTTACCCGAAATCCATGATTATGCCACAAGCTAATCATAACCAAAAGATTAAGGCAAACATTAAAGTCATGTAAATTAATAAAGTGTGTAGAGAGATCTTACACACCTGTTTCTACCGAAACTCCTAGATCCCGAAAAGCCAATCTATAACGTTAGATCTCTTAACCTATAATTAGCCATTAACATAATTAGGGACATTAGGCCTATTCGGCCAAACCAAGTAGTATCAAAGGGACTTACCTTGAACGGATTTGATTTCCAAACAAATCCCGAAGCCTTAATTAGTCCCTAAATCCATGGCACATGTTAGTTTCAGCATTTAACAAAAACTTTTTAATCGAAAGGCCCTTGGCCGAATGTAGCTTATTCACTTACCAAAATCGATTGCTAGAGGAGTAAAGGGTTGGATTAAGTACATCAAAATCCCAGAGTACCTTATGGGAAATAGATTCCTAAGAAGGGAAATAGTTAACCACACTATCAACAAATGTCAGATTTCGGCTAGCCATAACAAGAACAAAGATTAAAGAGATCCCTTACCACACTATGTAATTCTAAGAAGACCTAGTTGGGGAAAGAAGATTCGGCTATCACAAGTGGGAAGGTTTGGAAATTTATATTAGAAGAGGGGTAGGTTCGGCTAACAATAAGCAAGAGAAGCTGGAAATTTTGAACAATTTTTTGGCTAAGAAACAAGGGAGATTTCTAAAGACAATGAAGAGAGAAAAGAAAAGAGTTTGTTGGAGTTTTTTCACTTCTTTCTTTGTAGCAAAAATCAAAATACTGACAGCTCAAGGAGTCCAAAATTTGGAAACCACCTCCTATTTTGTGATAATTTCCAGCCTTGAATTATCACAACTAAATCTAGCTTTTATCATCCTTTTAATCTCCTAATCCCCTCAACAATTTAATAGCAAATAAAACACTAAAAAACTCCCCTCTTCCAGCCGAATATTAGCAAGAAAATAAGCTAAATCTCTTATCAATTAAGAGTCCAATATGCTGCCATCACTCCCCTCCAACGCCAGCTGCATTGAAAAACAAATAAAAAAACCAAAGTCTGACCCACAGGGTTCGAACCAATGACTGGTGAAGGCACATGAATGACCCTAAAAGCGCCCCTTGCCATCTCTTCCAACCCGAGTTTCATGTCAAATAACACCATCATTTAATTATAAGGCCTTCATACCTGGCCCTTACTCCTTTAACGCCCAAGCCCCAAAAAAAATAAAACTCATTGCTTCCTTCATGTCTCGAACCCGAGACCTCATACCAAGGCCCTTAAGCCACGCCCCATGCCACTCCACCGAACCCATCTTTAATGTCACAAACCTTACCCGAAATTTATTTAAAACCTTCCTAGCCCTAACGCCCAAAAAGCCCAAAAGGAAAAAAAACATTTCCCCCTTGTTATTGCCGTGACTCGAACCTCCTCCCTAGCAACCCCCTTAGGCGCACCAAGCCACTTGTGCCAAGCCTATTCTTTGTGTCGTAATTCGCCCAAATTTCCCCTTAACCCCTTTCTCACCTAGCTCCCTTATTTTAAGTGCTTTAAAAAGAGATTTTTAGATCCAAATCCGACCTAATTCGGGGTTATTTCTAGACTCTAAATCATGCCAAATAAAGTCATATTATTTATTTTTTTAAGCACACATGGGAAAATATTTAAATTACAAATAACCCCTAATTCAGGGTGTTACAAAAATTCATGGAAAAATTTTGAATTTTATGAAATACATGGGCTGTGAATGTTACACATAAAAGTCAGCTAGGCTTGGAACAATGATTAAATTGCATAATTTTTTTTTCGAGCCTAGTGACGAAATTGTCATTAACTAAAAGTTTATGGGCAAAATGGTACCATTTTGCCTAAGATGTGAATTGAATTGAAATGAACATGAATTTATGTTAAATTCATTCATATAAATCTGGATAGACCAAATTCAGAGTTAGAACGAGAAAAAGAGGAAAATGTCGAATTAGTAGATTTTACATACACAAACATTTGTCGAGGTAAGTTCATGTAACTAAATTGTGTATATTTATATGCTTGAATTAAATGTTGTGAATGTAAATTGTATAAATATTATATATATATGACATTAAAGACATATTCGATAAAGCCCAATAAATGATAATATGAAATAAATGATAATGCTCGATAAATGATGAATGATAAAAATGTTACTTTTATGCTTGAAATGAATGTGGAATGTGTTTATTTGGATTATATGAATATTTTAAATGAATGAAATAATCATATACCTGATAATTCCTGAAAAATGTTAAATCCCGTCTGAATAAATGAAAGTCGATGGATATGTGATTTTCGTAATGAATATAGTCCTGCATATGTTGCAAACGGGATTTAGCTTGGATGAGTAATCCTGATATAGCCCTCTCGAGCATCCTGTGATATAGTTCCTGTGAGCATCTTGATCGGTACTGATTCTACATGTGTTGGGCACTACCACAGCTCTTTGTGAGCGTCTTGTTACATGATTTGATCGGTTGTGCTCCAGCATATGTTGCGGATACAAACATAACTCTTTGTGAGCGTCCTGATATGGCTCGCTTGAACTCTCTGAGATATGGCTATCCGATGCTCTTGTTACATGGCTCTTTGTGAGCAAGCCTGATAAGCTCTTCGTGAGTTACCTGATTAAAAGTTCCTTATGAACTCCCTGATTGTGGCTCTTATGAGCACTCCTGATTTAGTCCGGATAAGCTTCCTGTTACATGGCTCATCTGAGCATCCTGATATGTGGCTCGAGAGTGTGCTCCTTGGTTATGTGCCCTAAATGGGTACCCCTAAATATGAATTGACCGATCCTGATTTGTACACCTCGAGTATACTACATATGTATCCATCGATATTTTAGATAAATTCAATAGGAAATATCCTAACATGAGAATATATGAATAATAAATGAGTTATTACACGTATCAACCTAAAATACATGAAAGTGATGATACATGATATATGAAAAATATGAGATGATAACATATGTACATGGAATTTATTAGATGAATACATTCATCCATGATTATAGATTTGTACACCTTGAGTATACTACTCATTTGACATTGATATTTCGAATGATTTAATGGGTAAAGTTTCGACATGAAATAATCTGAACTCGAGATGCATTATTATGAAAATGTACTCGAAATACAAATATATGATTTATACATGTTATATGAATACATGATATGGAAAGCATATATATATCTGGAAATTTGATTGTTGTTGAGCCCATATATGTTTCTTGATGTTATTGTGGAATGTATGACTAACAAGGGTAATGAGGATATTTATAGGGCTTGAGATCAAATTGATTGAATGTGCCTTACATGTTTATCTTGAAATAGAATGAATGGTAAGTTAATTACCATGTTATACAAACTTACTAATGATAAACCGTAATATATACATATTTTAAATCCACATTTGGCATACTTTTGGATGATTTATCCCTTTAGTTGTGGAATTTGATGCTCCTAATCCTTTAATTTCATATTTTATACTCAGGAGAGCATAGGAGGATGAAAAGAACGAGAAACGGGCCAAAAATGGAGAAAAAGGGCCAAAGTAAGAAATCAACACGGCCTGGAGTTCACAACACGATCGTGCCACTTTAGCAGACTCGAACACGACCCTGAGCTCGATTCACATGGGCCTGTCCTTACCGTGACTCATTTTAATTCTATGCAGAAAAGGATACTTAGAGGCAAAGAAAGACATTCCAAAGTCTATATAAACGCCCTAAGTGTGACCTAAAAGAGGGGGGCAGCCAGGAGGTAGCTAGAGAGGACTGAATACAGAAAATTACTCGAAGAAAGCCAGTTGATCTATCTCAGAAGCCGAATCATACTCAAGACTGAGGATTTCTCCTTCAATTCCTTCAGGGGTTTTAGGGTTTTTCTTTATGTTTTGTTATTTAATATCTTCCGAGATGTATTCTTTTATAAACATGAACTAAACTCCTAAAATACCTGAGGGGGATGAAACCTAAGACGGATCTTATTATTATTTTCTGAACTATATGATAAGTACTTAATTTGTTCTTGATTATGTGTTCTTAATTCTTGCTTTAATATTCCAGAATATTGATTCAAATATTAATGTGCTTATTCAGAGGAGCAAAAGTCCCTGTTTAAGAGTAGATCTAGCATAATTAAGCGGAGTTGATCGCACTCCTAGAAATAGGAGGACGAAAATCTACCGGATTAGGGTCAAACCTAATATTGGAGTCTATAAATCGAGTTAATGCAACACTAGGGGTTTTAATTAGAAAGAGATTTCAATTAATCAACCTAGGGTTAAACGTTAGTAGCCTCGAAAGAGGTATTAATATAAATTAGGGAATACTACGGATCAAGTCAAGTGAATAAATCGTCTAGTTCAGAGTTAAATAACAAGTGAAGTCTAGGTGAATTCTTCCTCGGGTGTTGTCTTAATCAATTGATTTTCTCAAAAGTATTTTCCCTGATCATTCTCTATGTCTTGGCATCCTTAGCTTAGGGATTAGTTAAACAAACATTAATCACCTTTATTTTAGGCTAGATAATAAAAAAAAAGTCAGTACTAGTACTTTTGGTTCCCTTGGGTTCGACATTCCGGTCTTGCCACTAAGCTATACTACTGTTTGATAAGTGTGCTTGCCTTAATCGTGGTGTTAGTTAGTTTCTAGGCTCGATCATTCATTATATAAATATTAAGACTTTCAGACACGATCAACTAAGCATTTCATGTTTACTCTATTTTATTTTCCTCTGTCTTATAGTAATTTCGTAAGCTCGTTGGATTGGAAGCATTGGCAGAGATCACTGACACTATTCATCGGCCCATCTTGGTAAATATGGTAAATTAATTATGGTTATAATGGCATGTATAAGTTAATTAGCCAATGTTGACATGTAAATATTTGGGTTAGAACTAGCCATTGGAATGGCTAGTGATGGAAATGCTTGGCATATGCTTGAAATGGTTGATTGATAAAAATTATATTGGCATATCGATGACCGGATTAAGTTAGCATATTTGATAAAATATGTATATAAGTGAATATGAAATTTAAGTAAATCTGTATACTTGGTTATATGAAGTATAATATCATGTATATGACTGGGATTATAAATTGGTTTGAATGACCTATATTGGCTTGTGAATATGTTAAAGTGTTGATATAGGTGGATGGCAATTTGGGTGAGAAATTTGGCTTGGAAAATAGCCTATTTTTGTCCACACGGGTAGAGACATGGGCGTGTGTGACACACGGCCTAGCACATGGGCATGTGGCCTGACCATATGTCCTTTGCATCTTTAAAATGTCAAAACAGAATGCTCAGAATTGATCACATGGCCTGGCACACGGGCGTGTGGCTTGACCGTGTGACCCCTGCACCCATACACGGCCTAACACACAAGCGTGTGATTTGGCCATGTGACCAATTCAGAGAGGTACACTGACCTAAGACACAGGCGGCCACACGGGCGACCACCAAGGCGTGTGACCCTCATGACTGGAAAAATTTTAAAATTTCACGGAAAATTTTCTAAGTACCCAGTTTAGTCCCGACTTGATTCTAAGGCACGATTTGGGTCTCGAGGGCTCATGCAAGGGACTATATGATGAAATTTGATTGGAATTTGATATGAATACTAAAGAATTATGAAATTTTTGTTATTTTCTTGTAAATTCTAGAAATACTTCGTAACCTTATTTCGGCGACGGATTCGGGTTAGGGGTGTTACAATCATATCTTTTTATTCCATTTCCAATTCGATAGCTAACTGTTTTGCCTGAAGAACAATAATTAATTGACTTCGAATACGTGGGAGGGTAATGCTTGCATAAGCTAAGATAAGGACATTAATCGATACACGATGCTGTTCATACAAGATTTAGAGAATCTGTAACACATGCAATATCTCATGCCATCGGTACGGTATCCGTCACCTATGCATAGTACCTACAAAAATATAACACCAGCACAAAGTGCCTGCTACTAAAAACATCGACACAAAGCCTGCTAAATATACACTGGCATGAAGCCTACTAAATATACACCAACGTGAAGCCTGCTATGCCCTAATGACATGTCATTTGTATCCTAGCTATTCGCTAAGTTCACACGTGTTTATCTTTTATACCATAAACTTTACACGCTTACAACTTTAGCCTTGATCACATAAAATCCATACTCTTTCCATTTTTATAGCATAATACATATTCCACAAGATCAACGCATACCATGTCATAATATAAGATTTATTTACTTTACATTTCGATCCATTACTATTCCATTTCATAACTATTCAATAGATCACATAATCCTTTATATTCCATGATATTGTACCACAACCAACATAAACATTTGCATTCCATATAATGTTACAATTCAATTCCTTCATATACATTTGCCATATTTTAGTAATTGATTCTTTATTTCCATTTTCAAAACCTACCTTACTTAAGTATGTAAATCATAAATACATACATATACATATTTATATACCTATTCACATATGTCAAAATTTATTTCAAACATCAATAGGCATAACCAAAATCTAATACTGAACTTACCTAAATCGGTTACGCAACAAAAACGACTCCAATGTCTAATCAACAAATTTTCCTTTCTCGAGTTTATCAATCGATTAATCTATTTATTGATCTAAATATATTAATTTTATTCATTTAATCGGTTCAAATATCATAAAATACTTAAATTTGCATATTTGACCATTTATCAATATTTTACACTTTTACCTTTTATTCAATTTAATTTATAAACTTGAAACTTTCAAATCTATCATAATTAAACCAATTTTATGCTAGTCGATTTTTTCCTATGCAATTACAATCCATATTTATTAAAATATCACAAGAATTTCATTCCAAGTTTATTATTTTATCAATTTAGTCCTTAACCTTAAAACTAAGCAAAATCACTTAACAAAATCATCCTAAAACATTTCATAGCTTCCAAATCTACTCATTTCTATCAAAAACATCTAAGATTCATCAATGGCAAGTTTTAAAATCTTTAACATTTTTGAAATCGATGATACGGGTTAGCTGGACCTACTTGCAATGATCTCAAAAATATAGAATTTACGAAAAACAAATTAACAAATGCTTACCATGCAATGGTGAAAGTTGGCAGAATTCTCAAGCTTCATCCATGGCTTCTTTTGTTTTTCTCCTTTATTGTTTCGGTGAAAGAGAATAATAAAAGATGATGATACATCTTTTATTCTTTTTCTTTATTTTAAGTTTTAACATATTTTTAATTAATAAAACTTTATTTATTTATTTATTTTAATGAAATTTCTCAGCTAACATGAAGTAACCGCCCACTTCAAATAAAATGGTCTATTTGTCACTTAAATCCTCAAATGTTTACCTTTTAAAATTGACAGCGATTAACTTTTGCAGCTTTTACGATTTAATTATTTTTCATCAATTAATTATTCAAATGACAAAATTTTTGAACCAAATTTTAATACACCTATATAACCACTTCGTAAATATTTAATAAATATTTATAGGCTCTGTTTATAGAAACGAGGTCCCAATACCTCATTTTCCAAAACCACTTGAACTTAACTATTCGTTCAATTAGCAAAAATTATTAAACTAAAAATCTAATATAATATTATAATTGACTGTAACACCCCTTACCCGTATTCGACGCCGGAATAGGGTACGAGGCATTACCAGAACACATACACTTGTAAACGTAATAAACTGAGTAATAAAATTTCATCCAAATTAAAAAATTTCAATTTTTACCTTTGAGTCCTTAAATAGGACCTACGAGGCCCAATACATACTTTGGAAGTGGTCTAGGACTAAACTGAGAACTTTGGAAAACATTAGAAAATTTCATGAAAAATAGGGGCACACGCCCGAGTCCAAGGCCATGTCCTTCACACAGCCGAGATACACGCCTATGTGTTAGGCTGTGTGGCATTCCAAATTTCCAAAAATCAAGTGCAGACTTCACACTCCCTGGGCATATGGCTGTGTGGCTGCCCGTGTGGCCACATGTAAGGCTATTTACCAAGCCCTTTGCCACCCCAAAACACTTATACATTTATACAAATTTATCATCACACAACATGGTATTATTAAGCATTCAAACACCCACACTAAGACATCCACATACTATTTGCAAACCACATTCATCATGCATAATCACACACACTTAACCATTCACATGCAAGCATACACATCCTTGAAAAACATCATCATAGACTTAACATAACAAATATTGGCCACATTAAATGGCCTTATACAACAATAACCATCAAATAACTAGACCAACATTATAGGCCAACTCATAATAACATATACACATAATCAAGTCCCTATACATTCCATAGACTTAAAAATACTTGAAGATCGTTGATTTGTTAGCGTGATAGAATCTCCGACGACTTCCAACTCGAGCTAGCATCTGTGACACTATAGGAAAAAGGAAAGGAAGAGGGTAAGCATTATAGCTTAGTAAGTAGGTATGTAAATAATAAGTGATTTATTAACAGGCTTTTATAAATCTTCACAATATGTTCTCACGATAATACAATCATAATTGCACATAGTTCCACTATTTATTCATGTTCATCTCAAGCTATCTACTCGAGTCATAGTCACTAAATTATTTATATCTTGAACTACGGAACTCCAAATTAAGATCCGCTAATTTTTCCTGAAACTAGACTCACATATCTTCTTACCATAAAATTTTCAGAATTTTTGGTTTAGCCAATAAGTAAAGTTTATTCTTTAAAGTTTCCTATATTCTGCTGTCTGACAGTTTTGACCTTTCCGCACTAAAAATTAATTATCTTCTCGTATAGAATTCAGATGATGTTTCCGTTTGTTTCTCTTGAAAATAGACTCATTCAGAATTTTAAATAAATTATAACCCATAATTATTTTTTTACAATTGTTAATAATTTTCCAAAGTCAGTACAGGGGATCCCAAAATCATTCTGACCACGTCTCAATAAAATTCAAATATCTGATAATATGAAATCATTTTGCTTACACCGTTTCTTTTATATGAAAATAGACTCAATAAGATTTTACTTCATATCTTATTCAACTTCTAATTCAATTTCCACCATTTTTGGTGATTTTTCAAAGACACATAACTGCTGTTGTCCCAAAACTATTTTATTGCAAATTTTACTCTTTCATAATTTCTTTGTATTAACTTTCATAGTAATACTTTCCCCATATCAAACTTACCAAAGTTCGATCACATATCGAGCACATTGCTCATACGTTTACACACACATACCTGCACTTATTCATCACATGGTCATATTCGTTTGCACTTAGTCATTTCCTGTTGAATGCATCGGAATAATAACGGGTACACGGAAATTTGCACATAAGTGCCACACTTGTAGCTAAAGATACTGCATATCACACTTTTCACATAGGCTCGCTCTCGATCTAATCACATTAACAGGTCTGCTCACACAAGCTATTAGGTATCCGCAACACATGCCGGATTACCCAGCCACTGGTAGAACTTATAAGACCAGCACCCGTTTCATATAGTCGCAATCTCGAGTTTGCTTACACAAGCTGTCGGTCATGACAAAACTACACAGTGCTGCTTACACAAGTTTTTCGAGTATCTGTAACACATGTCGGATAACTTAGCCACCGGTATAACGTATGGACCAGCACCCGAATCACTTATTTCACTTGGATTTTACATAGGTTTTAGTAAACATGTCACTCATATCCATTTTTATTCCTAAGGTTTAACCAGAAATTTCTCACTTGTCGATATTTTGTCAATTACATCAAATATTCAGCCACAATTCATACCATTTATGAAACTATGAAAACATAAGTAAAAATGATGCATTATTTGCATACAAACTTACCTCGGTAGCACAATCGGTGAAAATAACTTATTCGTCATATTCTTTGTTTTTCCCCTATTCTAAGTCCGAATCTCGTTTTCCTTGATCTATAAAAACACATTTAACTCATTTATTCATCTTGCTACTCAAATTAGCCTAAATTCACATTTTGGAAAAATTACATTTTTGCCTCTAAACTTTGTCATATTTACACTTTTGCCCCTAGGCTCGTAAAATGATTTTTATTCAATTTCCTTGTATTTTAAGCCTAGACGAACATTTTCATAATATAGCAGTCCATAATTTCCATTTATTCACACACTTACACACATTTTACAAACTAGTCATTTTTGACAATTTCACCGAAAATCACTTAGTAAAAGTCGTTTATTACACACCGAGCATTCATATTCTACTATTAAACATAAAAAACAAGCATTTCTCATATGGGTAAATTATCAAACATCAACCCTAGCTCAAATAAATGGTAGAAATAGATAGATCTTGTTACGAGGATTTCAAAAACGTAAAAATCATTAAAAACCGGGCTAGAACGGACTTACAATCAAGCTTGGAAGCTTGAAAAACCCTAGACATGGTTTCTCCATGCATGTTTCGGCCAAGGGGTTGAAGATGAACAAAAATTGGCTTTTAATTTTGTTTTTAATTCATTTTAATAACTAAATGACCAAAATGCCCTTAATAAAAACTTTGGAAACATGCCTAACCATGTCCATTTTTGTCCACCAACTTAAACAATGGTCTAAATACCATATAAGGACCTCCAATATAAAATTTCATAACAATTGGACACCTCTAGCATGTAGAACTTAACTTTTTCACTTTTTACAATTTAGTTCTTTTGACTAAATTGAGTGCTCAAACGTCAAAATTATCGAACGAAATTTTCACGAAATTGTTTCGTGAAATCGTAGACATAAAAATATAATAAAAATAAAATTTTTCTCATCGGATTTGTGGCCCCAAAACCACTGTTCCAACTAAGCCCAAAATCGGGCTGTTACATTGACTCGTAAATATTAAATAATAATATTTAGAAACTCACTTTTTGGATCTGTTGTCTCGAAACTACTATTTCCGACACCTCTGGAAAACGGGTTGTTACACCTGCCTCTATCCAAAACCGTTTAATAAGGCTTTCATCATTTCAATATATACAAATTTACATATCACTTACTAATTATAGAACATTTTCAAATCATTTACATTTAATTATCATGTTCTCTTATATAAATCAATCATGGATCACATTATTATACAATATTTATTTTACTCACCTATTTTTCATAAATTTACCATTATATTATAATATGAACTCAATTACATGTATAATCATATCATTTCAACCATTATTCAAATCACAAATTCAATCACATATCAAATAATAAATTCATCCTAACACTTATGAGACAAATCACCAATGTGAAACTATTTACTATTTTTATTATGCTAACTTTACAACTATATTATTGAAGTCAATAAAGCATAATCTACCTTTTTAAGAGTTTAGCCATTAATGTTTCTCCATTACTATTATTTAATAAGTTACTTCCGAGATGTCATAAATATTAACTCAATTCATATAGTTCTATTAAAGCTTACACAAGTCTAATTGACAACTTATGGCCTAAGTTCTCACATCAACAAATATGTAACAACCCTCACTCGACCCAGACGCAGGTCCAACTACAAGATGCTACAGCTGCAAATGAGGAATCAAAGATAGATACATAGCATTTTTAACAATTTAACACAATTCATAACAAAAATTCAGGCATATTATAATACACAATTAAACACGAGCCTACATCGAGCTTACAAAAGCTCTCGAGTTGACCCGAACATATAGAAGGACCAGTTCATAAAATTTTCAAAATTTGAGATTAGGTATCGATATCTAGTATAGGTACCGGTGCCAATCTTAACTTTGATGTTTCCAAAAATTTGAGTAAAAATACACAAGTACCAATAATTGATATATGGTATCGATACCTCTATTAAGAAGTATTGATTCTAAATACAAAATTGATACCGTTTTGGCATTTTGTTAGTTTTACAAAATTCATCAAAAGTTTCTAGAACCAATGCTTAGAATTTGGTATCGATACTTTGTTACAAGTACTTATACTTTTTCCGATACCGATACCATTTTAGCATTCTATTTGTTGAAAAAGTTTATGAAAATGTTCTGATATCGATACCTTATCTCAAGGTATTGATACTTTGAAACAAAAATGTTTAAAATTCAATGTTCAAATAAGTACTTATCCACCATCACCTAAACCAAACATCAAAACATTTTATAAGCCCATTGCCATCAAATAAGCAAACTAAAAGTGCACTAAAACATGATATTCCACCAATTATACCATTCAAAAACACCATTCAACATCAATCACACTTATAATGAATTACCACTTCTCAACATTTAAATACACCTATTTACCATCATCATCATCAATAACTATTTCAACAACACTTCCATGCCAATCCTTCCCATTTACTTAAACACAGGTCAGCTAGCATTCAAAACAAACATCATCGTTCTAAATTCAATTCGACACATACTTTTTAGTTTTGAATGCATAAGCTCAAACCTTAGCTAATTGAAACTATATATACATTCACATACTCTAAGTTCAAATTAACATTTATAGACATTGACTACATGCCATATAACCGAACAAAAATAAACAAAAGACTATAAAATTGACGGCTGGATAGTGTGAACTCTGAGATGATCCAATTGATAGGTTCCGCAAATGGACAAATATAGAAAAAGGAAACAACAATAGGGTAAACATTACAAATGTTTAGTAAGTTCATAAACATAAAATGGTAAACTTACCTCACTTTAAACATATATGTGATAACATAAACAACCAGACAACTAGACCTAACATGGCAGTCCAATTTCATAAGGTGAGTTCTCATTTAGCATACTACGTGATAAGTCAACATGAAACCATCATTAAACAACATTTCAATATTATTCACATAGTAAATCTCAAACTTAGCCATATACCTTTCAAGCTAATATCGTATCAATTTCATTACTCAATTTGTATTAATCATTTAGCCCGATGAACCTTAGTAAAAATATTTGGATACACAGACAACTACACCATACCAAAAAGCACTGTACTGCTATACAAAACTATCAAAGTACAAACCCATACAAGCGCACAACTACACTTATTGGCATGCCAACTATATCTTATTCTTTACTATGTTCACACAGACATTACTTTAAACATATACCAACATTTGTTTTCAATTCGGCCCAAATCTAACCTTTTGTAAACAATTCAAAATATAATTCACATTACATGTAACAATTAAAAAAAAAAACATATATTATATGAACTTACAAGATAAGATCAACAATCAATGAAACGTCGAGGACTAATCTGCTAATCTGCCTTTTCTATGATTATCTAGGGTTTAGTCTAAATCCCGATCTATAATAATAATTCATTTCAATTATCGATGTCAAATAAATTATAACATTCTATTTAATGAATATGATAGCTTAATTTTAGTTCTTGAATGTTCTCTACAGTTCATAACTTTCACATTTGAGCTTTGATTTTGAAACCGATATCAATTACATCCTTCTACAGCCCTATATTAACAATAATTATAGTAATTTCATGCTAATTTCAAAATATTCACACTTTAGTCCCTAATTTCAAATTTAAGAATTTTCACTTTACAAACTAGTCCTTTTTCATATCTAAGCTCAAAATCTATCAGTCTAGTGCCAAAATCTTCAAGATTCAACAAAGGTAACTTTTAGAAACTTTAACAATTTCAGAAATTAGTACATGGGTTAGCTAAATCAAGCTCTCGGGACCTCAAAAACATAAAAAGAAAAAGATTTGTATTTTTACCAATTTTGGAGGGCCATATACTGATGGTCTATTTACTCAATTAGGCCTTCATTTAATTGAAAATCCTTAGCGATTAACTTTTACCACATTTACAATTCCTGTACCTTAATTAACCAACAATTCACCAAAATTACTAAACCAAACTTAAATAAACAATAGAATAACCTTGTAAATATTAAATAATAATATTTACGAACTTACCCGTAAAAAATGGTGTAACACCCCTTACCCGTGTCCGACGCCGGGACAGGATACGAGGTATTACCGGACTTAAAAAAAAACCTTTATACAAAATCGGCTGTAAAATTTCATTCAATTTAAAATTTCTTATTCACATGCAAATCGCCCCTTTATATGGGCCCACGAGGCCTAAAACATACATTAGGAACTGTTCGGGACTAAACCGAGAACTTAGGAAACTTTAAAAAGACTCAAAAAGTTTTTCATCAAACAGGGGTCACACACCCGTGTGACCTGGGACACGCCCATGTGGGTAGGCCGTATGCTCACACACGCCCATGTCCTTAGCCCGTGTAACTCTCTCTATTTATGACATCATCAACAAAATAGGGTCACACGGCGAAGTCACATGCTCGTGTGCTTAGGCCGTGGGGTGAATTAAATTATGAAAAATAGATGTAGACTTTACATGCCCTGGGCACACGCCCATGTCCCGGGGCCGTGTCCTCTACACGGCTGAGACACATGGTCGTGTGTCTGCCTGTTCGACCAATAAAACGGCTATTTACCAAACCATTTGGCACCCTCATTTGCACATACTTCAACACAACTTCAATCCATCCATACCAAACACACATAACCACATCACATGAAACCTTTAGTATAAGCACACACGTATAAATAGGCATTACAACTCATTACCCAATTTGAGCTATATCTCATGGCCATATACAAAATGAATCATATTACCATTATGAACCAACACATTTGGCCAAATCAAATGACACATACACAATTGACAAAGTCCCTATACATGCCATAATCTCAAAGGGTTTTGCATTCACTTATACCCAACATGATAGCTTGATAGTGTGATACAATCTTCGCCAATTTCCAACTCGAGTTAGCCTAAAACCCTATAAGATATGAGAAAGGAAAGGGAGTAAGATACAAAGCTTAGTAAGTACGTATGTAAATAATAAACAAATGATTACCATGCTTTTAACAATCCTTATTATAACCTCACAAGATAATGCCATTATTATTACATAAAATTTCACAATTCATTTATGTTCATCTTGAGCTATCTACTCAAGTTACAGTCACTAAATTATTTTTATCTGCAGCTACGAAACTCAAAATTAAGATCCATTAATTTTCCTTGAAACTAGACTCACATATCTTCTTACCATAGGATTTCCATAATTTTTGGTTCAACCAATCAGTGCAGTTTATTCTTTAAAGTCTTCCCTTTTTCACTATCCAATAGTTCTAATCCCTATTCACTAAAAAATTATTTTCTCATTGTACAGAACTCAAATAACGTTCTTGTTTGCTTCTCTTGAAAAGAGACTCATCAAGATATTTGAGTATATAAATTTTATCCCTTGATTATTTTTGTACAATTTTTAATGAATTTCCCAAGTCAAAACAAGGGATTTCAAAATCATTCTAACTCTGTCTCAAAAAAATTCAAATATCTCAAAATATGAGATTCTTTTACTTTTACCGTTTCTTTTACTTGAAAATAGGATCAATAAGATTTAATTTAATATCTTACTCAACCTTTAATTCGATTTCTACCATTTTTGGTGATTTTTCAAATTGGTACAGTTGCTGCTGCCCAAACTCTTTTATTGCTAAATTTACTCTATCGTGTTTTCTTTGTACAAATTCTCATTTACACACATATAATACCAAAATATACCCATGGTTAGCCACTCCAATAACTAATCATTATCAAATATTTATAAACCATTCATTGGCCAATTTAATCTATACATCAACAACAAAGACTTGAACATATCATTTCTCAATTTAATTTGGCCTAAAAGCCTCACACATGATCATCATCAAATCTTATCATGTGTTCTTCATCATGAATGTAGATCACTAATCACAAGGTTATCAGTATTTCACAAGTATAACTTATTCGTGTACATTCTTCTCAAGAATTCATCATATACTATGTACATACATGTACTACTCATAACATAGTCACTTACTTTCTCGTTTTTTTTTTAACATACCCGTTGAGCCACTCAGAATGCTAAAAGATACTCGAGAATCTCATACATATAGTATCGTATCAACGCCATATCCTTGATATGGTCTTACATGAAACATTATATCTACGCCATGTCCCTGTCATGGTCTTATAAGAAATCACATACCGAACTCATTTCTTATGAATTTCGCATATGTACCTATATCACTCCATCACATAACTTTAGCCCTTTTTCCATCTTTAACAAAAACTTTAATTTCTTTACCCCTTTGAACCACTTGGAATATCTAAGGATACTCAAAAATTATCATGCACGTAGTAAGATGCCAATTCCATATCCCAGATATGATCTTACATGGGATTACATGTCGATGCGATGTCCCAGACATGGTCTTACACGATTTCATACTGAAGCCAGGTCCCAGACGTGGTTTTACACAGAATCACTATTCGATACCGATGCCATATCCCAGATATGGTCTTACACGGGATCTCAATTTCATGCAGAGGCCATATTCCCGACATGGTCTTATACGGGACCTCAGTAACCTTAGTGTCATGACATTTGTATTCTATCCATTCCTAAGGTTTAATCGGGGATTTTCATTCTTTGACATTTCGTCAAAATTGTCATTAATAAATTTCATAGAGACAATATACAATTCATGTACTATCAAAATATTAAAATGCATAACGTAAGATTGTATTATTTACACACGAACTTACCTCGATACCAAAATGGTAAAAAGTGACCTAATCGTCAATTTCTCTCTTTTTCCTCTGTTCTAGGTCCAAAACTCATTTTCTTTGACCTATAGCATCACATTTAGCTTACTTATTAGTCACATTATTCATTGTGACCCAAAAATCATACTATGGAAAAATTACGTTTTTTCCCTTAAACTTTGTCATATTTACACTTTTGCCCCTAGGCTCATAAAATGATTTTTATTCAATTTCCTTATATTTTAGGCCTAGCCAAACCATTTTCATAACTATAGTAGTCCTCAATTTGCATTCATTCACACATTTTCATACATTTTTCAACTTTTTACAAATTAGTCCTTTTACGCGATTTCATCGAAAATCACTTAGTAGAAGTCGTTTACTACGCACCAAGCATTCATATTCTACCATTATACATCAAAGCACATGCATGTCATCCACGGGTAAATTTTTAAACACAAACCCTAGCTCAAAATAATGGTAGAAATAGCTAAACCAAGTTACGAGGATCTCAAAAATGTAAAGAACATTAAAAACAGGGCTTGGATGCACTTACTATTGAGCTTGAAAGCTTGAAAACCCTAGCCATGGCTTCCCCCATGCTAAATTCGGCCAAAGAAGAAGATGGACAAAGGTTTTTGGCTCTTATTTTGTCTTTTAGTCCATTTAATTACTAAAATGCCCTTAACTTAAAAATATCCTATTTCACTTATCTCATATCCATTTTTCTCGAACTATTTAACCAATGGTATAATTACCATTTAAGGACCTCAAATTTAAAATTTCATAGAAATTGGACACTTCTAACATGTGGAACTCAACTTTTACACTATTTACAATTTAGTCCTTTTGACTAAATTGAGTGCCCAAACGTCAAAATTTTCGAACAAAATTTTCAAGGAATCTTTCCGTGAAATCATAGACCATAAAAATATAATAAAAATAAGATTTTTCCTCGTCAAATTTGTGGCCCCAAAACCAATGTTTTGACTAGGCCCAAAATTGGGTTGTTACAAATCTCCCCCTCTTTAGGGATTTTCGTCCTCGAAAATATTACTAGAAGAAGTTGCTTTCAACTCTCCTGAAACACTTTCACTAATCTTCTCAAAATTACAAATCGATTTAATTTCATATATCTCTTTCCAATGTTCTTTAAACTTTAGCACACAGTGCCGGAGTACACCTTCAAAATCTAAACTACTCTCTTAGACTTATCATTGAGATAAAAACAAATTACTGTGCCAAAATGCAACTACATACTCAGGGTTTCCTATGGCTCATCCCATAATTACGATGTAACCTTCGGATCTCTATCTGACATAATGGAACTGGCATTCTGCATAATAGAATAATCTCATAAACATATTACTTGGCTAATTTGTCAAATAAGAAATCTGTACATAATGAAATGATTATACGGATCTTTCTTTGTCAAATGATCAACCATAAAAAAATTAACTTCTTCCTTTCCGGGATAATGACAATCCCGATATGAAATCTATGGTAACTTTATCTCATTATAACTCTGGCGCAACCATTGACTGTATTAGTCCTGAATACACTTGATTTTTTGAATTTTATCTGTTAACATATCGTCATCTGAATACGAATCCAAAATATCATGTAATATACGCAATCACTAGCACATCTACTTTATATGACTGCACAATTTATTACTCTTGATTGAACTGACGATCTACTACTTAGTCTCGTACAAACACTTCTGTACAAACTCTAGATCACCCAGTAAACGGATTCTATCTCAGAACAATAATAATAACAGGAATCAGGTCCAGCCTGAAATTTGAAATAGAAAGTCATTTCACACTGTACTCGTTTAGTTCACCACTCTCTATCATATTTCTAGGCTTCTCAACTCACAAAGAAAGCATTGCTTCAGCTTTTAACTTAGCTAGAGCTAGTCCATCCTCAAATGAGATCAATCAAATAACCGGTACTCACAAAAATAAATAAAGATTTTCAATTCAAGCATCTGTAACGATACTTGCTTTCCAAAAGGTAAGTCAATGATTACTCCCAATCTTTTAACATTTCAAAACATTCACGTTGTCTTAATTTCAGATCTTTCTGCGACATTTGATGCTTTAACCCATTAGAATCAGGAATCATATGACATTTTTCGTCGAACATACGAAATCAACCCAATTCACAACACAGATATAAAAGTGGCCATCTCTAAATCATTAATCGAACAATTCTTTTGCATGTGACTTTAACCGTCTAAAAGTGCAAACTACTTCTTTACATTCTTGTATTAAGACATATTCCGATCTGTTCAATAGTACATCATTGAAAAGTCGCAATTTCCTTACTCAATTCAAACTGAACTTAGAACTAGAGCTTTGGCTAATACTACTTTCAACTGTTTAGAACTTTTCTAACATGCATAGATTCATTCAAATTTTCATAAATGTGATGACTTTATCAATCGGTACAGCTTTAACTCATAATAACATCATTCGATTAGAACAATCCAATAAGCATATCTCTGTATCATACTTTCCAGAATATAATTTCCTCATTCGGACTATCCGTCTATATACTCGTGAATGTACAAAATTCATTACTATACTTAAGGATACTTTAAATACACATAATTAAGTTGAATAGCTGAGACTAGCTTCTTCTTTACCTGTGGTATTGCATAATCTATGTAATCTTTAAAACATTCTGATATTTCTTCTAAAGCTACTTTCATTTTCCAAACTATTCTCATCTCTTTATGCGTTACTAATTATTTCATCACTTAACTCTTTAGTTTCACATTTATGAACTTATTCAACGCGATTCTCGTAAAATTTTGTCATAAAGCATCACTGGTAAGGGGGTGAGGTCGTAAAGCCTCTAGTTTGACTCTCATAATTACACACATATGACTTAGCATTCATCATTAACGTAATATCATCATAATCACATAATTCACTTCAGACAATTTAATATACTTATTAGTTTTACGAATGTTTTCTGCCATCCTCAATTTCAAACAATGAATTTACTTACTAACATTTGTCAAATTAGAGAACGCCTTATGGGTTTGAGTAAGTCATTTACTTGATGCCATAGTCCGGCTATGGTCTTACACGTACACACATGTACTGCCATGGTCCAACCATGGTCTTATGTCCACAATGCCATAACCAAGTTATGGTCTTTTCACTGAAATGCAATAGCCCAGCTATGGTCTTACATTCCATACTTTGCCATGGTCCAACCATGGTCTTATCCGTCAATTCATCATTAAACAATCGCACTTATTTACTTTCTAAGTTTCGTCTCATCACAAACACATTTCAATCACCTCAATATTATTTTTCAGTATTATCGAAAATGGCTCGGTTGGAAGCTATCTCTGTCTTAACAAAATAATTTCGTTAGAACCGAGAGATATCACACTATCACGAGTAGTAATATGGCATGTATAGCTAGACTCACATATGCTAGGTTAGTATGAGAATCGACTAAACCATAGCTCTGATACCACTAAATGTAACACCCCTTACCCGTGTTCGATGCCAGGACAGGATACGAGGTATTACCTGACTTAAACAAAAACTTTTATACAAAATCGGCTATAAGATTTCATTCAATTTAAAATTTCTCATTCACATGCAAATCACCCCTTTATATGGACCCACGAGGCCCAAAACATACATTGGGAACTGTTTGGGACTAAACCGAGAACTTAGGAAACTTTAAGAAGACTTAGAAAAATTTTCATCAAATAGGGGTCACACGCCCGTGTGGGTAGGCCGTGTGGTCACACATGCCCATGTCTTTAGCCCGTGTAACTCTCTGTTTATGACATCATCAACAAAATAGGGTCACACGGCCAAGTCATATGCCCGTGTGCTTAGGCCGTGTGGTGAATTAAATTCTAAAAAATAGATGTAGACTTCACACGCCCTGGGCACACGCCCATGTCCCGGTGCCGAGTCCTTCACACGGTTGAGACACACGGCTGTGTCTCTGCCCGTGTGGCCAAGAAAATGGCATTTACCAAACCATTTGGCAAATACTTAAACAAAAATTCAATCCATCCATACCAAACACACATAACCACATCACATGAAACCTTTAGTATAAGCACACACGTATAAATAGGCATTACAACTCATTACCCAATTTGAACCACATCTCATGGCCATATACAAAATGAATCATATTACCATTATGAACCAACACATTTGGCCAAATCAAATGAAACATACACAATTGAATAAGTCCCTATACATGCCATAATGTCAAAGGGTTTTGCATTCACTTATACCCAACATGATAGCTTGATAGTGTGATAGCATCTTCGACGATCTCCAACTCGAGCTAGCATAAAACTCTATAAGATATGAGAAAGGAAGGGGAGTAAGCTACAAAGCTTAGTAAGTACGTATGTAAATAATAAACAATTGTTTGCCATGCTTTTAACAATCCTTATTATAAGCTCTCAAGATAATGCCATTATTATTGCATAAAATTTCACAATTCATTTATGTTCATCTTGAGTTGTTTACTCGAGGTATAGTCACTAAATTATTTTTATCCAGAGCTACAGAACTCCAAATTAAGATCCGTTAATTTTTCTTGAAACTAGACTCACATATCTTCTTACCATAGGATTTCCAAAAGTTTTGGTTCAACCAATTAGTACAGTTTATTCTTTAAAGTCTCCATGTTTCACTGTCCAATTGTTTTGATCCCTCTTCACTAAAAATTTATTTTCCCATTGTACAGAACTCAAATAATGTTGCCATTTTTTTTTCTTGAAAATAGACTCAACAAGAAATTAAAGAGTATAAATTTTATCCCTTAATTATTTTTGTACAATTTTTAATGAATTTTCCAAGTCAGAACAGGGGATTCCAAAATCATTCTAACTCTATCTCACAAAAATTCAAATATCTCAGAATATGAGATTCTTTTGCTTGCGCCGTTTCTTTTATGTGAAAATAGTCTTAATAAGCTTTAATTTCATATCTTACTCAACCTCTAATTCAATTCTACCATTTTTGGTGATTTTTCAAAGTGATACAGCTGCTGCTGTCCAAACTCTTTTATTACTAAATTTACTCTATCATGTTTTCTTTGTACTAATTCTCATTTACACACATATAATACCAAAATATACCATTTGTTATGTAACACCCCTAAGCCGTATCCATCGCCGGAATAGGGTACGAGGCATTACCAGACTTAATCACATATAACCGATCATTTTCGAGTCACAAATTTCCATCCAAATTTAAAACTTTTCATATTCAAACATAGAGTCCCTAATATGGAACTACGAGGCCCAAAACATGCTTTGGAAGCGGTTTGGGACTAAACCGATAACTTTGGAAAATTTTAAAACACTTAGAAAATTTTTCTTCAAAACAGGGTCACACTCAATATGCATCCTCAACAACTCTTATACATGTATAATTATATCTAATTATCATACCATGCCAGTGAGCCAAACTTAGCCATTCAACATTAAGACTACTAGCACATTCAACCATTAGGTATTTAGGCCATAACTTACAACTTATCATGTATCATGCAAACACAGCTCACATCACAAGACATTAGCTTATAAATAATATATATAGGCTTACAATCAATTAGCCAATATAAGCTAATTAGCATGGCTACATACTACAATAATCTTTAACCATTACAGGCCAATACATTTGGCTAAAACATAATAACACATACACAAAATGACTAAGTCCCTATACATGCCATAGACTTAAATTACTTGAAGGCATTGATACCAGTCAAAAGCTTGATAGTGTGATAAAATCTCTGACGATCTCCAACCCGAGCTAGCCTCTGTGACACTATAGGACAAATGAAAGGAAGGGGGTAAGCATTATAGCTTAGTAAGTAGGTATGTAAATAATAAGTGATTTATTGATAGGATTTTATAAATCTTCACAATATGTTCTCAAGATAATACAATCATAATTGCACATAGTTTCACTATTTATTCATGTTCATCTCAAGCTATCTACTCGATCCATAGTCACTAAATTATTTATATCTTGAGATAAAGAACTCCAAATTAAGATCCGTTAATTTTCTCAGAAACTAGACTCATATATATTATTACCTTTAAATTTTTAAAATTTTTGGTTTATCCAATAAGTACATTTCATTCTTTAAATTCTCCCCTATTCTGCTGTCCGACAGTTCTGACCCTTCTTCACTAAAAATTAATTATCTCTTCGTACAGAATTTGGATAATGTTCCTGTTTGTTTCTCTTGAAATTAGAGTCATTAATAAATTTAATAATATAAATTATAAACCATAATTATTTTTATACAATTTTTAGTGATTTTCCAAAATCGTAACAGGGAATTCCAAAATTATTCTGACCTTGTCTCACAAAAATTCAAATATCTTAGAATATGAGATTCTTTCACTTACACCATTTCTTTTATGCAAAAATAGACTCAGTAAGATTTAATTTCACATCTTATTAAACTTCTAATTCAATTTCCACCATTTTTGGTGATTTTTCAAAGTCACACAACTGTTGCTGTCCAAAACTGTTTTGTTTCTAAATTTACTCTTTCACAATTTCACTTACTCCATTTCATCTTACCGAAGGTTCGATCAAATATCGAGCACACTGTTCATAAATTTTTACACTTATACCTGCACTTATCTATCACATAGTCATAATCAATTACACTTAGTCGTTACATGATCACATGTATTTTCACTTAGTCAATTTCCCGTTGAACTCATCGGAATAATAACAGATACACGGTGGCCTGCACATAGTACCACCCATGTAGCGGAAGCTATCTGGTGCACATAGTATCCTGCACTTAGTACCACACATGTGATCGAAGCGATCGGGTACGCATAGTAGCCTGCACTTAGTACTATACATGCGACCTATCCGTCCGGTACACGTAGCAGCCTACACTTAGTACTACACACGTGACCTAAAACCATCTCTAGCTCTCTTGTACACATAGTGGCCTACACTTAGTACCACACATGTGACCTAGCTAGCTCATTCGTATCTTTTCTATTCCGAAGGTTCAACCGGGAATTCTCACTTTTCAACATTTTTCCAATTCATCCATAATCAATCTCAATTCATAATTTACGTCAAATAATTACTCCATATTCAACCATATCTCATATAATATAACAAAATATTAACACATAAATAAGAAATGATGTATTATTTACATACAAACTTACCTCGAAAGCAAAATCGATTTTTCCCTCGTTCTAGTTCTAAACCTCGTTTTCCTTTATCTATAACAACACATTTAATTTATTTATTCATCCTGCTACTCGAATTAGCCTAAATTCACATTTTAGAAAAATTACATTTTTGCCCCTAAACTTTATCATGTTTACACTTTTGCCCCTAGACTCGTAAAATGATTTTTATTGAATTTCATTGTATTTTAAGCCTAGCTGAACCATTTTCATAACTACAACAGCCCAAAATTTCCACTAATTCACACTTTTATGACAAATTTCATAACTTTTACAAATTAGTCCTTTAAGGCATTTTTACCGAAAATCACTTAGTAAAAGTTGTTTCTCTAACCATAAACAAGCATTTTCTACCAATAAACACAAAAATACACACATATTCATCATGGGTCAAAACCCTAGACTTTAACCATATCTCAAATTAGTGGTAGAAATAGATAGATCTTGTTACGAGGATTTTAAAAACGTAAAAATCATTAAAAACGGGGCAAGAACGGACTTACAATCGAGCTTGGAAACTTGAAAAACCCTATCCATGGTTTCTCCTTGTGAAATTCGGCCATGGGGTTGAAGATGGACAAAAGTTGGCTTTTAATTTTGTTTTTAATTCATTTTAATTACTAAATGACCAAAATGCCCCTAACTTAAAAATATTCTATTTCACCTATTTCATGTCCATTTTTGCCAACAAATTAACCAATGGTCTAATTACCATTTAAGGACATCCAATTTAAAATTTCATGGCATTTTGACACCTCTAGCTTCTAGAACTCAAGTTTTGCACTTTTTACAATTTAGTCCTTTTGACTAAATTGAGTGCCCAAACGTCGAAATTTTCGAACAAAATTTTCACGAAATCATTTCGTGAAATTTTAGACCATAAAAATATAATAAAAATAAATTTTCTCACGTCAGATTTGTGGTCTCGAAACCACTGTTCCGACTAGGCCCAAAATCAGGCTGTTACATGTTAACAATTCCAATAACTAATCATTATCAAATATTTATAAGCCATTCATTGGCCAATTTAATCTATACATCAACAAAAAAGACTTGAACATATCATTTCTCAATTTAATTTGGCCTAAAAGCCTCATACATGATCATTATCAAATCTTATCATGTATCCGTTCATCATGAATGTAGATCACTAATCACAAGGTTATCAGTATTTCACAAGTATAACTTATTCGTGTACATTCTTCTCAAGAATTTATCATATACCGAATTCACTTCATGTGAGTTCTATGTACATACCTGTACTACTCATAACATAGTTACTTACTTTCTCGTTTTTTTTAACGTACCCGCTGTACCACCCGAATGCTAAAAGATACTCAGGAATCTCATACATATATACTGTATCAACGCCATATCCTCGGTATGGTATTACATGAAACATTATATCGACGCCATGTCCCTGACATGGTCTTATACGAAATCACATACCGAACTCATTTCTCATAAATTTCGCATATGTACCTATATCACTCCATCACATAACTTTAGCCCTTTTTCCATCTTTAACAAAAACTTTAATTTCTTTACCCCGTTGAACCAATTGGAATATCTAAGGATACTCAGAAATTATCATGCACATAGTAAGGTGCCAATGCCATATCCCAGATATGGTCTTACATGGGAATACATGTCGATGCCATGTCCCAGACGTGGTCTTACACGAAATCACTATTCGATACCGATGCCATATCCCAAATATGGTCTTACAAGGGATCTCAATTCTGTGTCGAGGCCATATCCCCGATATGGTCTTATACAGGACCTCAGTAACCTTAGTGTCATGACATTTGTATTCTATCAATTTCTAAGGTTCAATCGGGGATTTTCATTCTTCGACATTTCGTCAAAATTGTCATTAATCAAATTCATAGAGAAAATATACAATTCATGCACTATCAAAATATTAAAATACATAACATAAGATTATATTATTACACACGAACTTACCTCAATAACAAAATGGTAAAAAGTGACCTAATCGTCAATTTCTCTCTTTTTCCTCCGTTCTAGGTCCGAACCTTGTTTTCCTTGATCTATAACACCACATTTAGCTTACTTATTAGTCATATTATTCATTGTGACCAAAAATCATACTATGGAAAAATTTCATTTTTGCCCCTAAACTTTATCATATTTACACTTTTTCCCCTAGGCTCGTAAAATGATTTTTATTCAATTTCCTTGTATTTTAGGCCTAGACAAATAATTTTCATAACTATAGTAGTCTTCAATTTGCATTCATTCACACATTTTCATACATTTTTCAACTTTTTACAAATTAGTCCTTTTACGCGATTTCATCGAAATCACTTAGTAAAAGTCGTTTACTACACACCAAGCATTCATATTCTACCATTAGACATCAAACCACATGCATGTCATCCATGGGTAAATTTTTAAACTCAAACACTAGCTCAAAATAATGGTAGAAATAGCTAAACCGAGTTACAGGGATCTCAAAAATGTAAAGAACATTAAAAACGGGGCTTGGATGCACTTACTATTGAGTTGGAAAGCTTGAAAACCCTAGACATCGCTTCCCCCATGCTAAATTCGGCCAAGGAAGAAGATGGACAAAGGTTTTTGGCTTTTATTTTGTCTTTTAGTCCATTTAATTACCAAAATGCCCTTAACTTAAAAATATCCTATTTCACTTATCTCATGCCCATTTTTGTCCAACTATTTAACCAATGGTCTAATTACCATTTAAGGACCTCCAATTTAAAATTTCATAGAAATTGGATCGTTCTAACATGTGGAACTCAACTTTTGCACTATTTACAATTTAGTCCTTTTGACTAAATTGAGTGCCCAAACGTCAAATTTTCGAACAAAATTTTCACGGAATCTTTCCGTGAAATCGTGGACCATAAGAATATAATAAAAATAAGATTTTTCTTCATCGGATTTGTGGCCCCAAAACCACTGTTCCGACTAGGCCCAAAATCGGGTTGCTACAAATGGGGTTCTGAAACCACTATTTTCGACATCGCTGAAAAATGAGTTATCACAAAAAAATTAATGTAACACCCCGAACTCGTCTCCTTCGTTGAATTAGGGTTATGGAGAATTATCATACAATCAAAAAACAATTAATGTCATATCTTTAAATGAATTAAACTCAAAATAATCTATTCAATTATATGCATTTTGTCCCTAAATAAAGCCTTCGAGACCCTATAAATAACTTAAAAGCGATTCAAGACTAATTTGAAAGAAAATAGGAATTTTGAGAAAAAGTTGCAAAAATTGGAAAGCAGGGGTCACACAGCCATGTGACGTTCGAACAAGGGACACACGGTCGTGTCCCTTCCCGTGTAAATCACTAAGAAGGATCACATGCTGTGTCGCAGGCCGTGTAACTCTTTGAGTTGCCACACACGCCAGTGTGCCAGGCCGTGTGCTATGTAACACCCCAAACTTGACCTAGATGTTATGACTGAATCTGGCAGTGTCACATTGAAGTGTTTAGCGTAAAACTTGTTTTCGTTGAAATCCTCAAAATCAATTAATCATTTTGTTATTTAACGGTGATTCCAAAACGGGTTGTTCATTTCCAAAGCGTGCATCATTAAAAGCTAATCACTTTTAAAACATTATTAATTTTCAAAATCTCATTTATTATGGAATTTTTTTTAGGAAATGTTGCAAAAACGTGGTGTCTTTGAAAACAGTTACCTTTTGAAAACCTGTCTTTTCCTACAACTAGCAGTTCATATCAAACTAAATAAATAAAAACCCAAATTTAAAGTTTATAACTTTAAAGAGGCCTTATTACATAAAAATACCCAAATTCAGTTACTTATAAATCAAAAGCTAAAAATAAAAGCTGATGCGGTTGTGTAGCCATCATCGAGTCTCTCGCAGTACCGACCCGCCTACGACTGGGGATTACCTGTATAGTTAAACAAAGGGGTGAGTTTACGAAAACTCAATGTGTAATCCCCTAACAAGCAAACAATCAGTTAAACAGTAGATAAATGCAGTTTGGGCCTGATCCCGTTACCATAATAGTCCAGTTTAGTGTGGGCCTAAGCCCTTTCCTGTAACAGTAAATGATTGGGCTTGAGCCCAGGACAATGCCATTAATCAGTAGGGCCTTTGCCCAATTTCAGTATTAGTAACAGTGGGGCCTTGGCCCATAACAGTAACAGATATTAGTCATGCAATAAACAGTATGTAATATCATTAACCGATGCAGTAACAGTACATTATCATTAATCAGTGTAGATATGCAGTCAGAAATCCTACCCAATCCAGCCTTTACACACCACTCTGTCCCGCCAAACACACCATGTGGGGATAAAATCGACCCACCCAGCCAGGCACACCAAGATTAGCACCGGTCACGGCGCTAAACAGTATTGCAGCAAAGCTGATAGTAAAATAAACGACATATAGCCATCAGTAGGTCCACAGTTGTCTTGGGCGACCCGTGCAACCTTACAAGTAATATGAACGACACAAAGCCATCAAAAAGTCCACAGTCATCTTGGGCAACCCGTGCGACCTTATCAGTACAGTACACTTCCTCCAAATATAACAACCCATCCCCATGCAATATGTCGTGACATAATATCATACGTGTATCAAAATGTCATGCTCAATCATAGTCATACATATCATAGAGAAAATCAGTCATACATAACATAAAGCCATAACAGTCATTTCATCTCCTAGAGGTATAACAGTCATTTTACCCTATGGGGGTATTTTTGTCATTTTATCTTATGGGGGTATTTCAGTTATTTTACCCTATGGGGGTATTGCGGTCATTTTACCCTATAAGGGTATTACGGTCATTTTACCCAACCTTGACTGAGTAATATATGATTTACTCCTCTTAGATTGCTGACTAAAATGTTCGAACGCTACTTGCTGACTTACTGCAATAACAACAGATCTCATCAGGTAGAATCATTCACAAGTGGCTTAAATAAATGAATATCAAACTTGCAAAAACAGAGGGATATTCAGCCTATGCTCAAAAACCAAGATAATGCTTTTACCTTAACTGAACGATGAATGAAGAAGGTTTTGATTGCTTCAGTCACTTGCACCCCTTCACTCCACTGAAATACCGAGTACCCAACAAACCACCACATCGCAAGGAAAGACAAGAATCGCAATTAGAACACGTAAGAAGAAGCATTCGAGTTTCGGAAAAGATAGAAGAAAACGGATTTGAACACATAAAGAAATATCAGAGAATCAAAGGAGGGAACTTATGAGTACCTACCGACTCGTCAGAACTCTTGCAAGATCGAAACCACAATACCACAGTAGAGTACGGGAATAGTCGGCCAAACCCAAAAGCAGAAGAACAACAAAAGAAAAAAATAGAGAAAGGAAGGAGGGGTATACTATTCGGTTAGATTTGAGAAAAGAAAATGAAAACGAGGGAGAAGAGCGAATTAGCTAAGATAGAAACTGAAAAGAACCAAAAGCCGATGAATTAAAGAAAAGAAAATGAGAATTCGACAGATGCATGCCGAAAATGAAAAACATTTTCCCCAGCAGAATTCTCAAAGCTAGAGTTCCCTCAAACGGCACAACACTTCCTCTCAATCATCTCTCCCCTTATCCCTCCTTGAATTACTCCACCGATTTCTCCTCAACTTCCCCAACAACTCCATTCAAATTCTATTCAAACTCCCCTTAGCTGTGTTTCAGTCCAAATCCATTACCTACACAGCTCAAGCAGCAAAATAAATACTCCATTGCGCAACCCAGGACTTGAATCTCAGACCTCACAGTTACACAACACGCCACCTTGCCACTAGACGACAAGCTCTTTTTGTATCATATTTTAACCACAATAATTTAAGAACCTACTATTTAGATCCAAGGATTTTATTCACTTAAAATAAAAATTTTGCATAGGCCAAGGCTTGAACCCCTGACTTCTCAGACACTCCCAAGCACTCCTAAATCACTTAACCACTGAAGCAGACATTTATTTATGTTTCTTGCACATCTAAATATTTATGTGCAGTCTCCTAACTGTTCCCTTGTTCAAAACCTATTTCTTCTAAGCCCAAAATTCGAGGCTTCACATGCTAGGTCGTGTAACTCACTGACTTGAAACATTAAAATTTTTACAAGTGACACACAGCCATGTCGCTAGGTCGTATGTGTCACACAGTCGTGACAACCTGTGTTCAAAATTTACCTAAAATTAACCCGTTTCTGTCCAATTCATACCTAACCGTTCAAACCATTTGGGCACACATTCAAGGGGTTCAATAATCATCCAAACATACATAAACATGCCATTTCAAACATCCTAAATCACCTAACCAATATGCCATTCAAAGGCACCACAATTGTATCAAACATTAAGAATCACACCAAAGCAATTTGCCATATCTCAGACACACAACCTAGTTCACTTATCTACCATACATGACCATTTGCATGCCATCAAAATATACCAAAAGAACCTTATTTACAAGTACTTGCAAGTGACCAAAATGACATAACTTGGTAAAACATTGAAATTCATCAAACCAAACTTAACATCAAAACTTAAACATACCAACACATACATTACACATCATGAAATACCATTACAAAGGACCTATAAATTTCATTATTAACCTTGGCCAAAATACTCTAAATCTACCGAAATGATTACTGGATAGTGTGATATGTCTTCAATGAGTTACCAATCGATCAAGCTTCTAATAATCTATAAAACAAAAGAAAGTAACTACGTAAGCAATGGGTGCTTAGTAATCTTGTATAAACTTTAAACATAACTTACCATTTCATTAATACAATTCATAGATTAGGCATAAATCATTACCAATACCATAAGCTTAGTATAAGCCTGTACAGCATCATCAACTCACAAGTTAGTACACTTGTTCATGATACAAATGAATCCAACCAAAAGATAAATAGATTTCCGTATGTAAATACATCATTTAGCTCATAAATCTTTTCATAAGATCATGATTCAATCCATGCATACTTACCATTTCATTTCCTTTTCTTACCCATTGAACCATTCAGAATTTCATCAGATACTTGGGAATACTCACACACGTAGTGTGCCTTTCCATATAACTTTAACATTTCCTTTACATCAATACTCGCACAAGTTGTGAAATGGGCCTGCTCACACGAGATATGGGTCGGAATGTAAGCTACACGATGTTGCTTACATGAGCTATGGAGAATCCACAACAAATGCAAGATCTCAGTCATCGGTAGGACATTCAAGACCAGCACCCGAAACATGAAATCCCTAATGACATGTCATTTGTATCTTAAGGATTATTAAGGTTCAGTCGGGACTCGTTATCCGTCAATTCATGATAACATGGATAAATTTATTTATAGATTCATTTATATTAAAACAACATAGCAAATGTTCAATTTAGCTAACATTAAAATGATAATAATTCATATGAATTTACCTCGACAACTAGGGCGTAGAAGTAAAGTCGAACGAAGCTTTAGCTTTTCCTCGATTTAGGTCCGACTGAGATTTATCTTGATTTAAATAAATAATTTTATTCAATTAAGTACTTCTAGAATTCAATTTAATCCATAATTCATATTTATGCAAAATTACAAAATTACCCCTTTTCACAATTTAGTCCTTAAGCTCATAACTTAAATATAACTCATTTTAGCTTAAATCCAACTTAACCAATGTTACAAGGGACCTAAACAACTCATAATCATCAACAATTCACAATAAAACCCATGGATTTATACTTTTAACAATTTAATCACTATTTTCAAAATTCATCAAAAATCACTTAAAAAAATGTTTGTTTTACAACCAAAACTAATAATCTATCAACTAACATCAAAACTTATTTAAAAACATCCATGGAAAGTCCCTCAATCCTTAAAAATTTTGCAAATTAACCCTGGACTAGCTAGATTAAGCTAAAACGAACTCAAAAAAGCATAAAAATAATTAAAACGAGATCAAATTCACATACCATGAAAAGAAAAGACTTGGCTAAACCTTAATGCCTTAAAAATGGCTATTTCCTTCCTTAATTTTAGTGGAGAGAAATTTTCGTGGAGAGACTAAGTGAGGAAGATGAAGTAAGTTTTGTTTTTTTTAGTTTAAGTTTATTTATTAATTTACCATTTTAACCTTGATTATTAACTTAAAATTTAACAAAATCTTACTCATAAATGTCCACTAACATTAAGAATGGTATAATTACTATCTAGATCCTTTAGATTTCCTTTTCATAGCCTTTTAAACTATTAGATACTCACTTTTTCACCTTTTACGATTTAGTCTTTTTTTACTTAATAACCATTTAAACATCATTTTTAACGAAATTTTAATACGACCTTAATATAATCCTGTAGACATTAAATAAATATTAAAATAATAACTCACTCGTCGAAATTGTGGTCCCAAAACCACTATTTCCATCACCACTGAAAACGGGCTATTACAACTAGTTCATTATTTATCATTTAATTATTTAATCAAAAATATTATCATGATTAATACAATAATTAATATCAATATATTCATGAACTAAATTTTAAATTTTCTTATACTATGAATGCAAATTATGCTAGCACAAACCTAGTTCGTTATCCGTTACTTATTTTCACCTTTGATCCTCGACATGTCGATCTCATCATTAAGTATGTACGATAGATTTGACTACAGAAATAACATTAATTCCTCATTTAATAAAGACATACCAATAAAGAAGCATATTTGTATGTCTTTACATTTAGTTCCTTTGTAACATAAATATCTGAAATGCTTATATTTCAAAATTTATCCGATCAAATCTAAATCTGACTTTGTAAATATACTATAGGCACTTCACTTTAGCATTAATCACTATCAAACCTCAAAGTTTTTATTCCTTGTATTTAGGTCCTTAATAACACATAATTGGTTATTGAAATTCAAACTAATTTAAGTTTTGATCCAATCCAATCCTTTTATTCTCTAGCACCAATCAAGTTAATGAGGATCTAATTCAAGTTTGCAATATTTTTTTAATATTCATAATCAAGTTTGTTTCTTAATTATCCTTATTTTTCATCCATGAAAATCAAGCTATATTTTAGAGTGGAAATCCATGGCACAAATTGTTTCCATCAGATAAGTCATGATCAGTGGTGATTTATTAGTCACTAAAGGTTTTGGTTAATTATCATTCAAGTCTTTGATAATTGAAAGCCATCCATCAATCCTTAAATCTTACGATTAAGTCCAGTATCACTTAATAAATTCAAATATAATTCGCTTTTGATGTCTGTTCTCTGTGTCATAGTTAAATAATGATTTAATGACACTTTGTAACACCCCTAACCCGTATCTATCGCCAGAATAGGGTTACGGAGCATTACCATAAAATCGTAACTCAAATCACTCATTTCCAGTCATCTCATAAATCATAACATAATCCATTCAAGCACATGCATTGTAACACCCCAAACCCGGCCCATGCGTTATGACCGGATCTGACATGTCACATGAGAAAAACATGTTAAATCCTTTTTATTCGGAATAAAATATGTATTATTACATTATAATCAAGAAAACAAGTTTGATTTGAAATATTTGATAAAATACTACTAACCTCGAAAGTTGATTGATAAATAAAAAATTTGAACTAATAATCTTATAAAACCAATAACCTTTGAAAATATTGTTGATAATTTGAGAGAAAATTTCCAAGTTAAAATATTTATATAAGTTTGTTATGAAATCCATTTGTTAGTCTATTTTAGAAAACCTTTATTTTAGTTTTTAGAAAATTTCCCATTTAAAGCGATTTAAGCAAAATAATAAGTACGTCAAACATAAAGCAAAAGTAAAATATTCCAGAGGCCTTATTACAACATAAAAACCCAAAATAGTAAAGTAAACGGAAATAAAAATCTAAAGTTCAATAAAAACCATTTCTAAAGTATGGTGTAACATCCTAAATTTTTGGGCCTATACGTTTAATGGGTGAATAAGTGGAATGAGTTAATTTAAGTGTTAGGGGTCCAAATTAGGCTCAGGCTTAGGCAGATGCCTTGATTAAAATTATCTGTTTGGGCATTATAGGGTTTAAAAGGTAGTATCTATGTTTAAAATACCAAAGTGGGCTTGTGGCCCAATCTTAGAAGGTCACGCCACACAAAGGAGTAAGGGGCCCAAATTTAAGTCTCATGGAGCCCAATTCTTTTAATTTAAGTTAGCTAAATTTTGGGCATTAGGATTAGGTGGAGTGGATGGCAACAAGGCTAAAATTTAGGGGTTTTAATGTTTAAAATATGTGGATAATAAGCAGATAAAGGCTATTATTTAGGAATTTATTTTATGTGGATAATAAGCAGATAAATGCTAAGATTTAGGGATTTTAATGATTAAAATATGTGGATAATATGTGATAAAGGAGGAGGAGTTAGAGATAATTAAGTCTCTTTTAGATGAGCTAGTAGATTAAGATAAAGGAGAAAAGTTAGAATTTATCTATAAAGAGAGTGATGGCCAAGAATCCATCACTAAGAGGAGTAAAGAAACCAGCTACTACATGGCAAAGGGTTGTCGAATTTCCTATAAATAGAGGGGCTAGCTCCTTGTTTCGACATTAAATCCTCTCCTTTTGTGTCGAAATTCCTAGCTTCTTTTCTCAAATTTCTTTCTCTAATTTCTTTAAAAGCAAACTTTTCCCCACTTTCTTTCCCTTGTGCCGATTTCTCTAAAAGTCAAGCATCCATCGCTTTTTTTCTTTTATTCATCCTATTTGAGAAATTGTTCTACATTTCGACATTTAAATCTTCCATCGGCATTACCGAATCCTCTCCCTAGTGCTAGCCGAATCTCCTAAGCTAAGGTAAGAGTCGAATTTTGATTAGTTCTCATAATCTATTTTAGAAAGGCAAAAGTTGAAAGCTAATAGTTAATGGTTTTATGATGGGCAGCAATTTGGGATTTGAAGGAGGCTTAGTCTACTAGATCTAAAAGCCGAAAATCATAAGTTTCAAATTTCGGGATTTTAAGGTAAGAAGATTATCCCTAGATTTTTATTAGATTCGTTCAATATATATATGATCTTAACTCTAAAAGGAGGATTAACGATTAAATATTGTTATAGTAGCTCTGATAAGGATTTGATGGAATTAAATATGGATCAGGCAAAAGAAAGAATCCCTAAGTTTAAGAAACGAGCAGTATCTACTGTTCGAGATTGGCCAATTGGTTGTGGACCGGCTTTTGAACAACACCTTAGGCAGATAGCAGTTGTGTCGACTAAGGATAGCGTCGATATAGAAAGCTTCGTTTTATCGTTAATCAGGTGTGTAGATCCTTAACACATAAGTTTTGTTTGTATTATATGTTATGGGCTAAAAGCCAGAAAAAGGTGTGTAGATTCTTGACACATAAGCTTTATTATATTATATGTATGTTATGGGCTAAAAGCCGAAAAAGGTGTGTAGATCTCTAACACACTACCAATAAACCTGTATGTAAATCTATTTATGTATGTTATGGGCTAAAAGTCGAAAAGAGGCTGTGTAGATAGTCGTATTACCCAGAAGGGGTAGGCAAGAGATGCCAGGTACGTAATCATAGAAACTTTTCTATGTGTATCGAAGCATGTGAAAGTATGAGATCTGTTTAGATGGCTTAATATTTTGATTCTTGTATGTATGTATGCATGGGATGGGATTCATGGTTTGATTACGGAAGGGGAGCAGGTCGCGAGGCGATCGGTGGCTTTGCCACATAGGTCACATAGTGATCGGTCTTTATGACAGGTAGCAAGGCTGTCGAATACTATAATGTATTACTGAGGTCGCATAGCGATCGGTGGCTTTGCCACATAGGTCACATAGTGATCGATATGGTGTGTAGCGGATGGAGGGTTGATTGTAGAAATCCCCACGGTGTGATGGTTGGTACGGGCGTGTGTAAAGGATGGACTCTTAGGTTTTGGGATGGGCCATATTGCATGAATTATTCTGTTGCCTTTGTGTATGGGTCAAGGCCCATAATGTGTTTGTGGGCCCAAGGCTTTTATGTGATTTCGAGATTTGCACACTGAGTCTTTGTGACTCACCCTTTTATTTTTCCCACTTTTCAGATGAGTAGTAGTTCGTGGACATGGGAGCCGAGGCGGACTCGAGGGGCCATCAAGTTCTATTTCTACAAGTTAATTTCTTTTGGGATTTCTTAAAGTTTATTTTATTTCATTGTTATTTCGAGAATATTTATGTAATAAGGCCCCTAGCTTTCATTCAACTTAGCAGTTATCAATGTTAAGCAACTTATGAATTTTATGATAAGGTTTATTTATACTTAATAGTAAAAATACAAAGAGGTTTATTTTCAAAAAGTCTCTCCTTTATTCAAAAATTAATTAATTTAACTTGTGTTTTCAAAATGCGATAAAATGTTATGTGTTCGATAGCATGCCAGATCTGGTCGAAACGTATGGGCCGGGTTTGGGGTGTTACATTTTGGTATCAGAGTCCAGTTCAAAACTCGGGCTGTGAAATGGGTCTAAAAGTTTTTTTTAAAAAAATGAATTTAAGAAAAAGATTTTGGTTTGAAGACAAGGACTTGAGTCTCACAAGACCGATCCACCTGTAAGTATTCGAACTCCCGATTGTGATATAAATGTGGGCTTAATGGGCTTTATGGGACGTAGACTATCTAGATGAGAATTTGATGGACTCTAGGCTTAGGCAAACAACTCTTCAATTCCATAAGACTTAACTTCACTAAAACAAAACCTGTAAACGAGTCACAAGACTAAGGTGTGGCAACAGGCATATGCATGTCTAGGAGTAGATCCGAAGAGCTTGGTATTTAAGTAGTCCAAGTGACTCACCTCCTCTTCACAGGAATCTTACCTGGTGCGTAGTGACTGTTCACTCTAGCTATAAGGACTTGTTCATGGGCTGAACCCATAATTAAAACCCGAAAGGGACCAACCACCCTATTTTGCAAACAAAACCCCTAAGTTTTGTACACTTCCAAAAAAAATACATTTGATTTGAAAATGTTCGCAACTATGAATAAAATTACCAAATTACCCTTGTTTTGCAAAATGACCAAAATAGCCCTGATTTGTGGAATTACCAAATTACCCTTGTTTTGTAAAATTATCGAAATACCCCTAAATCACAAAATTACCAAAATACCCTCAAATCACAAAAATTATTGAAATACCCCTAAATTTTAAAATTACCGAAATACCTTAAAATTTCAAAATTACCAAAATACCCTCAGATTTCAAAATTTCCTAAATGCCCCGGATTCCAAAATTACCAAAATACCATCAATTTCCAAAATTACCAAAATACCCTTATTTTATAAAATCATCAAGGAACCTCATTTCAAAAAAAATTACGAAAATGCCCGTGTAGGATAAAATTACGAAAATGCCCTTAGATAGTGAAAACAACAACCACAACAACAACAACACTTTTCTGTAATGAACATAAGTTCATGATTAAATGTATGGGTTTCTTAGAGGATATGAACTTGAGACTGTATGGTGAATGCGAATTCGAAATAATTACTCTTAAAGCTATTATTCATAAGACTGTCCATGATTAAAAAAAAAGTGGAAGAAAACTAATAATTCATAAAATTTCTAATCAGATAAACGCGAATCGGTAGAATGAGTACAAGGGGACGAAGATGCTTCAGATGCGAATAATGGTGCGTACCCTACCATAGTATACTAAGTGTTTATTTTGGCTTTAGAATTAGAGTGCGCAACGAAAGCATAGTGGTGAGACTCAGGTAGAATGATTACTGGTTAGTTGGAAATTTCGAGGACGAAATTTCTTTAAGGAGGGTAGAACTGTAACATCCTAAATTTTTGGGCCTATACGTTTAATGGGTGAATATGTAGAATGAGTTAATTTAAGTGTTAGGGGTCCAAATTAGGCTCAGGCTTAGGCAGATGCCTTGATTAAAATTATCTGTTTGGGCATTATAGGGTTTAAAAGGTAGTATCTATGTTTAAAATACCAAAGTGGGCTTGTGGCCCAATCTTAGGAGGTCACGCCACACAAGGGAGTAAGGGGCCCAAATTTAAGTTTCATGGAGCCCAATTCTTTTAATTTAAGTTAGCTAAATTTTGGGCATTAGGAATAGGTGGAGTGGATGGCAACAAGGCTAAAATTTAGGGGTTTTAATGTTTAAAATATGTGGATAATAAGCAGATAAAGGCTATTATTTAGGAATTTATTTTATGTGGATAATAAGCAGATAAACGCTAAGATTTAGGGATTTTAATGATTAAAATATGTGGATAATATGCTGATAAAGGAGGGAGGAGTTAGAGATAATTAAGTCTCTTTTAGATGAGCTAGTAGATTAAGATAAAGGAGAAAAGTTAGGAATTTATCTACAAAGAGAGTGATGGCCAAGAATCCATCACTGAGAGGAGTAAAGAAACTAGCTACTACATGCCAAAGGGTTGCCGAATTTCCTATAAATAGAGGGGGCTAGCTCCTTGTTTCTGACATTAAATCCTCTCCCTTTTGTGTCGAAATTCCCTAGCTTCTTTTCTCCAAATTTCTTTCTCTAATTTCTTTAAAAGCCGAAACTTTTCCCCACTTTCTTTTCCCTTGTGCCGATTTCTCTAAAAAGCCGAAGCATCCATCACTTTTTTTCTTTTATTCATCCTATTTGAGAAATTGTTCTACACTTTTGAAATTTAAATCTTCCATCGGCATTACCGAATCCTCTCCCTAGTGCTAGCCGAATCTCCTAAGCTAAGGTAAGAGTCGAATTTTGATTAGTTCTCATAATCTATTTTAGAAAGGAAAAGCGAAAGCTAATAGTTAATGGTTTTATGATGGGTGCAATTCGGGATTTGAAGGAGGCTTAGTCGACTAGATCTAAAAGCCGAAAATCATAAGTTTCAAATTTGGGATTTTAAGGTAAGAAGATTATCCTAGATTTTTATTAGATTCGTTCAATATATATATGATCTTAACTCTAAAAGGAGGATTAACGATTAAATATTGTTATAGTAGCTCTGATAAGGATTTGATGGAATTAAATATGGATCAGGCAAAAGAAAGAATCCCTAAGTGAAACACCCCACACCCGGCCCACGAGCCTGAACCGGATCTGGTATGTTCCTAAAGTAAACCGATTTCAAAATCATTTTCGATACTTAGAGAAAATTGTAAATTTTTGGAAAAACTATTATTTTCAGTTGGGCTTAGATTGGAAACCCATTTATTTGATCTTGTAAGCCCATTTAATTAAATACATCCAATAAAGTTCTTAGCATGAAACTTAACAGTAAGCAAACTTAAAGTATAATCCACTGGGCCTTAAGGCCTTATTACATCAAGTAAAACCCAAAATAGAATAAAAGTCACTAAAAATAAAATTTAAGTCCAAACTAAATGAAATTTTTACGTGTAGCATGGCCTCCTCATGGTCCACCGGCCCGGTCCGTCACTGCTCATCACCTGAAAAATAATTCCCACAATGGGGTGAGTCAACAGACTCAATGTGCACACAATACTATCATTCAATAAATCAGGCATTCATGTTTAAAACATCAAGTCCCTATAATAATGAAATTATGATGCAATCCAACCCAATCCTAATGGTCCATCCGCTACACACCACCCGTACCTACCATTCACACCGTGGGGACTAATAAGTCAACCCTCCATCCGCTACTCTCCACGTTGTGTCATTAGACACTATAATCAAATTTAAACGTTGTGTCGTTAGACACTATTGTAACCGGTTACCAAAATTTCGCAATGTGACCGTAGTCAACATATTTAGTTGGTGAGACCGGCCAACACCTTCGTTGGTGAGACCAAGTCAACACTGTTCTCCCCTTTCACATAAATCCCGAATGCCCCAAAAATATATATTGCATAACTTAATTTCATGTTCATATTCATATATTCGCATGTTATTAAATAACATTTTCACAATCCTATCAAGTAGGAAACGCACTGGTACTTTTTGCCACATTTGTGGTACATAGCCACATTCACATTATTATTCATATCATATATTAAAATATTTAGCCATATAATATCGAAGGATAGTAAGGGTACACACCTTTTTCGCTTAATAGATTCCTTGAGATCTCGAGAATCCCGATCTAATTTTAGATCTATTAATTCCTATATTCGGCCCACCAATTAAAACACATTAATAAACCCTTTTTGGCTTAAACAAAACCAAATCCTAGTAGGATTTGTAAAAGAAACTCACCTCCGCCGATTTGGTGTTTATACAAATCCAAAGTTTGGTTTTTCCTCTACTTGATATTCGCCAACCTTGTATTTCAATATGGGTTAGTTTTTCGCTTT
Source organism: Gossypium rotundifolium (assembly GCA_025506655.1). Taxonomy (NCBI): domain Eukaryota; kingdom Viridiplantae; phylum Streptophyta; class Magnoliopsida; order Malvales; family Malvaceae; genus Gossypium; species Gossypium rotundifolium. The sequence continues at coordinate 116,556,842 of CP106732.1, read as the reverse complement.
TCAAAAATTAAGGAATTGATCTAGATAATCTCACAACCATTGGCGAATATTTTAGAGGCTTACCTTATAGATTCCGAATCCGAAAGTTCCTTTTGTCTTGAATATCCGTCAAATTCCTAAAATTCATATGTTAGATCCGATCTAACTTTAATAAGTTGTAATCGACCTTTGGTCAATATGTCTTACCTTAATTTCCTCGAATCAAATCCCAAACTCCTCCTTTGACATTCTACCATAGACATAAGAGAGGTTATTATCTTAAACCTTGATTAAACGATTTAAAGGAACAAGAATCAATTGTCTTTACCTAAAATCCTTGATCTTTGTATTCGGTAGTTGTGGAAACTTGAGATCCCTTATATATTCGGCCATGATCAAAAAGAATGGGGATTAGGCCTTTTACTTTCGTCAACTAGAAAAGAAAGAAAGAAAATTGAATGGCTAATCCTTACCTTGATGCCTTTAATCACTTGTTTCCTTGTCTTGAGTTACTGAGATCCGGCTATGGAGATTTAACCGAGATTGGAAGAGAAAGGTTTTGACTAGGCAATGGCAAAGGGAAGGAAAAGAAAAGATGGAGTCCTTGCTTAGGGGAAATTTCGGCAAAGAGAGGGGGAAGAGAGAGCAAAATTTCGGCAAGGTAGAGTGAATGAGAGAAAAGTCTCAATTTTCCTCTTTTAACTGAAATTGCTTAGACCAAGAGTCCAAAACTTGGCCACTACTCTCCCAAGTGATAATTTAATCTCCATTAATTATCACTTAATTAAATTAAAAGTCTTTAATCCATCCTTTAATTCCTCATTTATCTTAGTAGAGAAAATCTTTTATTTATCACTTTATTTTGACAAGTTTTAATAAAATAAAACTCTTCCTTTTAATCAAACAAGTGCCGTCCACCCCTAGCCTTGGGAAGCAAAATTAAACCTTCAATAATTGCTTTCCAAGTGACTCGAACTCAAAGCCATTCCCATAAACCCTAAGTGACACTTGTGCCACTTTTCCAAGCTCGATTGTATGTCAAAATTCACCAACTTTTTCTTTTAAGGCCCTCTTGCCCTTATCTCCTATTTTGGGCCTTAAAATTTGTCATTCTACCTTATTTCTAAGTTTCCTAAAACTTTCACGCTGCTCAGAACTTGCCATTTTCCTTACATCTTCGTGTTTCCAAAATGTTCGTGTTTCCAAAATGTTTAGGTTTCCAAAATGTTCAGTTTCCCAAAATGTCTAAGTTTCCAAAATGTCTAAGTTTCCAAAATGTCTAAGTTTCCAAAATGTCCATTTCCATTTCCATTTTCATTTTCATTTCCATGCATTTTGGTTTCCAAAAGTATCAAAATTTATTCATAGTACTTGAAACTTGTCATTTCATACAATTAAACTGAAATGCATAGGCCCTATTCGGGATGTTACAGCTTCTACCCCTTAAACAAAATTTCGTCCCAAATTTCCTAACTAAAATAGTTGAGGGTATTCTTGTCTCATCGCCTCTTCTGGCTCCCACGAAGCTTCTTCCGTTCCATGATTGCGCCATAGCACTTTGACTAGAGGAACTGTCTTTCTTCGCAATACTTTCACATCATGTTCCAAAATTCGAATTGGTTCTTCCTCATAGGATAAGTCTGGCCTTAGTTCCACCTCTTCAACCGGTACCACATGAGATGGATCCGATCGATAGCGACGTAACATGGACACATGAAATACGTCATGCATCTGCTGCAATTCTGGTGGCAACTCTAGTTGGTATGCCACTGGCCCAACGCGCTTCAGTACTTGATAAGGCCCTATAAATCTTGGGCTTAGCTTCCCTTTGCAGCCAAATCTCATTACCTTCTTCCAAGGTGAGACTTTCAGGAACACTTGATCTCCCACTTCAAACTCTATTTCCTTCCGCTTAAGGTCTCGCGACGACTTTTGCCTATCGAGGCTTCCTTCAACTGCGTCTAATTATCTCAACCTTTCTTCGTTTCGCCACCAACTCGACCCAAAACTCTGCGTTCTCCTAACTCGGTCCAACAAGTAGGTGTTCTACACTTCCTTCCATACAATGCTTCAGATGGTGCCATTCGAATGTCGGCTCGATAGCTGTTGTTGTAGGCGAATTCAGCTAAAGGCAAGTAATCTTCCCAACTTCCTCGAAAATCTATTACATGACCTCTCAACATATCCTCCAACACTTGATAACCTGCTCAGATCGCCTGTCGATTGTGGATGAAAAGTCAGAGTGAAGTCTAGCTTAGTGCCTAGAGCTTGATGAAGTGCTTTCCAAAATTGAGACGTAAACCTTGGGTCTCTATCGAGATGATCGATATTGGTACTCCATGTAATCTCACAATTTCGCCACATACAACTTAGCCAACTTCAAGAGAATAATCCATTCTGACTGGGATAAAGTGTGCGGACTTGGTCAAACGGTCCACTATCACCCATACCGAGTCCTTCTTAGTAGGCGTAAGGGGAAGCCCACTAACGAAGTCCATGGTAATTCTCTCCCACTTCCATTTGGGAATCTCGATTGGTTGAAGCAATCTCGATGGGACTTAGTGTTCACCTTAACTTGTCGACATGTCAAACATTTCCCCACAAATTCACCACTTTCGCCTGTGTCGACCACCAAAATTGTTCCCTTAGATCTCTATATGACTTGATGCCTCCGGATGCATAGCACAAGGGCTACCATGCGCTCCCAAGAATCCTTTGTCTCAACTCCTTATTCTTCTAAGATATCTGAGACTTTTCCTTATAGCACAATACTCCTTCATTGTTGACATCATAATCCTCTAATCCCCCTTGCTGTACTTGCTGCAACTTAGTACTTAAGTCATTATCAGCCAACTGTCCCTCCTTCACTTCCTTTAGCCATGTGGGCCTGACTTACAACTCTACCAATAGGCTTCCATCATCATACAGACTTATATGAGCAAACAAAGCCCGTAGATCCGATACAACCTTCCGACTTAGGGCATCGGCTACTACATTCGCCTTGCCGGATGATACTCTATTGAACAATCGTAGTCTTTCAAAGAATTCCACCCACCTTCGTTGCCTCAAGTTCAACTCCTTCGAGTTAATAAATACTTAAGGCTCTTGTGGTGCTGTAGATAATCGACCTTTCTCCATAAAGGTAGTGTCTCCAAACCTTAAGGGCGAAAACCACTGCTGCTAGCTCTAAGCCATGAGTTGGGTAGTTCATTTCATGAGGCCTTAGTTGCCGTGGACGATAAGCAACCACTTTGCCCTCTTGTACTAACACACAACCTAACCCCGTGATGCAAGCGCCACAAGACACCACAAATTCTTTTTCCGCCTCCTATTTGAATTAACACTGGAGCCTCTGTCAAGACCTTCTTAAGCTTTTCAAAGCTCTCTTGTCGCTTATTAGTCCATTCAAGGGTACTTCCTTCCTTAGTAACTTGGTTAAAGGCGGCTATTGATGAGAATCCTTCCACGAACCTTCAGAATAGCCCGCCAAGCCTAAGAAACTTGATTTCAGCCACGGACCTAGGTGGTTTCCAATCCAACACCGCTCGATCTTCCTAGGGTCCACTCTTATTCCTTCATGGATACCACATGCCCTAAGAATGCCACCTCCTAAGCCAAAATTCACACTTGCTGAATTTTACATAGAGCTTCTTTTCCCTTAATACTTCTAACATGACTCGGAGATGCTCATCATGCTCCTCCTCCAACTTCGAATACACCAAAATATCATCGATGAACACAACGACGAATCTATCCAAGTAGGGTTGGAAAACCCGATTCATCATATCCATGAACGCGGCTAGAGCGTTCGTCAATCCAAACGGCATCACCATAAACTCGAAATGACCATATCTTGTCCTAAAAGCGGTCTTATGGATATCAGCCTCCTTCACCTTCAACTGATGGTATCCCGACCGTAAATCGATCTTTGAAAACACTGCGGCTCCCTTCAGCTGATCGAACAAGTCATCGATCCTTGGAAAGGGATACTTGTTCTTTATGGTCAGGTTATTTAACTGACGGTAGTCTATGCACATATGCATAGTTCCGTCCTTCTTCTTTACAAATAAGACCGGTGCTCCCCACGGAGACACACTGGGTCGGATGAACCCACGATCCAACAGTTCTTGTATCTGAGCCTTGAGCTCTACTAACTCCTTTGGTGCCATTCGGTATGGAGCGATTGACACAGGAGCTGTCCCCGGTAGCAAATCAATCCCAAATTCCACCTCTCTGTCTGGGGGTATCCCCGGTAACTCTTCTCGAAACACATCTACGAAGTCCCTTACCGTCCTAACTCCATTAATACCTTCCTCCTTTCCACCTATCGCACTTACAAAAGCTAAGAACACTTTGCAACCTTTCTTAGCCATCTTCTCAGCCTTCAGTGCCGAAACTACATTAGATAAATAGTTCCTCCTTTCTCCGATCATTATTACTACTTCATCTTCCGGGGTTCTTAGTTCCATACGTTTAGCCGCACAATCCAACACGGCTCGGTGTTCTACTAACCAATCCATTCCAGTATAAGCTCAAACTCTCCAAGGGTAACTCCATTAAGTCGCTTCAAAGCTCACTCCCGAATCTCTGGGGTACATTCCAAAGATCTTGTCTACCACTATAGTTTGGCCTAATGGGCTTACTACAGTCATTTGCCTATCAGAGAGTTCAGAGTCTAGGCCTAGTGTTTTTACTACACTACTTGCAACATAGGAATGGGTCGAGCCTACATCAATCAAAGCAAAATAGGGTTTGTCAAAAATAAAGAACGTACCGGTTATAACATCCGACGCCTCTCCATCTTCCCTTCGGCGAATCGCATAAACCAAACCCGGTTGTCTTGCATCGGTATTAGTATTACCTCGACCCTGTGTTCCACGGCCTCTGCCTGTACCACTACCACGGTTACTCGAACCATGACCCCGTTGAGGTGTCCGTCCGCCTCACCTGGTCAGCTAACATTCGAACTACCGGTCGGTTCTCGTCCCGATTGTTTGGGGCAATCCTTAAACATATGGTCCTTGGACCCACACCTAAGACATGCTCCTATCTTTTCCAACACTCCCTAGATGCCTCTTTCCACAATACTCACAAGGACTAATCGCCTCACTGCATACAAATTTGTTGATTTCAGAGTCCGTCAACCCTAGGCCTCTTGTAACCCTTTCCCGACGACCCAAACCCTCTTTTGGCCTTATTCTTATCCACGGTCTGCTTAGTAGCATCCTTAATCCCCTCGGCCACCTTGGCCTTTTCTACCAAAACAGAGAATTCCTGCTCCTGATGCGGTGCTATCAACAGCCTCAGGCCATCTCTCAGTCCGTCCTCAAATCGAACACAGCGTTCATGCTCAGTCGCCACTACCCCTCTAGCATAGCGGCTCAATCTCAAAAATTTCGCCTCATATTCTGCGACAGACTTACTCCCTTGTACCAACCCTAGAAAAGCCTTCCTCTGCTCATCCGTATACCTGGTTCCCACATACTTCTTTTGAAAGGCCTCTTTAACATACTCCCAGGTCAAATTTTCAGCTGTGGTACCATCACGAACAGTCAACCACCACTGATACGCTTCATCGCGGAATAACGCCACCATCCCTTTCAACTTTTCCTCCGAGTCAAATCAAGCTCATCCATGATACGCTCCGTTGCTTCCAACCAAGATTACAAATTGCATTTAGGTGCCACATTGGATACTCCTCGAACCATTTCCGCTCCATTAGCTCGGAGCCGTTCAGGTACCGACTTTCGATTTCTTCCATTTCCTCCTGCACCGGCCACCAATTCCAAAACTCACGAGCGACTGCGACACGCCTCTTCCCGTCTCGAGCTCGCTTGCTCGACATTAACAGCTGGGGGTGGTGGTGGCGGTGGCATTTTATTGTCGGACCCTTGACCCGACCTAACGGGTTCCGACACGGTCATCCTTCCTCTTCCTCGACCACGACGACCACGTCCTCTAGAGCTCATTTTTTAATTTCGAGATCTGATTAGGAAATTTTATGGATTAGTCAATGTTCCACTTATTTATCAGCGAAGGAGTTTTATGAGAAGGGATTTTAGAGTGGTTCTTTCGTATCATACAAATACATAGTCTTTTCCATTCCTTCATCCATCCATCAAACAAATATGAACTTCCGTTCATTCAGAGAAACGTTGTAGTTTTTGTTGTTTGTTGTTGTTTTCCACTACCCGGTATTTTCGTAATTTTGTCCTATGTGGGTATTTTGTAATTTTCAAAAGAAAATGTTTCTTGGTGTTTTGTCAAAATTATTTTGAAGATTTGAAGTCTCGGTAATTTTTGGAAAAATTTCAAAATTTGGGAGTATTTCGGTAATTTTTGACCTCAGGGGTATTTTGGTAATTTTTCACAAATCAGGGTAAATTTGAAAATTTTAATAAATTTGGGGTATTTCAAAAGTTGTAAAACTTTGAGGGTTCTTTTCGAAAAGTGTTCCTTCAAAAATGGGGATGTTGCAAAAATTTGGAAATTAGGGTCATTTTGGTAATTTTGTAAGTTAGGGGCAATTTTGTAATTTTTCCAAAATCATGATATTTTGATATCTTACAAATTAGGGTTTTTGAATGTTTATGAAATCATGAAATTTTGATAAAGTTGTTGAGTAGTTGGACATTTTACAAATCAGGGGCGTTTTGGTAATTTTACTACTAAGGGCATTTTTGTAATTTTCGCAAATCAGGAGTTTTTCAGAAAATGTTGTAAAAATAATTTCCTCAGATTTTAAAAGGAAGTTTTAAAAGTTTGGAAAAACTAGGGTTTGTTGTTTTGTTCTCTTTTTTTTTTTTTAAAACATGGCTAGTTCCTTTCGGGTTTTAGTCATTATGTTTAGCCTATGACCGAGCCCTCTTGGTCGGGGTGAACTAAAGCTACGCACTGTGCAGGATTCGTGTGGAGAGGAGGTGAGTCACGCTGGATCGCTTAAATACCAAGCTCCCACCAAACCATTCCTAGACATGCAAGACAGAGGTTGCCACACCACCGAGCCTCTCGAGTTATGGTGAACCAAAGCTACGCACTGTAGGATTCTCAAGAGGAGGTGAGTCACTAGGATTGCTTAAATACCAAGCTCTTCCGGATCCACTCCTAGACATGCGTACATGGGTTACCACACCACTAGCTCGGTGACTTAGCCATAGGTTGGTTTAGTGCATTAAGTCTTATGTGTTACGCTTGAGTAGTCTAATCCTAGGTTCAAGTTCCTATTATTCTATTCTACATTCCATGCCTTTTCTACCCTTATATAAATCATGTAATCACACATATAGTTAGGGGTACTTACCGGTGGATCATGGGTGGAGACTTAGGGGCCATGCCAAAAGCTCGCTTATGTTCAAAGAAAATCATTTGGCTCACTTTGAAAACGTTTTGGGCCTTAGCCCACGTGCCGAGAGTTTAAAACTGGCTCGATATTAAATCGAAACACCCCACACCCTACCACGAGCCCGAACCGGATCCGTATGTTCCTAAAGTAAACCGATTTCAAAATCATTTTCGATACTTAGAGAAAATTGTAAATTTTGGAAAAACTATTATTTTCAATTGGGCTTAGATTGGAAACCCATTTATTTGATCTTGTAAGCCCATTTAATTAAATACATCCAATAAAGTTCTTAGCATGAAACTTAACAGTAAGCAAACTTAAAGTATAATCCACTGGGCCTTAAGGCCTTATTACATCAAGTAAAACCCAAAATAGAATAAAAGTCACTAAAAATAAAATTTAAGTCCAAACTAAATGAAATTTTTTCGTGTAGCATGGCCTCCTCATGGTCCACGCCTTGGGTCACACCGCTCATCACCGAAAAATAATTCCCACAATGGGGTGAGTCAATGACTCAATGTGCACACAATACTATCATTCAATAAATCAGGCATTCATGTTTAAAACATCAAGTCCCTATAATAATGAAATTATGATGCAATCCAACCCAATCCTAATGGTCCATCCGCTACACACCACCCGTACACGCCATTCACACCGTGGGACTAATAAGTCAACCCTCCATCCGCTACTCTCCACGTTGTGTCATTAGACACTATAATCAAATTTAAACGTTGTGTCGTTAGACACTATTGTAACGAAGTTACCAAAATTTCGCAATGTGACCGTAGTCAACATATTTAGTTGGTGAGACCAAGCCAACACCTTCGTTGGTGAGATCAAGTCAACACTGTTCTCCCCTTTCACATAAATCCGAATGCCCCAAAACATATATATTGCATAACTTAATTTCATGTTCATATTCATATATTCGCATGTTATTAAATAACATTTTCACAATCCTATCAAGTAGGAAACGCACAGGTACTTTTTGCCACATTTGTGGTACATAGCCACATTCACATTATTATTCATATCATATATTAAAATATTTAGCCATATAATATCGAAGGATAGTAAGGGTACACACTGCTTCGCTTAATAGATTCCTTGAGATCTCGAGAATCCCGATCTAATTTTAGATCTATTAATTCCTATATTCGCCCACCAATTAAAACACATTAATAAACCCTTTTGGCTTAAACAAAACCAAATCCTAGTAGGATTTGTAAAAGAAACTCACTCTGCCGATTTGGTGTTTATACAAATCCCGAAAGTTTGGTTTTTCCTCTACTTGATATTCGGCCAACCTTGTATTTCAATATGGGTTAGTTTTTCGGCTTTTCAAAAATTAAGGAATTGATCTAGATAATCTCACAACCATTGGCCGAATATTTTAGAGGCTTACCTTATAGATTCCGAATCCCGAAAGTTCCCTTTTGTCTTGAATATCTGTCGAAATTCCTAAAATTCATATGTTAGATCCGATCTAACTTTAATAAGTTGTAACTGACCTTTGGCCGAATTTGTCTTATCTTAATTTCCTCGAATCTAAAATCCCGAAACTCCTCCTTTGACATTCGGCCATAGACATAAGAGAGGTTATTATCTTAAACCTTGATTAAACGATTTAAAGGAACAAGAATCAATTGTCTTTACCTAAAATCCTTGATCTTTGTATTCGGTAGTTGTGGAAACTTGAGATCCCTTATATATTCGGCCATGATCAAAAAGAATGGGGATTAGGCCTTTTACTTTCGTCAACTAGAAAAGAAAGAAAGAAAATTGAATGGCTAATCCTTACCTTGATGCCTTTAATCACTTGTTTCCTTGTCTTGAGTTACTGAGATCCGGCTATGGAGATTTAACCGAGATTGGAAGAGAAAGGTTTTGACTAGGCAATGGCAAAGGGAAGGAAAAGAAAAGATGGAGTCCTTGCTTAGGGAAATTTCGCAAAGAGAGGGGAAGAGAGAGCAAAATTTCAAGGTAGAGTGAATGAGAGAAAAGTCTCAATTTTCCTCTTTAACTGAAATTGCTTAGACCAAGAGTCCAAAACTTGGCCACTACTCTCCTAAGTGATAATTTAATCTCCATTAATTATCACTTAATTAAATTAAAAGTCTTTAATCCATCCTTTAATTCCTCATTTATCTTAGTAGAGAAAATCTTTTATTTATCACTTTATTTTGACAAGTTTTAATAAAAATAAAACTCTTCCCTTTTAATCAAACAAGTGCCGTCCACCCCTAGCCTTGGGAAGCAAAATTAAACCTTCAATAATTGCTTTCCAAGTGACTCGAACTCGTGCCATTCCATAAACCCTAAGTGACACTTGTGCCACTTTTCCAAGCTCGATTGTATGTCAAAATTCACCAACTTTTTCTTTTAAGGCCCTCTTGCCCTTATCTCCTATTTTGGGCTTTAAAATTTGTCATTCAGGCCTTATTTCTAAGTTTCCTAAAATTTTCACTGCTCAGAACTTGCCATTTTCCTTACATCTTCGTGTTTCCAAAATGTTCGGGTTTCCAAAATGTTTAGGTTTCCAAAATGTTTCAGTTTCCCAAAATGTCTAAGTTTCCAAAATGTCTAAGTTTCCAAAATGTCTAAGTTTCCAAAATGTCCATTTCCATTTCCATTTTCATTTTCATTTCCATGTCCATTTCCATTTCCATTTTCATTTTCATTTTGCGGGTTTCCAAAAGTATCAAAAATTTATTCATAGTACTTGAAACTTGTCATTTCATACAATTAAACTGGAAATGCATAGGCCCTATTCAGGATGTTACACTAAGTTTAAGAAACGAGCAGTATCTGCTGTTTGAGATTGGCCAATTGGTTGTGGACCGGCTTTTGAACAACACCTTAGGCAGATAGCAGTTGTGTCGACTAAGGATAGCGTCGATATAGAAAGCTTCATTTTATCGTTAATCAGGTGTGTAGATCCTTAACACATAAGTTTTGTTTGTATTATATGTTATGGGCTAAAAGCCGAAAAAATGTGTGTAGATTCTTGACACATAAGCTTTGTTATATTATATATATGTTATGGGCTAAAAGCCGAAAAAGGTGTGTAGATCTCTAACACACTACCAATAAACCGGTATGTAAATCTATTTATGTATGTTATGGGCTAAAAGCCGAAAAGAGGCTGTGTAGACAGTCGTATTACCTAGAAGGGGTAGGCAAGAGATGCCAGGTACGTAATCATAGAAACTTTTCTATGTGTATCGAAGCATGTGAAAGTATGAGATCTGTTTAGATGGCTTAATATTTTGATTCTTGTATGTATGTATGCATGGGATGGGATTCATGGTTTGATTACGGAAGGGGAGCAGGTCGCGAGGCGATCGGTGGCTTTGCCACATAGGTCACATAGTGATCGATATGGTGTGTAACGGATGGAGGGTTGATTGTAGAAATCCCCACAGTGTGATGGTTGGTACGGGGGTGTGTAGTGGATGGACTCTTAGGTTTTGGGATGGGCCATATTGCATGAATTATTCTGTTGCCTTTGTGTATGGGCCAAGGCCCATAATGTGTTTGTGGGACCAAGGGTTTTATGTGATTTCGAGATTTGCACACTGAGTCTCTGTGACTCACCCTTTTTGTTTTTCCCACTTTTCAGATGAGTAGTAGTTTGTGGACATGGGAGCCGAGGCAGACTCGAGGGGCCATCAAGTTCTATTTCTACAAGTTAATTTATTTTGGGATTTCTTAAAGTTTATTTTATTTCATTGTTATTTCGAGAATATTTATGTAATAAGGCCCCTAGCTTTCATTCAACTCAGCAGTTATCAATGTTAAGCAACTTATGAATTTTATGATAAGGTTTATTTATACTTAATAGTAAAAATACAAAGAGGTTTATTTTCAAAAAGTCTCTCCTTTATTCAAAAATTAATTAATTTAACTTGTGTTTTCAAAATGCGATAAAATGTTATGTGTTCGATAACATGCCAGATCCGGTCAAAACATATGGGCCGGGTTTGGGGTGTTACATATGGCCTCCACCGAGTTATCTATAGCCCAAGTCCACATTACTGAGCATTACCTGAAAGAATTAGGGAAAATGAGTGAGTTACAAGAACTCAGTGTATAATCCCCTTACCATTATCCACTGGGCCTGAACCCGTTAAGCAATATCTTAGGCCTGAGCCCATAAAGCATAATCTTGGGCCTAAGCCCACTTACATGTAATAAATAAATGATATGAATGCAACCCATCCCATCCAACCAATCTCTCCACCCGTACCAACAAATCTCTCCTGTGGGGATCAAGTCAACCCACCCCGCCAGTCTCTCCAATTTGCAGTCAAGCTGCCATTTATAATATTTGTGGCTGAGCCACCAGAATCATATACGGTAATGTAATCGGCATACAACCTTAATCACGATGGCACAAAGCCATATTTAAATTGGCACATAGCCATTATCAGAATTTGTGGCAATGTCACCGGTCTGCACTTCTCTTCATTTAATTTTCCTATCCCATGCAATATGTAAAGATGCAACATACATAAAATATCCTCATGTATAACAACCATTAGTTTAGTAATTTAGTACGGTGAATCGGCCCATTAAAGCAATATAATAATTCGGCCCACTAAGGCATTTTAACAAATCGGCCCATAGGGACATTTTGATAATTCAGTAATTCGGTACACTAAGGGTAATTCGGTAATCTAGCAACCCAGGGGTATTTTGGTAATTTACCCTCCAAGGTTATTTTGGTAATTTCGCAACCCCGAACTTAACTACTAATTTGGAGCATAAAAATTGAAACTGTCCATCCGCATCATATTGACTAAATTGACTATAACTTGAGTTAGGAAACTCAAAATTTAGATCCGTAAATTTTCCTTGAAACTAGACTCATATATCTTCTTACTAAAATTTTTCCAGAATTTCTAACCTAGCCATTTAGTACAGTTTATTCATTAAATTTTCCCCTATTTCACTGACCAACGGTTCTGACCTCTTTTACCCTAAATTCGAATATCTCATTGTACAGTTTTCATATGTTGCTCCCACTTATTTCTATTGAAACTAGACTCACTAAGGAATCTATACATATAAATTATAACTCATAATTCACTTTGTACAATTTTAAATAATTTTTCCAAGATAGAACAGGGAACTACGAAGTCATTCAGAACCGGTCTCACTAAAATCAAAATATCACATAATATAAAACTCCTCTTCCTACTCTGTTTCTTTTTTATAAAAATAGACACAATAAGCTTTCATTATATATCTTATTCACTTTCTAATTCCCTTTCTCCTATTTTTGTGATTTTTCAAAATCACGTCACTGCTGCTAACCAGAAACTGTATCATTGCAAAATATGGTTTCTACTACGAACATACGCACGCCCGAGTGATCACAAATGTCGGTTTCCGATTTTTCGATCTTTCGACCGAATCACAAAAAATTTCATGCAAATATTCAGAGAGGTGTGAGATTACACACCATTTCAAACATGTATTCGGGAGGGTACGAGATTACACACCGTATTCAAATTTCCTAAAGAACCACTCTTCGTTGCCCCCACAATCGTGATCCTTCCCTACTAGGTTCTAAAATCCAGCCTTGCACTTTGGCTATTGCAACGAGTTCCTAAAGTGAATAAGTGATGTACCAAAGGGGTTAGCCTTCTTCCAATATTCGGCCCTTCCACAAGAGCAGGAAGTTGGTATCATCACCACAAAATAGAATCAGATGAGCGGTGTAAAACATCGAAATAAAGAGTAACATCTTACCACCAATATTCGGCCTAATCACCCTCTTACCAATTAACTTCCAAAACCAAGGCTAAGAGAACGATAAGTAGCAGCAAAGAATGGCTTGAAAGTTTCGGCAAAACAAAGAAAGAATGCTCTCTTTTTGGCTTTGGAGTTACAGCTAAGAGGAAAAATTGGAGAAAGAAAATGACACCAAAAAGCTAAGGAGAAAACAACCTCTCAAGCACCAAAAATTGCCAATTGCCTAAAGAAAATTCGGCTATCCCTTTCCCCCCTACAAACCGTGTATTACCTTTTGCCTAAAGGAAAAATGTTGACCAAAATCCTTTCCAAAACATCTTCCTCACTTTGGGCCAACATGTTCCCTACTCTTTCCTTTTCTTTTTTTCTTCTTTCCTTCCACTCATCCTTACCTTATTTCCTTAGCCACCTTTCTAAAAATTAAAAGTCTTCCTTACCTAAAATACCACCATGGCACTATGGATGAATAGCACAAAAAATTAATCAAAATTTACACCAAGTGGAATTCGAACCTCTTCCCCTAAAGCCCTTCATGTGACGCCACATCCTCTTTACCATATTCTCCTTTATGCTAGCAATTTACTCACTTATTTCCATAGGCATTGATGCCACTTACCTTCTCCCCCTTAAAGGCTTAAACACAAAAATCTTCCTATAGCTTAACTTGAACCCGGAACTTCCTAGAAACCCCGTAACTTTCCAAAATCACTTTCCTAATAAGTTCAACTTGAAATAAAGCCATTCTCTTGTTCTCCAAAAATTTTAAATGCTTCCGTGCTCAAGGCCCAATGGGCCCAATCCTACTAGGCCTAATTTTGGGATGTTACATGCATATCGTCCCTTATTCGAGCCCTCGAGGCCTTAGAAACACTTTAGAAATGATTCGGGACTAAATTAGAAACATTTAAAACTTTGAAGAAACCGTTAAAAAAATTCACATTGCAGGGGTCACATGGTCGTGTGGCCAGGTTGTGTGACTCACACAGATGAGAAACATGCCCGTATCTCAGGCCGTTTGTCACACATGGCTGAGACTCACGCCCGTGTCTTAAGCGGTGTGGACGAGAAATAGGCCAAATTCAAGCCATTTCTTTCACCCAATTCAAGCACACCCTTACAAGCCATTTGTACATACAATCAAGCCTTAAAACATACCTAAATCATGCATATTAAGACCAACTCAATAGGTTATTTATCTATACAGCCAATATGCCATAAGACACTTCAATCATATACATCAAACATAACTAAACATGTGCATATTTAACCATTTATCAACTAACTTGTTTCCATACCAAAACAAATCAAAATTGACACATATCAACCATACCATATTAGATTCATGCCATATCAAAATAACCTTACCATTTGGACCACTTCTCACACGCATCAAAAGTGACACTAAACTAGCCATTTCCAAATGGTTCCAACAACCAATATATATATGATAAATCGTAAAAGTAACATATTTTAGGCCCACATTTAGTATGCTTTTGGATGATTTAGCCCTTGATTTATGTAAAAAGGTGCTCTTAATCCTTTCTTTTCTTGTTTTTACTCAGGAAAGCACCCGAGGACGAAAAGAGCTAGAAATGGGCTTAAAACGGGCCAATTTGGGCCAAAGAGGAAATCGACACGGCCTGGATTTCAAGCCAAACGGCCGTGTCTCGTCAAATCACTTCACACGGCCATGCCACGATTTACACGATCGTGCCCCAATTTATAGAATCGAGACATGGCCTGAAGATGATTTACACGGGCGTGTACCATGGCCGTGCCCCTGCCGCGGGAGAGAGCAATTTCACTCGGATTTGGATACTTTGAGGCAAAAAGAAACACATTCCAAAGCTTATTCAAACACCGAGTAGAAGGTATACTTGAATTGGGACACTCAGAGGCCAAGTAAAGCATTCTAAAGGTTTATATAAACACTCTAAGTGTAACCTGAAAGAGGGCGGTTAGCTAGGCCAAGGAGCCGAGTTTAAAGGCGATTTGTGGGAATTACTCGAAGATAGCCAGTGGATCCATCTCAAGGAGCTGAAATTCTACTCAAGACGACAGATTTCTCCTTCAATTCCTCCAGAGGGTTTTAGGGATTTCTTATGTTTTGTTTTATCTTTTCTCTTGAGATGTTTTCTTTATTCATTATGAAATAAACCCTTGAGACACCAAGGGATGAAACCTAGATGAATCTTGTTATTGAATTTTGAATTATATGATAAATACTTAGTTTGTTCTTAATTATGCATGTTTAATCCAAATCTGATGTGCTTAGGTGGAGGAGGAATAGACCCTACTTAAGAGTAGATATAGCATAATTAAGCAGAGTTGATCGCAGGCCTAGAGATAGGGAGACGAGATTTTTTCGGATTAGGGTGAAACCTAATATGGGAGTCCATAGATCAATTTACTGCTATTCTAGGGGGTTATTATAAGAGAACGAGAGTTCCACTAATTAACTTAGGGTTAGACGTTATTCGCTTTGAGAGAGGGTTTAATATATGTTAAGGAGTCTTACGGATCAAATTAAGTGAATAAATCATATGGTTCAGTGTTAAGTAACAAGTGAAGTCTAGGTGGATTCTTCCTGAGGGTATCGTCATATTCAATTGAGTTTTCTTCAAGTTATTCTCCAAGTCGTTCTTTTTGTCTTTGTTTCTTTAGCTTAGTAGTCGTTATTTTAGATTAAATCAGCCAATCACTACATATTTTAGGCTAAATAATAAAAAGAAAGTGAGTATTAGTACTATTAGTTCCTTTGGGTTCAACAATCCGGTCTTGCCTAAGCTATACTACTGTTCGATAGGTACACTTGCCTTTAATCGTTGTTAGAGTTAGTTTCCAGGTTCGATCTTTCTATTTATAAATTTTAAAACTCAAAAAAATAACGATCAAGTTTTTGGCGCCGTTACCGGGGAACTAAAATATTAAGAAAGCTCTATTTTTATTACTTTAGCCATTATTTTTTATTTCACAATTTATTTTATTTTATTTTTTTTGCTATTTTTATTTTTTCCTTTCTCATAGCAGGTTCCTCTAGTTTATGACTAGAAGGAACCCAACAGGACCTCTAGTATACGATAGTGATATTGAAGCTACCGCTCGTAGGAATCACAGAGAAATTAGGCGAGCCCTAAATTACGCAAAAGAAGGGCGAGAAGGCAGATCCAATCCTACTGAAGGGATAGACGAGAATAATCCACCACGAGATATGGAAGAGAACAATGCTCTACGTACTATGTATGATTATGCTAAACCTCATTTAACGGGATCGGAATCTAGTATTGTTAGGCCTGCTATAGCTGCTAATAATTTTGAATTGAAGCCTAACACAATACAGATGATTCAACCATTTGTTCAATTTTATGGTTTGCAGGACGAAGACTCGAACACTCGTATAGCTAATTTTTTAAAGTTCTGTGATACTTTCAAAATAAATGGTGTTTCTGATGATGCCATTCATCTTCGGTTATGATCGTGTCAAACAGTCAAGTTTTAATATTTATAAAGAATGATCGAACCTGTAGACTAACTATGACAACGATTGAGGCAAGTGCACCTATCAAACAATAGTATAGTTTAGGCAAGATTATTTTATCGAACCCAAAGGAACCTAAAAGTACTACTACTCACTTTCTTTCTATTATTTAGCCTAAAATATGGAGTGATTGGTTTATTAATCTAAAAAACTAATGAAAAACTAAACTAGATGCAAAGAAAAAAGAATGAAACTTTGGGAGAAGACTGTGGAAAAACTCAGTTGATTTTAGACGATACCCTCAGGAAGAATCCACCTATGACTTCTCTTGTTATCTAACTTTTAATTCATATGACTTCTTTACTTAGCTTGATCCGTGAGACTCCCTAACCTATGTTAAACCCTCTCTCGAGGAAAATAACGTCTAACCTTAGGTTAATTAGTGGAACTCTCATTCTCTTATAATAACCTCCTAAGGAAGCAGTAAATTGATCAATGGACTCCTATATTAGGTTTCACCCTAATCCGGCAAAATCTCGTCACCTTATCTCTAGGCGTGCGATCAGCTCCGCTTAATTATGCTAGCTCTACTCTTAGGCAGGGTCTATTCCTCCTCCACCTAAGCACATCGAATTAAATTAAGTAACATAATTAAGAACAAACTAAGTACTTATCATATAATTTAGAAATCAAATAACAAAATTCATGATAGGTTTCATCCCCTTTAGGTATCTGAAGGTTTTAGTTCATAACAAAATAAGAAAACATCTCAAGAGAAAAGATAAAACAAAACATAAGAAATCCCTAAAATCCCCTTAAGGAAAATCCAGCTTCTTGAGATGGATCAACTGGCTATCTTCGAGTAATTCCCTGAATAAAAGCTCTGGCAGAAAACTCTGCCCAAAACTTTATTCTCTAGAACGACTGCCTTGGGTTATTTATATAGGCTCCTTAGATGCTTTACTTGGCTCCTAAGTACCTCCTTCAAGTAGAACTACTATTAAGGTGTTTAAGTAGACTTAGGAGTATGTTTCTTTGGCTTCAAGCATCCAAATCCGAGTGAAATTACTCATTCCCGTGGCAGGGGCATGCCCATGGCACACGCCCGTGTAAGTCGTGGCCAGACCGTGTTGGACTTTTGTTGACAAGACAAGGCCGTGTAAATTGGGGTGAGGCCGTGTTCTAAATAAATGGCAAGGCACGGCCGTGTGGCTTGAAGTCCAGGCCGTGTTGATTTCTTGGGTTGGCCCAATTTGGTCCATTTTAAGCTCGTTTAATGTTCTTTTTATCCTTAGGTGCTTTCCTAAGTATAAGACATGAAAAGAAAGGATTAAGAACACCTTTTTACATAAATCAGGGATAAATCATTCAAAAGCATACTAAATGTGGGATTAAAATATGTTACTTTTACGGTTTATCAAATACCCCCACACTTAAGCTTTTGCTTGTCCTCAAGCAAAATTCTCAACTTACAGTCAAAACGAACTTTCCATAATTCATAATTCCTATCGACAATGTCTCATCATAATTCATAGATAATTTATACATGGATAATTCAACTCAAAGAGTCCGAAAGATTCAATCACGATAAGTCATACCTTTGTAGTACGAAAACATAGGTGTCTCCCATTATTTGAATAACTACCTTTAATTCAAAACCGACAAGGATTGACATCCTCACTAAAGGTTCACTCAAATCACTCAAAGTGTTTAAGATTCAAGAATAAGCACTCATAAGTCGAACCTGAAAAGTTAATCCCATAGGCTTTCGAAAATCAAATCTCCACCATCAGATATGAGATGATACACAGATCAAAAGGTCTTTATCGTGGTTGTAACGGGCTAAGGTTAAGGGTGTGGATACAGAAATTTGAATTAGAGGGTTAGAATCTAGACCGACTTGACAAATTACCTAACTAGAAACAATGAACTAAATATGAATATTTACATCGAATGAAAACTAATAATACCACTATTGATAATTACTCTATAATAAAGAGTATTTTCATCACTTAAAATTTGATAATACTTTAATACGAGCTTTTCTTCAACAATTGGAATTTAAATGCTCTAAGCTTTTTTATATACTACTAATATTGAATATACTTGGGTTTTTTAAGAACAAACTAAAATATTACATCATAAATGATAAATGTAACTCTTGAACTAATATAATTGGTAACTTAATCAAATCAAACCTCGATTAAAGGGTAGTTAAAAGAAAGGGTGATAACAAATATAAAGGGATTTTGGATTAATATTAGTGGGTGAGTCAATAAAAAGGTTGTTAGGATTCAACGGGGTTCACTAGGGGTTAATTTGTGAAGGTAGGCAAATGACTTTATCATCTCTGTATATCAAATCAAAAGTGTGGTCTCGACATGTATAAACAAGGCAAGTTCTAGAATAACAGTTCAAAGTCGACACACTCATAATCAATACAATGAGCATGAAAAAGAATATATGCTCTATAAGGCTCAAAATCTCACACAAATTATTGGTGTTTTTGACATCAATCCTTATAAATTCCAAATTTCAAGGTAATACTCAAATTTAGTTCAACGACCCATCAATTTTAATTTTTAGAAATTAGACTTACGATGCCTGGTTCTCTAGTATTCTTCAAATTTAATCATCAATGCACAATTTATTATGATTTAATCTAAAACATATCAATAAAAATCATAAATCATTATAAATTTCATCCTAATTAGTAATATGAGAAAAATACTTTAGAGCAAGACTAAATTCAGGATTTTGAGAATAATGCAAAAAGTTTGACACTTTTACCCCCCACACTTAAGATGTACATTGCCCTCAATGTACAAAGATAAATAATGACAATTATGGGATAAATCAAAAGATAAGGGGTAAAGTGACTTACTGATTTTTGGATGGCTCCGGGAGTTGGCAGTGGTCGTGGTAGAAGGTAGTTGGAGGAGGCGGTGGTGGCATTTTCTATAGTCCTGGTGGGGTGGCTACCAACGATCTCTCGCTAGATGAAGAAATTGGGAGCTTTAGAGAATTAGCTGAGGATTATTAAGACATATTTAAAATAAACTAAGTATATATATGAAGAGAAAAAAGGAGACGAGAATTAAAATAGAAAACAATCTAAAGTGAAAATAAAAAATAAATGGACTGTTAAGTCCTTATTGAAGGATGGTTCATAAGGTGGGAATCAACACTAAGGTTGGGATGTGATGGTGGTGGCGGACGTGAAGAGGTTATCGTGGTGGTCAGTGTGATTCCCAAGTAGCCTGGCGAACCTGACACTAAAAAATTAAATTAAAATAAACTAAACTAAGCATAAGATTGCAAAAGAGAAGGAAATTGAAGCAAAAGAGAAAAAGAAAGTAAAAACTATATGGTCTCAAAGACCCTTGGCTTGGTGTTTGAATGAAGCGGCCGGCATGAACTTATGTAGATCGGTCTCCCATAGGGAGATTATGCTTGCCTTCTTCCACTTCTTTGGCATGATTTTAGTGTTGCTCAAGAGTCTTGGACACTTTTCCTACGGAGAAAGAAAATTTTGAAAGAAAAATGAAAGAAGGAAGAAGAGAAAAGATGGGAAGAAGGGGAAGGGCTGTGGGGTTTAAATAGTATCTCAAATCTGGCACGTTCACACGCCCGTGGTCCAAGGGCGTGTCTAGTTACACGGCCGCCTCGCATGGTCGTGGTGTGGAGCGTGTTGCATTGCCCACGCCCGTTCTTGATGTGCCATGCCCGTGTCTGAATAGTCAGTGTCGACCACAGCTGAGTCGTACGGTCGTGGATACAGGCGTGTTGAGTCTCCCACGCCCATTTCTCAATCGGCCACGCT
Source organism: Gossypium rotundifolium (assembly GCA_025506655.1). NCBI lineage: Eukaryota > Viridiplantae > Streptophyta > Magnoliopsida > Malvales > Malvaceae > Gossypium > Gossypium rotundifolium. Next base: position 116,536,457 of record CP106732.1, on the reverse strand, counting down.
CGTTGGGAGATAGTCAGTAGCTTCATATGGTTTAGGGGCACGACCGTGCTGATTTGTCAGTGCCTGTGGGGAAAGGTGGTTAGGCCTGTGACGTCTAACGTTGGTTGGCCTGAATTGCACGGCGTCTAATCTGTCAGTGCGATGGTTCAGTGGTCCACACGGCCACGGACATGGCCGTGTGTAAGGCCGTGTGGCCTGGAAATCTGTACTTTTTTGTTAGTTTAAAAATAAATATTTAGAAGAGAAAGGTGAAAAGAAAAGACTAAAAATAAATTGAGTTAGTGCTCGGGTTGCCTCCCGAGAAGCGCTCGTTTATAGTCTTAAGCTAGACTGTCCTCGTTTTTGAAAATTTTAGGGAGGTTTAAAGGTTTGAATATCTTCCCTCATGCTCACAGTTCTATTTTTGTGACAAAGTTGAGGTCGAAAAGCATTAACCTTGAAATTGCCAAATATTGGATTGCTTACCTCGACTATTTCGTGTGGGAAGATATCGTGTACCTTAAGAAGAATTTCTCCCTTTGCCCTCAAGTCTGTTGAAGTGATGTTGGGATCAGCTTTGTGTAACAGTACCTGGTCTCCTATTTTAAAGTGATTTGATGTCCCTACGAGCTTTTCTGGCGGTTCCTCTGGTTTTACTTCGTGTGGATCTGGCTTTTCTTTGACCCGTGTCTCCTGCTCTTCTAAATTGTCGACCCTAAGATTTTGTTCCTTGTGTGATTCTTCTTTGTCGACTTAGGGGCTATGAGTTGGCTCAGATTTGATGCCTTGTGATGTTTCCTATAGTGAAGGTTGAACAATTTGATTATCTATTGAAGTGACTTTCTTACCTTCATCATCCGTTGTTCTGGCTGAGTCGAGAGCTTGAAGCTTAATCGATTCATCACCTACGCGAAGTATGAGTTCACCTGTGGCAACATCAATTTTAGTTCTAGGAGTTGCTAGGAAAGGTCTTCCTAGAATTAAGGGGATTGAATTATCTTAATCCATGTCTAAAACAACAAAATCTACTGGGAAAATAAATTTATCGATTTTTACAAGAACATCTTCAATAATGCCCCTAGGAATTCTAACAGTTTTATCAGCTAGTTGAATACTCATCCTAGTTTGTTTGGGCTTCCCTAGGCCTAGTCGTTTAAACAATGCATAAGGCATGACATTTATACTTGCCCCTAGATCAACTAATGCATTATTAATAATTAAACTACCAATTAAGCATGGAATCGTAAAACTCCCTGGATCTTTTTGTTTCTGCGGTAGTTTATTCTGTAACATTGCCAAGCATGTTGCGTTTAGTTCCATGTGGTGCTCTTCATCTATTTTGCATTTGTTTGTCAAGAGTTGTCTTAAAAATTTCCTCGAGTCTAGCATCTGGAAAAGAGCTTCAAGAAGGGGTAAGTTAATATGTAATTTCTTTAAAAGTTTAAGAAACTTACCAAACTGTTCCTCTGAATCATCTCCTTTCAATGCTTCGGGATAAGGTATGCGAGGTTTGTATTCTTTGATTATTGGTTTTGGCTTTTCGTGTGCTACCTCTATTTTACCTTTTTCTTCCTTGGTTTCTTGTACCGTGGTGGGCTCGTCTGCCTTTGTACCCTCTTGAGCTGTGATGGCTTGGATCTGTTCTTTTGGGTTTATTTCTGTGTTGCTTAGTAGACGTCCTTGTTGACATTCAGAAATCAGCTTTGTGAGATGTCCCACTGACCTAATAAGTTCTCCAACTTGATTCTCGATCCCTTTGATTGATTTTGTTGTTCATCAAGTGTTGCTTGATCTTTTGGAAACGAGAATCGATTCTTTGTGATGAATTTCGTCAGCATATCTTCAAGGTTTGATTTCCTCTCCTGTGGATATGGTTGATTTTGATAATTTGGAGGAGGTTGCTGCCTTTGATTTCCTTGATTTCCTTGTCTTCCCCACAAAAAATTTGGGTGGTTCCTCCAACCTGCGTTATAACTGTTACGATAAGGATTATTATTGGATCTGAAATTGTTACCTATATAGTTTGTCTGCTCATGTTCTGCTCTTGGTTGGTAGGGTGGGTACTCAGGATTCACCACATTCCCACTCACTTCGCATTGCATTACTAGGTGTACCTGTGAAGAACATAAATTATCAAGCTTTTTATTCATCATCTCCACCTGTGTTGACAGCATTATTACTGCGTCTATGTTAAAAACTCCGGCTGATTTTTTCGGTTTGGCCCTTGTAATTTTCCATTAATAGTTATTCAACGACATCTCTTCAATAAAGTCGTAAGCCACTTCAGGAGTTTTGTTATTCAAAGTTCCACCGGCTGATGAGTCAATCATTTGTCTCGTTGAAGAATTCACACAGTTGTAAAAAGTTTGGACTTGAAGCCACAAAGGTAATCCGTGGTGTGGACATCTTCTCAGGAGATCCTTATATCTTTCCCATGCATCATATAATGTTTCTGCGTCATCCTGCACAAAAGAAGATATGTCATTCCTAAATTTGGCCGTTTTGGCTAGTGGAAAGTATTTTAAAAGAAAATTTTTGGTCATTTGATCCCATGTGGTGATTGACCCTCGTGGTAACGAGTTCAACCACTGCTTTGCTTTATTCCTTAATGAAAAGGGAATAACCGAAGACGTATGGCATCGCCGAAATGCCATTTATTTTGAAGGTATCACGAACTCTAAGAAATTAGCTATATGAGTATTCGGTCTTCGATCCGCAAACCATCAAATCGAACAAACTGTTGAATCATTTGTATTGTGTTAGGCTTTAATTCAAAATTGTTAGCAGCTATAGTAGGCTTGACAAGACTAGATTCTCGCTCTGTCAAATTAGGTTTAGCATAATCATACATAGTACGTGAGCATTCTGTTCTTGCACATTTGGCGTTGGATTGTTTTCGTCCATCCCTTGAAGAGGATTGGATCTCATCTTGTTCTTCTCTTTGGTAGTCTAGAGCTCATCTAGTTTCTCCGGGATTTCATGAGCGGTAACTTCAATGTCACTTTCGAACGCTAAAGGTCCTCTCGGGTTCCTTCTAGTCATAAACTAGAGGTACTGCTAGGAGAAGAAAGAAAGAAATTTAGTGTAAATAAAATTTAACCTAAACTAAAAATAAAAGTAAATTGCAAAAAATAATAAAATAATGGCTAAAGTAATAGAAATAGAGCTTTCTTAATATTTTAGTGTTCCCAAAGAAGCGGTGCCAAAAACTTGATCGTGTTAAGCAATGAGTTTTAATATTTATAAAGAATGATCGAACACAGAGACTAACTATGACAATAATTGAGGCAAGTGCACCTATCAAACAATAGTATAGTTTAGGCAAGATTATTTTATCGAACCCAAAGGAACCTAAAAGTACTACTACTCACTTTCTTTCTATTATTTAGCCTAAAATATGAAGTGATTGGTTTATTAATCTAAAAAACTAATGAAAAACAAAACTAGATGCAAAGACAAAAGAATGAAACTTTGGGAGAAATCTGTGGAAAAACTCAGTTGATTTTAGAAGATACCCTTAGGAAGAATCCACCTATGACTTCTCTTGTTATCTAACTTTTAATTCATATGACTTCTTTACTTAGCTTGATCCGCGAGACTCCCTAACCTATATTAAACCCTCTCTCGAGGCGAATAACGTCTAACCTTAGGTTAATTAGTGGAACTCTCATTCTCTTATAATAACCCCCTAAGGAAGCAGTAAATCGATCAATGGACTCCCATATTAGGTTTCAACCTAATCCGAAAAAATCTCGTCACCCTATCTCTAGGTGTGCGATCAACTCCACTTAATTATGCTAGATATACTCTTAGGCAAGGTCTATTCCTCCTCCACCTAAGAACATCAGATTAAATTAAGTAACATAATTAAGAACAAACTAAGTACTTATCATATAATTTAGAAATCAAATAACAAAATCCATCATAGGTTTCATCCCCTTCAGGTATCTGAAGGGTTTAGTTCATAACAAAATAAGAAAACATCTCAAGAGAAAAGATAAAACAAAACATAAGAAATCCCTAAAACCCCCTGAAGGAATTGAAGAGGAGATCCTCTGTCTTGAGTAGAACTCCAGCTTCTTGATATGGATCAACTGGCTATCTTCGAGTAATTCCCTGAATAAAAGCTCTGGCAGAAAACTCTACCCAAAACTTTATTCTCTAGAACGGCTGCCTTGGGTTGTTTATATAGGCTCCTTAGATGCTTTACTTGGCTCCTAAGTACCTCCTTCAAGTAGAATTACTATTAAGGTGTTTAAGTAGACTTAGGAGTACGTTTCTTTGGCTTCAAGCATCCAAATTCGAGTGAAATTGCTCATTCCCATGGTAGGGGCATGCCCATGGCACACGCCCGTGTAAGTCGTAGCCAGACCATGTTTGACTTTTATCGATGAGGCACAGTCGTGTAAATTGGGGTGAGGCCGTGTTCTAAATAAATGGCAAGGCACGACCGTGTGGTTTGAAGTCCAGGCCGTGTCGATTTCTTGGGTTGGCCCAATTTGGTCCGTTTTTAGCCCGTTTTACGTTCTTTTTATCCTTAGGTGCTTCCTGAGTATAAGATATGAAAAGAAAGGATTAAGAGCACCTTTTTACATAAATCAGGGATAAATCATTCAAAAGCATACTAAATGTGGGATTAAAATATGTTACTTTTACGGTTTATCAGGTTATTTCCCTTTTCATTAAGAAATAAAGCCAAACAGTGGTTGTACTCGTTACCGCGAGGATCAATCACTACATGGGACCAAATGACCGAAAAATTTTTATTAAAATATTACCCACCGGCCAAAACAACCAAATTATGGAATGATATCTCTTCTTTTGTGCAGATGGATTTAGAGACATTATACGACGCATGGGAGGGATTTAAGGATCTCTTGAGAAGGTGTCTACACCATGGTCTACCCTTGTGGTTACAAGTCCAAACTTTCTATAATGGTGTAAACCCCTCAACAAGGCAACTAATTGATTTAGCTGTCGGTGGAACCCTAAACAACAGAACTCCTGAAGCAGTCTACGAGTTCATCTAAGAGATGTCGCTGAATAAGTATCAATGGCAAGTTACAAGGACAAAACCGAAAAAATCAGCCGGAGTTTACAACCTCAATGCAATGACCATGCTATTAACACAAGTAGAAATGATGAATAAAAAGCTTTATAGTTTATGTTCTTCACAGGTACATCCAGTCATGCAGTGCAACGCAAGTGGAACTGTGGCGAATCTTGAGTACCCACCCTACCAACCGGACACAGAGAGCGAACAGATGAACTATATAGGTAATAATTTCAGATCTAATAATAATCCTTATAGTAATACTTACAATCCAGGTTGGAGAACCACCCAAATTTTTCATGGAGAGGCCAAGGAAATCAAGGAAATCAAAGACAACAACCTCCCCAAAATTTCCAAAATCAGCCATATCCGCAAGATAAGAAGCCAAACCTTGAAGAGATGTTCACAAAATTCATGGCAAACACAGAAAATCATTTCCTAGAAACTGAGAAAACAATTAAAAGAAACGAGAACCAATTGGGGAACTTACTAAGTCAGTCAAGGAAGTCACTAATGCAGTCAAACAACTCGCAAAGCTAATGTCAAAAAGACCGCAAGGACGTCTACCAAGTAACACCGAGATTAACCCAAAGGAGCAAATTCAAGCCATTTCAGCTCATGACAGTAAGGGGTTAGATGAACCCAATCCAATACAAGAAAACAAGGTAGACGAAGTTGAGTTAGAGGTAGCACAAGAAAAGCCAAAATTGGTATTCAAAGAGTACCAACCTCGCATACCTTATCCCGAAACGATGAAAAGAGACGATTCAGAGGAACAGTTCGGTAAGTTTCTTAAACTCTTAAAGAAATTACATTTTAACTTACCTCTTCTCAAAGCTCTTTTTCAGATGCCAGACTCGAGGAAATTTTTAAGACAGCTCTTGACGAACAAACGCAAATTAGACGAAGAGCACCACTTGGAATTGAGCACAGCATGCTCAGCAGTGTTACAGAATAGACTACCACGAAAGCTAAAAGATCCAGGGAGTTTTAAAATTCCATGTTTAATTGGTAGTTTAACTATTGATAACGCATTAGCTGATTTAGGGGCAAACATAAATGTCATGCCTTATACATTATTTAAACGACTAGGTCTAGAGAAGCCCAAACAAACTATGATGAGTATACAATTAGCTGATAAAACTGTTAGAATTCCTAGGGGCATTATCGAAGATGTTCTTGTCAAAATCGATAAATTTGTTTTCCCGGTAGATTATGTTGTCTTAGATGTGGATGAGGATAATACAATCCCCTTAATTTTAGGAAGACCTTTTCTAGCAACTGCTAAGACTAAAATTGATGTTGCCATAGGAGAACTCATACTTTGTGTAGGTGACTAATCAATCAGTCTTCAAGCTCTTGACTCGGCCAGGACAACAATCGATGAAGGTAAGAAAGTCAATACAGATGATAATCAAATTGTTCAACCTTTATCGCAGGAAACACTGCAAAGACACAACCCTGAGCCGACTCATAGATCCCAAATCTACAAAGAAGAAACACACAAGGAACAAAACCTTAGGGTCAACAATTTAGAAGAGCAGAGGACACAAGTCAAAGAAAAACTGAAACCGCACAAAGTAAAATGAAAGGAACCACCAGAAGAGCTCGTAGGAATCAAACCACTACAAAATAGGAGACCATGTACTGTTAGACAAAGCAGATCTGTACATCATCACAACAGACCTGAAGGCAAAGGGAGATACCCTTCTTAAGGTACACAATATCTTCCCACATGAAATAGTCTTGGTAAGCAACCCAACATTCAACCCTTTTGAGGTAAACACTTCTCGACTTGAACTTTGTCAAGAAAATAGAAATATAAGCATGAGGGAAGATATTCAAACCTTTAAACCTCTCTTATTTTTTTTTCAATATCAAGGAAAGTCTAACTTAAGACTATAAACGAGCGCTTCTCGGGAGGCATCCCGAGCACTAACCCTACTTCTTTTTACATTTATTTTCATTTTATTTTCTTTTCATTCTCTTTCTCTTTGTAAACTAAAAGTGCAAATTTCTAGGACACACGGCCTTACACACGGCCGTGTCTGCGGCCGTGTGGACCACTGGAATCCCCGTACTAACATAGCAGAGACCGTGCAAATCAAATCCCAATCGCTTTTTGATGTCACGGATCCAACCACTCCCCTACGGGCATCGGTAAATTGGCACAATCGGGCGCCACGACCGTGTGAAGCTACTGACTTACCAGACACGAAAAAACATGCCCATGCTACCCAACCGTGCCAACACCTGCCTTTTCAGGAACTGGCGTGGCATCTGGAAAATGGGCGTGGGTGAACCAACACGTCTAGACACACGACCGTGCGATGCGGCCGTGTAATTCAACACACCCTTGATCCACGGGAGTGGGAAAGTGCCAGATTGGAAATCCTATTTAAACCCCACAGCCCTTCTCCTTCTCCCCTCATTCTTTCTTCCTTCTTTTTCTTTCTTTCCTTAGAAAAGGTGTCCAGACTCTTGAGCTACACTAAAATCATGCCGAAGAAGTGTAAGAAGGCAAGCATTGTCTCCTCAAAGGAGACCCTAACACATAAGTTCATGCTGACCGCTTCATCCAAACACTAAGCCAAGGGTCTTTTAGACCATTTAAATTTTTCTTGACGTTTATCTTCCCCTTTATCCTATTTATCTATACTTCTCTTCTACTTAATATATTTTAATTTTGTTTAGTTTCTTGGTTTTTGGTTCTAAAGGCTGCTTGGGAATCACGTACCACAGCCTTAGAGGTCACACCCACCTCGCGAACCATCCAACAATAAGGACTCCTTAGTCCATTAGTCTTTTCTTTTAATTTCAGTTTTCTTCTTAGTCACCTTCTCTTTATTTTCTTTGTCTTTAATTATAGTATTAGTATATTATTAATGTTTCTTTAGATTTCGTGGCTATATCTTTGCAGGCTACCCAATTTCTTTAACTAGCACAAAGCCCTTGGACCACCCCTACGGTATATCCACGCCATCCTTGCTTATACTATCACCGGTCGACGTGAGAACACCGGCGTGGTAAATAATCACGATGTCTACTACCTATCGTGCATGTCAGAAGGGCACGTGTTCAACCTTGCTTATTTCATTGCTTGCGCAATGCAACAGCAGACAGAACCACATAGGAAGGGCATTTTTTATTGAGGCCGTATATCACTCGGTTAGCTCGATACTTTGGCCTCCTCAACATCGAGGATCAGACCTCCTCTCTCACACTAGTCGGCCAGATGATACCCCAGGGCATTCAGACGATGTTGCACATGAGGATGGTTAAATATCGTCGTGGGACCAACCCACCTCAGTACCGACTAACCACAAAAGAGGCAGAGCCAGAGGACATTACTGACGATTACCCACAACCATCCTAAGAGGCACCGATTTTGAGCCAGCGGCCATCCCATGCAACACCCTCATTGGCAGATATCTCTACACACCTCGACCAGTTCGAGCAATATTTCGTCGACAACACTCGACGTTATGATGGGATAGAGGCCACCCTCCAACAGATATGCCAGCACCTCCATATCTCATCCCTAGCACCACTACCGGATCCAGCAGATATGGAGGACCTTTGAGACTTTTTTTTCTAGATTTTTGTTTACTTATTTTTACTTTATTTTTCATCATATTTTAATATTTGATTTGTCTTACGTTTGAACATTTTCCTCGTAAATTACTTTTATTATGATTATCATCCACATCTAACCTTCAAGTATTCCTAATATTTATTTAATTGCGCCTCCAAGATTTCTCATTGATACATTAAGTAGTATCAAACACATCACTAGAAGCACTTCACTACTATACAAGTTATCTGTCACCACGACATCTGCCAACTCCCAGAATCATCCAAAATTCAGGAAGTGTAACTTCTCCCCTTCTCTTTTCATTACATAATTGTTTATCTATCTTTGTACATTGAGGGCAAGGTACATCTTAAGTGTGGGCGGTAAAAGTACCTAACTTTTTGCATTATTCCAAAAACCTGAATTTTAGTCTTGTTCCTAAAGTAATTTTCTCATATTATCAATTAGGGTGAAATTTCTAATGATTTATGCTTTTTATTGATATGTTTTTGAGTAAGTCATTGATAATTGTGCATTGATGATTTATACTTGAAGAATACTAGAGAATCAAGCATGATAAGTCTATTTTTCAAGAATAAAAAATTTTCTAGGTTGTTAAACTGAATTTGAATATTACCTTGAAGTTTGAAATTTACAGGGATTGATGTCAATTACCCATAATTTTTGTGAGATTTGAGCCTTATAGAGTATATATTCTTTTTCATGTTCACTTTATTGATTATGAGTGTGTCAACACTGAATTGTTATTCTAGAATTTGCCTTGATTATACATATCGAGACCACATTAATGATTTGATATACTGAGATGATAAAGGCACCTAGGTTTTAACTCATTCACTCCACTAAAAAGCCTACCTTCACAAATTAACCCTTAGTGAACCCCTTTGATCCTAACAACCCTTTTTATTGATTTTCCCGCTAATATTAACCCAAAGCCCTTTGTGTTTGTTATCACCATTCTTTTGACTACCCTTCTATCGAGAATTGATTTGATCAGTTACCGAATTAGTTTATTTCAGTTATTCAAGTTTTCTTTATGATGTTTCTAGTTTGTTCTTATTGAAAATATATATAATAAAATATCAAAATATATTCAACATTAGTAGTATAAAAAGTGAGCTTGTACATTTAAATTTCAATTATCAAAGAAAAAGCTCATAGTATTATTAGTTCCAAAGCAATCATTTATTTTCTAATTCATTATTCTTAGTAGGTAATTTATCAGGTTAATCTCGATTTTTAACCTTTTAATTCAGCCTTTATCCACACCTTTAACCTAAGCCCGGTTACAACCCTATCAAAGACCTTTTAATTTGTGTATCATCTCATATTACAGTGGTGGAGATTTGATTTTCAGGCAAGCCTATGGGATTAACTTTTCATGTTCGACTTATGAGTGTTTTTCCTTGATCCTTAAACACTTCGAGTGATTTGAGTGAATCTTTAGTGAGGATGTCAATCCTTGTTGGTTTTGAATTAAAGGTAATTATTTAGATAAGGGGAGACACCTATGTTTTCGTCTTACAAAATGTATGACTTAGAATTGTTTGAATCTTTAGGAGTCTTTGAGCTAAATTATCCATGTATAAATTATCTATGAATTATGATGAGGCATTATTGATAGGAATTATGAATTGTGGAAAGTTTGTTTTAATTGTAAGTTGAGAATTTTGCTTGAGGACAATCAAAAGCTTAAGTGTGGGGGTATTTGATAAACCATAAAAGTAACATATTTTATGCCCACATTTAGTATGCTTTTGGATGATTTAGCCTTTGATTTATGTAAAAAGGAGCACTTAATCCTTTCTTGTCATGTTTTAACTCAGGAAAGCACCCGAGGACGAAAAGAACTAGAAACGGACTTAAAAACAGGCTAATTTGGGCCAAAGAGGAAATCGACACGGCTTGGACTTCAAGCCACACGGCCGTGTCTCGTCAAATCACTTTACACGGCCATGCCACGATTTACACGGCCGTGCCCCAATTTACAAAATCAAGACACGACCTGAAGATGATTTACACAGGCGTGTACCATGGCTGTGCCCCTACCGCGGGAGAGAGCAATTTCACTCGAATTTGAATACTTTGAGGCAAAGAAACACATTCCAAAGCTTATTCAAACACCGAGTAGAAGGTATACTTGAATTGGGACACTTTGAGGCCAAGTAAAGCATTCTAAAAGTCTATATAAACACTCTAAGTGTAACCTAAAAGAGGGCGGTTAGCTAAGCCAAGGAGCCGTGCCAAAAAGGCCAGATTTGTGGGAATTACTTGAAGATAGCCAGTGGATCCATCTCAAGGAGCCAGAATTCTACTCAAGACGGCAAATTTCTCCTTCAATTCCTCCAGGGGGTTTTAGGGATTTCTTATGTTTTGTTTTATCTTTTCTCTTGAGATGTTTCCTTATTTATTATGAACTAAACCCTTTAGATACTTGAAGGGGATGAAACCTAGATGAATCTTGTTATTGAATTTTGAATTATATGATAAATACTTAGTTTGTTCTTAATTATGCATGTTTAATCCAAATCTGATGCGCTTAGGTGGAGGAGGAATAGACCCTGCTTAAGAGTAGATCTAGCATAATTAAGCGGAGTTGATCGCACGCCTAGAGATAGGGTGATGAGATTTTACTGGATTAGGGTGAAACCTAATATGGGAGTCCATAGATCAATTTGCTGCATTCTAGAGGGTTATTATAAGAGAACGAGAGTTCCACTAATTAACCTAGGGTTAGACATTATTCGCCTCGAGAGAGGGTTTAATATACGTTAGGGAGTCTTACAGATCAAACTAAGTGAATAAATCATATGGTTTAGTGTTAAGTAACAAGTGAAGTCTAGGTGGATTCTTCCTGAGGGTCTTTAGCTTAGTAGTCATTAATTTAGATCAAACTAAGTGAATAAATCATATGGTTCAGTGTCTTTAGCTTAGTAGTCATTAATTTAGATTAAATTAGCCAATCACTCTATATTTTAGGCTAAATAATAAAAAGAAAGTAAGTATTAGTACTTTTAGTTCCTTTGGGTTCGGCAATCCGGTCTTGCCTAAGCTATACTACTGTTCGATAGGTACACTTGCCTTTAATCGTTGTCAGGGTTAGTTTTCAAGTTCGATCTTTCTCTTTATAAATTTTAAATCTCGACAAAACAACAATCAATAGACATACCAAATTTCACTCATGCACATCTATTCAAAACCTTTCCAAAGCATGCCATAACTTGACCATGTTGTGGTCAATCCATCACCTACCATTTTGTCCATTCAAACATACATCAATACATTGTCAAACTTATCAACTAACATGAACTACAAGTTCACCTATACATGCCGTTATAACCTTGATCAAGAGATCAAAATCTACCAATAAAATCGCTAGATAGTGTGATAGATCTTTGATGAGTTTCCAAACCGATCGAGCTTCCAATAATCTGCAAAGTAAGAGAAATATGACTACGTAAGAAATGAATGCTTAGTAAGTTCATATTAACTTGAAACATAACTTATCACTTCAATATTATCGTACATGGATTAAACATGATTCAACACCAATACTTTAAACTTAGTATAAACCTAATGAACATCATTTAAATCACAATTGAGTATATTTATAAACATTATATACACATTTCATTCATAACATAATAAGGTCTCATAGGTTGACTTACATAATTATCAACCTTTCCTTAAAATGATGAACCATTTCATCTACTTACTTACCATTCCATTTACTTAGCATAAGCTTAATTACATTACTACCTCATGAATTAGTGTTTTATTCATGACATAAGTAAACTCACATATAGCATAAGTAAATTTCTTCCTTACAAGTAAGTCTTTTAACTTATCAATCCTTTTATTTCATCACATTACATCTCAAATATGAACTTATCATTTCATTACCTATTCTCACCCATTTCATTTGCATAACATACAGGACATAAACATAACATTAACCATAGCCCCAAGCTAGTGCATTTAAGTATAACTCTTTTAGAATTAACTACATAATAAACCATTTCATGAGAAATTACATACTTTGATTCTTAACACTCTTTCATGCACATAAGCATCTTTCCATTTGGTCAATTACCATTTCAATGCATTTCTTTAAAACTAATATAATACAATCCAACCAATAGCTTGGCACAAGCCTAAGCATCATCAACAACACATGTTAATGTATCAATTCTGTAACAGATCGAATTTGACCCTAATCGGAACGGTGGTTTTGGGACCATGAATTTGAGTTCGAGAAATATTTTAATATTTTATTTTGTGTTTATTATGTGTGAATTAAAATGTGTGAAAGTTTAAGAGAAAAATTTAAATCGTTTGGGTGCTTAATTTGACAAAAAGACTTAATCGCGTAAATTTTAAAAGTCTCAAACTATAGTGTAAAGTGCCTATTTGATGATGGCTTTTTAAAGTGGAGCATTAAAAGGGTAAATAACCCATTTTTGAGTTAGTGGGTGGCTTATGTCAAGAATAACCTTAAGATATATATTAGTTTTTATTTTATATTAAAGGTTAAATTAGTAATTGAATAATTACTTTTATAATATGTTAAAATAACATAAACAAAACCATCATCTTTCTCACTCTCTCATGGCCGAATATTGAGAAAGAAAAAGGGGGACTTATGTTCTTTGATTTTCGGCACTTGGATGCTTGATTTCAAGGTTAGTTTGAATTTAGTTTTTGTTAATTTTACGTTTTGAGATCGTTGCTTCAAACCGTAGTGACCCATGTTAAAAATTTTGAATCTAAGCATGTTTGAGGTTCGCTATTGATAGGTTTATATGGTTTTTGATGTTTGATGATGTTAGATAAAAGATAAGTTAAAAATTAGTATATTATGTATTGGAAATTTTGATGAATTTTTTGTTTTTAGGGCCAAATTATAAAAATGAAATTTTAGAGGGGCTTATTTGCTAAATAACTGAAAGAAAAGGACTTGTATAGTCCCTATACATATTCGCCCTTAAGGGGTATTGAGAAATTTGGTGTATTTTGTGTTTTAGGCAAATAGGACTAAATTGTAAAAATTTGAAATAGTAGGGTAAAATGGTAAATTGCCTATTTATGTGCTTAGGGACTAAATTGAGATGAAATGTACTTGAATGAGCTAAATTTTAATGTGTTTTAGATCAAGAGCAAAGAAAAACGTATTTAGATCGGGAAAGACGAAGGTTCTCGAATAAATGATTTACACTACGGTCTATCGACAGTAGGTAAGTCCTTAAGCACTTATATGTTCGAAAGTAAATTATAAACATGTTAAAGGATGAAATATAATAATATTGACTATAGAATCATGTGTTAGATGAATGTAAAGGTGTTAAATTGGATTAAATATATTCTGTTAATGTGATATGAACAAGTATATGTTTTCAATATGACAAGTGAATTGGTTTTGTGTATATGAATTGATAGTGATGTATATGATAAGAAATGTGAGTTAATGAATTGATTTGATAAACATATTCAGGCTTTAATGCCTAGCAGGCTTTGTACCGGTGATATATGTCAGGCTTTGTGCCTAGTAGGCCTTGTGCTGGTGATTCATTTCGGGCTTTAATGCCTAGCAGGCTTTGTGTCGGTGATATACGTCAGGCTTTGTGCCTAGCGAGCCTTGTCTTTGGTGATTCATTTCGGGCTTTAATGCCTAGCGAGCTTTGTGCTTAGGTGTTATATGTCGCTTTGTGCCTAGCGTGCCTTGTCTTTGGTGATTCATTTAGAAGCTTATCGCCTAGCGTGCCTCGTCTTGAGTGATTTATTTCGGGCTTTAATGTCTAGCAGGCTTTATGCCGGTGATAAGCCAATATAGAGAATTTGAGATGTATATACATAGTAGATTGAGCTATAAGCTCTAAAAAGAAAAAGGAAAGTTAGTTTACTTGTATATGAGCTAATTGCGATGTGATGAATTAATGACTCGAATTGAATTTTATCTCAGGACATTAGGCTTATCATTGATTGGTATGATTTATATATATATATATAAATATGAGAAGTTGAGGTATAGACATATAATGGTGATACTTAAAACTTCGGTTATGAATATGATGTGCAATGAGATCGAAATTACGTTATGTTTCTGTAACTTGAAATATTCAAATGCATAGGTTGTATATATAAAATGTTATTGTATAAATTCATGTGACAAACTACTATTGATTAGATTAAGGATATGACCAATATTTGGCTAGGTGAAACTCGGATTGAATTATCTATGCTAATTGCTGCAAGAATGGAAGTTAAATTGTTAAGTATGTGTGTATATGTCATAAATATTGCTTGAGACTTACTAAGCTAGCAAGCTTACTGTGTGTATTCTTGTTTACCCTTGTTTTATAGATTTTAGGTTCAAGCTACGGACTCGAAGGATCTGGGAAGAAGTCAACCACACTATCGACTTTCTTTTGGTATTGAATAACTTAGTTTTGTACTAAAAAGGGCATGTATAGGTTAGACTAAACAGTATAACTAATGTTTTGTAATCGTGTAAATATGCTAGCCATGCGAAAATGGCTATCTATTTTGGATAACTTGTTTTGTGTTTTGATGATATAGTTTGCTCATGCCATGAATTATCATTTGTGTTTGGATGTGGTTTAGGCATTATATGAAATGGTTTAATAGATATATGCCATGACATGTATATGTATTTTGATCTTTGATGGTCACTTTGATAGATTAAGGTAGAATTTTAATCATGCGTATATGTGATAGGTTAATAAAGAGAGATGTTAGGCATTTCAATTTCATGAAATTGATATGAATATGAATTTGAGTTATATGCTTGTGAAGTACGTATCTAGATATGTATCAAATTCAGTTGTTTTAAATAGGATGAATTATATTGAATAAAATGGGTATGTGTATTCGGCCAAATCTAAGTGACCATTGCAAATGTGGCTAAAATGTTTAAAATAGTTAGGCATAGTCGAGTATGGAAAAGAGTGCATAATTGAGATGTATGCATTTTCATATATATATTTATATATGTATTCGGCTTGTTGAATTGCTTGTTTTAATTGAGTGCATAAAATTGTTAAACTCGGTTTATGCTAGGTAATGTGCATAAAATGCTAATAATGGAACCATGCATATTCGGCCTTTTAGTGGGTGTACAATTGATGTGTAATGGTTGCACGCATTAGTTTATTTGTAACTGAGACTTTATGCTATAAGAAGCTTAGACACTTATGAGATTTCATGAAATCTACTTGTTTATGTGATATTGATGTATTATACGGTATGATGAATTAGGTTCATCGATGATTCTTTTGTGAATGATTTGGATCTAATATATATATATGTTATGTGTTACACATGTGTGAATTATTTGTTTATAGATAATTCTTTAATAAAGATGATCATCCATGATACAATTATTTTAGCTTAAGTGTTAGATTGCATGGTAACACCTGTAAACCCTTATCCGGCGATGGACTCGGGTCAAGGGGTGTTACATTTGATTGGTATCAGAGCTTACGGTTTAGTCGATTCTAGGACTACAGTAGCGCGTGTGAGTCTAGCTATACATGCCTTTATCATATAACGATAGTGTGGTGACTTCTGATATTCTAAACTATGTTTTATATAGTAAATGGACACTGATCCTGAAAGAGCCGTGCGGATGATGTGGAGAGTGTAGCGCCTGACCGTGCACACAGATCAGTGCCGGTAGACTCTCGACCAGTTTCGGGTAGCCACGAGGGGGAGGCTAAACAAGCCTTCTACCAGATGATGAATGAGTGGTTTACCCAGTTTATCCAGACTAACCCGATTGTACACCAACCTCCACCCCCGAATAATCCAACTCCAATACCTTCAGCACCCTCGATGATAGATCGATGAGATCTAGTAGGCCTCCAGTTGATAAAATCAGGAAATTTAGGGCCGAAGAATTCAAGGCAAATGATGATGATGATGCAGAGCAAGCCGAAATGGGGCTTGATAACACTATTCGGGTACTAGATGAGCTATCTTGTACTCCAGACGAATGCCTGAAGTGTGCTATATCTTTACTTCGGGACACTGCATATCACTGGTGGAATTCACTAGTATCAGTGGTTCCGAAAGAAAAAGTGACGTGGGATTTCTTCCAGAATGAATTCCATAAAAAATATATCATCAAAGATTCATTGATCAAAAGCGAAAAGAATTTCTTGAATCGAAACAGGGAAGGATGACCGTGATGAATATGAACGGAAATTTGTCGGGCTTAGCGAGATATGCTAGAGGCGTGTATCAATCAAGCAATTATGTGCAAAAGGTTTGAAGGCAGTGCGAATGAAGAGATAAAGTTGCTTGTCGGCATTCTTGAAATTCAAGAATTTGAGACTCTAGTTGAGCGAGCTTGCAAAGCTGAAAAGATCGGGAAAGAGAAAAGAAAGGTGAGATGAAGCTAGAGACATTCGTAAGAGGTCATCGGTAAGACTTTCCATTCCACATCTAAGAAGTTCGAGATGATTTCACCGACATAAAGTTACTTGATTTACCTAGACATGATCGACCTCCGGTGGGCTCCCGAGCTACCTCGATGGCGGTGTTGGTAACATTCCACGAATCGAGTTGAATGCAAACATTGTGGAAAATGGCATTACGGGAGTCAGAGAGTTCGTGATCGGTCCCGCTTTAAATGTGGATCCTCGGACCATTTTATTCGAGAGTGCCGATGTTAATGAGCAAAATACTGACAGAACTCTAGACCAAAGCGATTGTACAAAGACGCAGGCGGACCACCCAGACATTACGCAATGTAGTTGGCGGTCGAGAGGGACGAAGAACACTGCGATTCGATCGAGGCTAGAGCTCCGGCTAGAGCTTATGCTACTCGAGCTAGAGAGGATGCTTCTTCTCCGGATGTCATTCTAGGTACTTTCACCCTTTATGATACTACTGTGATTGCATTGAGTGATCCTGGTTCGACCCATTCATATGTGTGTGAAACTCTAATATTCGGTAAGACTTTGCCAGTTGAGTCTACTGAGTTTGTGATTCGTGTGTCCAACCCTTTGGGTAGATGTGTGTTTGTTAATAAAGTGTGTAAAGGTTGCCGTTGATGATTCGAGATTTTGCTTCCCATCGATTTAATCTTGTTGCCCTTGATGAGTTTGATATAATTTTGGGAATGGGTGGTTAACTTTGCATGATCTGGTGGTGAATTGCAAAAGAAAGCTTATTGATTTGAGACATCGAGCGGTGAGATCATTAGAATTGAATCCGATGATTTAAGTGGGTTTCCTCGTTATATCCTCGATGTTAGCCCTAAGTATGTGAGAAAAGGTGCGAAGCTTATTTGGCTTATGTACTGGATAATAAATTGTCTGAGAAACAGATTGAATCTATATCGGTTGTATGTGAATACCCAGATATGTTTCCTGAAGAACTACTGGGTTTACCACCAGTACGAGAGATTGAGTTCGGTATTGAATTGGTATCGGGAATGAATCCAACCTACTGAGTTAAAACAGTTGAAAGCACAGTTGCAAGAGTTAGCAGATAGAGGATTTGCGGGGCCGAGCTTCTCTCCTTGGGGTGCACCAGTTTTTTTTGTGAAAAAGAAAGATGGAACGATGCGAATGTGTATTGGTTATCAGCAACTGAATAAGGTAACTATAAAGAATAAGTACCCGTTACCTCGGATTGATGACTTGTTTGATCGGTTGAAAGGGCTTCATATTTTCGAAGATAGATTTGAGATCGGGTGTTATCGATTCTTGAGTCGAGGTACAGATGTGCCAAAGGCGCATTCGAGGACGAGATCTGACATTTTGAGTTTCGGTTATGCCTTTTGGACTCACTAATGCACCAACAATTTTATGGATCTAATGAATCGAGTCTTGAGACGGTTTTGAATCGGTTTGTAGTAGTGTTTATTGATGATATCTTGATCTACTCCAAAAATGAAACCGAGCATGCCGAGCATCTGAGATTAGTGCTACAAACTTTGAGAGATCAACAGTTGTATGTGAAGTTTAGTAAGTGTGAGTTCTGGATGAAAGAGGTCAGCTTTTTGGGACATGTTGTTTCAGCATCAGGTATTAGAATCGATCCGAACAAAGTTTCGGCTATACTTGATTGGAAGCCACCGAAGAATGTTTTTGAGATTCAAAGTTTTCTGGGACTTGCGGGCTACTACAGACGGTTTGTGAAAGGTTTTTCTGTGATAGCTACACCTTTGACAAGACTACTTCAGAAAAATGTAAAGTTCGAGTGGTCGAAAAATTGTCAGAAGAGTTTCGATCAGTTGAAAGCCCTTTGATGAAGCTCGAGATTAGCTCGGCTGAATCGGGTAAGGAATTTTTGTGTATTCTGATGCTTCCTTAAGTGGTTTGGGCTGTGTATTGATGCAGGAAGGCAGAGTAGTAGCCTACGCATAGAGACAATTGAAGCCGCATGAAAGAAATTACCCGATGCATGATTTGGAACTTGCAGCCATTGTATTCGCACTGAAGATTTGGCGTCATTACTTATTCGGCGAGAAATGTCATGTTTACTCGGATCACAAAAGTTTGAAGTATTTGATGACTCAAAAAGACCTGAATTTAAGACAACGCAGGTGGTTGGAATTGTTAAAAGATTACGAATTGGTAATTGACTATCATCCGGGAAAAGCTAACATTGTTACGGATGCCCTAAGTCGAAAATCATTGTTTGCTCTTCGGGCGTTGAATGCACATGTGGTTATGTCCAGAGATGGTTCGATCATAGCTGAGATGAGGGCTAGACCGTTGTTTATTCAGCATATTAGTGACGCACAGAAAGTTGACAAAGATATAACTTCTAGACTAGCACAATGTGAAAATGATACAAAGTCAGAATTTTGAATTGATAAAAATGACTGTTTGATCTATAAAGGCCAATTGTGTGTACCGAGAAATGCTGACTTGATTCAGATGGTATTGGATGAAGCTCATAATAGTCAAATGTCGATACATCCGGGTAGTACAAAGATGTACAATGATTTGAAACAGTTCTATTGGTGGCCGAGCATGAAGCGGGATATATCTGAATTTGTTTTGAAATGCTTAGTTTGTCAGCAAGTAAAAGCTGAGCATCAAGTGCCATCCGGACTACTTCATCCAATCATGATACCTGAATGGAAATGGGATAGAATTACAATGGATTTTGTATCGGGTCTTCCTATGACACCGAGTAAGAAAGATGCCATCTGGGTTATAGTTGATAGACTGACTAAATCAGCTCATTTTGTACCAGTACTTACAGACTATTCACTTGAGAAACTTGCTGAATTGTATGTATCACAGATTGTAAGGTTGCATAGTGTACCGAGTTCCATTGTTTCAGACAGAGACCCGAGATTCACATCGCGATTTTGAAAGAAGTTGCAAGATGCTTTAGGTACTAAACTTCATTTTAGTACAGCCTTTCATCCGCAAACAGACGGTCAGTCTGAATGAACTATTCAGATACTTGAGGACATGTTGAGATGTTGCGTTCTTGAATTTAAACGTATGTGGGAACGATACCTACCTTTGATTGAATTTGCTTACAATAATAGCTTTCAATCTAGTATCAAAATGGCGCCTTATGAAGCCTTGTACGGGCGAAAATATCGAACACCGTTATACTGGACTGAGCTTAGCGAGAATAAGATTCTCGGGGTTGATTTGATTAAAGAAACAGAACAGAAGGTAGCTATTATTAGAGGCAATTTGAAAGTTGCTTCGGATCGTCAAAAGTCCTATGCTAATTTGAAGCGTAAAGACATTGAATTTCAAGTTGAGATCGAGTATTCTTGAAAGTTTCTCCGTGGAAAAAGGTACTCCGATTTGGTCGAAGGCAAACTTAGTCCGAGATTCATCGGACCTTATGAAATCTTGAACGTATTGGGCTGTTGCTTATAGATTGAAGTTGCCCCTCGAGTTAGAAAAGATACATAGCGTATTTCATGTTTCGATGCTTAGTAAATCTGATCGGATCCGTCTCATGTGATCACACCGTCTGAGATTGAAATCTGACCCGATATGACGTATGAGGAAGAACCGATCCGTATTTTAGCTCGGGAAAAGAAAGAGTTAAGAAACAAGAAAATTCCATTAGTGAAAGTACCGTGGAAAAGGCACGGAGTTGAAGAGGCTACGTGGGAGCCTGAAGATTCAATGAGGCAACAATATCCGATGTTGTTTAACGGTAGGATTTTCGGGGACGAAAATCCTTAAGGGGGAGAGTTGTAACAGACCGAATTTAACCCTAATCGGAACGGTGGTTTTGGGACCACGAATCTGAGTTCGAGAAATATTTTAATATTTTATTTTGTGTTTATTATGTGTGAATTAAAATGTGTGAAAGTTTCGTAGAAAAATTTCATCGTTTGGGTGCTTAATTTGAAAAAAAGGACTTAATCGCGTAAATTTTAAAAGTCTCAAACTATAGTGTAAAGTACCTATTTGATGATGGCTTTTTAAAGTGGAGCATTAAAAGGGTAAATAACCCATTTTTTAGTTAGTGGGTGGCTTATGTCAAGAATAACCTTAAGATATATGTTAGTTTTATTTTATATTAAAGGTTAAATTAGTAATTGAATAATTACTTTTATAATATGTTAAAATAACATAAACAAAACCATCATCTTTCTCACTCTCTCATGGCTGAATATTGAGAAAGAAAAAGGGGCTTATGTTCTTTGATTTTCGGCACTTGGATGCTTGATTTCAAGGTTAGTTTGAATTTAGTTTTGTTAATTTTACGTTTTGAGATCGTTGCTTCAAACCGTAATGACCCATGTTAAAATTTTGAATCTAAGCATGTTTGAGGTTCGCTATTGATAGGTTTATATGGTTTTGACGTTTGATGATGTTAGATAAAAGATAAGTTAAAAATTAGTATATTATGTATTGGAAATTTTGATGAATTTTTGTTTTTAGGGCCAAATTGTAAAAATGAAATTTTAGAGGGACTTATTTGCTAAATAACTAAAATAAAAGGACTTGTATAGTCCCTATACATATTCGGCCCTTAAGGGGTATTGAGAAATTTGGTGTATTTTGTGTTTTAGGCAAATAGGACTAAATTGTAAAAATTTGAAATAGTAGGGGTAAAATGGTAAATTGCCTATTTATGTGCTTAGGGACTAAATTGAGATGAAATGTACTTGAATGAGCTAAATTTTAATGTGTTTTAGATCAAGAGCAAAGAAAAATGGATTTAGATCGGGGAAAGACGAAGGTTCTCGAATTGCTGATTTGCACGGTCTATCGACAGCCGAGGTAAGTCCTTAAGCACTTATATGTTCGAAAGTAAATTATAAACATGTTAAAGGATGAAATCTAATAATATTGACTATAGAATCATGTGTTAGCTGAATGTAAAGGTGTTAAATTGGATTAAATATATTCTGTTAATGTGATATGAACAAGTATATGTTTTCAATATGACAAGTGAATTGGTTTTGTGTATATGAATTGATAGTGATGTATATGATAAGAAATGTGAGTTAATGAATTGATTTGATAAACATATTCGGGCTTTAATGCCTAGCAGGCTTTGTGCCGGTGATATATGTCAGGCTTTGTGCCTAGCAGGCCTTGTCTTTGATTCATTTCGCTTTAATGCTAGCGAGCTTTGTGCGATGATATATGTCAGGCTTTGTGCCTATCAAGCCTTGTGCCGGTGATTCATTTCGGGCTTTAATGCCTAGCAGGCTTTGTGCCGGTGTCATATGTCAGGCTTTGTGCCTAGCAGGCCTTGTGCCGGTGATTCATTTTAGGCTTACTGCCTAGCAGGCCTCGTGCCGGTGATTTATTTCGGGCTTTAATGCCTAGCAGGCTTTATGCCGGTGATAAGCCAAAACAGAGAATTTGATATGTATATACAGAGTAGATTGAGCTATAACCTCTAAAAAGAAAAAGGATATTAGCTTATTATATTGGTAAGTAATAAGGTAAGTTAGTTTACTTGTATATGAGCTAATTGCGATGTGATGAATTAATGACTCGAATTGAATTTTATCTCAGGACATTAGTCTTATCATTGATTGGTATGATTTATATATATATATATGAGAAGTTGAGGTATAGACATATAATGGTGATACTTAAAACTTCGGTTATGAATATGATGTGCAATGAGATCGAAATTACGTTATGTTTCTGTAACTTGAAATATTCAAATGCATAAGTTGTATATATAAAATGTTATTGTATAAATTCATGTGATAAACTACTATTGATTAGATTAAGGATATGACCAATATTTGGCTAGGTGAAACTCGGATTGAATTATCTATGCTAATTGCCGCAAGAATGGAAGTTAAATTGTTAAGTATGTGTGTATATGTCATAAATATTGCTTGAGACTTACTAAGCTAGCAAGCTTACTGTGTGTATTCTTGTTTACCCTTGTTTTATAGATTTTAGGTTCAAGCTACGGACTCGAAGGATCTGGGAAGAAGTCAACCACACTATCGACTTTCTTTTGGTATTGAATAACTTAGTTTTGTACTAAAAAGGGCATGTATAGGTTAGACTAAACAGTATAACTAATGTTTTGTAATCGTGTAAATATGCTAGCCATGTGAAAATGGCTATCTATTTTGGATAACTTGTTTCGTGTTTTGATGATATAGTTTGCTCATGCCATGAATTATCATTTGTGTTTGGATGTGGTTTAGGCATTATATGAAATGGTTTAATAGATATATTCCATGACATGTATATGTATTTTGATCTTTGATGGTCACTTTGATAGATTAAGGTAGAATTTTAATCATGCGTATATGTGATAGGTTAATAAAGAGAGATGTTAGGCATTTCAATTTCATGAAATTGATATGAATATGAATTTGAGTTATATGCTTGTGAAGTATGTATCTAGATATGTATCAAATTCGGTTGTTTTAAATAGGATGAATTATATTGAATAAAATGGGTATGTGTATTCGGCCAAATCTAGGTGACCATTGCCAATGTGGCTAAAATGTTTAAAATAGTTAGGCATAGTCGAGTATGGAAAAGAGTGCATAATTGAGATGTATGCATTTTCATATATATATTTATATATGTATTCGGCTTGTTGAATTGCTTGTTTTAATTGAGTGCATAAAATTGTTAAACTCGGCTTATGCTAGGTAATGTGCATAAAATGCCAATAATGGAACCATGCATATTGGCCTTTTAGTGGGTGTACAATTGATGTGTATGCAGTTGCACGCATTAGTTTATTTATAATCGAGACTTTATGCTATAAGAAGCTTAGACACTTATGAGATTTCATGAAATCTACTTGTTTATGTGATATTGATGTATTATACATGGTATGATGAATTAGGTTCATCGATGATTCTTTTGTGAATGATTTGGATCTAATATATATATGTTATGTGTTACACATGTGTGAATTATTTGTTTATAGATAATTCTTTAATAAAGATGATCATCCATGATTCAATTATTTTAGCTTAAGTGTTAGATTGCATGGTAACACCTGTAAACCCTTATCCGGCGATGGACTCGGGTCAAGGGGTGTTACAAATTCATAATTCATTTGAATAACATAAGATAAGTCATTTAACATGAATAACCTCACTTGAAATCATCAATTCCATGAACCTAGTCATGCTTTCATTTAACATTTCATTTTCATTCCTTTTCATAGTTTTCATAATATAAGTCATTTGAATACTTATCATTCCTTCCTTTTTTATACCTATTGAACCACTTAGAATAACATCAGATATGCAGGAAAGCTCACACAAAGTGCGCTAAACATTTAGACGTAGCTTATACGAGCTGTAAAATTGGCCTGGTTACACAAGTTGACTGTCAAAATGTAGCTACACGATGATACTCACACAAGCTGATGAGTATCCGAAGCTAATATCGGACCTCAGCCATCAGTAGGGCATTTACGACCAGCACCCAAAATAGGGTAACATAGATTTGCTCACACAAGTTAACGGTTGGAATGTAGCTACACGATGCCGCTCACACAAGTTGACGAGTATTCACAACAAATGCTGGAACTCAGCCATCGATAGGAAATTCAGGGCCAGAACCGAAAAACATGACCCTAATGACATGTTATTTGTATTCTATATATTTCTAAGGTTCAAACGGGGCTCGATAGTCGTCGAACGTCGTTGGATTTCCATCGTCTCTTTACTTGATAAATTGTACAATAACATATATATTGATTCATTTATTATAGAATCACACATTAAACATTCAATTTAATCAACATTTAAGTGATTTTAGTTCATACGAACTTACCTGGATAAATTGTAGAAATGATAAAGTATAGGGGCTATTTGGTAATTTTCCTTTCTTCTTGATTTCCACTCGTTTTTATCTAAATTAATAATTTAATTTAATTTATTAATTTAGATAGTAAAACTAATTCATTTAATGCAATTTAGTCATTTTTTAATTTTTTACAAAAATAGCCCCTAACATTTTACTTTTATTCAATTTAGTCCCTGAGCGTAAAACATGCAAATTAACCATTTTTAATGCAAACCCATGCCAACCAAATATTCATGGCATCCAATAAAGCCCAAATTTGTAAAAATTTCACATCAAATTCGTATATTTTTACTATTTCAACAATTTAGTCCCTAATCGGTAAATTAATCAAAAATCACTTAACAAAATACTTATAAATAAAAACTAATACCTCAAATTCATCATATAACATCTAAAATCACAAGGTTCATCAATTTAAAAATTAAAAATCTTTAAAAATTTCAAAAACGAAGGTACGGGCTAACTGGACCTAGTTACAACAATCTCAAAAACATAAAAATTATTAGAAACGGGTGAAAAATCACATACCAATTTACGTTTGAACTTGCCAAAATTTATAGGTATAAAATGTCTCCCTTTTCTCCTTTACAATCGGTGAAGAAGACAATTAAAAGATGATAAAGCTTTTGGTTTAATTTAATTTAATTTAATTTATCAAATTACCATTTTAACCTTAGTTAATAATTAAATAAAACACAAAATCCATGCCCATATTCGTCCACTAACTCCTTAAATGGTTTAATTACCAGTCAATTCCCTTTACCTTTATTCATTAAGCCATTTAATCACCCAACTCTAATAGTGATCAAATTTTACATCATTTACGATTTAGTTCTTTTTAATTAATTAACTATCTAAACATTAAAAGTTCTTAAGGAAACTTTAATACAACCTTAATAACACTCCGTAAATATTTATAAAAATATTTATGGCTGGGTTTACAGAAATGAGGTCTCGATACCTCATTTTCTATAATCACTTGACTTTAGGGCTTTACCACTTGAACTTAATTAATCATTCATATAACATAAATTATCATATCAAAAACCTTTTTAAAATCATATTTGACTCAGAAATATTAAATAATAATATTTATGAAAGTACTCGTCGAATTTGTGGCCCTGAAACTACTATTTCCAACACCACTAAAAAACAGGCTGTTACACACTTGATGTGATGTTAAATTCTGAAAATTTAATTTAATCAGTCACGAAAGAGATGTCAATTACAACACTGGACATTTTGAGGTGTTATACACTCAACTTGTATCAAGCTCATTCACTATCGAAGATTTATCAACAATCAAATTGCACATTAATCTTTAGCCTAATATCTTTTTAGGGATATACTTTGTTCCCACTTAATTATCTATATTTTAATCACCTTACAATTTAATCCCTATACTATTTTAATATTTTATCAATTAATTACTAAATAATTTAATTAATAATATTCCTGTTTTCTAGTTCCTTACTTGTTTCGTAACTATATCAATTAAAATATCAGACTACTCGATTTAATAAATTTAGTCCCACAACTGACTTTTCCAACATTGGCGAAAATTGGACCGTTACACCAAGCACATAACTAGTAACGACTTTTGTCTCAAGACCTTCTAAGAAAACCATGAAGGTAAAGTGACATATGGTGATGGCAAATAAGGTTGGATTCTTAGAAAATGAATTTTGAATGTTGATGGAATGCATCGATTACATAATGTCTTTCTATTAGAAGGATTGAAGGTGAATCTTATAAGCATTAATCAACTTTGCAAATAGGGGATGCTTGTAAACTTCACAATGTACAAATGCTTGGTGACCACTAAGTCAAATGAACCAATCATGGAGGGTGAAAACACATTTGATAACGACTACAAATGATCAAATATTGACATGCAATCATGTGAGCTATCTCGATTTGGAGCTACAACATGAGTGTAACACCCCAAATACTCGACCCGATCGTCGATTTCGAGCTAAGAGATGCAACAACTATCGATTTAGTAGATCCAAAACATAATGTAACTTTTAACCATTTAAATACATAATTAAATATCATTCATATACATAAAGTATTACATAATCATTTTTTTGGTCTTATACGAGCTCACGAAAGCTACTAGAGCTTGAACTAGGACCAAATTGTAAAGTTTTGAAGATTTAGGATTGACGTCGTGACATCGCCAATTTGTAAAGTCATGTCGTGACTTCAAGCATAGTGACATCATTACGTTACTCACTATCAGCACCACATTGCAGTGTTGGATAATTGTGGTCATGACATGAACTCTGTTTTTGGTAATAAAAAAACCATTTTGAATCTCAATTCAAGATGCGCCAAACAACTTATGTGATTTATACAACTTGGCATGAAATAGCCCGGTTTTAGCTAAATCAAAATAGTAGTTTTGGAACCACAAATTTGATGTCAAAAAATTATTTTAATATTATTTTATATGTTTATAATATGTTATTATATATGTGTGATAATTTTGTGAGAATTTTATTCGTTTAATAGCTCAATTTGATAAAAAGGACTTAATCGCATAAAATGTAAAAGTTGCATTCTACTTGTTAAAGGTGTTTTATTGCTATGGTTTATCAATGCTAAGGTTCTTATGTTATAAATAGACCATTTTTATATTGGGTGGAAAATTATGGGCATAATATGAATGTTTTAATGGTTTATGAATAAGGTTAAATATGTAAATTAGTAGATAAGATTAATAAATTAAAACAAAACCAAAATTAAGTTGAATTGTCATCTTTCTTTGGCCGAATATTGAGGAGGAATAAAACACTTTTTTTATTTTAGGGTTTGGTCAATTGGGAGCTTAATTGGTAAGTGTTTTGAGCTCAATTTCTGATAATTTCTATGTTTTTGTGATCGTTGCTTCGTGTTCTAGCTAACCCGTAGCTTTAATTTGAAACTGTTAAAGATTTGAGAGTTTCCATTGATGATTTTATGTGTTCTTTGATGTTTGAGGATGAAATATGAAATTTGGATGATAGATTTTCATGTTTTATAAAGTGATTTTTAATGAAAATGCATAATAGGGATTAAATTGAGAAATATGCAAATTGGGTGGTTGAAATGCAAAATAAATGGAAGTTTTGGGCTTCTAGGAGCTTATGTATAAATCGGCTAAGCATGGGTTGAGTTGAATTTTATGAATTTTGTGTATTTGTGAAATAGGGACTAAATTGAATAAATGTGAAAGTTTAGGGGCTAATGTGTAAAAATGCCCAAATATGTGTTTAAGGATTAAATTGAATGAATGAAAGATTAAATGAGTTAATTTTTAATACATATAGATCAAGAAAAGAGGAATCCGGAATGAGATCGGAGGAAAGGCAATATTATCGAGTAATTGACTCATTTCGACGTTTTCATAACTGAGGTAAGTTTGTATGTGGTAATTTCATTAATAATGAATGTTAAATGCTTTAGTATTGCATAAACTATGACTATGAGATTACAGATAACGTTTGAATTGTGAGTACGACTTTATGGATGTGTTCGATGATGAAATCAACAAGTGAAACATCCCGGTTAAACCTTAGGAATAATTTAAGATGCTAGTGACATGTCATTAGGTTACTGTGTTGGCTACGAGCCTTGATATCGGCACTTTAGGTGTAAGTGATACCTTGATTTGGATACGGGCCATGGTATAGGTATTTTGGAGAGGAGTTACCTTGATTTGGCTACGTGCCATGGTATAGGTACTCTGGGATAAGTTACCTTGATTTGGCTTCGGGCCATGGTATAGGTACTTATCAATTGAGATCCTTGAGTATTCGATTTCTATTCTGAATTGTTCAATGGGTAAAAGAATGATGTGATTGAGAAAGAGGTTAGTACGAGACAATACAGGTATGTACGGAACCTATTCGAGTATGAAATAGAGAAAGTTTGTTGAGTTTATATTTGGTCATGTTTTGAGACATAAAAAAGGTTTGTAGTAATGTGTTTATGATTTTGTTATATGTAATTGGTAAAATTACATTTATGTGATGTATTGAATTACTCACTTACGAGCTTACTAAGCTATGAAGCTTACTTTGTGTTAATTTCCTATGTTTTATAGAGAATCAAAGCTAGCTCAGATCCGGGAGTCGTTGGGAACATCATTGCACTATCAAATGTGTAATTGGTACTTTTGAGTTGTGTATATATGGTCTATGGCATGTATAGGCTAGTTGTGATACTTTGGTTTGAATATAGGCATAAGATTTGGCTCGTAAATGTATATGTTTTGTTTTGTATATATAGCCATGAGTGATGGCTTATTTTAGTCTGTGTTGGTATAAATGTGGTTATGGTTTCATATTTGCTCAAATGGTTATCTTTTTAGTTTGGTAATTGATTTACATGGTGTGATTGAAATTGATAATTTGAGAAGTTATGTGCTTGTAAATTGATGCTTAATGAGATAAGTGTTGAATAGGTAATTGACATTGATTTGGATTTTGAATTTGATTGAAATGGATATGGTATGATTTATAACACCCCAAACCCAGCCCATGCGTTATGACCGGATCTGACATGTCACATGATAAAAACATGTTAAATCCTTTTTATTCGAAATAAATTATGTATTATTACATTATAATGAAGAAAACAAGTTTGATTTGAAATATTTGATAAAATACTACTAACCTCGAAAGTTGATTGATAAATCAAAAATTTGAACTAATGATCTTATAAAACCAATAACTTTTGAAAATATTGTTGATAATTTGAGAGAAAATTTTCGAGTTAAAATATTTATATAAGTTTGTTATGAAATCCATTTGTTAGTCTATTTTAGAAAACCTTTATTTTAGTTTTAGAAAATTTCCCATTTAAAGCGATTTAAGCAAAATAATAAGTACGTCAAATATAAAGCAAAAGTAAAATATTCTAGAGGCCTTATTATAACATAAAAACCCAAAATAGTAAAGTAAACGGGAATAGAAATCTAAAGTTCAATAAAATCCATTTCTAAAGTATGGCCTCCACTGAGTCATCCATAGCCCAAGTCCACATTACTGAGCATTACCTAAAAGAATTAGGGAAAAGGAGTGAGTTTCAAGAACTCAGTGTATAATCCCCTTACCGTTATCCACTGGGTCTGAACCTGAAAAGCAACATCTTGGGCCTGAGCCCATATAGCTTAATCTTGGGCCGAAGCCTATTTACATAACAGTATATATATATGTGCAATGTATGCAACCCAACCCATCCATCCAATCTCTCCCCCGTACCAGCCAGTCTCTCCTGTGGGGATCAAGTCAAACCACCTCGCCAATCTCTCCAATTTGCAGTCATACTACCATTTATAATATTTATGGCTGAGCCACTAGAATCATATACGGTAATGTAATCGACATACAGCCTTAATCACGATGACACAAAGCCATATTTAAAATTGGCACATAGCCATTATCAGAATTTGTGGCTAGGCCACTAGAATAATATATACGGTAATATAATCAGCACACAGCCTTGGGTAAATACGTTTGGCACGAAGCCATAATCACGATGGCATAGAGCCATATTTAGGTTGGCACATAGGCATTATCAGAATTTGTGGCAATGCCACCAGGCTACACTTCTCTTCATTCAGATTCCCGCCCCATGCAACATGATAAAATGCATCATACATCACAATATACATATATAAAAACATAATATAATCATACATGTGTTACCAAACGATATCGAAGATACAACAGACAGTCAACCCAACAAGGGTATTTTGGTAATTCGGCCCTACGAGGGCATTCTATCAAATCGGCCCATAGGGGCATTTTCGTAATTCGATAATTTTACCCACTAAGGTTATTTTGGTAATTTCGCAACTCCGGACTTAACTACTAATTTAGGGCATAAAAATTGAAATTGTCCATCAGTGTCATATTGACTAAATTGACTATAACTCGTGTTAGGAAACTTGAAATTTAGATCCGTAAATTTTCCTTGAAACTAGACTCATATATCTTCTTACTAAAATTTTTCCAGAATTTTTTACTAAGCTATTTAGTATATTTTATTCATTAAAGTTTCCCCCATTTCAATGACCAACGGTTCTGACCTCTCTTACCCTAAATTTGAATATCTCATTGTACAGTTTTCATATGTTGCTCCCACTTGTTTCTATTGAAACTATACTCACTAAGGAATCTATACATATAAATTATAACTCATAATTCACTTTGTACAATTTTGAATGATTTTTCCAAGATAGAAAAAGGAACTACGAAGTCATTCAGAACCAGTCTTACTAAAATTAAAATATCACAGAATATAAAATTCTTCTTCCTTTTCTGTTTCTTTCTTATAAAAATAGACACAATAAGCTTTCATTATATATCTTATTCACTTTCTAATTCCCTTTCTCCGATTTTTCTACAAGGTTAGTGCAAAAACTCGTGAGGGTAGAAAAAACTCACTCGACCCTCACCTAAAGTAGTTGGCATACCAGATTCAATCGTCTAGCTTGCAATCACTGCTTAAGGAACATAGAAACATCATTAAAACTCATTTATGTACATTTAACCATTTTCTCAAACATTATCAACCCTATACAAAGCCCCTTTTTTTTTAGTCTTATTGTTCAACCGAAATCAACAAACTTACTCTTCAAGATTCCAACTACATAATTGAAATACTCACCGGAACCCAAAGTAATATTCTACTTTAGATCTGATCTTTAGTTCCAGCCTAAGGGCAATAAATCCTAGATGGCTTCCAAAGAAAGCATCAACAACATTTTCAAAGGAAAGAAGAGATAAAATGTCTCATTCTCTCCAACCTATTCAACTATTATTTATTTTCATATAGGACCCATGGTCACATAGAAACTTGACAAGTGTCACACCTTTTCAAAATATCTTCGTTTATGGTCTACAACTGTAAATGCAAATATAAATATGAATCTAGTATGGACAATACCTGGTAACCCTAACTAGAGGGGTCCTAATTACTATACTCACCATGCAACTAGCATTGTTACTCTAATAACATGGCGTACTATGCCTTTGACGAGCACTCCTTTCAAAATCATCTCTCCACCAGGCTGTTATCTCACTAAACAATAACAGGGTACTAGGACTTCGTCGGATGGGCTGTTACATACTTTTTACCACTTAACGCAGACTTCTCCTTAATATATGGTAGAAGATCAGGAAATCAAATTCTTACTTACTTACTTACTTACTCTTGTGGCGATTACTATACATCCACATGTATATGCCAAATAATCTTTTGGGCATATTACACTATGCTAGAAAGACTCTTTACTGCTATACGCCAAAACTTTAAACCTGCCAAAACTAGGGTGTTACATATATACTTAGTTAAGACAGACACCTTATTATGTACATCCGCACAGTACTAGATCTAAACCAATGAACTCTTTCACTACAGATCTAATTAGATCTCGCATAGACCTGATCACTGAACAACAAAACACACACCAACACACATATCATAATCGACCAAAATAGTTTATCTAGATCCACATGTGAAATTTGATGAAAATCAACTTACAGTATCTCCTGTTTACGGTCCTGTTATGATATCACTTCCAACAACTCAGATCTGGCCTAACACTTCAAAATCTGTGTTGGATCGTCGGTATGCCCTGTGGCACAGTGGAAAAATTATTTCGGTGATTATCAACCATAGATCCATGTATGAGGAATGAATTAGGTTGAAAATATACCTTCTTTAGCGAAAACGTTGAAAGGATGTTGCTGATTCGATGTCGATTCCAAGCCATAACGAAAATGTCTCGGCCTCAACATAGTCTAGCCCGTCAAAAATAACAAACCACTTTCTCTTGAACTTTTCAGAGAGAATTAAAACCAGTTGCTAGACCTTTAAAATTATTAAGTTGGTGCCGTTAACACACTAAGGGATTATCGTCCTTTCATTCTGTTTGATATCACAAATTAGAAAAGAAAACCAGGATTATTCCCTTATTAATTGAGAAGGAAAATGAAAATTTAGAAAAAAGAATTATATTATTCCAAAAGAATATAGGATTATTCCCTTATTAATAGACAATGTAAATGAATAGTTAAAAGAAGAATTATTTTCTTTTCAAAAGAATATTAATTTCCATATCTTTTATATTTTGTCAATTTATTAATATAATTATATTAATAAATTTGGCAAAATATATACATTTAATATTTTGTATGCATCAAATTCATAAATTAATTATATTCTTTCTAAAAGAATATTAATTTTCATGTCTTTTATATTTTGACCGATACCAATTAATATAATTGTTTATATTAATAAATTGGTAAAATATATACAATTAATATTTTGTATGAATCAAATTCATATATTAATTATATCTATGTCCTCTATTTGTGTACAACAAGTTTGTACATATAATGTGTTTAATGTTTAACTATCAAATTAAATTAATTCAACAATTAATTTAATTCATGTGACAACTAAATGCAATACCAAATGTATTTGGATTTTGTTCGTTTCAACTATAGGGTGTGATCCTGTAGGCTCTTGTAACGTTGGTATTAATACTAGAACGTTTCTAGCATTACAAACAATGAGTAGCATCGAGCAATGAATTACTGCCACCCAAGTTAGAAAAAGTCGTGATTTGACATAACATTTCTGTAATAGTCTTTTCATTTATTATATCCTTTTATCCTTAATATCTAGATTGGACACAAGCAATGGAATAGTCACACTTGTATAGTCTAATCTCATATTTCTTGATTTTTTTAGCAGACTACAATTGTAATACCTCAAACCCGGCCTAGACGTTATGATCAAATCTGGAGATGTCATTGTAAATCAATTGAAAACCCAGAATTTGCTACTTTTGTAAAGACACCATTGTTAGTTTTTATTATGTAAAAATCTGGTTGTTTGAAAGCATCTCTTTCTTATTTAATTTGTGAAACTATTTTTTGTTTACATTTTCCAAATCGTATAAGTCTGCAGTGGAAACATTTAGCCTGGCGAATTTTGGAAAACACTTTTTGTTGTTTAAAAATCCATTGTTTCACAGGAAAACAAGCGTCATCAATAAAAATGGTTAATCAATTTTGAGAGGAACAATGATATTGAAGTTCAAAACCAAAACAATCCTAAGTGTCCAAATAGTCCAAAATTTACAAAATACCTTAATTCTAAATTTAAATAAATTGAATGTACCAAAATATTATAACCGACCTCCCGTCGCACAAGTCCACCTAAGCCTAGAGGTTACCTGAAAGTGCCAAACAAACAGAGAGTGAGTTTTCTAAACTCAGTGTGTAACTTATTATATCAATATCATAGATTAAATTTCAGACATAACTCTTAACAGAGCAAATACATAACATATATCACATACAGAAACCGAATCAGATGCAAATTTACAGTCCTACCCTCATCCGCTACACACCGTCTTCGACCATCCCTACACACCATACAGGGTATTAAATACCTATTCAACCTTACACATTGCTTAGTGTCGATCAAACACGTTTCAGAATATTTGCAGCTTAGCTGCCAGATAATTAGGCAATTTATCGCCATTTACATATATATGTGTGGCTAAGCCATCAAATACGGCAGGTTATTATACTACCCACACTTCCTCCATATACACAAATCTCATCCCAAATACACATACAGAAATATCATATGCCAGATATGTATATATGATACATGTTCAATATCAAACTCTAGTCATGCTTATCGGATATCAGGTTATCCAAAACATTTTATCAATTCATAAATAGTATATTACAAATTTTACTTATCTTATATCATTTCAAAATTGCGTATTTTTATCTAAGTTTATGCTAACGAATGGTCAGAATTCATGTTTTATAGCTTATTTTATAACATACTGCCCCTACAGAAGGCCTACGATCGATCCAAACGATGTTTGGGACCTTAGGGAAAAATTTAAAATTTTGGGCCCAAACAACCTGACACATGGTCTCAAACACGACTGTGTGACCCACACGGCCCAATTGGCCCAGACCATGTGACTCACACGGCCTGTCACATGGCCGTGTGGCGTCGACGGTATTGATTTTTGACTTTCGTCGTTCGCTAATTTTTGGGTTTTTTGTTACACACCTAGTTCAATTTTGATGTAAATGCAAACACGAGACTCCTAGAACCTAAATATGATATTTAAAACAAACAATTCCAGTAATGAGACACGAAATTAATCAAGAATCGAACACAAAAAACTCAATCAACATTACCAAAAACGCATTCGTGCACTTACCGTTAAAGAAACAATAACTACACGAAACTTAGGTTGCTAATGGAACACCCAACTACTCTCGATCTTCCCCTAAAACACATCAGATTAATTAGCTAATGTATAAAACAGATTTAACAACACAACTTTGCAACTCTAAAACCCCCAACCCAAACAAACACCCTCAACAAGAAAATAAAAAAAATAAAAACAAAAAACCCTTACCTACCAAGATTGAAGCCAACCAAGTCGAAAGAAGAAATAAAATAGAATCAAATAAGCAACAATCTAAAACTGAATGATTAGAGGAAAAAGATTAACGAAAGGTAGCAAAAGGAAGGAATGGATTTTGAAATTCCTTTACTGGAAGAAACGTAAAACAATGAAAGGGGAAAAATAGGGAAAAATGGGAGACATGGGATTAGAGGAATTTGGAAAAAGAAAAATAAAGTAAAATAAAATAAAATTAATTTAAAATTAAAAATAACATAAATAATAATATATATTTTAAAAAAAACCAATTTCAAACCACAACCACTACATGGTCAACTCAACAAAAATAGCAAAAATATTATCAACCTGTTGACATAAGGATTTGAACACCAGACCCGAGGGTAAGCTATCACCTTACCATTGAACTAACAAGCTCATTTTGACATAGAATGACCGAAAATAAAATTTAAATCGAAAGACTAGAGTTAGGGATAGGGACAAAAATAGCGAAATTTTAAGGAATGACATTAAAACCCATGACCTCAAACACAGAATCAAAGCCCCTAACCACTGAAGCAGATACTTAATTATGATAAAATCTAGCAAATCAAATATTCAATTTTTTTGGCGTTACAACTCTCCCCCTTAAAAGAAATTTCGGCCTCGAAATTTACCTGGTTAAAAAAAATGCAGATACTGTTATCGAATCGAGTTTTCAGGTTCTCAAGTGGCTTCCTCAGTGCCATGATCCTGCCACAAAACCTTTACGAAAGGAATGATCTTCCTCTTCAAGACCTTAACATCTATATCCAGAACCTGAACTAGCTCCTCATCGAATGTCAAATCCGATCAAGTTCTATATCTAGAACCTAAATCGATTTCTCAGGTTCTCAAGTGGCTTCCACAGTACAATGATTCCGACACAAAACCTGTAACACCCCAAACTTGGCCCAACACCCCACGGCCGAATCCAGAATGTTACTGGAAAAGTGTTGAAAAGAATTCTATTCTGAAGGTGTAAATAAGTTTTAAGTTCTAAAACAAATATTCCGCTTTAAAATAGGGTTTGTCATTTAAAATAGTAATTTGTCGACGAATCAAATCTTTCGGGTTCTGTAAAGTTCAAATCGTTGTTTGTGCGAGAATTTCGAGAAAACAAATTGTTCACAAGTAACCAAATTTTGAAAACTTCAATTTTATCTCCAGGATGTAAATGGCTTAAAGTTGTTTTAATTGACAAATCCAGCTTAAATCCATAATATCCCAAAATAGTTAGAGTGGCCTTATTACAAAGTAAAAAAATAACCCAAATAATACCCAAACAGTTTAAAATATAAATAGAGTTTACGTAAACAACTACTGCATGGCCACCTCGATTCCGCTCTAGCCCGGTCCAACGAGTTACGAATTACCTGCATTGTTTTAAAAAGAAAACAGAGTGAGTCACCAGACTCAGTGTGCAATTAATTCACATAATTCCACAAATGGGCTAAGACCCAAATCCACATCAACCACATACCACGCATGATGATGCAAAGTGTTAACCCAACCCCAACCTAGTATCCAACCGCTACACACCACCCGTATATCCATCCACCACACACCTGGAGATTACTAAATCGACCCTCCATCCGCTACACACCTCTTTGGCAGTCTATGCCAATGGCACGCTACTCAAAGACCACTTAGTGGTCTAGCCACTGATCCACGTGATTAAAATCACAAGTATCCACGATGAGACCCAAGGTCGTCATCAATCCACGATGAGGCTCGAGGCCATCATCAATCCACGTATATTAATATATACACACTTCCCCTTTATTCAAAATATCCCGGAACCCCTTGCACATGCAGCATATTATGATAAAATGGCATTATAACATATGAACATATCAAATATGCACGTATGACATGCTTACACATATCCACCATCATTAACCACCACCTCAATATAGATAGTATACTAACCTGGTTACCGGGGTACTCAATATAGGTAATAACACCACCATAGCCACTATTTCGGCTACAACATAATACATATATTTTACCTAAAGCAGGTAAATAAATAGTGTGTTAATTACACACCTGATAACATGCAATACCATACCCTCTACGTCGACACTATCGCTAACCGACACTATCGCTATTTGCCTACGATCCTGCTCTGAAGCTAGCCCACACCCAGGTGGCCAATCCCGAACTGCTGAAACTGAGCGCTTCTTGAATTTAGGGGTAGGGACTACGTATCCAACCCCTTTCTCTCCTATGCTGATACTCGAATCCATCAAACAAAGTCTTTGGTCAGAAGACCCGGGTTAAAACGTTGAATAGGAAGGAATAACGAACCAAATAAATGCTAAGATCGAAAGAGCATCCTTACTAAAGTCGACCTAAATCCCGAAGGCTCTCCCTTGAACTTAAAAGTTGTCGAAACCCCTGCATAAGCCTTGTTAGATTTGGCTCTAACACCTATGGACAACAGAAGTGGCCTTCGGCCTAACGTTATAATCTCCTTACCTCGATTGATCGAATCCTGAAAGATCCTTACTACCCCAATATTAGCTTCTACAGAGAACCCAAAATCACTCCTTCATAGATTCGGCCACACAAGAAAAAAGGATTAGGCTTCTTGATTTCGGCAATCCAAAGAGAAATAGAGAAAGAAAAGTTTATAGAGAACCTTATCACCACTACAGAGAGGTTCAGCCCCACAAAATCAGCAAATAAGAGGGACTTAAGTGATGAATGGAATATAGGTTTGTCTAGAGTCGATTGAAAGATTCAGCTATGAGATGAGTTGCAACAAATGGATAGAAGAAGAAATGGGACAATTAGAAGGTGCGACTATGGTTCCCAAATGGAAGGTTCATTCAGCCACCAAGAGAAAAAGATGAAGAGCTACTTGGCTTTTGCAAAAAGAAGTGAAGGTTCAAAGCTGTCGAAGTGAGAAAGAAAAGAGGAGAAAGGAGAGTTATGATTCGGCTAGAGTGACTTCAAGAATGATAATGAAACTCAAGATGAAAAAGAGAGAAAATGTGGCACTTTCGACTTTTAAAGATGAGAAGAAAAAGTTGCATAAAAATGACATTGATGGCCTACTAAGTTTCGGCTATGAGTCAAAAAGAGAAGAAAAGAAACAAATGTTCAGGAGGCTATTCGATTTTTGGTAAATAAAAATGAAAAGAAAAAAAGTAACAACTACATTCCCTAAAGCACATTCGGCCACCCCCCTAAAGCACCCAAAACTGAATCCACCCCCCACAATTTCGGCTACACCTCCCCATTCCCCTAATCCACTATGCCGTCCCACCCTTTACTCCTTGCTTCCCTCTCATCCAATCATTCAAACAAATTGAATGATTCAAATTCCTTAATTTTATCCCTTCCACACATTTAAACTCCGTTGACTCCTTCAACCCTCATCCCACAGTGTCCATCATAAACACAACTCTCCCCTGTCCTGGCATCAAAAAGAACAACAGAAAAGGGATCTTCGCAGCTCGAACCAAGTCCCTTT
This sequence comes from Gossypium rotundifolium, assembly GCA_025506655.1. NCBI lineage: Eukaryota > Viridiplantae > Streptophyta > Magnoliopsida > Malvales > Malvaceae > Gossypium > Gossypium rotundifolium. The sequence goes on along the minus strand of CP106732.1, from coordinate 116,497,592 downwards.
TAGCTCTCTGAGGTGTCACTCCCTTGTGCTCTAAGTGGCGCCTCCCTTGCCACTTTACCACTTGATTTCTTGTGTCAAAGAACACCACATTAAATCCTTTAAGGCCTGACACCCCCAGCTCTCCCCTTATCAGCTTCAAACCAAAATTTCACTAAGACTCCTACCTAACCCTAAGGTTTTCCGAAGCCCCCAAACACACTCAAACAAGCATACAGAGCATACTAACACACACATATGAATTAAAATGCGAGACCCTTAAATCCCGGATGTTACAGTTCTACCCTCTTAAAGAAATTTCGGCCCCAAAATTACCTGGTCAAAACAAGTGAGGGTATTACTGTTGCATCGACTCTTCTGGCTCCCACGATGTTTCTCCTAAACCATGGTTCTGCCACAACACCTTGACTAGAGGAACTGATTTCTTCCGCAGCACCTTCACATCTCGCTCTAAAATCTGGATTGGCTCCTCCTCATAGGACAAGTCTGGCCTCAACTCAACTTCCTCGACTGGCACCACGTGAGATGGATCTGGTTGGTAACGTCTTAGCATCGAGACGTGAAACACATCATGCATCTGTTTCAACTCTGAAGGCATCTCCAACTGGTACGCTACTGGCCCCACTCGCTTCAAAATAAGGTCCTATAAACCTGGGACTCAGCTTACCTTTACTTCCAAATCTTATTACCTTCTTCCACGGTGAAACTTTCAGGAACACCCGATCACCCACTGCAAACTCTAGCTCTTTCCGCTTAAGATCTCATCACGACTTACATGCATCGGATGCCTCCTTCATAGAGCTCAGATTACCTTAACCTTCTCCTCTGATTCTGCCACCATCTCTGTACCTAAAACATAACATTCACCCAGTTCTGTCCAACAAGTAGGAGTCTGACACTTCCGCCCATACAACACTTCATACGGTGCCATTTGAATACTAGCTTGATAACTGTTGTTGTATGCGAACTCTGCTAAGGGCAAGAATTCTTCCCAACTACCTCTGAAATCGATAACACACCCCCTCAACATATCTTCTACCACCTAAATTACCCTCTCAGACTAACCATCCGTCTACGGATGAAATGCCATGCTAAAGTCCAACCTGGTGCCCAAAGCCTGATGCAACGCTGTCCAAAACCACGACGTAAACCTAAGGTCCCTATCTGAGATGATTGACACTGGCACCCCATACAGCTTCATAATTTTGGCTACATACAACTTCGCCAACCTCTGCAGAGAGTAGTCGACACGAACGGGTATGAAATGAATGAATTTTATCAACCGATCCACTATCACCCATACCGAGTCTTTCTTAGTAGGCATAAGAGGAAGCCCACTAACGAAATCTATCGTGATTCTCTCCCACACTGAGCACACTGACGGAACTGACTTCCAGTAGCTGGCGTAAAAAATCGAGCAAGTCCCTCAACCATAGACTTCTTCTGCAAACCCCCAGATGATGCTGACGATCTAAAACCCCTCTTATTCCTGCCTCTGTCCTTATCTCGATTCTGCCTCTCAGTTCGCTTAACCTCCTCAGCTATCCTTGCTTTTTCCACTAAAGTAGCAAAGCCCCTCTCCAATTGAGGAGCTATCAACACTCGTAGCTCATCCCGCTGCCCATCCTCGAATCTCACACAGCGCTCGTAGTCAGTTGCAACCATCCCTCTAGCGTACCGGCTTAACCGCAAAAATTCTACTTCATACTCAGCTACTAACTTGCCTTTCTGCACTAAGTTCAAGAATGCCTTCCTCTATGCATCCACATAACTAGCCCCGACGTATTTCCCCTCAAACTTAATCTTAATAAAACTCCAATCCACTCGGTCTGCAAGAGTACCCTCTCTGACAGTGAGCCACCACTGGTAGGCCTCATCCCGCACTAAGGAAATAGCGCCCTTCAATTCTCTTCAGCTGTGCAATCCAAATCATCCATGATCCTCTCGACTGCCTCTAACCAATATTCCGCCACATTCAGGGCTCCTTCGAAAATACCTCGAAACACTTCAGCTCTATGAGCTCGGAGTCGCTTAGGAATAGACTTCTGAGTTGCTATCCCTGCACTCGCCCCAGCCACTCGCTCTAACATATGCAACATCGCCTGAGACACTGCATCATCTCCCCCTGTCTGGCCTTGAAACTCCGTCCCTGCAGCTGGCGGTAGTGGTGCCTCATTCCCGAACCCATGACCAGACCCTGCTGGTTCTGATATCGTCATCCTACCTCTACCACGCCCACGTGCATTACGACCACGTCCCTTAGAATTTATGTCTATCATCGCGTTTTAATCTGTTTTAAAGAGATATTATGCATTAGCTTTCTTTCCACTTGTTGATTAAAGGGGTAGTTTTATGACATAGAATTTCAAGTTGTTCTCTCGTAAAGCGCACACATCCTTAAAGGTTTCAGTCTCTAAAGAGAATATCCTAAATTCTAGTGTCCATATCCACAACAATGCACCTCATACCACTTTCATCCAATTCATTTAATCAAGTCAGAAGACTTACTAGGTAGACCTGGGCCGGAAGATTCGAGTGCCATGCCCCCACAATTCCATTTCATGAAAATTTTCCTTTAACTACTTTTGAATATCAATTTAAAAAAAATATTTGTGGGCCTCAAAACCCAAAGGCTGAGTTTTAAAACCTGGGCTCTGATACCAAATTGTAACACCCTAAACCCAGCCCAACACCCCACGGTCGAATCCAGAATGTTACTGGAAAAGTGTTGAAAAGAATTCTGTTTTGAAGGTGTAAATAAGTTTTAAGTTCTAAAACAAATATTCCGCTTTAAAATAGGGTTTGTCGTTTAAAATAGTAATTTGCCGACGAATCAAATATTTCAGGTTCTGTAAAGTTCAAATCGTTGTTTGTGTGAGAATTTCGAGAAAATAAATTGTTCACAAGTAACCCAAATTTTGAAAACTTCAATTTTATCTCCAGGTTGTAAATGGCTTAAAGTTGTTTTAATTGACAAATCCAGCTTAAATCCATAATATCCCAAAATAGTTAGAGTGCCCTTATTACAAAATAAAAAAATAACCCAAATAATACCCAAACAGTTTAAAATATAAATAGAGTTTACGTAAACAACTACTTCATGGCCACCTCGATTTCGCTCTAGCCCGATCCAACGAGTTACGAATTACCTGCATTGTTTTAAAAAGAAAACAGAGTGAGGTATCAGACTCAGTGTACAATTAATTCACATGATTCCACAAATAGGCTAAGACCCAAATCCATATCAACCACATACCATGCATGATGATGCAAAGTGTTAACTCAACCTAAATCTAGTATCCAACCGCTACATACCACCCGTATATCCATCCACCACACACCTGGGGATTACTAAATCGACCCTCCATCCGCTACACACCTCTTTGGCAGTCTATGCCAACGACACATTGCTCAAAGACCACTTAGTGGTCTAGCCACTGATCCACGTAATTAAAATCACAAGTATCCACGATGAGACCCAAGGTCGTCATCAATCCAAGATGAGGCTCGAGGCCATCATCAATCCACGTATATTAATATATACACACTTCCCTTTTATTCAAAATATCCTGGAACCCCATGCACATCCAGCATATTATGATAAAATGGCATTATAACATATGAACATATCAAATATGCATGTATGACATGCTTACACATATCCACCATCATTAACCACCACCTCAATATAGATAGTATACTAACCTGGTTACCAGGGTACTTAATATGGGTAATAACACCACCATAGCCACTATTTCGGCTACAACATAATATATATATTTTAATTAAAGCAGGTAAATAAACAGTGTGTTAATTACACACCTGATAACACGCAATACCACGCCCTCTACGTCGACACATCACTAACCGACACTACCGCTATTTGCCTATGATCCTGCTCTGAAGCTGGTCCACACCCCGGTGGCCAATCCCGAACCACTGAAACTAACCGCTTCTTGAATTTGGGGGTAGGGACTACGTGTCCAACCCCTTTCTCTCTTATGCTGATACTCAAATCCATCAACCAAAGTCTTTGGTCAAAAGACCCTGGTTAAAACATTGAATTGGAAGGAATAACGAACCAAATAAATGCTAAGATCGAAAGAGCATCCTTACCAAAGTCGACCTAAATCCCAAAGGCTCTCCCTTGAACCTAAAAGTTGTCGAAACCCCTGCATAAGCCTTGTTAGATTCGGCTCTAACACCTATGGACAACAGAAGTGGCCTTTGGCCTAATGTTACAATCTTCTTACCTCGATTGATCGAATTCCGAAAGATCCTTACTCCCTTAACGTTGGCTTTTACAGAGAACCCGAAATCACTCCTTCATAGATTCGGCCACACAAGAAAACAGGATTAGGCTTCTTGATTTCAGCAATCCAAAGAGAATTAGAGAAATAAAATTTTATGGAGAACCTTACCACCACTACAGAGAGGTTCAACCCCACAAAATCGGCAAATAAGAGGGACTTAAGAGATGAATGGAATATAGGTTTGTCTAGAGTCGATTGAAAGATTCGGCTAAGAGATGAGTTGCAACAAACGGATAGAAGAAGAAATGGGACAATTAGAAGGTTCGACTATGGTTCCCAAATGGAAGGTTCATTCGGCCACCAAGAGAAAAAGATGAAGAGCTATTCGGCTTTTGCAAAAAGTAGTGAAGATTCAAAGCTGTCGAAGTGAAAAAGAAAAGAGGAGAAAAGAGAGTTATGATTCAGCTAGAGTGACTTCAAGAATGATAATGAAACTCAAGATGAAAAAGAGAGAAAATGTGGCACTTTCAGCTTTTGAAGATGAGAAGAAAAAGTTGCATAAAAATGACATTGATGGCCTACTAAGTTTCAGCTATGAGTCAAAAAGAGAAGAAAAGAAACAAATGTTCAGGAGGCTATTCGATTTTTGGTAAATAAAAATGAAAAGAAAAAAAAACAATAACTACATTCCCTAAAGCACATTCGGCCACCCCCTAAAGCACCCAAAACCGAATCCACCCCCCACAATTTCGGCTACACCTCCCCACTCCCCTAATCCACTATGCCGTCCTACCCTTTACTCCTTGCTTCCCTCTCATCCAATCATTCAAACAAATTGAATGATTCAAATTCCTTAATTTTCTCCCTTCCACACATTTAAACTTCGTTGACTCCTTCAACCCTCATCCCACAGTGTCCATCCTAAAAACAACTCTCCCCCTTACGGCGTCAAAAGAACAATGAAAGGGATCTTCGCAGCTCGAACCAAGTCCCTTTTAGCTCCCTGAGGCGTCACTCCCTTGTGCTCTAAGTGGCGCCTCCCTTGCCACTTTACCACTTGATTTCTCGTGTCAAAGAACACCACATTAAATCCTTTAATGCCTGACGCCTGACTCTCCCTTATCGACTTCAAACCAAAATTTCACTAAGACTCCTACCTAACCCCAAGGTTTCCCGAAGCCCCCAAACACACTCAAACAAGCATACAGAGCATACTAACACACACATATAATTAAAATGTGAGACCCCTAAATCCCGGATGTTATAAAACCTTTACCAAAGGAATGATTTTCCTCCTCAAGACCTTAACGTCTATATCCAGAACCTAAATCGGCTCCTCATCGAATGTCAAATCTGATCTTACCCCAATCTTCTTAAGAGGTACAATGTGAAATGGGTCATACTGATATGGCCTCAACATGGACACGTGGAACACATCAGGGATACGGTCCAACTCTGGAGGTAGCTATAACTAATAGGTGACTGGTCCCACACGTTTCAAAGTTCGATATGGCCCAATGAACCTAAGGCTCAACTTGCCTTTACATACCAACCGTAAAACTTTCTTCCACAGAGATACCTTCAAAAAGGCATGATCACTGAAAGAATACTCGATATCTCTCCTCTTTAGATCCAATTATGACTTATGTCTATTAGAAACTGACTTAAGACAATCCTAAACTAGTTTAACTTTATCCCCAGTCTTATAAACCAATTCAGGACCCAAAACCCGACGCTCACCCAACTTAGTCCAACACAACGGGGTACGACACTTACGACCATACAAAGCTGTTATTATAAGCAAACTCAGCCAATGGTAGAAACTCTTCCCAAATACCTTGGAAGTCGATCACACAACTTCGTAACATATATTTCAGTATCTAAATCACCCTTTCAAATTGTCTATCTATCTGAGGATGGAACGTAATATTGAAGTCTAATCAAGTACCCAGAGCCTCATGAAGTTTCTTCTATGACCTAAAAATGAAACAAGGATCTCTATCATAAATAATCAAGATCGAAACCCCATGAAGTCTAACGATCTCAAAAACATACAACTTAGCCAGTTTCTAAAGGGAATAGTTTGTCCTGACATGAATAAAATGAGAAGGCTTGGTCAAACGATCCAAGATGACCCAAACAAAATCCTTTTTAGTGGGTGTCAAGGGCAACCCACTAACGAAGTCCATAGTCACATATTCCCATTTCCAAAGGGGAATCTTAACGAGTTGAAGCAAACCCGAAGGCAGTTAATGTTCAGCCTTAACTTGCTGGCATGTCAAATAATGAGAAATGAAATATGTTACCTCTTATTTCAAACCAGGCTACTAGTATAACTCTCAGAGATCTCGATACATCTTATTCCTTTCGGGATGCATAGCATTAGGGCTATTATATGCTTCGCAAAACAGATTGTCTCAAATCAGAATCATTAGCCACACAAGGCCAACCTTGGAAACATGAAACCCTATCACTTTTTAGCCTAAAATCAAAACTACTACCTTCCTCAACCTGGCGAAACTGCATAACCAAAGAGTCATCCCCTAATTGCTCAACTTGAATCTGATCAATCCAAGTCGGCTTAAGTTGCAACTCAGCTAACAGACTCCCATAATCAAACAGAGTTAGGTGAGTAAACATTGTCCCAAATTAGATATTTCTCTACGACTATAAGCATCAACCAAATTGGCCTTACCATTATAATACTCAATAGTGTTTAAGTAACTCAATCCATCTATGTTGCCTAAGGTTTAATTTCTTCTCGGTAAGGAGATACTTAAGGCTTTTGTGATTAGTTAAATGATACACATCTCACCATACAGATAATGCCTCTAGATTTTTAATGCGAAGACAATTGCAACTAACTCAAGATCGTGTGTGGGATAGTTAATTTTGTGTGACTTAAGCTATTGGGATACGTAAGCCACTACCTTACCATCTTGCATCAAAACACAACCCAATCCAACATGAGACGTATCACTGTAAACCATGAGTTCTTTTCCAAATTTAGGTTGTATCAGAACGAAAGCTTGAGTCAAAATAGATTCGAGCTTCTCCAAGCTCGATTGCTACTCATCAGTCCAGATAAATGGTGCATTCTTTCACAACTTAGTTAGAAGAGTTGCGATAAGCAAGAACCCCTCAATAAATTTTTGGTAATAACCCACTAACCCAAGGAAGTTTTGTATTTCAAACACATTTCTCGGTTGTTTCCATTGAAGCACAGCTTCAATTTTTTTAGGATCGACTCAGATCCCCTTAATAGACACCACGTGCCCTATAAAAGTAACCTCCTTTAACTAGAACTCACATTTGCTCAACTTAGTGTAGAGCTTTTTCTCATGGAGTATCTGAAGAACTACTTTAAGATACTCATCATGACCATCCCCAGTCTTAGAGTATAGCAGAATGTCATCGACAAATACCATGATGAACTAATCTAACTACGGCTGGAAAAACCAGTTCATAAAGTCTATGAATGCAGCCGGAGTATTTGTCATATAGAAAGGCATGACTAGGAACTCATAGTTCCCATAATGAGTCCTCAAAATAGTTTTCTGAACATCAGTCTCCTTAACTTTAAGTTGATGGTACCCAAAATGGAGATCGATCTTAGAAAACATAGAGGCCCCATGAAAGTGATCAAACAAGTCGTCGATCCTCGAAAGTGAGTACTTATTCTTTGCCGTCAATTTATTCAACTGATGGTAATCCACACATATCCTCATTGTACCATCCTTTTTCTTTACAAACAAAACAGTTGCTCGCCACGGAAACACACTAGGTCAAATGAACCCTCGATCGAGAAGTTTCTAAAGTTCAACTTTCAGTTCCATAAGCTCCTTCAGTGCCATGCAATAGGGAACGATAGACACCGGAGCTGTACCCAGTAGAATCTCGATACCTAACTTGAGCTCTCTATCCGAAGAGAACCCCGACAATTACTCAGGTAAAATATCCAAAAATTCTCTAACAGTCCAAATATCCCCAATAGATGAACCTACAGAAGCTGAATTGTAACACCCCTAACCCGTATCCGTCGTCAGAATAGGGTTACGAGGCATTACCGGACAAACACAGTTTCACATAGTCATTTATCATTTTTCATACACAAGGTTATATCAATTTCTTTACGATATAACTTCTAAATCCAATAGCAATCATCCACTAAATCATATTAGTTAAATTTTCACATATGAAACACACAACTAGATAAAATTAATCATGCTTAGTTACTTATAATACATATACAAACTATGCTTTAAAATTTCAACCATATTAATATCATCTATATATCCACATACTCGAATTAACTAATATGCCACAAAACCATGTTACATGTACTTAATACATATGACTCTAATATTAATGGCGTTTGTATACTTAAAACATATTAAAACATATATATCATTTCATTTCATACATCACATATATGTCAATATATCTATTTCATTAATTGAATATCGAACATATCAATTCATTGCTACTACACAAACACAAAATAAAACCATTCAAACCATATTACATTAATTCTTATGCAATCACATATGCGATTTTAGTAACCTTACAATATGGTAGAACATACTATTGATGCATATATATATATAGTGCACATTTTACCTTAAAATAAAAGCCACATCTATCATTTGAACACAAATAACATTTCAATGTACTCTAATTAGCATGTATATTAGTATACCTAAACTTCATTTTTCATTTTATTAACTAATCATTGATTCACCACACCATAATCAAGATCATATGCTTATCAAAATGAACCAAATATTACAACCGAATTTACAACCACACATGTGCGCATAACCATATTAATATTAACATCAACTTGGCACTTTTAACTATCCAATAAAACTAACCAAAACATACTTAAATCATAACCATCCTTTACCATTTGGATCTGTACCAACAATCAACAAAAATAGTCATGAAACATATTCTTTACTTATCATTTAGCAACCAAGCGTATATAGCCAATACTCAATCAAATACATATCCATCATTTACCATTTCTCATTCTTCGAATCATAATCCAAACATTATCAATGTATATACCATATATTAAGCTCATTAACATGAACCAATTAATTAGTCTTTCTTATCATAATCTAACATGCATAAATAATAATACCACTCTCACACATGATTAAACCATAATCAAGCATAAATAATAGTTCATGGCATGAGCAAACAATATCATCAAAACACGAAACAAGTTATTCAAAATAGATAGCCATTTTCGCATGGCTAGCATATTTACACTATTACAAAACATTAGTTATACGGTTTAATCTAGCCTATACATGCCCTTTTTAAATAACAAACTAAGTTTTCAATATCAAAAGGAAGTCGATAGTGTGGTTGACTTCACGGATGATCCTTCGAGCCCGTAGTTCGAATCAAAATCTATAAAACAAAGATAAACAGAGACACACACACAGTAAGCTTACGAGCTTTCTAAGTCCCAAGCATACATAAATATAATGAGCATATAGTATAAAACATAATTATTTCATTATGTAAAATATAGATCGTTGAATAATAGTAATACTCTTTACTTAAATATCATTGCTATAACATCGAAAACCAATCTAGGCATCGATCTTCTATTTCTACTTATACACAAGAACAAGCGCTTTTGTCACACTCATCACTGATCTTTAACTATACATTAAGATTTTTTTTTTTTTTTTGTTCACTTCATTCCTTACTAAAATGGTAGGTTAGTTCTTACGAACTTTTACCACATAACACTATATAAACATCTCACCTTGTTTGATGTTCGAACCTCCACTTATAGAATATCACCAAGCATAAAGCACGCTAGGCATTTAAAGCCGAAATAAATCAAAGACGAAGCACGCAAGGCACTAAGCCCGAATATATCAAACACGAAGCACCGCTAGGCGAAGCTCGAATATATCACCCAAGACGAGGCCTCGCTGAGCACTAAGCTTCGAATATATCACCAAGACGAGGCACGCTAGGCACTAAGCCCGAATATATCAATGTGATCAATCATTCCACACACATTTCATATCTATATTACATATCCAATTCAACTAAACTTATTCACCTTAAACAAATAAATCATTACTTCATCGTACAATCCCACAATTCGCATTGATACACTTATTCATATCACATTATCAATTTATGAAATCAATCGAATACACATATATACATTCGGCTATAACATGATTATATACTAAAATTTATCAAACATTATCATTTAATAAGTTCATGAATAATTCTTTAACAAATTTCGACAGGACTTACCTCGGTTGTCGATAGGTAGTGCGAATCATTATTCGAGAACCTTCGTCTTTCCCGATCTAACTCATTTTTTTCTTTGCTCTTGATCTAAAACACATTAAATTTAGCTTATTCAAGCACAATTCATCTCAATTTAGTCCCTAAGCACATAAATGGGCAAATTACTATTTTACCCCTAGTATTTCACAACTTTGTAATTTAGTCCTATTTGCATAAAACTCAAAATACATCAAATTTCCCCATACTTCTTAAGGGCGAATATATATGAGGACTATACAAGTCCATATCTTTCATTTATTTTTCAATTAAGCCCTCTAAATTTTATTTTTATAATTTGGCCCTAAAACACAAATTCACCAAAACTTCCAACACATAATATACTAATTTTAACCTATCTATCATCTAACATCATCAAGCATCATAAACCTCAAGAATTCATCAATGGCGATTCATACATACACAATAATCTTAGAAATTCTAGTATGGGTGATGCGTTCAAGCAACGTTCTCAAAAGCGTAAAAATAATCAAAACCGAACTCAATTACATACCTAATCAAGCTTGCAAAGACCGAATGTTTGAGAGCTTTGGTTTCTCTCTTCTTTTCTTTTGTTTGGCAATAACAATGAAAATAAAGATGAACACTCCACTTTCTTTTCTTTTATGTTTTCTTTATAATATGTTTATAATATAATAATATATTATAATATAACATATAATATAAACATATATTTACTTTATAAAATTTGCATGTTGCCGTCCACTATCTCTAAAAAAAATGGGTTATTTACCCTTTTAATGCTTCATATTAAGAAGCCATGCCCAAATAGGCACTTTACACTCTAGTATGCCACTTTTACCTTTTACGCGATTAAGTCCTTTTTGTCAAATTCGATGCTCAAACGATAAAATTTTTCTACGAAACTTCCACACACATAATTTCACATATAATAAACTCAAAATATAAATATTAAATATTTATCGGACTCGGATTCGTGGTCCCGAAACCACCTTTCCGATTAGGGTCAGATTCGGTCTGTTACATGAATCATGCACAAAAGCCAGAAAAGCCTCACACCCTTTTTGAATTAGCTTCTCAGCCATAAGAGCAGAGATCACATTAGATAAGTAATCTTCGATGCTCACCAATTATAATAACCTCCAAACCATCTTCAGATCTTATAATCACCCTTTTAGTAGCACAGTCCACGCTGACTCAATGTTCCACAAGCCAGTCCATTCCCAGAATTAGATCAAATTCTCCGAATGGAAATTCTATCAGATTAGCCGAAAACACAACCCCTTGTATCTCCAACAGAACTCTCTTATAAACCCTATCAACTCGAAGTGGCTGACCTAATGGACTAATCACAGAAACCTCACCAGAAGTGCTCTCAACAGAAATACCCAAGTTCATATAAATAAAGCTAGCTATATAGAAGTGTGTTGAACCTATATATCTTAATAAAAAATATGGTACAGAACCAATGAAAAATGTACACATGATAACATCTGTGGTGTCTGTATCATATCGGCGCCTAGCCACATAAACCAATGTAGGCTGCCTTGCTATAACAGCCCATTTTCAGTAAAATCAAAATAGTGGTTTTGAGACCATAAATTTGAAGTCAAATAATTTATTTTATTATTATTTTATTTCCTACAGCATGATAGTAATACCATATAAAAATTTCGTTAAGAAATTTTACCATTTACATGCTCAATTTGACGAAAAAGACTAAATCGCATAAAGTGCAAAAGTTGAGTTCTAGTAGCTAAAGGTATTAAATAGCTATATAACTTTAAATTTTGAGTCCTTATATGGTAAATAGAACATAAATGGTGTTAGGGGATGAACATGGTTTGGCATTATGGAAATTTTGATTAATTATTAAGGTTATTTTAGTAATTAGCAAATAAAGTTATAATTAAATAAAACAAAGGACAAAGCTATCATCTTTCATTCTTCAACTTCAACCGAATGTTAAGGTTTGGGAAGCCATTGTTGAGCTTTAATTTTGGAAACTTCTTCTTGCTTGATTGTAAGTGATTTTTGTTCCGTTTTTAATAATTTATATGTTTTCGGGATCGTTGTAGCTTAATCTAGCTAGCCCGGGGACTAATTTGTGAGACTGTTAAACTATTAGGGTTTTTCCATTAATGAATTTGCATGAGTTTTGATGAGTTAGGGAAGAAAATGGATAGTTGTTGTTAGATAAACAACTTTTGTTAAGTGATTTTTCATGAAAATGTCAAATAAGGATTAAATTGAAAAATAGAAAATTTTTTATAGTGAAATAAATGAAATATAGGGCTTGCTAGGGACCTAATTGACATTCGGCTATGATGGATTGTGGTGGAATTGCATGATTTTCCATTTTTATGAGCTAGAGACTAAATTGCAAAGAAATTAAAAGTATAGGGATAAAATGGTAATTTTTCCAAAAATATGATTTTGGATTAAATTGAATAAATTACATATTGAGTTGAGTTAAATTTATCCGTTTAGATCAAGACAGATTCATATGTATAGACGATTGCATATCCAACGACGTAAACAATTACCTAGCGCCGTTTGAACCTTAGAAATTCGTAAGATACATATGACATGTCATTAGGGTTTACATGATTTGAGTGTTGGTCCTGAACGTCCTACTGATAATTGAGGTTCGGTATGTATTGTGGATACTTCACAGCTCGTGTAAGCAGCATCGTGTAGCTACGTTTCTACCTACAACTCGTGTGAGTAGGCCCATTTTTATATCTCGTGTGAGCATACATGTACAAGATTTAACGGATTACAGTTATATGAGTTAGCACATTATATGTGAGCTATCCCGAGTCTCCCATGGTATTCTAAACGATTTCAACAGGTACTACTCTGATACAGAATTGTGAGAGTTCGATACGAAATAATACAGGGACATATGTGAATCACATTGAATTAGTGCTATATGGCATATTGAGAATTGAAATGGATGATACAAGTATATGAGATATAATTATATGCTGTGTTCATTCTTGATTACATAGCCTATGTTATATGATCAAATGGCTAACATGTTTGGTGTACATGTTTTTGCTTTGGCCAAATGTAGTTGGATTATTCCATGTTATCTTACCTATTATATATTGAAATGGTTACGAACTTACTAAGCTTATATGTTTACTCTGTGTCATTTTCCATGTCTTATAGTGTATCAGAAGCTCGTTTGGGTTGGAAGCTTATCGGAGCTATATCACACTATCCGTCGGCTCTTTCGGTACTTTTGGATGCTTGATTTTGGTTATAATGACATGTGTATGTATTTTGGCTAATGTTGGCCTATATGTTTGATTTTTGAAATGACCATTTGGTTTGGCTTAAGTTATGGTATTTTGGTGTTCAAATGAATTTAGTCTTGGCATGTAAATACGGATATTAATATGGTTGATGTTTGGCTTGTTTTGTTTGAATGTTGGAAGACGGAATGAAAGCCTAAATATGCATATTGTATATGTGTCTTGTGATATGTTGAATGTGTGGTGAATTAGTACCTTATTGTGTATAAATTATATAGTTATTTGATACTAGTTATAGAATGGCATTTCGGTACCAAATGGTTTGTATTTTTGGTAAGTGAATTTTATGGTATGTATTTGTAACACCCCAAACCCGGTCAATACGCCATGACCGAATCTGGCATGCCACAGAGAGACCAGCATGCCCATTCTGTTAATTACTTGCAAGCTTTCATCTAAAAGCCTACTGACCAGAGATAGGGCTTAATCATCCAAAAATACCAAAATTTGCCCAAGTCAGGCTTGAACTTGGGACCTCTCACACACACCTAGAACACATAACCACAGAAGCAAATAGACATTGTGTGTTATAAAATACACAGAAACAATTATACAAATTTTGGGGTGTTACAACTCTACCCCCTAAAAAAAATTTCGGCCTCAAAATTTTACCTGATCAAAAAAGATGAGGATACTACTGACACATCGAGTCTTCCCGCTCTCAAGTGGCCTCCTTAGTGCCATGATTCCGCCACAGCATTTTCACTAAAGGGATAGACTTCTTTCACAGAATTTTAAAATCGCGATCCAGAATCTGGACCGGCTCCTCCTCAAACCTCAGACCAGGTCTAACCTCAATGTCCTCCACCAAAACAATATGCGTGGGATCAGAGCGGTACCGTCTCAATATCAAAATGTGAAAAACATCATCAATGCGATCCAACTCTAGAGGTAGTTCCAGCTGATATGCGACTGGCCCCACTCGCTTCAAAATACGATACAGCCCATTAAACCGAGGGCTCAGCTTACCTTTGCGGCCAAACCTCAGTACCTTCTTTCATGGCGAGACCTTGAGAAAACTAAGTCCCTCACAAAATACTCGATAACCTTTCTCCTCAGATCAGCATAGGACTTCTACCTATTGCTTTCAGTCGATCCCGAATCACTCGAACATTATCTTCAATTTTTGAAACCAGTTTAGGACCCAATACACGTCGTTCACCCAACTCAGTCCAGCACAAGGGAGTGCGACACTTACTACCGTAGAAGGCCTTGTAAGGTGCCATCTGGATGCTAGACTGATAGTTGTTATTGTAGGCAAACTCTGCCAACGGCAAATACTCCTCCCAACTGCCTCAGAAATCTATAACACAGCTCATCAACATATCCTCCAATACTTGAATCACCCTCTCCGACTGACCATCTATCTAAGGATGAAAAGCAGTACTGAAGTCCAACCTTGAACCCAGAGCCTCATGTAATTTCTTCTAGAAATGAGACGTGAAGCGAGGATCCCTATCAGAGATGATCGAGACAGGAACCCCATACAGTCTCACTATTTCAGATATATATAGTTTAGCTAACTTCTGAAGAGAAAATTTCGTCCTAACCGGAATGAAATGAGCGGACTTAGTCAATCGATCCACGATGACCCAGACAAAATTTTTCTTAGTGGGTGTTAAAGGCAACCCACTAACGAAGTCCATCGTTACTCGTTCCCATTTTTGCATCAAGTATCTTTCTGCATCGCAAAGAACTCAAGGTAATCAAGCTCACCTTAACACGTTAACAAGTCAAACAGCAAGCAATGAAGTCAGTAACCTTATGCTTTAACCACCCGTATAGCTCTCGCAGATCTCGAAACATTTTATTCCCACCGGGATGCATAGCGTAAGGGCTATTATGCGCTTCCTTCAGAATTGACTGTCTTAAATCCTCATCACTCAGTATACAAATCTGACCCCGAAAACAAAGTACCCCATCACTATTAATCCCAAAATCAGTACCTTTACCAGCCTTAACCTGACAAAAATGTAACTCAAGAGACTTATCCCCCATCTGTTTACCTCTAACCTGATTAATCCATGTAGGCTTAACCTGAAGTTCTGCTAACAAACTCCCATCATCGAATAAACTAAGTCGAGCAAACATCGCTCTCAGATTGGTCATAGCCCTACGGCTCAAAGCATCCACCACCACATTGGCTTTACCAGGATGGTACTCGATGGTGCAGTCATAATCCTTCAATAGTTCAACCCATCTACGCTGCCTAAGGTTTAACTCCTTCTGAGTGAGGAGATATTTGAGGCTTTTATGATCGGTGTAGATAGTACACTTCTCACCATACAGGTAATGCCTCTAAATCTTTAAAGTGAAGACTACAACAGCCAGTTCCAAATCATGAGTAGGATAGTTTACCTCATGCGTCTTAAGCTGACGTGACGCATAAGCTACAACCTTACTATTCTGCATCAGTACGCAACCCAATCCCACATACGACGCATCACTGTATACGATAAAATCCTTCCTAGGTTCAGGCTGGATCCGAAACGGAGCCTGTGTCAAAACAAATTTGAGCTTCTCGAAGCTCTCTTTTTATTTATCAGACCAAATAAAGGGAACTCTCTTACGCAAAAGCTTAGTTAACAGTGCTGCGATCAAGGAGAACCCTTCTACGAAGCGTCAATAATAATCTGCCAGCCCTAGAAAACTGTGAATTTCAGACACATTCTTCGACTGTTTCCAATCTAACACAGCCTCAATCTTACGAGGATCAACACGAATCCCCTCCGCAGAAACTACATGTCCCAAAAAGGTTACTTCCTGGAGCCAGAACTCACACTTACTGAACTTCGCATACAATTGTTTCTTACGAAGAGTCTGTAATACCACTCTGAGATGCTCATCGTGCTTGTCCTCAGTCCTAGAATACACTAGGATATCATTGATGAATACCACCACAAACTGGTCCAGATAAGGCTGGGACACACGGTTCATCAAATCCATAAATACCGCAGGTGCATTAGTCAACCCAAAAGGCATAACTAGGAACTTGTAATGTCCATAACGAGTCCTAAATGTCATCTTATTTACATCGGTGTCCTTAACTCTCAATTGATGATATCTTGCACGTAAATCAATCTTAGAGAACAAAGAAGCTCCCCTAAACTAGTCGAATAGATCATCTGTCCTCAGAAGTGGGTACTTATTCTTGATGGTCAGTTTGTTCAGCTGCCAATAATCGATGCACATCCGTATTATCCCATCTTTTTTCTTAACAAATAGCACCGATGCTCCCCACGGAGACACACTTAGATGGATAAACCCACGATCTAGCAGTTCTTGAATTTGAGCCTTAAGCTCTGTAAGCTCATTCGGTGCCATTCAGTAGGGCGCGATAGATACTGGAGCTATACCCAAAATGAGCTCAATCCAAAATTCTACTTTTCGACCCTGAGGCAAACCTGGTAGTTCCTCAGGAAAAACATCCAAAAAGTCTCTCACTGTTCTGATATCCTTAACCGAAGAGTTTCTAGATTCAGAAATACTGATGTAGGCCAAGAATGCCTCACACCCTTTTCTTACTAACTTTTCTGCCACTAACGTAGAAATCACATTAGTCAAATAGTCTCTTTGCTCCCCAAACACAACTACCTCGCTGTCCTCCTAGGCCCTCAAAACAACCATTTTTGTAACACAATCCAAACTTACCTATTGTTTAACCAGCCAATCCATTCCCAGAATCAAATCAAACTCTTCAAATAGAAGCTCTATCAAATCAACCAGAAATACTGTCCCTTGAACCTCTAACAGGACGTGTCTAAACAATTTGCTCACTCGGATAGACTGCCCCAACGGACTCACCACCGTTACCTCACTAGAAGTACTCTCAACCGGAATCCTCAAGGTTTCAGATATAGTATTGACTATGTAAGAGTGTGTAGAGCCTATTTTTAGCAATGCCAAATAAGGTTATTATAAATTAAGAACGTATCCGTGATGACATCCAGAGCATCTCGATCCTCACGGCGATGGGTTGTATAAACTAGTGCGGGCTGCCTCGCCTCAGTCGGTCTAGTACCTCTGCCCAGTGCTCTCTGTCCTCGGCCCATGCCATTACCACCCCTGGCATGACCTCAGCCCCTAGGTGGCTGCTGAACTACTCTCGGCGGCTGCGTAGCACCAGTAACCGGAGCTTGCATCTGATCAGTTCTCAGCAGACAGTCTCTGACACGATGCTCAGTAGAGCCACATGTTAAACAAGCCTCAGTAGTCCTCCAACATTCACCTGGATGACATCTACCACAGTGCCCACAAAGCGCCAACCCAGTAGGTGTAACAGGAGGCCCAACTCTCACTGACCCATCAGATCTAGCATTTTTTTAGGCCTCATCACAGAATTCAAGGGCTCTGATTCCCTCTTATTCTTTCCTCTCTCTCAGTTTTGGCACTCAGCGCGCTTAACTTCCTTACCGATCTTCGCCTTCTCAACCAGTGTAACAAACTCATGCTCCCTTTGCGGAGCTATCAAAACTCGTAAACTGTTCCTGAGTCCATCCTTAAAACGGACGTATCGCTCGTACTCGGTGGCCACCATGCCCCGGACATAACGGCTCAATCTCAAGAACTCGGCCTCATATTCGGCCACTAAACAGTCCCCTTGTAACGACCTCAAATTATGGATATCAGAAAATGAGTTATCGGGTCTCCGTTTTTAGTAAACAGACTCATAAATATTTACTAAAAATATTTATAAAGTTAGTTATGTGTTTAATCAGGTTTTAATTAAGTGAATTTAGCTCAATTAAGAGCAATTAGTAAAAAAAAAAAAAAAGGCTAAATTGAAACAGGAGTAAAAGTTGAATTATAGATTAAAAGAAATTATAAAGGACCAAAATGGCAATTAAGCCATTTTGTATAGGTGATGATGTGTAATGTAAGATTTTATACCTAAAATTAGTATAGTAAATTATTAATATTATTAATTATTATTATAGTTTTATAGTAAATAAGTATAATAAGATTTTTATGTGATAAATAAATTATGATCTTGACAATTGTAAGTTGATAAAAATAAACAAATGTAAATTATATAATTGTACAAGTGTATTAATTATATTTGTTATTAAATAGATTTTTATAAAAACAATTATTATTATAAACTAATATATATATTTGTGTGTGTGTTTGCGTGCGTGCGTGCGTGTGTGTGTGTTTGTGTGTGTGTGAAGAAGTTAGAATTGGGTAAAGGATTTAATTGCAAAATAAGTTATGTGTGTGTGTGTGTGTGTGTGTGTTTTCAAGTTAGAATTAGGTGTGTGTGTGTAAAGAATTTCAAGTTAGAATTAGGTAAAGGATTTAATTGTGTGTGTGTGTGTGTGTGTGTGTGTGTGTGTGTGTGTGTGTGTGTGTGCGTGCGTGCGCATAAAGAACTTATAAAATTTACGGATATTAATTTGGAATTTTGTAACTCAAGATATAGATAATTTAGTGACAATGATTCGGTGAGATGACCTTGAAAGAACTTATAAGTAAATAATAGAATTGTGTATAAAGAATGTGGAATGAAGAGGAAGAGTAGGAATTGAATAAATTTCAATTATTTATTGTAATTTAATGTTGTAATTAATAATGTAAATCATTATTATTTCAGTAGCAAACAAGGAATTCGAGACATTGAGCAAGGAAGAAAAAGAAAAAACAAATGAGTAAAATGAGAAATTCATGTTAGTATTACTATAATTCAAATTTGATTATTTGTTAAATTTTAAATTAATATATGTATATATGATAAACAAATTGAAGTATCAAGAATGAATTAAGTGATAAATATGTATTTGAATTGAATTTATTATTAGTAATTGTTGAATTTTGAATAATATGTTTAGTAAATAGAAATAAGGTTAATATTGATATTGAATTAGATAAAAGCTGAATTTAATTGTGAATTGAATGAAACTGAAATGAAGTTTGAATATTTATGAGCATTTGATGATATATTGATTAGAAAGTGGAAAATACATTGAATTGATGATATATATAAATGAATGGAATGGAAATGTGAAAAAGGATTTGAAATTGAACCAAATTGAATTGAATGTGATTATTTGAAATGTACATGGATTGAAAGTATGAGGAAGTGATTGAGTTGAAATGTGACTTGAAGTGAAATTATGTGATTTTGTGAATTTGTTATTGTGATTGAATTGAATTGAATCCTAATGATTATGATCAATTGAAAGTGAAAGTGATATGGATATGTGATTCCGATACCCTATTAACTAGTCGGGCTAAGTCGGATATAGTTGGCATGCCATAGGATTTGAGATGTATTCAGGAGATTTTCGGCTCGGCCAAGGAGATATTTCTATTATTATATTCTTCGGTTTAACCGAAGAGGTATTTAATGTCTTACTGGTGTGTTTGGGAGGATTATGATATATTATACTGGTGTGTTTGGGAGAATATATTATTCTGGTATGTTTGGGAGGATTATGATATATTGTTGTGTTTGGAGGATTATATCATTCTGGTGTGTTGGGCTGGATATTCTGGTGTGTTGGGATGGAATCCGTATATCCGTCGAGGTCCGAGTCAAGCTAATAGGGGTAAATAAGTGAAATGATAAATTCCGAATAAATGTGATTAAGCTATTGAAAGAAATAAGAAAGTGAATTTGTGAAATAAAATATGAAATGAGATTTGTGATATGAAATTGAATGCATGAACCAAAGGTTTACGAAATGTTCAAAGATGAATTGTGAATTGAAATATTATATAAGATGGAGAAATGAAACTAAAGTTCACAATTTTGTTTGAAATGATATAAATAATATAAGAAGTTAATTGAAAAGAATAATATAATTGAATTATATATTTTGAGTGTGAATTTGATATGAGAAAATGAAATTGAGATATGAGATTTAAAATATGGACCAAAGGTGTATGAATTGAATAAAGTTTAAAGAGATGATATAAGAAATCAACTAGTGAAATTGTTGTTGTTAAGATATGACTTTAGTAAACACAAATTGCAATAGAATTAATATTGAATAAAGGATAAAATTTAATGAATTGCATATGATATGAAATGAACTAATGGAATAAGATGTGGAAAAAAAATTCAATGAAAATTGGATAGTGAAATAATGTATGAATTTAATTAAATACAAGCCTTGAAATAATGCTTATTATATTAGATGATTTGATTTAAAGAATGAAATAACTATTAAGTAATTGTATCATAAATTGAATGTATATAAGTTATTATATAATTTGAATTATGGTAATACTACTGAGTATACCCTTACTCAGCATACGGTTGTTTCCGTGCGCAGGTTAATTGAAAGTCGGTGTCTAGTCCAGCATTCAGAGTAATCCCGACCTCAGAGAAAATTTTGAGTAATATACCTTTCTTTGATAATGGTGGCATGTTCCTAGGTAATGAATAGGTTGAGTATATGAGCCTTGTAGTTGAGAAAAAATTTAAAATGTTTGAAAATTTTCTAAGTATTCGAATTAGTCCCGAACCATTCCTAACTCGTCTTTTAGGCCTCGAAGATCCATATAAGGGACTATAAGATTACTTTATATTATGATTGATAATAATTGTGTATTAATTGTAACGTTGTTCGCTCGATCCGGTAGCACTCCGTAACCCTGTTTCGATGACGAGTTGGGGATAGGGGTGTTACACCACTTGTGTAAGATTAAGAAACTCACGCCTTCTAGCATCAATGTAGCTGGCTCCCACACACTTACTCTGGAACACAGTATTAAAGTAAACCCAAGTCAATCAGTCGGGCTAAGTGTCCTCCTTAACCGTCAGTCACCACTGGTAAGCTTCATCGCGAAGCAGAGAAATAGCCCCCTTAAGCTTCTGCTCGGCGGTAAAGTCCAGGTCGTTCATAATTCTTTCCGCGGCCTCCATCCAATATTCAGCCACACTAGGGGTGACTCCACTGACACCCCTGAATAACTCAGCCCCATTGGACCGAAGTTGTTCCGTAACTGACCCTCGGCCCCCTAACCTACTGTTAGGCCCAGCGACCCTCTCTAGAATCTGCAACATGGCTTAGGATAGTGAAACACCCCACACCCGGCCCATGAGCCTGAACCGGATCTGGTATGTTCCTAAAGTAAACCGATTTCAAAATCATTTTTGATACTTAGAGAAAATTGTAAATTTTTAGAAAAACTATTATTTTGAGTGGGCTTAGATTGGAAACCCATTTATTTAATCTTGTAAGCCCATTTAATTAAATACATCCAATATAGTTCTTAGCATGAAACTTAACGAAGAAGCAAACATAAAGAATAATCCACTTTGGGCCTTAAGGCCTTATTACATCAAGTAAAACCCGAAATAGAACAAACGTGACTAAAAATAACATTAAGTCCAAACTAAATGAAATTTTCACATGTAGCATGGCCACCTCATGGTCCACCGGCCCGTCAAATCACCGCTCATCACCGAAAAAATAATTCCCACAATGGGGTGAGTCAGCAGACTCAATGTGCACACAATACTATCATTCAATAAATCAGGCATTCATGTTTAAATCATCAGGTCCATATAATAATGAAATTATGATGCAACCCAAACCCAATCCTAATGGTCCATCCGCTACACACCATTGCACGCCATTTACACCGTGGGGACTACTAGGTCAACCCTCCATCCGCTACGCTCCATCAAAGGCATTCGCCCATATACGTTGTGTCATTAGACACTATAATCAAATTTATCGTTGTGTCATTAGACACTATTGTAACGAAGTTACCAAAATTTCGCAATGTGACCGTAGTCAACATATTTCGTTGGTGAGACCGAAGTCAACACCTTCGTTGGTGAGACCGAAGTCAACACCTATTCTCCCCCTTTCACATAAATCCCGAATGCCCCAAAAATATATATTGTGCATAACTTAATTTCATGTTCATATACATATATTCGCATGTTATTATATAACATATTTCACAATCCTATCAGAAGTAGGAAACGTACCTGGGTACTTTTTTCCACATTTGTGGTACATAGCCACATTCACATTCTTATTCATAATCATATATTAAAATATTTAGCCATAAAATATCGAAGGATAGTAAGGGTACACACCTGTTTTGCTTAATAGGTTCCTTGAGATCTCGAGAATCCCGATCTAATTTTTAGATCTGTTATCTCCTATATTCGGCCATCATACAAGTCACATTAATAAACCTATTTGGCTTCAAAACAAAACCAAATCCTAGTAGGATTTGTAAAAAGACTCACCTTTGCCGATTTGGTGTTTATACAAAACCCGAAAGTTTGGTTTTTCCTCTACGATATTAACCAACCTTGTATTTCAATATGGGTTAGTTTTTCGGCTTTTCAAAAATTAAGGAATTGATCTAGATAATCTCACAACCATTGGCCGAATATTTTAGAGGCTTACCTTATAGATTCCAAATCCCGAAAGTTCCCTTTTGTCTTGAATATCTGTCGAAATTCTTAAAATTCATAGGTTAGATCTGATCTCACTTTAATAAGTTGTAATTGGCCTTTGGCCAAATATGTCTTACCTTAATTTCCTCGAATCTGAAATCCCGAAACTCCTCCTTTGACATTCGGCCATAGACATAAGAGAGGTTATTTTCTTAAGCCTTGATTAAATGAATCAGAAGAACAAGAATTAATTGTTCTTACCTTAAGTCCTTGATCTTTGTATTCGGTAGTTGTGGAAACTTGAGATCCCTTGTATATTCGGCCATGATCAAGAATAGGGATTAGACTCTTTACTTTTGGCAACTAGAAAAGAAAGAAAGGAAATTGAATGGCTTAACCTTACCTTGATGCCTTTAATCACTTGCTTCCTTGTCTTGAGTTCTTGAGATCCGCTATGGAGATTTAACCGAGATCGAAGAGAAAGGTTTTGACTTAACAATGACAAAGGGGAGGAAAAGAAAAGATGGCGTCCTTGCTTAGGGGAAATTTCGGCAAAGAGAGGGGGAAGAGAGAGCAAAATTTCAGCAAGGTAGAGTGAATGAGAGAAAAGTCTCAATTTTCCTCTTTTAACTGAAATTGCTAGACCAAGAGTCCAAAACTTGGCCACTACTCTCCCAAGTGATAATTTAATCTCCATTAATTATCACCTAATTAAATTAAAAGTCTTTAATCCATCCTTTAATTCCTCATTTATCTTAGTAGAGAAAATCTTTCATTTATCACTTTAATTTGACAAGTTTTAATAAAAATAAAACTCTTCCCTTTTTAGAAAATATGTGCCGTCCACCCCTAGCCTTGGGAAGCAAAATTAAACCTTCAATAATTGCTTTCCAAGTGACTCGAACTCAGGCCATTCCCATAAACCCTAAGTGACACTTCAGGCCACTTTTCCACCAACTTTTTCTTTTAAGGCCCTCTTGCCCTTATCTCCTATTTTGGGCTTTAAAATTTGTCATTCAGGCCTTATTTCTAAGTTTCCTAAAATTTTTGCTTGCTCAGTAACTTGCCATTTTCCTTACATCTTGTGTTTCCAAAATGTTCGGGTTTCCAAAATGTTTAGGTTTCCAAAATGTTCGTGTTTCCAAAATGTTTAGGTTTCCAAAATGTCTAAGTTTCCAAAATGTCTAAGTTTCCAAAATGTCTAAGTTTCCAAAAATGTCCATTTCCATTTCCATTTCCATTTTCATTTCCATCTCCATTTTGATGCATTTCTAGGTTTCCAAAAGTATTAAAAATTTATTCATAGTACTTGAAACTTGTCATTTCATACAATTGATCTGGAAATGCATAGGCCCTATTCAGGATGTTACAGTTCTACCCCCTTAAACAAAATTTCGTCCCCGAAATTTCCTAACTAAAATAGTTGAGGGTATTGCTGTCTCATCGCCTCTTCTGGCTCCCACGAAGCTTCTTCCGTTCCATGATTGCGCCATAGCACTTTGACTAGAGGCACTGTCTTTCTTCGCAATACTTTCACATCATGTTCCAAGATTCGAATTGGTTCTTCCTCATAGGATAAGTCTGGTCTTAGTTCCACCTCTTCAATCGGTACCACATGAGATGGATCCGATCGATAGCGTCGTAGCATGGACACATGGAATACGTCGTGCATCTGCTTCAATTCTGGCGGCAACTCCAATTGGTATGCCACTGGCCCAACGCGCTTCAGTACTTGATAAGGCCCTATAAATCTTGGGCTTAGCTTCCCTTTGCGGCCAAACCTCATTACCTTCTTCCAAGGTGAGACTTTCAGGAACACTTGATCTCCCACTTCAAACTCTATTTCCTTCCGCTTAAGGTCTGCGTACGACTTTTGCCTATCAGAGGCTTCCTTCAACCGTGCCCGAATTAACTCAACCTTCTCTTCAGTTTCTGCCACCAACTCTGGACCCAAAACTCGGCGTTCTCCTAACTCGGTCTAACAAGTAGGTGTTCTACACTTCCTTCCATACAATGCTTCGTATGGTGCCATCCGAATGCTGGCTTGATAGCTATTGTTGTAGGCGAATTCAGCTAAAGGCAAGTAATCTTCCCAACTTCCTCGAAAATCCATTACACAGCCTCTCAACATATCCTCCAACACTTGTATAACTCGTTCAGACTGCCCGTCCGATTGTGGATGAAATGCCGTAGTGAAGTCTAGCTTAGTGCCTAAAGCTTGATGAAGTGCTTTCCAAAATTGAGACGTAAACCTTGGGTCTCTATCAGAGATGATCGACATTGGTACTCCATGTAATCTCACAATTTCCGCCACATACAACTTAGCCAACTTCTGAAGAGAATAATCCATTCTGACTGGGATAAAGTGTGCGGACTTGGTCAAACGGTCCACTATCACCCATACCGAGTCCTTCTTAGTAGGCGTAAGGGGAAGCCCACTAACGAAGTCCATTGTAATTCTTTCCCACTTCCATTGGGGAATTTCGATTGGTTGAAGCAATCCTGATGGGACTTGGTGTTCAGCCTTAACTTGCTGACATGTCAAACATTTCCCCACAAATTCAGTCACTTCTCGCTTCAGGTTAGACCACCAAAACTGTTCTCTCAGATCTCTATCTGACTTAATACCTCGGGATGCATAGCATAAGGGCTACCATGCGCTTCAGAAGAATCCTTTGTCTCAACTCCTTATTCTTGACAAGAGACTTTACCCTTGTAGCACAATACTCCTTCATTGTTGACATCATAATCCTCTAATCCCCTTGCTTGTACTTGCGCAACTTAGTACTTAAGTCATTATCACCAAGCGTCCTTCTTTCACCACCTTGACCATGTGGGCACGACTTGTAATTTCGCCAACAGACTTCCATCGTCATATAGACTTAGATGAGCGAATAAAGCCCGTAGATCTGATACAACCTTCCGACTTAGGGCATCGGCTACCACATTCGCCTTGCCCGGATGATATTCTATTGAGCAGTCATAGTCCTTCAACAATTCCACCCACCTTCACGCCTCAAGTTCAACTCCTTACGAGTTAATAAATACTTAAGGCTCTTGTGGTGCATGTAGATAATCGACCTTTCTCCATAAAGGTAGTGCCTCCAAACCTTAAGGCGAAAACCACATTGCTAGCTCTAAGTCATGAGTTGGGTAGTTAAGCTCATGAGGCCTTAGCTGCCGTGGACGCATAAGCAACCACTTTGCCCTCTTGCATTAACACACAACCTAACCCCGTGTCGAGCGTCACGATTACCACAAATTCCTTTCACGCCTCCTTTGAATTAACACTGGAGCCTCTGTCAAGACCTTCTTAAGCTTTTCAAAGCTCTCCTGCGCTTATTAGTCCATTCGAAGGTACTTCCTTCCTTAGTAACTTGGTTAAAGGCGGCTATTGGCGAGAATCCTTCCACGAACCTTCCGTAATAGTCGCCAAGCCTAAGAAACTTGATTTCACCACGAACCTAGGTGGTTTCCAATCCAACACCGCTCGATCTTCCTAGGATCCACTCTTATTCCTTCTGCGGATACCACATGTCCTAAGAATGCCACCTCCTAAGCCAAAATTCGCACTTCTTGAATTTGGCATGAGCTTCTTCTCCTTAACACTTCCAACACGACTCGGAGATGCTCATCATGCTCCTCCTCCGACTTGAATACACCAAAATATCATCGATGAACACAACGACGAATCTATCCAAGTAGGGTTGGAAAACCCGATTCATCATATCCATGAACGCGATCGGCGTTCGTCACAACCCAAACGGCATCACCACAAACTCAAGTGACCATATCTTGTCCTAAAAGCGGTCTTATGAATGTCGGCCTCCTTCACCTTCAAGCGATGGTATCCCGACCAGAATCGATCTTGAAAACATCTGCGGCTCCTTGGTGATCGAACAAGTCATCAATCCTTGGCAAGGGATACTTGTTCTTTATGGTCACTTATTTAAGCGACGGTAGTCTATGCTCATCGCATAGTTCCGTCCTTCTTCTTCACAAATAAGACCGGTGCTCCCACGGAGACACACTGGGTCGGATGAACCCACAGTCCAACAGGTTCTTGTATCGAGCCTTGAGCTCCACTAACTCCTTTGGTGCCATTCGGTATGGAGCGATTGACACAGGAGCTGTCCCCGGTAGCAAATCAATCCCAAATTCCACCTCCCTGTCTGGGGGTATTCCCGGTAACTCTTCTAGAAACACATCTGCGAAGTCCCTTACCGTCCTAACTCTATTAATACCTTCCTCCTTTCCACCTATCGCACTTACGAAAGCTAGAAATGCCTTGCAACCCTTCTTAACCATCTTCTCAGCCTTCAGTGCCGAGACTATATTAGATAAATAGTTCCTCCTTTCTCCGATCATTATTACCACTTTATCTCCCGGGGTTCTTAGTTCCATACGTTTAGCCGCACATTCCAACACGACTTGGTGTTCTACTAACCAATCCATTTCGAGTATAAGCTCAAACTCTCCGAAGGGTAACTCCATTAAGTCCGCTCGAAAGTTCACTCCCTGAATCTCTAGGGGTACATTCCGAAAGATCTTGTCTACCACTATAGTTTGGCCTAATGGGCTTACTACAGTCATCTGCCTATCAGAGAGTTCAGAGTCTAGGCCTAGTGTTTCCACTACACTACTTGCAACATAGGAATGGGTCGAGCCCACATCAATCAAAGCAAAGTAGGGTTTGTCAAAAATAAAGAACGTACCAGTTATTACGTCCGGCGCGTCTCCATCTTCCCTTCGGCGAATCGCATAAACCAAACCCGGTTGTCTTGCATCAGCATTAGCATTAGTACCTTGACCCTGGGTGCCACGGCCTCTGCCTGTACCACTACCACGGTTACTCAAACCATGACCCCGTTGAGGCTGTTGTCCGCCTCTACTGGTCTGGCTAGCATTCTGAACTACCGGTCGGCTCTCGTCTGATTGTTTGGGGCAATCCTTAAACATATGGTCCTTGGACCCACACCTAAGACATGCTCCTATCTTTTTCCAACACTCCCCTAGATGCCTCTTCCCACAATGCTCACAAGGCGAATCGCCGGCCGTGCCGGTTTGTTGATTTCGTGGCCCGTCAACCCTAGGCCTCTTGTAACCCTTTCACGATGACCCAAACCCTCTTTTGGCCTTATTCTTATCCACAGTGCCTTAGTAGTATCCTTAATCCCTCGCCACCTTGGCCTTTTCTACCAAAGCAGAGAATTCCGCTCTCGATGCGGTGCTATTATGATCTTAAATCATCTCTCAGCCCGTCCTCAAAACGGACATAGCGTTCATGCTCAGTTGCCACTACCCCTCGAGCATAGCGGCTCAACCTCAGAAATTCCGCCTCATATTCTGCGACGGACTTACTCCCTTGTACCAACCCTAGAAAAGCCTTCCTCTGCTCATCTGTATACCTGGTTCCCACATACTTCTTCTGAAAGGCCTCTTTAACATACTCCCGGTCAAATTTTGGTGTGGTACCATCACGAGCAGTCAACCATCAACGTCGCTTCATCGCGTAATAACGCCACCATCCTTTCAATTTTTCCTCTGAGTCAAATCAAGCTCATCCATGATCGCTCGTTGCTTCCAACCGATTTTCGGTATCTTGGGTGCCACATGGTACTCCTCGGAACATTTTCGCTCCATTAGCTCGGGCCGTTCAGTCTTGACTTTCGATTTCCTCCATTTCCACTGTCTGCCACCAATTCCAAAACTCGCGGCCGCGACTGCGACACGACCCTCTTCCCGTCGGGCCTCTTTGCTCAACATTAACGGTGGGGGTGGTGGTGGCGGTGGCATTTCATTGTCGGACCCTTGACCCGACCTAACGGGTTCCGACACGGTCATCCTTCCTCTTCCTCGACCACGACGACCACGTCCTCTAGAGCTCATTTTCTAACGTCGAGATCTGATTAAGAAATTTTATGGATTAGTCAATGTTCCACTTATTTATCAGCGAAGAAGTTTTATGAGAAGGGATTTTAGAGTGGTTCTTTTGTATCATACCAACACACAGTCTTTTCCATTCTTCCATTCATTCATCAAAAAAGTATGAACTTCCGTTCATTCAGAGAAACGTTGTAGTTTTTGTTGTTTGTTGTTGTTTTCCACTACCCGGGGGTATTTTCGTAATTTTATCCTACAGGGTATTTTCGTAATTTTTCACAAATCGGAGAAAATTTGTAAAATTTTATAGATTTAGGGTATTTCAAAAGTTGTAAAACTTTGAGGGTTCTTTTCAAAAATTGTTCCTACAAAAATGGGGATGTTGCAAAAATTTTGGAAATTAGGGTCACTTTAGTAATTTTGTAAGTTAGGGCAATTTTGTAATTTTTCCAAAATCACGGTATTTTGGTATTTTATAAATTAGGGTTTTTGAATGTTTATGAAATGTTGAAATTTTGGTAAAGCTGTTGAGTAGTTGAATATTTTATAAACCAAGGGCGTTTTGGTAATTTCACCCCTAAGGGCACTTTTGTAATTTTCGCAAATCAGGAGTTTTTCAGAGAATGTTGTAAAAATAATTTTCTCAGATTTAAAAGAAAAGTTTTAAAGGTTTGAAAAACTAGGGTTTGTTGTTTTGTTCTCTCTTCTCTCTTTTTTTTTTTTTTTAAAACATGGCTAGTTCCCTTTCGGGTTTTAGTCATTATGTTTAGCTTATGACCGAGCCCTCTTGGTCGAGTGAACCAAAGCTACGCACTGAGCAGGATTCGTGTGGAGAGGAGGTGAGTCACGTGATTGCTTAAATACCAAGCTCCCAGAAACCATTCCTAGACATGCTTGCTTGGGGTTGCCACACCACTGAGCCCTACGAGTTATGATGAACCGAAGCTACGCACGGGTAGGATTCCAACAAGAGGAGGTGAGTCACTAGGGCGCTTAAATACCAAGCTCTTGGGATCCAATCCTAGACATGCGTACAAGGGTTACCACACCACTAGCTCGGTGACTTAGCCATAGGTTGGTTGGTGCATTAAGTCTTATGTGTTTACGTTTGAGTAGTCTATTCCTAGGGTTCAAGTTCCTATTATTCTATTCTACGTTCCATGCCTTTCCTACCCTTCTATAAATCACAGAATCACACATATAGTTAGGGATACTTACACGTGGATCATGGTTCGGAGACTTAGGGGCCATGCCAGAAGCCTGCTTATTATCAAAGAAAATCATTTGGCTCGCTTTGAAAACGTTTTGGGCCTTAGCCCACAAAGCCGAGAGTTTAAAAGCGGGCTCGATACCAAATCGAAACACCCACACCCTACCCACGAGCCTGAACAGGATCTGGTATGTTCCTAAAGTAAACCGATTTCAAAATCATTTTCGATACTTAGAAAATTGTAAATTTTAGAAAAACTATTATTTTGAACTGGGCTTAGATTGGAAACCCATTTATTTAATCTTGTAAGCCCATTTAATTAAATACATCCAATATAGTTCTTAGCATGAAACTTAACGAGAAGCAAACATAAAGAATAATCCTTTGGGCCTTAAGGCCTTTTTACATCAAGTAAAACCCGAAATAGAACAAACGTGACTAAAAATAACATTAAGTCCAAACTAAATGAAATTTTCGCATGTAGCATGGCCACCTCATGGTCCACCGGCCCGGTCAAATCCTTGCTCATCACACGAAAAAATAATTCCCACAATGGGGTGAGTCAGCAGACTCAATGTGCACAATACTATCATTCAATAAATCGGGCATTCATGTTTAAATCATCGAGTCCATATAATAATGAAATTATGATGCAACCCAAACCCAATCCTAATGGTCCATCCGCTACACACCATTGCACGCCATTTACAAGTGGGGACTACTAGGTCAACCCTCCATCCGCTACGCTCCATCAAAGGCATTAAGCCCATATCGTTGTGTCATTAGACACTATAATCAAATTATACGTTGTGTCATTAGACACTATTGTAAAAAGTTACCAAAATTTCGCAATGTGACCATAGTCAACATATTTCGTTGGTGAGGTGAAGTCAACACCTTCGTTGGTGAGACCGAAGTCAACACCTATTCTCCCCCTTTCACATAAATCCCGAATGCCCCAAAAATATATATTGTGCATAACTTAATTTCATGTTCATATACATATATTAGCATGTTATTATATAACATATTTCACAATCCTATCGAAGTAGGAAGCGTGCACAGGTACTTTTGCCACATTTGTGGTACATAGCCACATTCACATTCTTATTCATAATCATATATTAAAATATTTAGCCATAAAATATCGAAGGATAGTAAGGGTACACACTGCTTTGCTTAATAGGTTCCTTGAGATCTCGAGAATCCCGATCTAATTTTTAGATCATTATCTCTATATTAAGCCATCATACAAGTCACATTAATAAACCTATTTGGCTTCAAAACAAAACCAAATCCTAGTAGGATTTGTAAAAGACTCACCTTTGCCGATTTGGTGTTTATACAAAACCGAAAGTTTGGTTTTTCCTCTACCTGATATTCGCCAACCTTGTATTTCAATATGGGTTAGTTTTTGACTTTTCAAAAATTAAGGAATTGATCTAGATAATCTCACAACCATTGGCCGAATATTTTAGAGGCTTACCTTATAGATTCCAAATCCCGAAAGTTCCCTTTTGTCTTGAATATCTGTCGAAATTCTTAAAATTCATAGGTTAGATCTGATCTCACTTTAATAAGTTGTAATTGGCCTTTGGCGAATATATCTTACCTTAATTTCCTCGAATCAAATCCGAAACTCCTCCTTTGACATTCGACCATAGACATAGAGAGGTTATTTTCTTAAGCCTTGATTAAATGAATCGGAAGAACAAGAATTAATTGTTCTTACCTTAAGTCCTTGATCTTTGTATTCGGTAGTTGTGGAAACTTGAGATCCCTTGTATATTCGGCCATGATCAAGAATAGGGATTAGACTCTTTACTTTTGGCAACTAGAAAGAAAGAAAGGAAATTGAATGGCTTAACCTTACCTTGATGCCTTTAATCACTTGCTTCCTTGTCTTGAGTTCTTGAGATCCGGCTATGGAGATTTAACCGAGATCGGAAGAAAGGTTTTGACTTAACAATGACAAAGGGAGGAAAAGAAAAGATGGAGTCCTTGCTTAGGGAAATTTCGGCAAAGAGAGGGGAAGAGAGAGCAAAATTTGACAAGGTAGAGTGAATGAGAGAAAAGTCTCAATTTTCATCTTTTAACTGAAATTCCTAGACCAAGAGTCCAAAACTTGGCCACTACTCTCCCAAGTGATAATTTAATCTCCATTAATTATCACCTAATTAAATTAAAAGTCTTTAATCCATCCTTTAATTCCTCATTTATCTTAGTAGAGAAAATCTTTCATTTATCACTTTAATTTGACAAGTTTTAATAAAATAAAACTCTTCCCTTTTTAGCAAATATGTGCCGTCCACCCCTAGCCTTGGGAAGCAAAATTAAACCTTCAATAATTGCTTTCAAGTGACTCGAACTCAGCCATTCCCATAAACCCTAAGTGACACTTGAGCCATTTTTCCAAGCTCGATTGTATGTCAAAATTCACCAACTTTTTCTTTTAAGGCCCTCTTGCCCTTATCTCCTATTTTGGGCTTTAAAATTTGTCATTCGGCCTTATTTCTAAGTTTCCTAAAATTTTCAGCATGCTCTGTAACTTGCCATTTTCCTTACATCTTCTGGTTTCCAAAATGTTCAGGTTTCCAAAATGTTTAGGTTTCCAAAATGTTCAGGTTTCCAAAATGTTTAGGTTTCCAAAAATGTCTAAGTTTCCAAAAATGTCTAAGTTTCCAAAAATGTCCATTTCCATTTCCATTTCCATTTTCATTTCCATCTCCATTTTCATGCATTTCTAGGTTTCCAAAAGTATTAAAAATTTATTCATAGTACTTGAAACTTGTCATTTCATACAATTGATCTGGAAATGCATAGGCCCTATTCAGGATGTTACAGACAGTGCGTCGTCCCCAGCCGCACGATCATGAGACCCAGTCTCTGTAACAGGTGAGACCAGCATCTTGCTCGTATCCAGATTAGGTAGATTTCAAGATGATGAGGACCCAGCTTGAGCCCCTCTACGGCCTCTACCACAGCCTCATGTACCCCGTCCGTGAGTACCCCGTGTGCTCACCGTAAATTCAGAGTTTATCTGTATTAATAGTTTTATGCATTAGTTACACTTCTGATATTTATTAATAGATATTTTGTGCAGAACAGTATTAGAAGTTTAGAGTTCGTTATTGCGAGTCTCAGTCTCACTACAGTTTTCAGTTTACACCACTTAGAGTGTTCTCAGTACAGTATACTACCTATTGGCTGTTTCAAGCATACTAGTAGTATTTTTAGACAAATCTAAACAGAGTTTCAAAACACTTACAGGATCGGCACCGGAGACTCGGTGTTCCACATACCGAGTCCAAATATATTTCAAATTACTTAAAAATCATTTCTTTAAAATCAATCTTTAAAACCCAAATCCACAGTCAAGTTTTGCAACTTGGCTCTGATACCACTAAATGTAACACCCCAAACCTGGCCTGGATGTTATGGTCGAATCTGGCGATGCCAAATAGAAGTGCGGCTGAAAATCGTATCATTGCTAAAATCGTTTTCCATTCAGAACTATCATTATCTTTCATTAATTCTCAAATCGGGATTTATTTCCAAAACACTATACTTCGCGGAAGCTATTAAAATAGTTTGCGTATGCGTGGTATTTTGATAAAACATTACTCTTTTTGAAAACCCGAGTTTTACCTACTTCTAACAGATATAAACAGAAAACAGTAAAAATACAAGTTTTAGGTAAAAATCCATAGAGGCCATTATTACAGAAAAATACCCCAAAATAATACTTAAAATCATAAATAAGTATTGAATAGCAAAAAGGAGTCGTGTGGCCACTGCTGAGTCCTCCACTGCACCGATCTGCCTATGTATGGGGATTACCTGTACAGATCAAACAAAAGGGGGTGAGTTTACCTAAACTCAGTGTGTAATCCCCACAGATATCATACAAATAGAGTAACCACCAAGTATCAGAAACCAACAGACTTGGACCAACACCCATTATAGAAATCAGTTTGGGCCTTAGCCCATTCAGATGCAGAATCAAATGTATGTATATATTAGGGCTCTAGCCCAATCAACTACAGAATCAGAATAACAAGGTTCTACCCACCAACCTTTACACACCAACTCCGTCCAACCCCACACCATGTGGGGATAAAATCAACCCACCCATCCCTACACACCATGCTGTACCAAAATGCGACAGATAATCAGATAATTACAGCTGAGCTTCCAGATAATCAGGCTTAATAGCCTTTCAGATACTTCCTCCAATATCATCAACCCACCCCAATGTAATGCAACATTCAATACATGACAAGAAAATATGCAAATAACGAGTCATACATTTGGTTCAGTACAGAGTTCATATCATATAATCGGATCACACAAATTAGAGTCTAAATATAGCTTACCGACCCTACAGTAGGTCCACAGTCGACTTGGGTGACCCGTGCAACCTTACAGATCATTTAAGAAGAATGGGCTCACATGCTCATGTGGCCTGCCCGTGTGGCCCATTCTTCTTGGGCAACTCGTGTGGCTCATTGAAGTTAAAACGATCCCCGAGCACTCTAGAACCTATATTCGATAAACTAAAGCCCGTGTTCAGCGATATTAGTAAAAATTAAGCGACATTGAAACACGATAAACATCCTTCAACAACCAAAATCCTTACCTCCGAACGAACAGCAGGAACTTTACAACCTCACACCGCTAATGGCTAATTTCCAGCCCCTTGATTGACTCCTAACAATCAAATGAACACTTCCCTTAACTCACTTATCTAAGAACACATTTAGGATAAATCATAAACAAAAACTTACCGAACATACCAACATTGTACAAAACCAAATGACTTAATGGAAAAGGAACAAAAAAAGGATGAGATGGGGAAGAATTTCGGCAAGGGAGTAGTGAAATTGACGTTAGAAGAAAGAGGGAAAAATTTTAGGGATTTTGAAATACAAAGTAGAAATAAAATCAAATTTTTGAATGATCCCCAACATTCCCTAATTCACTCCTAAAATCTCTACACCTGACTCTCCGCTAGAACCAACTACTCAGAATCCACACTAACTCAAACTCTTACCGAAACAGATAGCAAAAATTACCCCATTTGCACACGCAGGGATTCAAACACAGGACCTTTAACAAATTAACACTCCACTTAACCACCAGACCAACAAGCCCATTTTGTTAATTACTTGCAAGCTTTCATCTAAAAGCCTACTAACCAGAGATAGGGCTTAATCATCCAAAAATACCAAAATTTTCCCAAGTCAGGCTTTAACTTAGGACCTCTCACACACACGCAGAACGCATAACCACTGAAGCAAATAGACATTGTGTGTCCTAAAATACACGGAAACAATTATACAAATTTTGGGGCGTTACATTAAGGCATTCCATACAACCTTAATACATACTTTTCTTTACCTTAAATGCATTAATGACTTATAGGCCTTTAATATGAACAACAATAATCAAGTCTCAAATACATATTCCTACATACTTTCAAATATATCAATTTCAATCATTCCTTAACTTAGTTATCTTATCTACCTTACTTTATATCATTCCACATGCCAAACATACAAACATATATTATCACTTAATTTAGCATAAAACATAGCCAATACCATGTATTTACCAAATAAAAAAGGCAACACATTATACGAAATGGGTTATGTCATACTTGCCAAGTAGTAAACTCTTCTAAGTACTAAGGCACACACCATGACCCTTATATTCGTGCCGCAACACTAGACTCAAAATGATTGCATAACTACCAATTTGGTGATAATGTGAGCTTCGAGGCGATCCGGCTTGACGAGTTCCGCAAGGTTACAATCTACAAGGGAAAGAAAACAAAAAGGGTAAGCATGTAAAATTCTTAGTAAGTTCATATGTACTATACATAGCTTACCTTATTTTTTACCTAAACATTTTAAGCTACCTTAACTTGGCATAACTTTAGCTAGACATGACAATCGGAACACCAACAAAGTGAACATTGATTTATAGTCAAGATCATTTAATACTACAAGTACTTAACATGTCAATTCATGTCACTTTCATGTAACTTATCTCAAAGGCATATTCGATCAACAATCATAAGATATTAACGAGTATACATAGTTCAAATCAATCATCGGTGCTATTATCGATCAAAAAAATTTTTATCATTTTCAATTCAATCCATTCAATGACTTTTCAATTTGAATATCAAGTTCATTTCATCACATTTCAAATTCTCAATTTCATTTAAACCGTTTCGCCCAATAAACCTTGGTAAACAAGCTCAGATACACAAGTAACTATAACACACCAGTTGATCATCCGAGCTAAGTATAGAAATATGGTTACCCGTCTGGGCTAAACCAATATCATGACACATTAAGTTACTCATCTGAGCTAAACCTGTGTCACATAATACTCGAGAATCCGCAACGAATGTTTGATCTCGTTAACATCTGTAATAAATCACGTACAAGCGTGCACAAAATCCTATTGGTATACCAGTCGTATCCTAACTCTTTACTAAGTTCACACGGGCATCTTTTACACATATAAACGTCACATTTCAATTCAGTCCAATTCTAGCCTTTCATACCAATTTGCAACTAACCAATCCATAATCAAACATACATATATAAAACCAAGCACTTAACAACCTAAAATAGTAAATTCTATATGAACTTACCAATTCAAAAGACCAAACAAGTTTATTCTTTAAAGACTAATGAACAATTTAAGTTTTTTTTCTCGATTACCTCCTCTTTAATCTAATTCTTGATCTATAAAATTATTTTATACAACCCATCAATACTAAATATTTTCATATTAATGTCATGACATGAATGAACCTACATAAACTCATTTTTAATATCCTTAAAACTTTATATTTTATTCAATTTAATCCTTGAATTCAAAATAGCCATAACTTTTAATTTTGAGCCTCGGTTTAAAATCCGATTTCACATATATTCATTAGAGACCCTCTACTTCCTATCCCTACAAAAATTTCATAACATTTTTTCATTTTATTTAGGTCCCTAATGTACAAAACTAACAATTAAACTTTACAATCTAATCATTCTCATAAACTAAGCTTAAAATTTATCAATTTCAAGCCTAATTCTTCAAGAAATTAACAATGGAAACTTTTTAAAACTTTAACAATTTTATAAATTGGTACATAAGCTAGCTAAATCAAGTTCCCATGACCTCAAATCTGAAAAATTACATGAAAATGACTTAAAATCACTTACTAATTAGTGGCAAATTGTAAAAAGCTTCAAAAGGTTTTTTCTTCTTTCAAATTCAGCAATGGAGAAGAGTAATGAAAAAGATGACTTTTTTTTACACTATTTTAACCTATATAATAAGATTAAGGATTAATTAACTTGATTAATTAAACTAATCATGCTTTGTTTAACTTAACAATTCATTAAACATACACAATGGATTCTTTCATCACCATCCACTAATTTCCTATGAAAAATAGTTTAATTATCATTTTAGACCTTTGGTTAATTACCATTTAAGCTCTCAAGCCTTTGGTCAATTAAAACCTATAACAATTGGACTTTTATAATTTAGTCACTATACCTAAATTAATTATTTAATTGACAAATAGATGGACTAAACATCAATATATTTTTATATTAACCCCGTAAATATTCATATTTAATATTTACGGACTCGGTTTATAGAAATGAAATTTTAAAACCGCATTTTTTGATACCGCTAAAAATCGGGCTATTACAATGAGGGACTAAGTCATGTTCATTTCAAAGACCTACAACATTTAA
This sequence comes from Gossypium rotundifolium, assembly GCA_025506655.1. NCBI lineage: Eukaryota > Viridiplantae > Streptophyta > Magnoliopsida > Malvales > Malvaceae > Gossypium > Gossypium rotundifolium. The sequence goes on along the minus strand of CP106732.1, from coordinate 116,459,472 downwards.
TGAAGTATTATACAGTAAGGAGATTACCAAAGTTAAAGGGAGGCATTCCCAAAGTGTGGAGAATGCATGAAGGGCAAGCAACAATGTAAGGCACATCCCTAGCTGCAGACTAAGAGTGTGAGTGGTAAGAGATATGTCTAAGTGTATGTGGATAATTATTCAAGGTACACTTAAGGTCTCTAAGGGAAAATTTTGAAACCTTCAAGACCGTTAGAAAGTTATGCAAGAAGTTGATGAATGAGAAAAAGCCAGCTTATTGGGAAAACCATTAGGATCAAGAGCGATCAAGGAAATGATTTGAGAATAAAGAGTATTATGATTTCTGTGACAACAAAAGGATCCAACATGACTTTTTTGCACCGAGAACTCCTCTCTAGAACAGTGTGATTGAGAGAAAAAATCAAACCATTCAAGATATGGCCAGAATGATACTAAATTCCAAGAGTCTCATAAGTTTTGGGTTGAAGTTGTTAATATAGTTCATGTGATTAACAATGTACTTTGAAGCCTAAAACAAGGATGGCTCCATATGAGATGTGGAGAGGAAGAAAGCTTATAGTGACTTATTTTTATGTTTTGCGGAGCACTTATTACCTTTTCAAAGATCATGCTTATCAGGGAAATTTTGATACTTTGAAGCCTAAAAGAAGGAAGGCACCATATGAGATGTGGAGAGGCAGAAAGCTTACAGTGACTTATTTTTATGTTTTGCGGAGCACTTATTACCTTTTCAAAGATCATGCTTATCAGGGAAATTTTTATGTACAAAGTGATGAAGCATCTTCCTCGGATATTCCAACAATAGCAAGGCATTTTGGGTGTTCAATAAGCACATAAACTGTTATGGGGACGTTTAACGTGTTTGTTAAAGATGAGCAGACCAATGATTTCATTAAAGATGCAGATGATGATTAGTTGTGCTAGTTACTAAGCAAGTTGCAACTGAGCCACTGTTTAACCTTACGTCTCAAACACCAGTAGTTGACCAGTCTGTTGGAAAAAATGATGATGAAGACCATCAAGGGAATGATATTTCTCAACCTTGACCAAAAAATGATGATGAAGACCATCAAGGGAATGATATTTCTCAACCTTGACCATCATGAAAGAATCATTCATTAAATGACGTTATTGGTGATTTGAATGGAAAAGTTAGAAGAAAAGGAAAGACTAAACCAAACTATCGAGATATGATTAGATTGATGTGTTATACAAGGTCGAGGAAAGACCAAATGGAACCCAATCGGTTCATTATATCTCCAAATTGCAATTTTAGTAGTAAAACAGAAAACCCACAAACAAACAAAACAAAAAAAACCCATCAAAATCATTGTATGGACATTGTGAAACTGATGATCAGAACTTGAAGAAAAATAACGGATTAAAATCAACTGCAAAATCACTTAAAAAAAAATGCTCATGGACTTGGTTAGATGGTTTTCCAATGAAATGGTTTTCCAATGAAAGCAAAAAAGTAGAAAAAAAAAAAATAAAGAGGTTATATTGGGTTCTCAAAGTTATGGGAAATACACCAATAAAATGCCTACTTTTGGTGGCCCTGGAGAGAAGCATAGCTTACAAATCAGTACCAATATTAGTAGCATAAAAAAAAGACGTTGAAAAAGAATCATGGAACATCAACCAGGACAGAGACCATCCATTGGTTATCATTCAGACAGCTCGCTGCAACAGACCAGACAGACTCGCATGTATGAAATGATATTTCTTTCCCACATTTACAAATTTCACATATAAAACACAAAGTAATTGACAAGAGGACTCAATCAAATCCTCCATAAAATAATAATTTTTTTTTCTCTACAATAGACCCAGTGAATCAAAGCAACAAAACCTTCACATGCATTATTTGCAACATCAAATGTATACATATTGTATAGACCCAAAACCTTGGATGGCAATGAAGCTTGTTTTCCTACTCTCAGCCTCTTCCAGAATTACCATGTCGTTGGTTTCTGAAGACACTCAGAAGTGTCTGTGCCTGCAATCAATAGAAGCTTATGACAATTTTCTGTGAACGTAGAAGAAAGGCAGTGATATTTAAGAAGAAAAAAGAAAAAAGCAGAAGCATTATACCTTCTCTCTAGCCCTGGGTGTACCAGACTGGGACAAGGCAACTAGCGGTGGGACAGCACCTTCTTGGAGAACCAGACTGCAAAACCTATTACTGTTTGTGCAGAGCTGTAAAAGAGCAGCCGCGGCATTTTCCTTTCCCCTTGCTGAACCCAATTCAACGACCTCAACCAGCACAGGAATCCCTTGCTCCTGCCCAATTGAAGTCCTCCCTTCAGGAATCGTAGCAAGATTTGCTAAAACAGCAACAGCCTTATCAACCATTCCAGCAGCTGGGTCCATCAACTCCACAAGATGTCTAACAGCACCAGCTTGCACAATTCGGGCCTTATTTTCGTGAAATATTGACAGATTAAACAAGGCTGTAGCAGCATCTTTCTTTCCCCTAGGAGTACCATTCCCCAGTAAATCAACAAGAGGCCCGATTGCCCCAGACCTTCCAATCTTGACTTTGTTATCCTCGATGACTGAAAGGCTGAAAAGAGTAGCAGCTGAGTTTTCTTTAGCTTCAGGAGTTCCTGTCTCGAGGACATGAATCAGAGGCTCTATTGCATTTGCATTAGCAATGGCTGTTTTGTTGTTATCGTTAATTGATAAGTTAAGAAGTGCTGTAACAGCATTTTCCTGAGTCTTTGTATCTGGTGAACGAAGCAAATCAACTAACATGCTAATGGCCCCACAGTTTGCTATTATAATCCGATTATCCATATTGTGCTTGGCAAGCAACCTGAGTTGAGCAGTGGCCTCTCGCTGAGTATCGACTGAAGTGCTCTTCAAGTCCTCTACCAATTTCTTAACCTGGGTTTCACTGCCAGAAAGGTCAGCCCTGTTATCAATACCAGGAGAAGAAATGATCCTTGGAATGAATCTCTCTGATTGTCGGCGCCAGATTCTTTGGCTTCGAGATCTTGGATCCATAAATCGAGGAGAGAACTCAGCTTCTCTCTGTGGGATGGCTGAGCTAGCCGCAGGCTGCAGGTCAGATTTCACCTCTCCATTAACATCACTATTGCCCCTGAGATGAGTTGACGCCTCCAAACTCTCATTGGCATCTCCACTTGGTCCTTGAGGAAAATCTGAATTAGAATGTGTACTAGATGCTGAGTCAGATCTTGCATGATTCAGAGATAACTGTCCATTGTTATGAAATTCATTAATAGAAGGTGACAAAGGGGGTTGGCCAACTGATTCGCTACCTCTGTGTTCCAAGTTGGATCCCTCTTCAGCACTTCTTAGTGATATTCTTGCAACATCCGGACACTCTCCATTTCCATCAATAGCTGGCAAAGAACCCTCTGAGGTAGATCGAGGATGTAGCGGTGAGGTTCCCTCCCGATTAAGTCCACTGGATGTGATTAGGTTTTTATCAGTTGGACTTGTAGACCGTGACTCCGGTGAAACTGGTTGGCTGCTTCTAGAATGTGGAACACTACTTGAGTCCCTTGACAAGCCAGACTCTGCGTGCAAAAGAAGGGGGCTCATGGACTTCATGGGATCAGGCAACTTCACATTGTTTGACTCGCACCAGTTTGCAATTAGTGCCTTCACTGTATAATTAGGTATAAGATTGGTATGAGCCAAAGTCTGTCGTGTCTTGGGGCACACAATGAGCCCAAGACCAATCCATTTCTTGATGAAAGCCCTCTCATAGGTTTGTCCTGATGCCACAATCACTGGATCAGTCATTAGGTCTAGCGAAAGGGGGCAGCAGAAATCAGCAGGTATGGGAACCAGGCTACAAGTCTGCGAATGTTTTATTAGGACAAGCCGTTCATGCATGCGAGTTACAAGACCAATGATTTGATCAACAAACTCAGCTTCAGCAGTTTTTTCAGCTTGTTCAGCATTCTCCTTTAACTTTTCAAGGGCCACAGCCTCTATCAGAATCTCCTGGTTTGACCTCAAGCTTAAGTTCTCTGCAATTTTTGCTAGTATTTCTGAGCTTGGTCCAATACTATCCACTTGATCCCTGATGGCTTCCCTAATGACAGATGATGTTTGTTCATATCCTACATGCTTAATTTTCTGCAAGCAGTGCTGCAATCAATCATACCAACTGTTAGATATCCTGAAATGTGAATTCCTTTTTAGCTTTCTTTAAACTCATAAATCAAATCAAAAGAACAGCTATTTATTTTCTAACATCCCAAAACCGTATGGGTCAGATGCCACCACTCTCCAATAGATGACTTCTCAAGTAAATCCACTTTGGTAATCATTGAGAGAATATGATATTATGTTTTATTAATAACACAAGATGAAAATTACAAGCTTCAAATAAAAGTAAAAGCTTCAAAAACTTTTGGTCATACATTACCTCCAGAGATGCTGAACTCAATTCATCAGGCAGATGCAGATGAGAACACTTCAAGAACTGGACTATATCCAGGCTGGGATTTCGAATCTTCGATATTAATGACTCAACTTGCAGAACCTGTATATTAAGTGGAAGAAAATGGTTATTCAAGTACGATCATAAGAAAATTTCTGTTCTATATTTTGTTTTTCTAAAAAAGCACCCATCTATAGCAACTTTCCACCTGAATATCATTGAACATCTAGAAATCAGGTCTTGCGGCTATAGCTTATTCCAAAAGCTACACATTCACTAAATACTTCTATGAAAAACATTATAAACTAACAAGCAGGAAAAGGTGAGAAGAAAAAGAACACATACGTTTGTCAAGTTATTGCATAACAATCAAGTGTAAAAGGCAACAATAATCTAAAACAAGCACCTCACAAGAAAACTTCTTGTAATTGATCAAAGCTTTACTATATCAGTAGTATGGTAAAGTTAGGTTAAGCACTTCTTCCTGGCACAAGTGAACTAAAATCGCCAAGAGAACTTGCGAAATGAAGATAGAACTTATAACTTACAAAATAAACTTTACTCAAGAGGGGTTGCCAGCTATCACATTGCTCTCGCAGTTCTTCTATAGAGAGACCCAATCCTTCGAATGCCTTGATAAGCACTTCATCAGAAGTAACTTCTGAATCAATAATTGCATTCAGAATTGGCTTCAACAACTTTAGTATCTCTTCTGCTGTTTGGTAGTACTTCTGAACTGGTTCTGAGTTAATCTTATCAAAAGACGATAAATTTAAAAATGAGGAAATGTTACTAAGAAGTGCTTTTAACAAAGATATCTCCATATGATCTGTGTCAACGACAACAAAAAAAAAAGGTTAGAGAGACCACAAGAAAGAGAAAAAGAGGGGTAAAACTGATATCATAGGCAAGTTAGCACGAATAGAATAGATAATATCATCAAGTTTAATCAAATCTCTTTTTTATTTGTTAACATTGATCCTAACCAATTCATCAAGTTTCAAGCTCCACGTAAGACATACTGATTTAGAACAAATGAAGTCAATATTATTGCATTGAGATGCCAAGATTTAGGCAAACATTTCATTAGGTATAAGTTTTCGCAAAACATTTAATGCTTTGAAGTTACCAGCCTGTCAGTAACTTCAAAGTAATAATGCCCTCTTAAAGTTCATGGTAACTAGCCAACAGCCCATCTTATTTTAGATTCAACAAGTTTACCTCTCAGCTAAACATTTTTTTTCCATTCACTTAGATGTCATTCCAGAATTTCAAATAATTACGTCACAGGTATGTGGCACAACAAAGAAAATACCAGAAAAAGGATCAGTTGTTTTCAAGGTAACAATCACCACTAGATCTGTTAGTATTTAGAAAATGGCATTTCATCAAAGAGCTTAACTGCTCAATGTTTTTGAACCAATCAAAGAAGATGTGACAAGCTAAAATGTCATCATTGAGCAAAACAGAATAAGGATGAAAGGAAGAATAGAGAAACTAAAGAAATAGTCAAAGAACATAGTGCTGAATAAACCTCCAATACAAATCAGATTAGGTTGATTTAAACATAAATCACAAGGAACAATTGGAGAAAGCTAACAACCTAATTATTTTGGTTCAACATATTCCCCTCTCAGCATTCATCTAAATCCAAAGTAAATCATCAGTGAACTCAGGCAATCACATATACTGCCTATGATAAATTCATTTACCAAACTGCATAAATCCATTGACTAAGTTTGAAGAAAAAAGTGAATCACGAAGGTCCAGATAAAGGACATTGTAACGTACATACCTGTTCTTGCAAACTCTGACAGAAAAATTCTTTCTCATCAGTGATCCTTGGAAAACCATATTATTCCGTTAAACTGAAGAAACATCTTCTCAAACTCCATACCCAAACCTAGAAAAAGAACCACACAGATTCTTGAAATCTCAAATCCGCCAACTAGCAATCCTTATAGGGAGCCAAAATTTTAAAGTAAAAAATAAGATTGAAAACAAATAATTATATAAGGTCATTGAAACTCTAAACCTTCAAATATAATATTTACCACCAAAAAACCCAATGAAATAACAACAAAGTTTCCTTTTAGAGTTTATTATGCTGATAATCTTCCAAGTATCCATCAAAATGTTATTAAGGTAAACCTAAAAAGGTAATAGAAAAAAACCAGCTCTCCACAGTTCACGTTAAACATAACACGATCCCCATTCACCCACCACAGACAAGGGAGTTAGCTGACTAATAGCAAGCCAAATCGTTCTCTGAAGTTCAGAGAAGATGAATGAAAGCCAAGGACTAACTGAAATTCCGTGACTGCTCCTTCAATGGAATTGTCTTTACTGCAGGATTTTGTAAGCTTCTGTAGCCTGTACAGTTACTCTCTACTAAAGCCCTAGTTTCTAGGAAAATCAAGTTAACTATTTGGATGTATTTTCCTATTTTTGGTAATCATTTGTGGTTTAATTAAAATTCAATCCAGAGACATCAATATATTTATGTACCTTATGGATTAGAATGAAGACAACATTGGAACAGAAACAAGAAGACTACAGTATTATTTGGATGCTGCAAATCAAAGGATATAAAGACCTTAACAAGAATTGCAAAATAAACATAAAATGGTCCAACAACCACTTAATAAAAACATTTTTACACCTTAATGATTCAGGCATACATACATATTCGCTTCCAATCATAGAAAAAATAATATTAACCTATGGAAGTGCAAGTTTAATCTGTTTCTTTTACACTTTTACAACAGCAAAACAAATTAATAACTAAAGTTAACTCAAGAACCCCCTCAGACATTAAAATCTCATTTATCCAAAGACCTACATAGCCTTTAAAAATCATACTATCAAACAATATGGTCATACAGAAAGTAAATAGATCAAATGGGTTTTCTTATGGTTTGAAAATAACGAGGCCCAAAGAAGTAATTAGTCAAAACATTCAGAAATTGCAAGGAAATAAGAGAGACCTCAATCAAGATCTTTCAACACTGTTATGGGTCTCTATGATCTTAACAAGGAACCCAAAAACGAAGCTTTGATTCTCTAACTTGTTAAGCAGGAACCCGGATTCATATATCAAAATTCAAAGATAAATAAATTCGGAAAAACATAAAGAAATTTTCAAAGCTAACAAGAAAAAAAGAAAGGAAGGAAAGGAAAACAAAAAGAAAAAGAGGAATTGGTACCTAAATGCAGCTTAGAGTTGTGGAATGTTGGAATTTCCTTCCTTTTCTTGATTTTGTAAGAAGCAGAATATATTTTAAAAAGAGCCCAGATTTCGCTATTATGTTGCTGCGCCTTCAGGCCCTCTTTTCTTTTTCATTTTTTTCTTTATTTCTAGCAGTTTTTTTTGCTCTCTTTTTCGTTTTTCAATGGATTAAATATCTGGTGTATAGTTAAAGTTTCTTTAATTGTTTGCTGTGATTTCTTAGATAGAATGGGACATTCTCGTCATTTTCTGAATTTTCTTACGCATATTTTGACTGGATTTTGGGAACGGTACTACTGACAACCGCCAAAAGAGCCGGTTGCCGGTAGAAGTTCCTCAGTACAGAGATTTTATGGTATTCTTAGCGCCGGTTGCCATTTTTTTCCGAATGAGAAAATGCTTTAAACAAATGTGATTTAAATTTTTAATGCTTAACATTGTTGTTTAAAATACTTTTAAAAAATAATATCTAGTTTAAATATAATATTGTAAAATCAAAATTAATTTTATAAAAGATGAATCCCAAATTTAGATACCCTATTAGGTTAACAGGTAAATTTCATCCAAGGTCACTAGACTATTATTAAGTTTACATTTTGGTCATTCAACTTCAAAAAGTTATAAAATAATCATTTAACTATCAAAAGTTTTCATTTAATTCATTGAGCTGTGATTTTTTTCATTTAATTCATTCAGCTATTAAAACCACTGTTGTATGGCTTTCTTTATTCGCACCGTGTGCACTGATCGAAAACTCTCATTCCTCTTCTCTTATGTAGTTTAGTTTTTTCGTAAAAAATCTTTGAACATCATGAATATACGAACTAACATCCAAACAATTTTCTTCTCTGATCCCTGACACTAACCGTCAAATCGATTTGGATCTAAGGTATGTTCTTCTACTCATCAATGAGAAAAGATCTATCATACCGATTGTTGAATAGTCACTCAGAGCTCGTTAATCATATTTAAAAAAAATAAAACTTAAAAGCTCAATAATTTAAATAAAAACTTTTGAATAGTTCAACTATTATTTTGTAACTTTTGAAGTTGAATAACCAAACTATAAACATACTAATAATTTAATGGCCTTAAATGTAATTTACCCTAACTTAAAATGTCAAACCTTAATTGATTATTTCTAATTTAAAAACTAATTATTTTGTATTACTTATTAGTTGAAAAACTACTTTGAAACTTAATTCATTTCAAAAAAATAATCTCATTAAAATGGTTTAGTAATAATTAATTTTATAGCACACCTAGGTAAAAAAATAATGTAAAAAATATATTTTTAAAAATTTTATATAAAAATTAAGTGATGTTTAAAAGTTGCATAAATTGTGCTTTCCATTCAAATTTTATTGAATTATAAAATATAAAACAAAACCTCCTCATAATCATATAATTTATTTTGTAAAATAATTATCAAATTAAATTATGTTTTGTAAAAGAAAATCTTTGAATAATTGAATTAAGATCCCACAACATAATAAAAGTTTCAATAGAAAAATATATTATAATTGGTATTAATTCCAAGTTGATACGTCAAAATAATAAATAAACAGTAAATACAAAAATTGAAAGTCAATGTTTGAAAACAAGGTGTGGTCCTAACTCGCTCGTGAGGCAAAATTGAAATTAGCATCCGTCAGTTTTGACCCATTAAAAAGTGTTGCTTTGGATGTTGCGTTTATTTAATTTAGTATCTTTTTTCTTCTAAAAAGCAAAGAAAAAGCAAAGATTCCTCATCCAACAAAACTGTAGAGCAATGAATTGTATTTGGGTGCAGAATCCATACCCCAAATCTGTCTGAAAAAAAAAAATACTTTCTCTCTTTCAGAGTTTTTTTAAGACTGCAGGGGTTGGAGTTCATGTTCTCGAGCTGCTCCATCAACCGGTTGATATGGAATCTGCGCCAGTCGTCTGCGACTCCATAGCCATATTCCAGAAGCGATTAATCCTGCAATTATAAACATCATAATACCCAAAAGAACCACCAGATACTGCCGCTGCCACCATGTTCTGTATTATTAAATGAACAAATCCATTTAGACCTTATATCAGCAAAAGTAAATGGAGCAAATTAAAATGGAGTTGGAATGGTCATTAAATATATATCCTGCATGCATATATACGAACTGTTTCTTATACAATACATGTTATGCCATTAGCACCAATGTACTAAACAGAAGATCTACACCCCATAGAATGACGGCATTCACTGATCCAGCCATTATCACCAATTAACTATGTAAAAGATCTACACGGACACGAGAAGAGTGAGGAAATTCTGGAAATTATAATTTATAGCCAGCCTTTCTTAATTCAGATCCATGCAAGAATACGAGGAGAAAGAGAGAGAGAGGTGGAAACATACTGTTTCGAAGGAGGCTTCACTTCCCATTGCACCAACTGATAATTTCCGAAGTCATCAGGAAGCATCACACGATGTTCAGCAAGCCGAGATATTATATTCTGGAAGCAGGAACTCATCAAACAAATAAATTGTAATCTTGTACATAAAAAGAAATGCAATGATCTAAAAAGAGAACTTACTATTGCAGTAGTATTAGAAATGTAGGTTGCTGATCCTGAAGGGACTATGGACCATTTAATAAAAGATATGTTTCCTTCAGATGTAAAATTCAATAAATGGACCTGAAATCATGCAAAAGTTTTCTTAATCCAATAAGGTGAAACGTAACCATAGACAGAAAAATCAACTGTTCAGCAAGATAGTTTGAAAATTCCTTCGGTATTTAACATGTAATTTCTCATTAATAATACGTAAATTACAGCCATAAAATGCTCCTGCTTTCGAAGATGGTAGTTGTTTAACCTGTGAACCATTAACGCCTAGCTCCTTAGCCATGAACTCAAGAAGCATGACAAGACGAGGCTTTAGATACGAGTGGTTGACGTTCAATGCCAAATCCAATGAAATTTCACCAATTTCAATTTCCCCTATTTATCAACAAGAAAATGTCACTATAGTATGACAACAACACTTGGAAAGCATACTTTACAAAAATTTATCATTTATGCATTTCAATAAAATGAACTGCAGAGCAGAGTTCTAACTTTTAACCCTGTGATAGGTCCTGGTATAACCATGGTTTACAGTACCTATAAGAGCATATATAGGTGATTCCCCAGGAGCTGATATAGGTGGCATTTCAAAGGTTGAATTTCCCTTCCCACTTGAAGATGATGGAGATGGAGATGGAGATGGAGATGGAGATGGAGATGGAAATGGTGATGGTGATGGTGATGGTGATGGTGATGGTGCACTGGTTACATGAAGCCTCTCCCATAGCTCAGAACAATTAGTCTTCCAGAAACCGATCTTTGAATCCTTGCGGTCATATGTAACAAGAGTATTCCGCACAATGATTCCTATTACAACACCAAAGAAAACAACAAACAGCAGTCTAACTAAAGCTTTGCCCAAGAAGATGGTCCCAGTTCCATCAAATTCCAATACTAAGACCCAGCAACCAAAATCAGTCTCATCAAAACTTAAAATGAATAGCATCACAGAATACAAGTTATCTGAAATTAAACATACCTCCTAGAAGGGTAGTTGGGTCCATTCCATTTTGGAAGATCCCAAGGCAATATGCACCTTGTACCTTTGAATGCTTCATGAATAAAATGTAAGATAAGAGGAAAACCCCTAGTCATGTATTGAACATTGAGAACAGGGCAAAATACTTGACTGAATCAAGTACAATTATTGCTAAACCAACTTCAAGTATAACCTTAAGAAGGTTTCCTTGAGAAATAAAGAAGTTCAATCAACAGGAAAGCAATTACATCGTGAGAAGCTTACTCGAAACAAGTAATTCTCAGGTGCAAGCAACAATTTTTGCTGATTTTCAAATACCAGTTCAATTGTTGGAAAAGTTTTTGAGAGTTGAGAGACATCACTGAAGCAGAAAACAATATTAACTGTTAATATTACATAACTAATCATTTTATATAACAAGTAGATTATTTCAAATTTTCTGTTATGGTACATAATATAAGTAATACCTGCTAATACCAGAAAAGCATGTATCATTGTAACTTGGAACAGCGCCGCTGATCTGCTTTAAGCTATTAAGTTCCTTCATAATCTTCAATATAAAGATGCAAATATGAGATAGAGGGAAAAGAACAATCATAATCAAGTTTTGAAGTTTAATAGGTTAATCTATAAAGCATGTAGTCATCTCATGTAAATACGTAAAATTATTGGAATAAAGCTTCAATGATCCCCATATCAATGCCATCAAGGATGAAGAGTGAAAATTTTAAGTCACTTGGGCAGGAGAGAAAAACGGACTAGTGAGAATGCATTAATAGGCCTAACAAAAATTTTAACTACGATTAATTTATGGGAACAAAATCTTACAGTGTCCTTAAACGCCTCAAACACTGCTTCTGGAAAATATGCAAATGTCGTACCACTATCCAAAACAGTTCCAAACTTTCGATCAAAAACAGATGGGTCCAAATCTAGCTTCTTCCCGGCAACATGCATCTCTTTCAAGTCAATGTTGTAATATGGACTGTTTCCATCCCGAAACTAGAGTAAATGTGTGGGATGTATCGAATGTTTTTGTTAGGAAGTTGACGAGGTACTCTATCCTCTGAGATCAAAACGTTTACAAAACATACCTGCGTACAGGATCCGAATAACTGAAAATCATGTCTGATGGGGCGGATATACCACCAAGAACCATAGCGCCCCCACCAACATCCATTCCACCATAACATAATGAGAATGAATCGCTAATCACACCTTTCTCCACAAGCTGGTCAACAATGCTGAGATCACCGCGGCCCAATCCAATAATGCCGTCAGCATGTTGTCTGTAAAGCTCACCAGTTTCCTCAGTTTCACAACCAAAAACAATACGCTGGGGCGAAAGTTCACTTAGATTCCCAAATGAAATAACATCCTCAGCAAGGATACCGCTAGTGACACTCATTTCAGCATACTGTCTTTCATATATACATTGATCCCTGTCTTTGTCGCAATTGCAATCCAAATTGCATTTTACAGGTTGGTAAGTAGTGGACAACTCTGGTTGAAACTTTGGGTCCTGATATAAACATATCAGAAACCTATTAGCTTGACCACCTAAGAAGGTTTTGTTGAGCCAACATCGCTGCAAATCATTAAGGCTGCATTGCTACGTGCTTTTTCTGTCCCACAAAAATTGCTATAAACAAATAGTTCGATTTTGCATCTTAACATATGTAAAAAATTATTATATATGTAAAAGCTGTAATTTTTTACATTTAACTTCCTTTTTCTTTTTTTAAAAAACCATCCCTTGTTTTTACTTCTAAAAGAAGATGCAATCAACGACCAAATAAAGCCTGGAATCGAATATCTCAATAAGTAGAGTAATGGCTTAAGAAATGAGATAGGAGTTTTTCTACTCTCTAGCACTAATATGCTCGGAATACAGTAATTACCTGAGATTGGGAATATGATTTTAAAGATTTGGATTCTAATTCTTTTCAATTGAAATGCATATTTATATTAGCTGAAGGTTAAAATATGCTATTAGTCCCTGTATTCATCCAAAATTTGAGATTTAGTCATGTACTTTAAAAGTTAAAAATTATACCTCCTACCTTTTTAATTTAAAAATTCTAATCTAATCATTATGTTTTGTAATTTCTGTCAAATTTGTCAACGAAATGAAATGTTAAGCGTAGTTTAACAAAAATGCCAAGTTTGACAAATTTTGACAAAAAATACTAACAAGACTAATGATTTTGAATTTTGAATTTTGTCTAAATATAAGATTAACAACATATTTTAACCAATTTAATATGTTTTTAAAAACGAACTCAGTGTACCCGAAAACACGCCTTTAATGACATATTTAAAAGGTAACTACACATGAATTTGAAAAATAATCATTAATGCTACATTTACACCTATCTTGGTATACAATTATACATTACATCTACACGCATGTTACATTTTACAATTACATTGTCTTTTAATTTAATATAGATTGTTTGAAACCCCTAACGATTTTAATAGTCTAACAATTTAATATCGATGAATGAAATTTTAACATCACCTGATGTGTACCACATTTTTCACACATAGCGCAAGGAACGTAAGTGACAGTGCTTCCAGTATCCACTATAAGCGCAAATCTCTGCGGAGGTGTCCCGATCCATAGACGCGTAGAGTAATACCTTTAGAAATTTCAAATCTACCTTTAAGAAAGGAAAAAATATGATTTAAAGAAAATAAAACTACTACTAATAAAAGAAATAACAGGGTACCCGCGGCTGAGGAGGTTGTCGTAGAGTCGCATGCGAGCGTAGGGATGAGAAGAGTTAGAATCGGATCTCAGTAGGCGATGAGAAGAGTCGGGAAAAGTTGTAGAGGTATTCTTAGGGGAAGGAAAGAGAGGGAGGACCATGGCGGGGCGAGCGCGGGGGTGAGGTGGAGGGAGGAGGAGTGGCAGTGATATGGAGAGGCATGATTGGGAGAAGAGAAAGATGAGGAAGAAGAAAGTGACGGTGAGGTTAACGAGTGGCCATGCCATGCCAGATGAGAGGCCAGTCAGCGGAGTGTATCACAAATGAGCTTTCGCACCAAAACTGACGATGATTATGAAACACAAAACAAAAATTGGAACTAAGGAGTTTAGGTGGAATTGAAGTTTAGAATATTTGGATTTTTCTGTTTCTTCTCTAACCAACTTCCGCATTCTACTCTTTAAAAATTCATTAACTACTGACGTTTGAATAAGCGTTGTCGTTTTTTTTTTTTTTTTTAAATTACATAGTTTGATGTGTTTAATAATTTTATGGGTAAATTTTACTAGTAGTCACCTAACTATTAATAAATTTTATTTTGGTTATTTAACTATTAGTAAATATCATTTTCATCATCCAACTATAAAATTACAAAATGATCACCCAACTATTAAATTTTGTCTTTTTGGTTATCAACAAACTAACTATAACAACTTTTAATATTAGTATAATAGCAACTTTAACCCTTACATTTATATATTGTGTAAATTAGGTCTTGATTTTAAAAAATCTAACTTTCAACATTTATATATTGTGTACTTTAGTATTTTTCCAGTTTCACTTTTCTTTGTGACTATTTCACTTAAAAAGCTAAAAAAAAAAATTATCACTAACTTTGATTGAAAATATACAAATAATTCAATATAATAATTTTATATTTTCTCATTCTTTAAAATGAACTCTCCATGTCACAAAAAAAAAAAGCAAAACTATAAAAAAAAAAGAAACAATTTACATAATGTATAAATGATAAGGGTTAAACTTTTTTAGAATCAAAACTAAATTGACATAATTTATAAATGTTGAACGTTAAAGTTGTTATTATGCCAACACTACACCAAAACAGACTTTTAGCGGCATTTTTTATGGCTTTTAGCGGCTTTTTTAAGCGCCACTAATATAATTTTGGTGCTTAAAAAAATCGCTAAAGCATCGCCATAAAAGTTAGCGGCGTTTATTGCGAAAAAACGCCGCTATAAGTCTTGACCTTTAGCGGGGCTTTTCTAAGAAACGCCACTAAAGACCAAACCTTTAGCGGCTTTTCTAAGACGCGCGCTAAAGATCAGACCTTTAGCGGCTTTTTAAGAAACGCCGCTAAAAGGCCAAACCTTTAGCGTTTTTTAGCAATAAACGCCGCTAATTTTTTAAATTTGATCTATATTTTACGCAATATCCTACCCTCCCCGCATTAAAAACCAACCAAAAAGCAAAGAGAATTGCATATAATTCCAACCCAAGGCACAAATAAAACATTTAAATCTCACCAAAAGCATTAAATCTAAACGATACTTCAAATTTAATAAAAGATATATGATATTTATTAATAAATGAATAATAATTCAAACAATTTTACAATAATGTTAATCAGTAACAATGTTAAAAAATCTTACAACAATAAAACAAATGTCAAGAGGCGACCTCTGCGCGATCGTCTTTGAACAATCAGATCATAGTCTGCAACAGAGTGGAGTTCTTCATACTTTTGTTCTGCTCTACCTCCCGCTATTCGCCGCCTCCGCTCTAAGTTGAGCAATATGCTCGCCTCCTCATTCCGCCTCCGCCTAAGCCGAGAAATTTGTTCATTGTGCTCGCTTCCATCAGAGATATATGGTCTTTCAGTCTCTGAACTTCAGCACGAGATTGACTCCCGGAAGGTATGTGTAGTCAGCCCAAATCTGCCCCGGCCCAATTATTAAATAATAACAAACCCAAAATCAAAACTAAAAGAAATCCGGCCCAAATGGCCCAAACCCAACCCAACTCAGAAAATAAAAAAAAAACAGAAAAAAACAAAACCCTAGCCTTACGCCCTCGACCCTTTGACTTGACCCCTCTCTGTAGCTCCTGCTCCCAGACATGCTCGCATGCCACTGCCCGACGCTCCGCCCATAGCCTGCAAGACAAAACAACAGCACAGCAAAGAGAGGCCATTTGTCTTTTATATTCAGATTCAGCTATATAAGCCGAGCAAAAAACGATTGTGAGGAAGGCTTTTTTTTTTCGGAGAAAAAACAAAGAGATATAGCAGAAAGGAGTTCCCTTTTTTTTTTCTTTTTGATTAATAAAAAAGAAACAGATCCCCTTTTCCTTTTTGAATATCAATAGAAAGCAATTTTTTTAAGGCACAAAACATCAGATCCAAATACGAGAGAAAAAAAAACGCAAAAGATTCAAAAATCCAAAGAACAGAGGCAAAAAGGTTTATTTTTTTTTCTTTTATTCCGAAAGTTATTTCTTTTTTAGTAGACTTGCATAATATAAAAATATATAGTTTTAAAAAAATAAAAAATAATAATTTTTACCTTCCTACCCAGTGGGCGGTGGTCGAACTCAAGCAGCCGGCGACGATCGTGGATGGCCCTCACGGAATCGCGCCACTCCCCCGCAGAGGAAACAAAAGAGTTAAAAGTTTTTTTTAAGAAGTCATTAAAATGAAAAAAAAAAGGCAAAAGTTTGAATTTATAAAGGTTGTAAACGACGTCGTTTAGGGCTCGTCTGGTGGCCCCAAACGACGCCTGTTTTGTCGTGACTCACAAGAACCGACCCGCTCAGGAGGATCCGCGTGTTTCATTAAATGGGTTATTTATGAGTTGGCCCTTCCGCCTTTTTATTATTTTCAATTAAATCTTTTATTGTTTTAAATATGGCCGAACATTTGGTTCGGCTTCCAATTCGTCCCCCTATTGCTATAAGTCTCGGTCAGAAGGATTATTACGCGAGGTCCCTCCATTTCTCCATGAGTGCAAATCGGTCCTTTTCTTTTATTTTATTTATTATTTGGCCCCAAACCCTATTTTATTCATAATTTAACCCTAAAATTTCGTTTTAATTTCAATTCAATCCCTTTAGGTTAATTTGCATTTTATTCCATTATTATTATTACTATTATTATTATTTTATTATTATTACCATTGTTATTTCATTTTTTATTACTAATACCATTACTATTATCATTATTATTTTTATTTTATTCTTACTTATTTATTTATTTATTATTATCCGTTTATTAATGTAACATTACCTATCATTATCACTTTATTATTATTTATTTATTAATATTATTGGTGTCATTATTATTCAATATTTCTATTATTATCTCTGTTATCATTAATATTACTATTGTTATTATTACTATTATTATTATTATTATTATTATTATTATTATTATTTTCATTTTACTCTTATTTGTTTATTTATTATTTTTATTTACTTATTTATTTTTTATTATTATTCGCTCATCAATGCATCATTCTCTTTAATATATCATTATTTTATATTATTACAATTATTTGATTTGAATTGATTTCCATTCTTTTAATTTTCACCATTTATAAATTTTTTATTTATGTTATTCATTTTTTACTATTTTATTCGTTATCATTTTATTTACTTATTGCTTATTCGTTCATTGCTCTTTACTTTTTAGTACTTTAAAGCAATTCATTTATTTATGTATCATATTCTTTATTTTCTTATTATTGTTATTATTACCATTCTATTTGTTTCTAAAGTTCTATTATCGTCAATCTTGTGTCATTATTTATTTGCTCATTCATTTATTTATAAAATTAGATTTATTCGCATGTTCGCTAAATTCGTTAGTATCATTACTTTGTCTAATATCAATCAGTCAAGTTTCCCAAATAAAGATAATGTTCGGTATTTGAAAATTTGGGAAGATCGAGCCCTAACTTATCTTGGGTTCGGTTTTCTCGCTTATGTTAAACAAAGGGATATCTCTTTTGAAGTTGCAATTTTAAAACAAAATACTTAATCTCAGAATTGAAATGTCGTGCCTAACTTATGGACTCGACACTTAGATACTTCGGATAAGTTTCTTTTCCAAAATAGAGGCAATCTTAGTATTTGAAATCTCGGAAATCGAGCCCTAACTTCTCGGGTTCGATTTCTCATTTGACGAATAACTAAGATCCTCTCCAAATAAAACCAAGTTTCAAAAGCGAGCTTAGTTTGGAGTTTAAAGTATTGTGCCCTAACTTATCGGACGTGATGCTTTACCTCTTGAAAATAAGAAAGCCTTAGCGTCCTTCCAATTTTAAAAATAAAAAGCATTGTATTTTGAATCCCTTTAAAGTTTTCAACAAATAGGACATCAATCAATCAGTTTGGTACCAATTTTGGGCGTGTCGAGGGTGCTAATCCTTCCTCGTACGTAATCGACCTCCGAATCCTTTTTCTTCAAGTTCGTGGACCAAAAAGCACTGTTTTAGTAAATTAAATGTTTTATTAAAACGAAGGTGATCCGATCACACCAAATAAAGATCGGTGGCGACTCCTTTCCTTTTCTTTTAAAAAAATCGAGTCGACCGCGTGCCACTGCTTCATCAAAAAAATGGTTACGACGACTTGGCGACTCCACGGGGACGCGAGGTCAAGCCATAGATTGATCGATTTTGTCCTTTTAATTAAAATGGTTTTGAAAAATCATGCTTCTTTTAACGCATCTTCAATATTAGCCTTGTAAATACTTTGGCATTGCATTGCATGACCGTTGTGGTCACACCTTTAAGTGGGAGCGAAGTTATGCCTTCGTGAGGTTTTCACCTCCGCATGGGCTAGTGGATCGCTTTGAATACATCCGTACCTATGTCTCCGTGAAGTTTTCACTTCGCATGGCCATAGGAAATGTATTCCCCGAATCAACTTCGGTCCGCATGAGCTTATAATGGGTGAGGATCGAGGAATCTACTGGTTCGGGAACCTCGAACTTTAGAACTAAGCCGCATATAGCAAACCCTAGGAGCCCACCTTAGGTAGAGCTGTGGCAAACCTTAGTGGTCACCCAAATAGGCATTAGTTTATTTTACTTACTTTGCATTCCATGGTACTAACTTTTTGTGTTTCTTTCTTTTTGTGCATATCATTTCATATTTTAAAGAGACATCGATTCACGGTCCGTTTCTGAGTTGGGAAGCTGGTTATGGAAAGCGAATTCCTTGATAAAGTAGAAGACAATGCGGCCATCCGCATATGGTCAGAGCAATGCCAAATAGAAAAAGGAGATAGCTTAGTCGAAGGGTATGTGTCAGAACTACGGAACTTCACCAATATCAGTGTCACGCAGAACGAGCTCCAAGAGCTGAAAGAAATTTGGACTCAGTGGGATGATGAAGCGAAGCAGCTATTCTATGGTACTTACGGTGACCTGCCTTACCTGCTTGAGGTCAAAATAGACAAGCACTGTTCGAGCAATGACCCGATTCGGAATGCCGCTTATAATTTGCTTTCTCCTTGGAAAAGTGGATCTGGTTCCCACAAGAGAAGAGTATACGACCTTGCTACACGCCCAAGAATTCAAGTTGACAAAGCTTATTCCAATGCGGTTAATAGCCCAACCTTCGCGAAGAAGTTGATGAATATCACCGGAATGAGTGAGCAGTGGGTCTCGGCTAGAATGCGAGAAGAAGGCGAGGTAAATGCATACCCGGATATGTTTGAGAGACTTGATTCGGCGCATCCCGTCTGAAGAAAAGATAGACATCTTGGCCTTGTATATTTACTACCGTAATCTTCCCCAAAGCTTTAAGGCACATTGATGAAGCGGTTATCGATCTATTCAATAGGTTGGACAAAGGGTCACACCTGCTCCCGCCATCTTAGCCAAACATTCGGATCCTCGATCGTATGTCCGAGAAAAGGTGAAGCGGTGTTTATTGGATGTCTTGCAATTGTTATTGGCTTGGTTCCATAGTCACTTTTGGAAAATAGAAAGTGTCTTGCGGTTCATGTCGAAAAGTACTCCCCACTAGAAGAGATAGCAACTACGCCTAGAAGAGAGGATGTGTCCGAAGAAAATTGGATCGCGCTCTTCCGAACCTTCAAGAGGACGACGTCGGTGGAAAGCTCCTGGATGATTCTGACGGGATCCTTTATCGTTATGGAAGCTTTGGTGGGTTCCCTATTGGGAATTTGGGGTGCCACCGCCACGCCCTTTCTTTGGTCCTAAGACAAGTATGGTTCAAGGCGGTTTGTACCAACGACATACTGCTAGCTCAATGCGAGTTTTCATATGAAGGGGGAAGCTATAAGAAAAGGGTTAAAGAGATTTCTAGTGCCTGGAATCAGATTCACAGAATGAGAAGATTATCTACAAGCCCGAGGACGACCCCGGAATACCTTGAATGGAGGGCTAGGAGAGTCAACGACAACATTCCTGAGCCAAACCCAGAAGGCGCCCGATCAAGAGAAGAATGCATGCGAGTGGTCCCATCAGAACTAGAAATTTTGAAGCAAGATTTTGAACGGATGAGCTCAGAACTCGGGAAAAGGATAGAAAGGTTGGAGGAAGAAAAGATGCTCCTCCAATTAGAAGTGGACGGTCAAAAATCAGAGGCTGAGAAACTCAGAAAGAAAAAGCGGAAAGTAGAGGAAGACCGAGATAACTTGAAGACGGAGTACAAGAAGATGCGCTTAACGATAAAAATGCGGGATTAGGAAAAACTTCAGAGCAATGGCAACAAGAGGTCCGAGAGGAAAGAGCCAAAGTTAGCAGTTGGGAGAAAAAGTTTCATGAAATACGAGCACAGAAGGAGGACTTAGAGAAGGGCAGGACAAAAGACCAAAAAGAGAAAAAGGGGTTAGAAGCTAGAATAACCGAGCTTGGGCGATCTCTACACCATTATCTGAGTCGAGACTCGGAAAGCCAACTAAAGACAAGCCTGAACAAAATAGAGGAAATGAAAGGTAGGGTTGAAGAGTTGGAATCGGCATTACATAGTAGCGAGCTCCGGATTGAGCTTCTGGAAACGAGAGAAAGACGTTGGGAGGAAGAGCTTCACCATTCTTGCGAGCAAGTTTGAAGCCGGGACTACCTCATGGGAGAAGCAATAATCCAGATTCGAGAAGTAGCTGATCACCTACAGACTTTGGCTGAGGAGGCTGACATAGTGGGCATGAGATATGGGCTACCACCGGGTCGTGATGAAGAGCTAATCTCTCTGCTTGGAAAAATCAAAACCTTAGGTCTTAGGGCTAGAACGTATTTGTAATCTACTTTATGTAAAGGGTTTTGCCTTCTAATAAAGTTTTCTAAAATGAAGTTGATCAGAATCGATGTCTTCTTCCTGCATTCATGCATTTGCATTACATCATATTACATGCATTAAAGTTTATAAAAGAAGCCTAATTGGTTAAGATTAATGAAAAACAAAAGAGAAACAAGAGAGAAGGAAAAGAAATCGAACTGGACATCACTACGGGACTCGTGCTAAGACAAAGAAAATGGATCAAAGATTTGAACAATTTCGAAGGAGATGCAAGAATGATGCAGGAGCAAATGATGAAACTCCAAAGAAGATATGATAGAATGATGCAAGAGTCCCAAAACAACATGATGAGCGGTGGCGCAACTATTAGCCAATGAACGAGGAAAAGGCGTCGCTACTAGTTCAGTGGAATAATGACGACCACTTACCTCCAAGATTTACCCGCCAAACACTCAAGCACCACCGAAATAGGTCCCCAAAGGACATCTTTTGTTATCGAGCCACATGCGAGTTGAGACCGCAATGCCGGCAAGACTTTCTCGACCGGTTCAGCAAAGAATCCGGAGAAGGTCCGGCTAACCCTATAGTCCCCGACTTTGATGAAATGGTGAAATGGATAAGGCAAAACGAACCTTCCCAAACAACTCGAGGATCGTTGCAAATGGTTAGAAGAAAATTTAAGGAAATAGAGATCACGACCATCGCTACGGAGTGGGACGCTAAGGACTTGAGCCTAGTCCTGGACCTCATACTTCCGCCAAAGTTCAAGACCCCGAATTTTGAAAAATACAATGGGACCAGTTGCCCTGAAGCGCACATCACGATGTTCTGTCGGCGGATGGCGGGATATGTTAACAACGATCAACCGCTTATTCATTGTTTCCGGATAGTTTGGTGGGCGCAGATCAAGTGGTACAATCACCATCGTACCAGATCAAGTCATGGAAGGATCTAGCACAAGCCTTCCGAAACAATACGGCACGAGTCGATATAGCTCTGATCGAATCACGCCCAAAATATGGAGAAAAAGCCAAACGAAAGTTTCAGCAAGATGCCCGTGATGGAGGAAGTAGCCACACAAGTTCAAACCACCGCTCCTAGAAAAGAGACAACCATCTTTGTTTGTCAATACTGTGAAAGCTCCTTCATTAATCACATGCTTGGAAGTGCCATAAAAGTTTTTCGATATTGTCTTTGCTGGGAAATGATCGAGAATGCAATCGAAGCGGTAAAATAGAGGTGGAGAAAGTACTAGAAAGACGGTCCAAGAAGAGGGAGAGTGATATAAACAACATAGGTAAAGGTTATTCAAAACCTATTATCGTGAGCCGACCAAGGACTATGACCCCGATCATCGAGCCCCTTTAGGCAGAGTCCAACACAAGGCGTAATACTGAGAAAATCTAATTTATGCCTATCCGGTCCCATACAAGAAAATGTACCAGAAATCATTTGACGCACACGTTGTATCCCCCCATTACTTAAAACCCTTGCAACCCCCGTACCCTAAGTGGTATGATGCGAATGTACAGTGTGAATACCATGCAGGAATCGTGGGGTATTCTATAGAGCACTGTCTCGCTTTTAAGAAACTAGTGGAAAGACTGATCCAGATGGGAGTTATAGAAGTCGATGACACCTCTTGTAAGGGGCATCCGCTACCTAATCACGGGGTCAACATGATAGGCGAAGATGCGAGAAGAAGAGTTAAAAGGGATATTTCTGATGTGAAAACCCTAATGAAACAGGTCTGAAAGGAAATGATAAAAAGGGGATTGGTTGTGACATGTCCAAGGGGAGAACATGAAGAGACACGAAAAGGCTGTGAATTTCATAACTCAGAAGAGC
Source organism: Gossypium rotundifolium (assembly GCA_025506655.1). Classification (NCBI taxonomy): domain Eukaryota; kingdom Viridiplantae; phylum Streptophyta; class Magnoliopsida; order Malvales; family Malvaceae; genus Gossypium; species Gossypium rotundifolium. The sequence goes on along the minus strand of CP106732.1, from coordinate 116,436,404 downwards.
ACGACATCCAAAGTTGCACTGAGTTCAGAATGCTGGTACAGGAGCTGATGGACAATAAGGAGCTAGAATTCTTTGAAAGCAATGAAGGCCGGAAAGAGGGTAACATCTGCACGTTGGAGGATGAGTCAGCAGCAAAAGCCTCGGAGGTGAGCTATCCTTTAGTCACCATCTCCCGATCAAAAGGCGACGGAGTAAAAATCGTGATTCGAAAGCCTACTACTTTTTCATCTGAAGACAACCAAAAGACTCTCGGGGGTTATAATTGCAATGTGACGACTCCTGAAAAGGGGGGTCCGTCCACAAAAGAGAGCCAGGAATATCCTAAGATCGTGATCCGAAAACCTGCAGCCTTTCCATATAAGGATGACAAGAAGGTCCCCTGGAACTATAACTGCAATGTGACGATTCCTGAGAATGGAGGTTCGCCCAACACTACAGAAGAAAACCAAGAGGAAGATTCCTACACGCGCAGTGGGAAGCGCTATGACCTGTCAAACACAAGAACGGAACACTCAAAAGGAAAAAATTTGATAGGCGAACAAAAGAAAGAAAAAGAGACCAAGCAAGAGGCACATATAAACGAGCCAGTGAATGAGGAAGAAGCTAGGGAATTCTTAAAGTTTTTGAAGCATAGCGAATACAGTGTCGTGGAGCAGCTACATAAACAGTCGGCTCGTATATCGGTGATAGATTTACTATTAAGTTCTGAAGCACACTGTAACGCACTGATGAGGGTATTGAATGAAACTTATGTTGCAAATGATATAACAGTTAACAAGCTGGATCGCCTGGTTAGCAACATAAATGCTGATAATTTCATTTTCTTCAACGATGATGAGATCCCTCCGGGAGGTACGGGTTCTATCAAGGCTCTCCACATTACCACGCGATGCAAGGGATACACATTACCAGGGGTACTAGTCAACAATGGATCAGCGCTCAATGTTCTACCACTATCGACACTGAATCGATTACCCGTTGATAGTTCTCATATGAAGGCCTGCCACAACATAGTAAGGGCATTCGATGGAACCGAGAGGAAAGTCATGGGAAGGATCGAAGTACCTCTTTTAATCAGACCAGGCACATATGAGGTGGACTTTGTTGTGATGGATATCCAGCCGTGTTATAACTGCTTGCTGGGGAGACCTTGGATACACTCGGCAGGGGCAGTGCCCTCATCATTGCACCAAAAGTTGAAATTAATCTCAGAGGGCCGTCTAGTAACCATAAATGCTGAAGAGAACATCATCGCAACTGTAACAAACAATGCACCCTATTTAGAAGCCAACGATAAAGCAGCTGAATGTTCCTTCCGTTCTTTGGAATTTGTCAACGCAACATTCGTCGCCGAGGGGAATAAGGTCCCAGTACCGCAATTATCCAAAACCACGAAAATGGGTCTACAACTGATGGCCGGGAATGGAGCTGTGCCAGGAAAAGGACTTGGAAGGTACCTCCAAGGAGAAATCGAGGTCCCAAGACTAAAAGAAAAGCGAGACTTCTTTGGTCTAGGATTCAAGCCAAACGCAAAGCAAAAAAGAGAAGAGTTGGAGAAGAAGCAAGAAAGAAGGAAGGCACGTCTGAGGGGAGATGAGATGAAATGGCAAACGATGACAATTTCTCATATTCGTGAGACCTTTATATCAGGAGGGGTTATCCATCCGGGACGAGAAACACAAAATGAAGAGATCGTGCATGTCAACGCTATATCTGAGGGGAAAACTGTGGAAGAAATTTGGAATGGGATCCGCCCCTATGAGCCGGGTAGCGTTCTAAACAATTGGACTGCGGAGGAGATTCCTATAGCCTTTAGAACTCATTCAGAGTAATACTCGGAACACACTTATTGCTTTAAGTCTAGAAGCAATAAGAACCCCTTTTGTGAAACATGAATTTGTATAAGCCATCGTTATTTTCAATGAAATACATCTCCGCTATCTTTTGAGCAAATTTTCTTTTATGTTCATTTCATTCATTCATTATTCTTTCCCTAAATATTCTTCTAAACATTTCTATTCTTCATTTATCATACCAATAAACATGCCAAGATTCTATGATTCTATGAGCCTTTATTCATTTTCATAACAGGTCTCCAGATATCAATGATTTGAGTAACGCTACCAATGACTCAAAATGTCCTTTTGAGCAAGATATGGGTGCGGAAGATTTTCAGGATTTTGAAGATGACCAAGGCTGTGATTTAGCTCCTGAACTGTTAAGGATGGTAGAACAAGAGGAGAAACAAATCGTACCTCACAAAGAATCAGTGGAAATAGTGAACCTAGGAAATGGGCAAGAAAAGAAAGAAGTGAAGATTGGAGCTAGTATCACCGCAGAGACAAAGCAAGACCTTATTGAGTTACTCTAAAAATTCAAGGATGTCTTCGCATGGTCATATCAAGACATGCCCGGGTTAAGAATCGATATCGCGAGACACCGTTTGCCCATAAAAGAAGAATACAAGCTAGTCCAACTGAAACTTGGAGGATGAGGCCGACGTTTTACTAAAAATAAAAGAAGAGGTCAAGAAGCGGTTTGACGCAGGTTCTTGCAAGTGGTTAAGTACTCGAATGGGTAGCCAATATCGCCCCACGTCCCTAAGAAAGATGGGAAAATACGAATGTGTGTGGACTACAGAGATCTAAACAAGGCTAGCGAAAGACAACTTTCCATTACCTCATATCGACACCTTAGTGGATAATACTGGCGGGTTATTCATTGTTCTCGTTCATAGATGGCTTCTCGAGGATACAACCAGATAAAGATGCTTCCTCAAGACATGAATAAAACCACATTCATAACCATGTGGGAACCTTTTGCTATAAGGTAATGCCATTTGGGTTGAAGAATACGGAGCAACATATCGTAGAGCCATGATGACCCTATTCCATGACATGATGCACAAGAAAATTGAGGTTTACGCCGACGATATGATTGCCAAGTCTCGGACGAAAAAGAGCATATCCAAGTCTTAAGGAAATTATTTTTGAGGTTGAGGAAAGTCCAATCGAAGCTTAACCCGTGAAGTGTACCTTTGGAGCCAGTCGTGAAATTGCTAGGATTTATAGTCGGTGAAAAGGGATTGAGGTTGACCGGACAAAGTCAAGGCTATACAAGAATTGCCTCGCATTGCACGCAAAAAGAAGTTCGAGGTTTCTTAGGAAGATTAAATTACATTGCTTGGTTCATTTCACAACCGATCGAGAAATGTGATCCCATATTTCGCCTTCTTAAAAACACAACCGGTGTGTGGGACGAGGAATGTCGAAGACCTTCGACAAAGTAAAACAAGACTGTCCAATCCTCCAAGATTGACACCGCCTAATCCGGAGAAGCCTTTAATCCTCTATTTGACGGTGACTTGATAATTCAATGGGATGTGTACTCGGCCAAAGATGATGAATCGGAAAGAAAGAAAAAGTAATATACTACCTTAGCAAAAGTTCACCGAGTGTGAAACAAGGTACTCACCGATTGAGAAAATATGTTGCGCTTGGTCCGGACAACTTTGAGACCGAGGCGGTACATGTTGTATCATACGACTGGCTCATCTCAAGCTAGACCCATTGAAATATCTAATGGAGTCAACTACTCGAATGGACGGATGGTCCGATGGTAAATTTTACTTTACGAGTTTGACATAGTTTATGTAAACCGAAGCGATAAAAGGAGTGCAATAGCGGATTTTACGGCTAGTAGAGCTCGAAGATTATGAGCCCCGGACTTTGATTTCCTAATGAAGACCTAATGTACGTAGCAACCATGAAGAAGATACCACGGAAAGTCGTCCTTGAAACCGAACTTGACGGGGCATCGAACGCTATGGGCAATGGAATTGGGGCAGTTTTGGTGTCCCCAAGCGGAGATCATTACCCATTTACCTGTAAATTGGATTTTGATTGTACAAACAATATGGCAGAGTATGAAGCTTGTATCATAGGCATCCGTACTGCTATTGAACGCAAAATTAAGGTGCTGGAAGTATACGGAGACTCCGCGTTGGTAATTTATCAACTTAAAGGAGAATAGGAGACAAGAGATCCCAAATTGGTCGAATACAAAAGATTGGTCCAAGAACTAATCAAAGAGTTCGATGACATCACTTTCAGTTATTTACCAAGGGACAAAAATCAGATGGCTGATGCTCTAGCCACATTGGCTTCTATGGTACGAGCAAACAACAAGGAGGATATGAGACCTATACAAATGAGCATTTATGAGGCCCTAGCCTATTGCTACAATGTCGAAGAAGAAGGAAAAATTGGCCCACCATGGTACCATGATATATTGCGGTATGTGAAGAATCGTGAGTACCCTGATCAAGCCACAGAGAATGAAAAAAAGGCGCTGAGGAGATTAGCATGTGATTACGTCTTGGATGGAGAAGTCTTATACAAGAAAAGGAAAGATCAAGTCTTTGCTAAGGTGTGTGGACGCTTACATGAAGCTAAGTTAATCCTAGAAGAAGTCCACGAAGGTGTCTGTGGAACTCACGCTAATGGTTTCACAATGGCGAGCAAATAATGAGGTTCGGATATTATTGGTCCACCATGGAGGGAGACTGTATCAACTATGCCAAAAAATGTCATAAATGCCAGATTTATGGAGACAAGATTCATGTACCCCCGTCACCTTTGCATGTTATGACTTCTCCATGGCCATTTTCCATGTGGGGCATGGACGTCATCGGCCAATATCTCCGAAGGCATCGAACGGGCATCGATTCATCTTTGTGGTCATCGATTACTTCATGAAATGGGTAGAGGTCGCCTCATATGCCAACGTCACTAAATCGGTGGTTAGCCTTTTTGAAGAAGGAAATCATTTGTCGATATGGAATGCAGAGAGGATCATATCGAGATAACGACCGAATTTAAACAATAGCACGATAGCGAGGGTTTGTAGCCAATTCAACATTAAACACCACAATTCATCACCGTATCGCCCAAAAATGAATGGTGCAGTGGAAGTAGCCAACAAAAACATCAAAAAGATAGTGGGGAAGATGGTGAGACTTACAAGGATTGGCATGAAAAATTACCGTTCGCGCTTATGCTTATCGAGCGTCCGTCCAGAACCTCTCTTGGGCAACACCTTTCTCATTGGTCTATGGGATGGAAGCGGTTCTACCTATCGAAGTGGAAATACCTTCTCTTCGAAAGTGTTGTCGAAGTGAAGTGGATGAAGTGAATGGATCCGAGCTCGATATGATCGGTTGAACTTAATTGAAGAAAAGAGATTGAGGGCTATCCATCACGGTCGGATGTACCAAAAGCGAATGATGCGAGCTTACAACAAAAAGTTCGCCAAGGAATTCCACGAAGGGATCTCGTCTTGAAAAAGATCCTTCCCATACAAAAGGATTTCAGAGGAAATGGATGCGAATTAGGAAGGACCATATGTGGTGAAAAGGCTTTCTCTGGAGGGCATTAATTTTGGCCGAGATGGATGGGAAAAATCTACCCAATCCCATAAATTCAGATTCAGTTAAGAAGTATTATGCTTGAAGAAGGGAAAGGCTAAAGTGAAAACCCGCAAAGGGCGCTTTACCAAAAAAAAAAAAGAACGAAGAGGCCGAAGTGAAAACCCGTAAAGGGCGCTTTGAGACCAAAGGAGCTTTGAGTCGAAAACCCGATAAGGGCGGCTCAAATTAAAAAGGAGGTATGTGACAATCTTTTTCCCCCAGAATTGGCAAAAGGAGGAATGTTACACCTCGGAACATCTACAAAGCACTGCAGATCTCCCAACGTCTTTTCAGCTCAAATGATCTTCGAAAGGATTCGGTGGCGAAGCCCAGGCTGCGATATCTAGGGCACCTACTTTTTCTTTTTACCCATTTTTTGTACTCCGATAATGTTTACTTTTGTCGAATTAATCCAATTCCATTCTTTATAAATTCCATTGTTATTTTAAATCTTTGAGTTGTTTGCAATTGAAATAACGACCCATTGACCCATAATGCTTCCATAAAACGAGTCCCGCCTATTACTCTGGAAGCTTCTAAACAGCGTAGGAACCTAAAACAAGACTGTTGTTTAGGAACCACCGCGCTTAGGGGTTGGAAACATTCGAAGAAGAGAAGTCCGAAATTATGACCATTTCCTCAGATTCGCAGGCATAGACATCAGACAAGATGTTGCCTCTGTGCCATGACCTTAACGAGCGAACGAGCAATTACAGCCCTAAACTTTTAAAAGAGACCATTCTCATGACATCCTGCATTCGCGCAAATGTCCCCCATAATATCATTTAGTCAGGAGCATTTGATTTATTACAATTATTGCATCTTAATGAGAAATCATCATTCTCATGACATTCTGCATTCATGTAAGTGTCATCCATATCACACGAAGTTAGGAGCATTTGAGTCATTCTGACCATAGCATCCTCACCATTTGGCATAAACACAAAATCGAGTCTACAGGATATGTCCCTAAAGGACGGTGTAGCAACACTATTAAAGATTGTCCTATTACCATCAACCAGCGATGGAATAGGTTGAAGATTGTCCTATTACCATCAACCAGTGATGGAATAGGTTGAAGATTGTCCTATTGCCATCAACCGGTGATGGAATAGGTTGAAGATTATCTATTGCCACCGACCGGCGGTGGAATAGGCCAAAATTGTAGATCTTGTCGCCTAAGCAAAGAGTGGGGAAAGATCGAAGGCAAATCGTGGCTCCCAACCAAGAGGGAACATGATTTAAGCCACCATCCTATTACCACCGACCAAAGATGGAATAGGTCAAAAGCGTAGGTCTTGTCGCCTAACCATGAGTGGGGCAAGATCGGCGAATCTTGGCTCCCAACCAAGAGGGAACACGATTTAAGCCACTGTCCTATTGCCACCGACCAAAGATGGAATGGGTCAAAAGAAAGTTGTACATCTTGTCATACGACCAAGAGTGGAGCAAGATCGAAGGCGAATCTTGGCTCTCTAACCAGTAGAGAACATGATTTTGGCCACCCTCCTATTGCCACCGACCAGCAGTGGAATAGGTCAATTTGCAATTCCTGTCCCTAACCAGTAGGGAGCATGGTTAAGCTTTAGTCCTATTGCCTTAACTAGAAGTGGGATAGGCTGAAGACCAAAGACCTCATCTCTCTGAAGATGCAGCGGAGCAATCTAAAATAAAACAAGTCACATCCCATTGGAGTCGCAGTAAGAGCAAATTGAGGCCACATAGCGGTGGAGTAGATTGAAGTAACAAGATGCGGTAGATTGGAATGAGGCTACATGAAGAAGAGAAGCACCAAAGAAGTCAGGATTCAGCAAAATCGGGCAAATTTGGTCCCTCTTTATGTCTTTGCTCTATTCCCGTTACACGACAATGAGCAAAGAGGGGCAGCTGTAGTCGGCCCAAATTTGCCCCGGCCCAATTATTAAATAATAACAAACCCAAAATCAAAACTAAAAGAAATCCGGCCCAAATGGCCCAAACCCAACCCAACTCAGAAAACAAAAAAAAATAGAAAAAAACAAAACCCTAGCCCTTCTGCCCTCTGACCCTCTGACTTCTGACCCTCCTCTGCGCCGCTCCTGCTCCCCGACATGCTCCGCACGCCACCTGCTCCGACGCGCTCCGCCCATAGCATGCAAGACAAAACAACAGCACAGCAAAGAGAGGCCATTTGTCTTTTATATTCAGATTCGGCTATATAAGCCGAGCAAAAAACGATTGTGAGGAGGGCTTTTTTTTTCGGAGAAAAAACAAAGAGATATAGCAGAAAGGAGTTCCCTTTTTTTTTTCTTTTGATTAATAAAAAAGCAGATCCCTTTTCCTTTTGAATATCAATAGAAAGCAATTTTTTAAGGCATAAAACATCGATCCAAATAGAGAAAAAAACGCAAAAGATTCAAAAATCCAAAGAATAGAGGCAAAAAGGTTTATTTTTTTTCTTTTATTCCGAAAGTTATTTCTTTTTTTTAGTAGACTTGCATAATATAAAAAATATATAGTTTTAAAAAATAAAAAATAATAATTTTTACCTTTAAAGCCACTGTGGACGGTGGCCGAACTCGACGCCGGCTGACGATCAATGGCGACCCTCGCCGAAAATCGCGCCACCTCCCCTGCAGAGGAAACAAAAAGAGTTAAAAGTTTTTTTTTTAAGAAGCTGTTAAAATGAAAAAAAAAAAAAGCAAAAGTTTGAATTTATAAAGGTTGTAAAACGACGTCGTTTAGGGCCTGATATAGTGGCCCCAAAACGACGCCGTTTCGTCGTGACCCGCGCGCAACCCGACCCGCTCCAGGAGGATCTGCGTGTTTCTGTTAAATGGGTTATTTGCGGAGTTGGCCCTTCCGCCTTTTTATTATTTTCAATTAAATCTTTTTATTGTTTTAAATATGGCCCGAACATTTGGTTCGGCTTCCAATTTCGTCCCCCCTATTGCTATAAGTCTCGGTCCGAAGGGATTATTGCGCGCGAGGTCCCTCCATTTCCTCCGCGAGTGCAAATCGGTCCTTTTCTTTTATTTTTATTTATTATTTGGCCCCCAAACCCTATTTTATTCATAATTTAACCCTAAAATTTCGTTTTAATTTCAATTCAATCCCCCTTTAGGTTAATTTGCATTTTTATTCCATTATTATTATTACTATTATTACTATTTTATTATTATTACCATTGTTATTTCATTTTTTTATTACTAATACCATTACTATTATCATTATTATTTTTATTTTTATTCTTACTTATTTATTTATTTATTATTATCCGTTTATTAATGTAACATTACCTATCATTATCACTTTATTATTATTTATTTATTAATATTATTGGTGTCATTATTATTCAATATTTCTATTATTATCTCTGTTATCATTAATATTACTATTGTTATTATTACTATTATTATTACTATTATTATTATTATTATTATTATTTTCATTTTTACTCTTATTTGTTTATTTATTATTTTTATTTACTTATTTATTTTTATTATTATTCGTTCATCAATGCATCATTCTCTTTAATATATCATTATTTTATATTATTACAATTATTTGATTTGAATTGATTTCCATTCTTTTAATTTTCACCATTTATAAATTTTTATTTATGTTATTCATTTTTTACTATTTTATTCGTTATCATTTCATTTACTTATTGCTTATTCGTTCATTGCTCTTTACTTTTTTAGTACTTTAAAGCAATTCATTTATTTATGTATCATATTCTTTATTTTCTTATTATTGTTATTATTACCATTCTATTTGTTTCTAAAGTTCTATTATCGTCAATCTTGTGTCATTATTTATTTGCTCATTCATTTATTTATAAAAATTAGATTTATTCGCATGTTCGCTAAATTCGTTAGTATCATTACTTTGTCTAATATCAATCAGTCAAGTTTCCCAAATAAAGATAATGCTCGGTATTTGAAAATTTGGGAAGATCGAGCCCTAACTTACTGGGTTCTGGTTTTTCTCGTTTATGTTAAACAAAGGGATATCTCTTTTGAAGTTGCAATTTTAAAACAAAATACTTAATCTCAGAAATTCGAAATGTCGTGCCCTAACTTACTGGACTCGACACTTAGATACTTCGGATAAGTTTCTTTTCAAAAATAGAGGCAATCTTAGTATTTGAAATCTCGGAAATCGAGCCCTAACTTCTTGGGTTCGATTTCTCATTTGACGAATAATGGAAGATCCTCTCCAAATAAAACCAAGTTTCAAAAGGCGAGCTTAGTTTGGGAGTTTAAAGTATTGTGCCCTAACTTCATCGGACGTGATGCTTTACCTCTTGAAAATAAGAAAGCCTTAGCGTCCTTCCAATTTTAAAAATAAAAAGCATTGTATTTTGAATCCTTTAAAGTTTTCAACAAATAGGACATCAATCAATCGGTTTGGTACCAATTTTGGGCGTGTCGAGGTGCTAATCCTTCCTCGCACGTAATCGACCTCCGAACCCGTTTTCTCAAAGTTCGTGGACCAAAAAGCACTGTTTTAGTAAATTAAATGTTTTATTAAAACGAAGGTGATCCGATCACACCAAATAAAGATCGGTGGCGACTCCTTTCCTTTTTTTTTAAAAAAATCGAGTCGACCGCGTCGTTTACCGTTTCATCAAAAAAAATGGTTACGACAGTATTTATTGCCGGGAGCCGGATCCAAAATATTGAGTCGGGGTAACACCTGATCCTTGACATCGAACCCGACCATACCTTGTAAGACCCAAAACATTAGTGATAATTTTGTTATAAATATACTCAAGATTAACAAAACTATCAATCGAAGCAGTCGTACCTTTCAAGACCTAAAACATCAGCAATAATTTTGTTATCAATCTCCTCGAGATTAACAGAACTGTCAGACGAAGGAACCGCTTCATACTCCGCCTTCTTCTCCTTTAGTTTATCCTAATAAATCAATAAAAAAGTTAGAAACGAAATATATAATAAAAAGGAATGGAACATAACTTAAAATTATAAATTTACAACTACAAACGATGAATTAAACTATTGTAATTAAACATTATAAATATTTATAATAAATCAAATTTTATTAAGTAAATATACCAAAATTTTTGCAGCCTCAGATGTCATCGGAGATCCATCCTTCTTCCTATGCGTAATGTCAAAAAGCTGAAGGCGTCCAACTTTTTGACCTGACGAAACTTCCTACATTATAGCAGAAAAAATATAATTTAATAGTATAAAGTAATTAATATTTGAAAGAAGTAATAAATTATAATACCTCGGCCTCAGCTACACGAGCAAAACTTCTGGAACTTGCCGTGTGCGTGAATTGTTGTTTCTGTCTGCTGTTTGTTCCAACTCGCTCAACGATCCTACATAATGGAATTTGAATTATGTATATAGTAAATATGATAAACCGAAAAATTTATAAGACTTTGAAAGTATGTAATACCTCTCTTTTCTTTGAATTCCAGAATCTAACATGATCTTCCCATTGGTACCTCCAACATTCCGTGGGACATTTCATAATTTTTCTTGAGGCTTATGTCTTTCTTAAAATATTATTTTTTAGGGTGTTTTATTGTCTCTCCATTTTTTACCCAACGCCTTCTTAACATAGTCATCGGAGACCTCTAAAGCAAATTTACCCTAGAAATTTTTTTAAAAGTTAATATAAATGAAGGTTAAATTAAAGTATTATAAATTACATTCACCTTTTATTACCTTATTATTATCGAGAGCTCGATTTTTGTTGGCATCGAGCACGTGATGCCATGATTAAGTAGTTAATGGGTAACATATTCAGTATTTCGTGCTATAATGCCCAAATAGCACCAACAATGAGCTTCAGATCCGATAGGCTGGCCATGATTGTTTCTCCTTACTTGAACACGATTGGTGAGGCTCTAAGTCGTATAAATCTGTAAGTAATGTACGTCCTCGAGCTCGCTTTCGTCCCACCACCCTCGTTGAAAAATGATAAATTATTATATTAAAATTGAAAAATGAATCAATAATAAAATTCAACATGCATGTAAAATAAACTTAACATTACTTTGGATTTGTCCATGCTCGTCATCTATGTCCGGCAGAGTAGAAGATCCAACAACTGTATCCTATCCACTATTTACTTCTTACGGATTTGGAGTACTCAGGACAATATTTAAACCTCGTAATCGCGTCTTCTAGGCATTTTCCCGCAATACACATAAAATAGTTCAAAATTTTAGTAACAAATAACAACAATAATAGGACATTTAAAAGCAGTTAAATTATGTAACATGACCAACATGAAAATTATAATATAACATATAAATAATAAATCGTTAAATCTTACTACATCATATTTACGTAAATATCTTCGTCCACATCCCGACGAACCCATTGAAATTGTTGACTAGTACTAGGGATATTTTCGTTAAGTCTTGTTACGGAAAAGGCAAAGTTTCGATCTTTCGACTATGTCATCTCTACTTCCACTGCCAATGTCGAACAAGTCTCTAGGGGTGTTTTGAAGAACAACGTACCAACCCTCATCAGTTGGATCTTCGGAGTAAAAAACTTGTTTAACTTGAGAAGAAAACACATACGGCTCGTCCATCATTTGTTCTCCGGTGTGAATCAATCGAGAGAAATTCACTATTGTAAAGCCATATTACCGCGAGCCGTATTCACATCAGCCCAATCACCTCGAAATAAGACAACTTTGCAATTGCCGTAATAATCCAACTCAATGATGTCAGTAATAAGTCCGTAATATTCCAAATTCCCCTCGACCGGATTACTGTCCCTAGCACTAGCATAACTTGTAATTAAAAGAATTAACAACAATTCTGCAATTTTGGGTTCTCCTCAATCTCTCGCGATACCTTGTATGAAATCTGTATCCGTTGATGAGGAAGCCACTATATCTTTTAAATATTCTGTTTGGACCTTGTGAAAGCCATTTAACATCGTCATTTACTTCATTCCGACTCCAAACCTATTGAGTCGAAAGTAAATCAAGTAATTATGAATGTTATGAGAAAACATTATTACTTGTCAATGAAAATTTAAATTGCATACCATTTGGCTTAACCATTCATGGAATGATTCTGCGGACAACTTATTAATTTCACGTCGATTTAATCTTTTGGATCGTGAACGAGCTCTCAATATATGTTTGTACTCACTATGGTAAAAAAAGATTTCACTTTGTTAGAAGACAAATAAATTATAATTGATGAGTATTTATCAAATTCTAGAACTTACTTCCGAAATGGTTCCATTGAATCGTGATGAAAAAGAACGTATCGATGTGCTTGGACCCACGATCTATCGTCTAATTCTGTAATTTCGGCTTTGCCGATCGGTTCTCTGAAACTTTAAAATAAATAAGTTCTGGCCAAATTATGATCTGTGAGCCAAAGCATTTCTACTTGGTACATTCATTCTTGTTTCAACATCTTCCAAATACCTCGAGCAGAAAGTCATACATTCCTCGCCAAGTAGCCCTCGGCAATTGATCCTTCCGGATAACGCTTATTGCAAAGATGACTTCAATTTAGAAAGGAACCTAAACACGGTATACAACATTATCAAAAGTTGCAACTATTATGGGCATTGAGCTGAATGAAGGAATATTTTGTAAATAAATTAAGACCTTTCAATGGGATACATCCATCGATAGAAAACGGGTCCAACAAGAAGTGCTTCACGTGGGAGATGAATTAATAAGTGCACCATAATAGTGAAGAAGGAAGGCGGGAATATCTTCTCCAGATTGCATAAAGTCAATGCGGCTCGGTCTTGTAGTCTCTCTAATTCTTGAACATTCAAAACTTTACCACAAATGCCTTTCATAATATTTTGAGTTCAATTACGAGAGCCGTCACCTTTTTCGACATACTGACCGCATAGCAACCGAGAAGTCTTGCATCAAGATGTGATAGTCATGCGATTTTAAGCCATATAGTCTTGATCTTTAAGACTCACACATCGCGATATATTTGATGCATACGCATCCGGGACCTTTATATCCTTCAACACCGTACAGAACACTTCTTTCTTCGTCTTCAACATTAAAAAAATAGCAGGCGGCAACCAATATTTCATAAGTGCTAGGGGATTAAGCTCACGCCGAATTCCCATGTGGACTAAATCAAGTCGACTCTAAAGATTATCTTTTGATTTTCCATCGACATTCAAAATAGTCCCAATGATGTTCTCGCAGACATTTTTCTCTATGTGTATGACATCAAGATTATGACGTAAAATCTGATGCTCCCAATAAGGTAACTCGAAAAAAATACTTCTTTTTTTCCACAAGTCCGCCTCATTAGGATCATCCTCTTCATCAGATTCATCATCACATTCATCCTTAAATCTTCTATTTCTTTGCGGGTTAGCCGGTTGATTCATCTTCCCATAAATAAAATTCATATCTTTCAACATTAAGAATATTTGGATCCACCGATTCTGCAGGGAGTGGTGCGAACTCTTGATACCATCAAAGCGAGCACTCGAAATCTAAATGCATGATTTTACGGTAACCACCGACGATGCCCCATGTAAGAGAACTTCTTCCCATTATATAACCATTGTGAACATGTCACAAAAGACAACACGGACAAGCATAACGTCCCCTAGTACTCCAACCAGATAAATTAGCATAAGCCGGGAAGTCGTTAATAGTCCACATTAAAGCCACACATAAAATAAAGTTTTCTTTTCTCATTGCATCGTATGTCTGAACACCAGCCCATAGTTGTTTTAACTCGTTAACAAGTGGCTGCAAATATAAGTCAATATCATTCCCCGGCCCTTTCTCTCCAGGTATAATCATAGACAAGATAAAAGAAGATTGTTTCATGCAAACCGATAGAGGCAAATTGTAGGAACAAGCACCACGAGCCAAATCATTGTCGTTGTGCTCATGAGTTTGTAAGGTTAAATCCATCGGATGCTAGCCCAAGCCTCACACTCCGAGGATCACTTGCAAAGCTTGGAAATTTGGAGTCAAACGATTTCCAAGCTAAAGAATCTGCAGGATGCCTTAATAACCCATCATCTGATCATCCATCACGGTGCCACGTCGTTGATTTGGCTGTCTTCGACGACATGAAAAGCCGTTGAAGCCTTGGTATTAGTGGAAAATATCGTAAAATCTTAACTGGCTGCTTCCTTGACTGTGTATCGTGTTCATCCTCGTTACCGTCCTCTGTATTTTTATTAATCCAACGGGATTGGCCGCATACATGACAGCACTGTTGATTTATCCGGTCGCCCCAATACAACATGCAGTCATTTGGGCAACTGTGAATTTTGTTGTAGCCAAGGCCCAAATCTTTTATCAATTTCTTCATGTCTTTAGAAGATTGAGGGATTTTTGCAAATGGGAACATTTCTTGCGAAACTCTAATGACATTATCAACGATTTTTGGTCCACCCCTAAACATTTCAAGTGAAAAAGCGAATCTACGAATGACAGTTTGGAAAATTTTGATCCCTCATACGTTCTTCATTCATTTCACCAAGTAACGTGTAGAACCTCGCCGCTTCTTCATTTGGTTGTTCATCAAAGACACTTCTTCTTGTTTGGTAAAAGTATTTCCACCAAAATTATGATCATCGATTGCACCCAAGTGAGGTGGAAATGTCCCAAACCATCATCACAAGATATTAAAAGTATCCCATAACATGCCTTCCATGTTTTCGTCTCTAACATTCTGATTAAAAGCACTATTAGGATACCCCTGATTCATCGATGAAGATGCTCCACTAGATGTACACTCTCCATGAAAAAACCATTTTTTGTACCCCCGAACAAAGCCATTAACATCTAGATGTTCGTAGACCACTTCACGATAATGCCAGTTAATATTGCAACACGTCTTACACGGGCAAAGAATCATATTCTCTTGGCTTACATTTTGAAATGCAAAATTCAGAAAAGTTTCTACTCCATTTCGATAGCCGTTGCTTACCCTTGACAATTTCATCCAACTCCTATCCATTTCGTAGTTGTTGAAGTCTAAAGTTGACAATAAATTACACGGCTAAATTGTTAATTAATAATTTATGTAAGTAATGATATGATCATATATATAATCGAGTACTATGTAAGTTATGTAAATAATGTAAGTTATGAAATTTGATCTTAAAATTAGGTAAGTTTTGTATTCTTTTAGATTCATCATACGTGGCATTGTTACACCTAGGAGGATCCATTATATCTCTTTGTGAGATATAAGGCAACCCGTCAGTTTCCTACCTATATACTTTGAATCATTTTTTCTATACAAGTATTATGTAAGTTATGAAGTTTGATCTTAACTTAAAATTATGTAAGTTATGAAATTTGATCGTAAACTAATGTAAGTTATGAAATTTGATCTTAAAATTAGGTAAGTTTTGTATTCTTTTAGATTCATCATACGTGGCATTGTTACACCTAGGGAGGATCCATTATATCATTTGTGAGATATAAGGCAACCCGTCAGTTTCCGACCTATATACTTTGAATCATTTTTTTTCTATACAAGTATTATGTAAGTTATGAAGTTTGATCTTAACTTAAAATTATGTAAGTTATGAAATTTGATCGTAAACTTATGTAAGTTATGAAATTTGATCTCAAAATTAGGTAAGTTTTGTATTCTTTTAGATTCATCATACGTGGCATTGTTACACCTAGGGAGGATCCATTATATCATTGTGAGATATAAGGCAACCCGTCGAGTTTTCAACCTATATACTTTGAATCATTTTTTTTCTATACAAGTATTATGTATGTTATGAAGTTTGATCTTAACTTAAAATTATGTAAGTTATGAAATTTGATCGTAAACTTATGTAAGTTATGAAATTTGATCTTAAAATTAGGTAAGTTTTGTATTCTTTTATATTCATCATACGTGGCATTGTTACACCTAGGGAGGATCCATTATATCATTTGTGAGATATAAGGCAACCCGTCAGTTTCAAACCTATATACTTTGAATCATTTTTTTTCTATACAAGTATTATGTATGTTATGAAGTTTGATCTTAACTTAAAATTATGTAAGTTATGAAATTTGATCGTAAACTTATGTAAGTTATGAAATTTGATCTTAAAATTAGGTAAGTTTTTTTTTCTTTTAGATTCATCATACGTGGCATTGTTACACCTAGGGAGGATCCATTATATCTGACTGTGAGATATAAGGCAACCCGTCAGGTTTCCAGCCTATATACTTTGAATCATTTTTTTTTCTATACAAGTATTATGTATGTTATGAAGTTTGATCTTAACTTAAAATTATGTAAGTTATGAAATTTGATCGTAAACTTATGTAAGTTATGAAATTTGATCTTAAAATTAGGTAAGTTTTGTATTCTTTTAGATTCATCATACGTGGCATTGTTACACCTAGGGTTTAGGGTTTAGGGTTTAAGATTATATGGTTTTAAGGTTTAGAGTTTAGGGTTTAAGGTTTAGGGTTTAAGTTTTAAGGTTGAGGGTTTATGGTTTATGGTTTAGGGTTTATAGTTTAGGGTTTATGGTTTAGGGTTTAAAGTTTAGAGTTTAAGGTTTAAGATTTAGGGTTTTAAGGTTTAAGGTTTTAGGGTTTAAGGTTTAAGGTTTAGGGTTTATGATTTAGCATAAACCACAAATACAACTTAGCAAATAAGTTTCAATTATTACAATTTAAATATAAAATAATAGAATTCAAATACATGAAAAGTTATTACTATCTTTCCTAGTTGAAGGTGCATTTCTGACTTTTATTTAGCTTTTCAGGAAACTTAGTAAGGGTGAGATTCTTAAGGCATATGCTATACCAAACAACATCATCTTTGGAATTATTGATTATAAATGAAACTTTTGTTAAATGTTTTTTATTTGTATTATATGTTTTAAAAAATTGTTTTAATTTGTAATCATTGAATGATTAATTGAATATATTTGTTAACCCATTTGATGCTAATGTGGCTTAGTTGGTTTTTGATTTTCTACTATGATGTTTTTTACTCTTTTGAAATGAAAATATAAAAATTCAAAATATATATAACTTATTAAAAATTTAAAATTACAATAAATTTTAAAAATTAAAAGTACTTAATTTTTAAAAATATTAATAATATAAAACAATTATAGAAAATAACAATGAATTATTAAGCAGTTATAATCTTTTTTTAAAAAAATTTAGCACAACACGAAAAGTTATATATTTTAGTATGCATAGATAACAATATAATTAACTTTTTAGTATTCAATTCAATTTTAGAGTTGATTTGAGTACCAAAATATATAAATTTTACTACCATATTGGACTAAAAATAATACAAATATCACACTAAATAATATATTAAACCGCTTATATGATTTTTCAACTCAAGAATCAAAATAATCAATTTCGACTCTCTCAATAGTATAAATTGATTAAGCTAAAATTAATAATTATTAAACTACAATTAAGTTTTTTGAGTTAAACTTAAGTAACTTTGAACAAATAGTTTTAATGACCTTAGCTCCAATAACATGTCAATTTTACGGTTTTAAAAATCAATTTTGGTAACTATCTTTTTCGAATTATAATAAATCAAATCAAATCAAATTATTACTAAAGGATGTAAAACATTTAAAATTTCAACTCAATCAACTCACCTCGGATGAAAAGATAAAGCCGCTACCCGGTAGTATAAATCCACAGCAAAGAAGGTTAAAATGCGTTTCGTTTCCCTCAACAATTGTTATCGTAATCGATTGGATCCGCTCCTAATCAGTCCCAATACAGAAGTTAATTTTTCATTTACCTCAATAAGATATGGCAAATCAGATAAAAACATCAATGAAGCGAAATAGATTGAACAAATTAGTATTCTTATTTTATATTGACCTAACTAGACAAAATTATAAGAGGAGAAAATTACAATTCAGTAGAATTGTTCCAAGCTCAGTCTTACTGCTGAATTGTAAGAGGAGAAAATTATAAAAGTGAGTCCCCCTCTAGACAAGAGATCGTAAATAGGATTATAAGAATGCTCACTCTAGTTGCCAGTATCAGTATATGACATAATTGACATGTTCAAAAACTAGGTGTTTTTAGGTTATATATCCTTTACTTATATTGACAAAAGTAATAACATTAAATTTATATCACCTATTACATTCGAAGCTCCTAATCGGGAAAAATGACACGAGGTTAATACCAAAATGTAAAACAAACTTTATGAATGAGGAGAGAGAGAACACGAAAAGGTTCAAGTATCAACGATCTGAGAATCATGTGGTCCTCAATGTTTGCAAAAAATCACCCACCACAAGATATGTTCAACTTTCTGCTTCCTTCATCAAATTAAGGCAAGGAACAAATCCTGGTGGAAGCACACTGTAGAAACCAAAAGGCAAGTGTCAGCTCTTGTTTTGGAAATCTTACTAAAAGTTCATATTTAAGCAATTTATAGAAGAAAATTGCTTAACGTCGTTTGCAAAACCATTAATTACTGGCACATTGTAATTGCACTAAGCTTGGAAAAGAATCTATAATTAATGAAACATCAACAGAGGTTACAATAAATCTGCCTTAGATGGCTACCCATAGCATAGGTAATACAAGAGTAATAACCAGTAATGCCATAAAAGGGTGACAACAATCCAAAATAGAAAAAACAGAGTTATAATCAGAAAACCCATTACAACGAAGCCTCAATTTTCAACCATTAAAAAATTAATCGAAATGCAAATTCACCCATATACTGTTCAATTGCATGTTACCTTTTTTAAGAATCTGAGATGTGCATGCGTCAACAGTCGGGAGAAAGAGAGCTAAAGCTTGAAGCCGAAGGAGCGTTGGTTTAGATGATAATAGTGGAGCCGTGGAGGACGAAGAGATTATTGATCTGATGAACGATGGTGGCAGACTGAAGAGAGGTATGAAACGAAGAGAGAAATGAAGGAGAGCAATCGGGTTTAAGGGTTGGGGGAAATGGAGGAGAGCAAAACGGCAACCTTTAGAAATTTAGGGATTTCAAAAGGGGGAAATAAATTTCAGAAGAAGCCTATGGGGAAATTGAGGCAATCGGGTTTAAGGTGTAATAGCCCAAATTTCAGTTATATTAAAAATAATGGTTCGAGACCACCAAATCTGAGAAATGGACTTGTAGATTATATTTATTTAATATTTACGAGTCAAATGTAGCTTTTAAAATGTTTTTAAAATAGTAAATTGTGTTTTATAAAGATTTATTTGGCCAAGAAATTGAGAAAAAGAAGTATCGAGATCTCGGTGTTATAAACGGAGTCATAAATATTTTTATGAATATTTAAGGAATGTCAATAAGGTAGTATTAAAATTTCGTTAGAAAATTTTGACGTTTGGGTGGTTAATTAAATAAAAAGGACTAAAATGAAAAGTGTATAAAAGTTGCTAAAAGGATTAAATAGTCTGATTGTCAAATGAGGAAGGACCTAAAGTGAAAATAAGCCCAAAGGAGATATTTTGGGCGGCAATAGCTGATAAAAATCAGGAAATGGATGAAATAAGGGTAAAATTGGAAAATTGCCAAAATTAGTTAAATAAGTATGGGACCAAATTGGAATTATCTAGATTTCTCTTCATTTCTCTTCATTTTCTTCAGCTGAAAAACAGCCATGGGAGAGAGTTTCAAGCTTGTTTTCATACTCAAGCTTCATTACTTTCTCCTTGAAATTTCTATGTTGTTGGACTTTTACAATTGGGTCCAACTTACTATGTCATTAGTTTTTGATTCTATAGCTAATTTTTAAAGTTTATGTGGATTAGTGATGGAAGAATATGATGAATAAATATTTAATTGAAGCTTTAATTTTGTTATATGATGATTTTATTAAGTAAAATTGATGGAAATTGATTTTAGGACCTAATTGTGAAAGAGTTGAAATTAAGGCCTAGAGTTAAAATTCTGATTTTCAAAGGTTATGAAGTAGTTTAAAATGATAGAGAAAAGTATTAAATGAGAAAATTAGCTAAATTGAGGGGTTAATTGAGCAAGGATTGAATTGTATGAAATGTGGAATTTGGGACAAAATAGAAATCAACATGTTATACTAAAGCAGTTTTGGACAGCAGCAGTTGTCTAACTTTGAAAAATCACCAAAATTGTATAAATCGAATTAGAAGCTGAGTAAGATATAGAATTAAAGCTTGTTGAGTCTATTTTATATAAAAGAAACAAAGCAGGTAAAGGAAGTCTACATATTGAGATATTTAAATTTTGTAAGACTGGTTTAGAACAACTTCGTGATCCCCTGTTCTTACTTTAGAAATTCACTAAAATTGTACAAAAAGAATTATGAGTTATAATTTATATGTTTGTATTCCTTAGTTAGTCTATTTTCATTAGAAATAATCAGAAACACTATATGAAAACCGTACTATGAGATAATTGATTTTTAGTGAAGAGAGGTCAGAGCAGTAGGACTGTGTAACAGGGAGAACTTAACTAATAAACTGTACTAATTGGCCACACCAAAATTCTGGAAAAATTATGGTAAGAAGATATGTGAGTCTAGTTTCAAATAAAATTAACGGTTTGAAATTTAGAGCTCTGTAGCTCGAGATAAAAATATTTTAGTGAATATAACACAGATGGACAGCTTGAACATTCACATGAGTAAATAGTGAAAATTATAGAAAATGTTACTTACAAGTGGGTTGTTTATACTAAGGATGTGGATGGAGAGGAGGAGGAGGAAAATAATATATGAATGATTTGTGTATAAATTGATTACATGTTCGATTATAATTGATATAATGTTTTATTTGGAATATTTATTATGAAACTAAGATTATCGTTATGGTATCAAAATCGAATTGTAAGTTCATGTAACTTGAATTATATTCTTAAATGCTTGGAATGTATGTTATTGATATGAATATAATTTGAATGTTCATTGTATGAAAGTTGATGAAACATTAATATATTTGATAAAAGTGGAAGAAATCCGGTTGAATGAAAGGGAAATTGATGGATCTCGAAAAGGAATTGACGGTAAAAAGGATCTAGCGGACGGGTGATCCTATCCCGATATAGCCCTCCGAAGAATATGTGTGAAAAGGATCTAGCCGGACGGGTGATCCTGATATAGCCCTCCGAAGAATATGTGGAAAATGGATTTAGCCGGACGGGTAATCCAATTAGGGTCTCAATTTAGCTGGGTGGTAATTGGATCCAAGCTCATTAGAGTAATTGTCGTTGCGAGGATTTAGCTTTGGTGGTAATCCCGACAATACTCTATGAGTTTATATTCTGAGGATTTAGCTGGACTGGTAATCCATTGTAAGGATGAGGTTCATGGGTGTGCTCTGAAATGGAAATGTGCCCACATGAATACTGAATTGACGGATCTGGATTTGTACACTAAAGTGTACCTCTGAAAATCCATCGAAAATTCCAAGAAATTCAACGGGATAAATATGGAAAAATATTAAGGAATGGAAATCATGATATATATATTATGTGATATAAGGAATTACGAGTTGATGAGACATGAACGTAGAACTTGGTTGTGAATGAGTTCATTTATGATTATATATTTGTACATCCTTGAGTCTATTATCTGTATGAATTGGTATTCCAAATAAGTTAATGAGAAGAGTTCTAATATAAAATAATCTTAATTCTAAATGAAATATTATGAAAGCGTATTTGAAATACATTGGTATGTCTTGTATATGTTATTTGAGTTCAAAATATGTAAAGTAATGTATGTAGAAATATGAGATGATGATACCTGTACATGGAATTTATTGGTGGATACGTACATCCAAATTTATATGATAGATTGTAGTGAACATTGAAATTGGGCTCAATAAGTGAGTTGCCAATTTAAATTGTAATTGGCAGGAAGAGTTAGTGAATTGTATGATTATAAGTTGTTATATGTATTTGTCAAAAATACGAGAAAATGATGGTAAATGATACATGGAAATATGAGACTATAATATATAAAAACATGGAATGTGTTTGATAAATGTGTTCATTCATAATTATAGAATTTTTGCATCTCA
Source organism: Gossypium rotundifolium (assembly GCA_025506655.1). Classification (NCBI taxonomy): domain Eukaryota; kingdom Viridiplantae; phylum Streptophyta; class Magnoliopsida; order Malvales; family Malvaceae; genus Gossypium; species Gossypium rotundifolium. The sequence continues at coordinate 116,413,960 of CP106732.1, read as the reverse complement.
AGTGCACTATATGTATAAAGATGATGTTTCAAATGATTGGATAAGTAAAACTCAAATATGAAGTAGTTTGAAACCAAGACAAATTGTTATAAAATGTATATGAAAAGCAGAGGTGTGATTGTTATATGCTATATGAATACATAGGATGAAAAAGTACAAGTACAAGAGAAATTTAATGAGAATTGAGCCTATATCGTTTCTTGTTATTTATATGAAGTGTACGACTAACAAATCGTATTAAGTATAAGGCTCATTGAATATCTTAAATTGGTTTTGTATGTATTAAATGTGGGTGAAGAATAAGGATCAAATGAGTGAGAAATATGGCTTGAAAAATAGCATAATTTATGAAAATTAACTTTACCACACGACCAAGCAACACAGGCGTGTACTAAGGCCGTGTGACTCAAGTTTCTCCACGATGCAAGTTAGAGAGTTATCGCCCTATAGGCACGGCTATGTGAGCCACACAGGCGTGGGACCCTTGTAAATGAGATAAATTTAAGGATTTAAAAAAAAAATTATACGATTCTAATTTAGTCCCGACCCAATCCTAATGCATGATTTGGACTTCAAGGGTTCGTTAAAGGAACTTTTATAATCAATTTTGATATTTGAGTGATAAATGGTTTAAATAATCTGTAAGTGTTTCGTACTCTTCGGTAATGCCTCATACTCTGTCCCGGCGTCGAACACGAGTAAGGGGTGTTACATAAGGGTTGGGGGAAATGGAAGAGAGAAAAACGGCAACGTTTTCACTAAAACAATTCAAGCATTGCGGCTTTTGTAAAATAGCGCCGCTACAGACATACCTATTGCGGCGTTTACCAAAAAAATGCCATTAAAATATACAAGAACTACATTGTTTTAATTAACATACAAAAACATATTTGCAGCGTTTACCAAAAAAACGCCACTAAAATAAATAAAACTACGTCGTTTTAATTAAAATACATAAACATATTTGCGGCGTTTTTTATAAGCGCCGCTATATCCCAACTTTTTACGGCGTTGACCAAAAAAACGCCACTAACATATACAAAACTACGTCGTTTTAATTAAAATGCACAAACATATTTGCGGCGTTTTTTATAAGCACCGCTATATCCCAATTTTTGCGGCGTTGACCAAAAAAACGCCACTAACATATACAAAACTACGTCGTTTTAATTAAAATACACAAACATATTTGCGGCGTTTTTTATAAGCGCCGCTATATCCCAACTTTTTGCGGCGTTTACATAAAAAACGCCACTAAAATATACAAAACTACGTCATTTTAATTAAATAGTCAAACATATTTGCGGCGTTGTTTTACGAAAACGCCACTATTCTCAATTTTAATTTTTTATTTTACTTATTTTTTCTTTCACAATTTTTTTGATGATATTATCATTTTTTGAATTTTAATTTTTAAAATTTTGAATATTAAACTTTTAAAGAAAATTTTGAAATTTTTGAAGATTTTATAATTTTAAACTTTTTAAGAAAACTATATTTATCTTACTATATATACATGTAATATCCTCTATCGATTTAAGTTTATATTTTGAGTAAGAAATATTACATTTAAATACAACCATCGTTTAATTTAAATATTTATCTAAACACTTCATTTTAACATATTTAAGCTTATTTGAAGTTTTTCAAATCATTTCTATACTTTCTTTTAGAGTTTGATTACAAATAGGAACTTTTTAGGGTCTTTTAATTTGGATCAAAATAGAGTCAATGTCGTAATATTGAAAAATAAGTGCCCTGACAGGGCAGAATATTCCAATGTTGTGACACTGACTTGTGGTGTAGTGAAATATTCTATCATAAACCACAAACACTAATACACTAAACCCTAAATCCTAAACCCTAAGACTCTAAACCCTAAACCCTAAACCCTAGACCTTAAATATTATATCATAAATCACAAACACTAAAACCTAAATAGCAAACTCAAAACCCCAAAACATAAATCTTAAACCATAAAACTCGAACCCTAAACTCTAAACTGCAAACATTAAACCATAATCTGAGACTAAATTGGGAATTCATGTGGCCAATGTTAGTGTAGTACAAAACATATATTTTAATAGCTAACACATTAACCATAAATAGCTCATGAGGGATTTTGGTTTTGGGATTTTGGGCCCTAAACCCTAAACCCTAAAATCCTAAACTTGAACCATAAACCCCAAAATTAGAAACTTAACACATCAACCATTTCCCCTAAACCCATAAACTATAATCTATAAACCTTAAACCTAAAACCCCAACACATTAACCATTCCCCTAAAACCTCTAATCACTAACACTTAAACCTTAATACCGGTAAACACTAACATATTAAACAATATACAATAAACCCAAACAACAAACTTTAAAACACTAAACCCATACACCAAAATAACAAACCCTAAAACATGAATTTAACATACTAAACATTAAACCCTTAATCAATTTTAATAGCTTAATTTGTAACTTAAATAAAAACTTCTAAATTGTTTAGTTAGCAATTTGTAACTTTTCATAATTAAGTAACTAAAATGAAACTTTCTCATTGCTTATAAGTGAATGTATCAAAATAAAATATAATTCGAAGCAAGGAAGAGGAAAAATTATGAAAAACTTTTAGCGGCGTTTCTAAAAAAGCGCTGCTAATTCAAGGTCTTTAGCGGCGTTTTTATAGAAGCGTCACAAATTCTCAGGTATTTAGCGGCGTTTTTTCAGAAGCGCCGCAAATGCTCAGGTCTTTAGCGGCGTTTGTAAACAAGCGCTGCTAATTCACATGTCTTTAGCGGCATTTGGAAAAAAACACGCTATTTCTCTTTTTTAGCGGCGTTTTGAAAATAAACGCCATTATTGCTCCACTTTTTGCGGCATTTTCTCTTAAAAGCCGCTAGTGGATGATATTTGATGCGTTTTTCATTAAAACGCCACTAAAAACGCCGCTACAAGTCTGTTTTGGTGTAGTGCAATTTTAAAAGTTGTCACCATTGGCCAATTAGTGACCAAAAAAAGACAAAATTGAATAATTGGGTGACTATTTTGTAACTTTTTTTATAGTTGGGTGATCCAAAAAGAGATTTAATAAATAGTTGAGTAACTATTTTATACCTTTCCATAGTTAGGTGACCAAAAAAATTATTAATAGTTGGATGACTACTAATGTAGCTTATCCTAATTTAATGATAGTGGCACACCTATTACTTGTGTGTTTAACATGTTGCCCAATGCTGCTGGCCATGGTTGAGAAACGTCACTAGTAGTTCAAGGGCATTGCTACAAGCTTCAGTTGAACCATTCTTAATTACACAAATAAATTCATAAAGAAATAAAAAATAATTTAACAATATAAGACAAAGAAAGTTCAATGGAAGACATCAACAATCCTCGTAAACCAGTTGCAATATATAAGCAAACAGTCAATAGCAGCTTCCTCGTAAATTTTTCTAATACATTTGTCTATAGTACATAGTTTAGCTCCTTCAAATGTTTCAAAAGAATGTCATTGTTACAGCCTCTATCTTCAATCCCTGTATACGGCAGGATACTATCCAAACCTACAACCGTGTTGTTTGATACAATATGTCAAGAAGTAAGCTACTAAAATGAACTCTGTACATAAAGCCCGTATACAGATGCATACACGAAAAAGACATGCTTCAAGCCTTCAACTAGACAAAATCATAAGTGGAAAGAGTGTGTTTGATGGTGTCCCTATGGTTTCTGATATCTTAGCTCGACTAGTTTGCCTAAGACCTATCACTCCATGCCTCGTGCCAATTTAGGGGGTAACATATCCCGCGAGCAGATGAAGTAAATCCCCAATAAACATGGTAAATAATAAATGCAAGATAAGCTCTTGTAAATGCACAGACTACGGTGGTAAAGATTACGCCAGTGAATTTGAAGGAGAAGAAGTCAAGTAAAAGGTACCAATTGATCACTATCACCAGCGCTGCCACAAGCCATGCAACTATCTGCACAAGAGAGAGGGAAAGTGTGACTGCATAAAATAGCACTCTCATGACTGGTGCAGGGATGAAAATTTTTATCAACAAGCGAGTCGAACTGATAAACTAGCACAAGTCAATAGTTTTCATAATGAAACAATACAGGCACCAGGTATAACATCAAGGAGCCCAATATAACAATTTACAAGACTGGAATTGTACTAAATCTAGAATTCCAGATCATCAAGATAATGAGTTGTTCTTAAATAAAAGACGGTCATGATCTCTAGGCCATTGCTACAAATAGCCACTGATTAAACTTTACCAATAGAATAATATTAACTCACGCCACAGTCGATGCAAGTACACAGAAAAATTACTAATGGAAGCAAGCATACAGATGCATACTGTAAAATTAGTAGCATACTTTGAGTGCAAGGCCAATTTTGAAGGTACCCATGATTTGCTCCTTGGATACCAGACAAAGTAGTGGGATAAGAGCAAAAGGGATTTAAATTGACTGAAGCACATTAAGCCATTCATTCAAGACATCTAGTGCTGCTTCAGAAATATCGAAAGCAAGAGCAACTACAATTGTAGGAATAATTGCACAACTCCTTGTGATTAATGCTCTAAGCCATTTTTTCATTCTCAGGTTCAGGAAACCTCCAGTGATAAACTGGCGAGCATAAATACTGGTAATAGTGCTACTTTGTCCTGCTACTGACAACCCAGTACTCCATATATATAAAATTGGGAATAATCCACCTCCTTATTTTTCTTGAAGATATTGCCCTACATTCACAAGGCCGATACTACTGGCTATTTTTGTACCACAGAATGCCTTCGCAAATACAGTCATAACGAAAAGATTGATTATAAAGGAAATTATAAGTGCAATAGTGGATTCTATTGAGTAATAATTGAGAGCTTCTTGCACCTGACCCTTCTTTCTGTAATCAATTTTTCTTAATTGCAGAAGAGTAGAGTGCAAGAATACGTTGTAAGGCATAATAATGCAGCCAACGACTCCCACAGCCTGCTTGATGGTTTTGGAGCTGAGTTTCAAAATCAAAACACCTGAGAATATGGTATAAATTTTATTAACAAATAGAGAGAAGGAAAAGAAAGGTAACTAGAAAAGCTACCGCTACGACCAATTGAGGGTAGTTCCTCACCAAGAAAAAGTTCAATGCCAGTAGGTTTTATTTCACCAAACATCCAAGCAAATGGGACTGCCATAGTTGCAATAAGGACTGCAAAAAATGTTTCCAGCTTCCTAACCCCATAATTTCAAGAAACAACATGTTAGAAGGTAGGGTTTCAATGACTTAGTATCTAGGCTAAAAATCTCTTCTGAAACTAGATATGAATAAGAAGGTTGAATACAAAACTAAACTTTTCTATTTCTGAATCTTAAATGAATATCTTGCTTTGTTCATTGTACATCTTGTATATATAGAGAGCTTGCATAACTGCTCTTTCAACAAATTGTTAGCTGTTAACAGCTTCAGTTGCTAACTAACTAACTGTCTGACTTAACTATGTGAACTCTAACATTCACCCAACTTCTCGACGGGGAAGACTCAAAGAAAATTATGAAATCGAGTAAAAGACGTCACTGACGGTAGCTTGGTGAAAACATCAACCACTTGATCACATGCGAGAACCTCACCAACCATAAGCAACCCATCCGCAACTTTCTCACGTACAAAAAACAAATCTAGCTCTACATGCTTGAACTTAGAATGCAAGATAAGATTGGCTGCAATTGCAACTACACTAAAGCTATCGCACCAAACATTTAGAGCATCATCAGATTTAAGCTGTAGTTATTGAAGCAACGAAAGTAACCAGGTAACCTCACTTGTGGTTGCAACAAGGCTCTTGTATTCTGCCTCAGTCGTGGATCGAGACACCACTTGTTGCTTTTTAGAGCAACATGATACGGGAGTTTGACCAAAATACACACAGTATCCTTATGTTGACCGTCGATCGTCAAAATCTAACCCCCAATTGGCATCGGCATATCCAACCAAGGACAACCGAGCAGACGAGCGAACGACTATTCCAAAATCGAGAGTGCCACACAAATACTACAAAATACGTTTCAGTACCACCATATGAGTAGTAGTAAGATTATGTATGAATTGAAAAATCCAATTTACTGCATATGCAATATCGGGCCTAGTCAAAACAACATATTGGAGAGCATCAGCAAAGCTCTTACATTCAGTCGGATCCTCCAACCGCTCGCCATCATCCTTAGACATGCTAAACGAGCTGACCATCGGCGTATGAACACTCTTTGCATTGGTCATCGAACACCTATCAAGAATGTCACGGATATACTTCCTCTAACATAAATGTAGACACCTGGAGGAATGATTAACTTTTATCCTGAGAAAATAGTGAAGAGCGCCCAGATCCTTAAGCGAAAATTCGTCATTTAAGAGCCGAACAAACCAATCTATAGTGGTGGACAGACTTCTAGTAATGATAATGTCATCTACGTATACAAGCACATAGAGAGTAGAATTAGACCTAATCCGGACAAACAACAATGCATCAGATTTAGACCCAACGAACCCGATAGAGACGAGAAATTGCTTTAGCTTCTCAAACCATGCACGCGGAGCCTGATGAAGACCATATAAAGCTTTCTTCAGGCAACACACAAAAGGTGTACCATTGGAATCACACTTAACATACCTTGGAGGTTGTTGCATAAACACTTCAATGTCTAGATCACCATTTAAGAAGACATTATTTATATCAACCTAGCAAAGCGACCATCCTTTTGAAACGGCAATGGATAGAATAACTCAGATAGTAACAGGTTTCACCATCGAACTAAATGTTTCTTTAAAATCACATCCAAGAACTTGAGAACAACCCTTGGCAACTAACCAAGCTTTCCAGCGGGCAATGGTACCATCAGGATTTTGCTTTATTTTGAATAGCCACTTGCACCTAATGACCTTACGATTAGGTGGTAGGGGAACTAGCTCTTAGGTAGAATTGTGAATAAGAGCATCATACTCAGCCTGAGTAGCAGCCCGCCATTCGGAGGTAGACATGACTTTCTCAATCATAGACGGCTTAACAGTTTCAACAGTCAGTGCTCTCGATTTGAAAATACCTACCTTAGACCGGGTCACCATAGAATGAGTGTTGACTACAGGCAACAAGAAATCCTGACTATCAGGAGAAGATGCGACATCATCATTAAGTCATGTGGGATAGGGAGCATCATTCGTTGGTGAAGAGAAGTGCTGAAGCTCAAGGACCACCCCAAAATTAACTGGCGAAGTGTCAGCTTGAGACGGAGCCGACGGAATAGTGGAGACCTCAATGGGTCGAGAAGAGATTTGTCGAACGAGAGGAATAACTGTTGAAACAGTCGTACTCGACATCAGAACATAACCCTCTAAAGCAGACTCAGATAAGAGAAACCTATTCTCATCAAACACAACATGCCGAGAAATGATAATATCACCGTTCGATAACAGGCGTTGATAACCCTTGTGTTGAGTACTATACCCCAAAAAGGTAGAAGGCTGAAACTAAAACTCTAACTTATGTGTTACAAACAGTCATAAATATAGAAAACAACAACAACCGAACACTCGCAAATGATCGTAGGTGGGATCATGCCTATAGAGAGCCTTAAATGGATATTGTCCTTGTAAAAACTGCAGTAGGAAGGTGATTAATGAGATGTACCGTACAACAGAAGACATACACCCAGTATCTCATGGAGAGACTTGCTTGAGCTAACAGCGTGATGCCCATTTTAACGATGTGCCAATGCTTGCACTCAGCCACTCCATTTTGTTCAGAAGTATAGGGACAGGTTAATCGATGAATAATCCTCTAAGAAGCCAGAACTAACGTGAAAGCACAATACTCTCCACCCTAGTCACTCTGCAGTTGTTTAATGGATTTACCAAACTGTATTTTGATTAGCTGTTAAAACCTAGTGAAGCATTCGATAGCCTGCGACTTTTGACGAATGAGGCAAATCTAAGTGAACCGAGTACACATATTAATAAATGATACATAATACCACTTATTGTCATAAGCAACGGACGATGGTCCCCAAAGATCAGAAACAATCAATTCAAAAGGAGTATATTCAGTGGTCGAAACAAAAAATGGTAATTTATGTGACTTTCCTTTTTGACACGCAGTACATACACCATCAAGGCAGTATTTATTAGAAACAATACTACATTTTTCTAAAACATTTTTAACTACAGAAGCAGACGGGTGACCAAGACGATTATGCCACAGAGAGAAAACTAAACAAACTGCAGGCTTATTCTGAATCCCAGTATGGGTAGCAAAAGAAACTTCAGTAGACCGAGTAAACACCACTAGCATAGGGAAATGATAAAGTCCGTCACGAATGTGGCCATTCAGTAAAGTTTCTCGGGTCATGATGTCCTTAATAACACAATACGTCGAATGAAATTTAAAGAAAATATCGTTATCATTAGCAAACTGAGAAACCGACAAAAGATTCTTCCGGATGCTTGGTACACATAAAACATTAAACAATCGTAGAAACTTAGAATAAGTAGGTAAGACCACATTACCAACTGACGAAATTACAGCGAGTGTCCCATCACCCATTAGAAGAAAGGACGTACTTGAATACGGCGTGGCATCACGACGCACAGATGTGTCGCAACATACATGGTTACTAGCACTAGAGTCGGGGTACCACGATGCGTTGCCAACTGGCATAGGAATATAGGAGTCAGTGCCATCTCCATTAGATCTGTACTGAGCAGTATTTATATGAGAACCAGAATAATCAGAGTAGTCGGAGACATGTAAGTTGCCTAAGCGAGGAAGACCAATGCATGGGTCGGACCCGGTGTACACTCGAGCTTATGGTTTAGTCTACCAAAGAATAGAGGTAGGACTAACATTTTGTCCCAACCCAGGTGATAGACTAATTTGAACATAGTTAGAAGCGAGCCCAATTGGATTTGATGAAGCAATCTACCTAGCACCATCATTTTGGCCTCCAAAAGCACGCGGCCCAACATGAGTAAGCCTAGGTTGATTCATCACTTGAGGAGAAAGCCCATGTGACATATAAGGCACCGATGGCCCATGTGCCAAGTAGGTTGGCCCTCAATGATTCGGTCCACCATAATGACCTATGACTCCAAAATTATTTTGACCATGTTCTAATCTATTTTGACCAAAAGCATATGTAAATCTAAGGTTCTTCGGCTGGGGCATCCACCCCTCACGCACTAACTCGTTATGCGACGGTGCCCAAGCAAAAACAGAGGACGGCTCAACCACCAGGGGTGAAGCGAAATCGGGAGCCATGAGCGAATCGTCTTGGAGCGATACCGAAGGCACCGATGGTGGCGTATCAGAGCCCTGATGATATCAGTATAAACACTGTTAGGCTAGGTGGCTGGACCTCCCGCAGATCTGACACTGAGAACAAGATCGAAAGCTCCGCCCTCTTCTGCGAGAGAATGATCGACCTCCACGAACAGACTCTCGACAAGATTGGCATGAAGAGGAACTTCGTGGATCACACGGGCTAGACAAGTCTCACATTCAACAAGAGCATCGACCAGTCATTAGAAGGGCACAAGAGTGGTCGACACTGAGACAGAAGAAATAACGGCCTCGAACTCCGGTGAAAGTCTTGCAAGCATCACTTCCTTATTCTCTTCGTTCGAGATTCGCGATCCGGAGGTCTCCAACAATGTGCATAAGTTCTTAATTTGAGCAACGTAAGTTTTAATAGGTAGATTACCTTTTTTTTAATGAGTGTAATTCATGACGGATGTGCGATTAATTGGCACCAGTGTCGGCTGCAAAAAGGTTAGTTGCCGTGGTCCAAATGTCGCACGCCAATTGAGCATCAATGAAAGAGGACAAAGAATGTGGCGCTGGTCGTGGAGAGAAGCCACGAGGTTAGGAGGCGGTCTTGTTGCTTGAACACCTGAGCTGACGGATTTGGCACCAGAGATCCGTCTAGTGTTTGAATAAACCGAGACGATGGAGGTAAAGTGCCAACGAGAAAACTGATTAGATCATAGCCATCTAGAACTAGTCTTACTTGTTGTTGCCATTGGATGTAGGTTTCATTATCAAGCTTGACAACACCATGACGCGGAAACGAATTGACCACATGATCACCATTGAACGCAACATGGCTTGGCTCAATAGAGGCGGAATCGATGGAGGTCAGGGTAGCCATAGGTCCAAGGATCAGCCGGTGAATGATACCATGTTAGAAGGTAGGGTTTCAATGACTTAGTATCTAGGCTAAAACCCTCTTCTGAAACTAGAGATGAAGAAGAAGGTTGAATACAAAACTGAACTTTTCTATTTCTGAATCTTGAATGAATATCTTGCTTTGTTCATTGTACATCTTGTATATATAGAGAGCTTGCATAATTTCTCTTTCAACAAATTGTTAGCTGTATCAACAGCTTTAGTTGCTAACTAACTAACTGCTTGACTTAACTATGTGAACTCTAACACAACAAGATAAAACTGTAACAGGGAAAAGAAAATAAGAACCAGGTTAGCATACTGCTGTTTTGCACTCTTAGGCATGGGATTTTAAAAGGATTTGACTCAACTATAACATCAAACAAGCCTCCTCTTAAATTTACTAATGGTTGATTAGTATTAGCTTCTATAATATTTGAAGAGACAAACACTGATTCAACCTACCATAATTTTAAAGGAATAAACCAAACCTTGAAAATTTAGATTTAAAAAAAAAACTTCAATGAGCATAAAATCCGATAAGAAACAAAAAAATTGACCAATTAGAAGCTGTAACAACAACACCAGCCCACAAAGGAAAAATACTGTTACTCAAAATCTTAATAGCAATGGCACTTCCAATAACTTCTTGTATATCGGCTCCAATCAAAGCCAGCTCTGCCATTACCCACAGAACCATGTTAACCCAAGTCGAATACTCTTCTCTACACAGCTCAACCAAGTGTCTCTCCGTCGCCACACCAAGCCGAGCCGACAAAAGTTGAACCAGCAACCCCATAGCCGTAGCCCACATCAACAGCCATAGTAAGGAGTAACCGGCTATTGCTCCGGCTTGAAGGTTCCCTTCTAAATTCCCAGGATCCAGAAACACGATTGACATTAGAAAACCAGGTCAGTAAAAAGCCATAGCTTTTTCCAGGAAAAAGGTGGGACAACCGATGACCCTTCCTTGTCCGGTTCATTGATTCCGAGGATGTGAACTTTTTCGCCGGACTCGTATGCGACATCCTGGTCGGATAGTAATGGAACCTGGTTGTCTTCTCGTGGCATGTTCGAGTGCGGCAGTATCCACAGATGATTGCTTTTACTTTTACTTTTGTTTTCTGCAACTGCAAGGAAGCTTGGCTTAAGAAAGGATAAACTACTAGTCTACTCTCCACCCCCTTGATCGCTGGTTTTTTTTTTTTTTTTAATTTTCACTTTTTGTCATATGTTAGGCTTAAAAGGTTACAATTTTTTTTTTTACAATCATCGACAGACCACACACAAATTCCTCACATATAAGTGAAAAGTGTTAGAAAAGAGATAGTAGAAAATTGTGATTCTATTTTTAAAAAAATAATAAATTAAATTTTCTTTTAAAAAATTCAAATTCAAGGGAAAATATTACCCTATCTCGAACCTTAGTTATCAAGGGATTGTGATTTTAAAAGATGAGCTAATAAATTTGATATGTGGTTCCAATCATATTTCAGTTTGATTTCTAATCGCAATTTGTTGCAATATGCTATTATATTGATAAAAGATACAAAATTTTGAATAAAAAATTTAAATGTTTTATAATTTTATTTATTATATAATATATCACACCAAATTTAGGATTATTTGAATATAACAATTTTGAATTCACTATAAATATAAATAATCAAAATATCAAACAATTCGAAAAGAATATAAATAAATAAAATTGTTAAAACCTATGTAAATTTTCTAATATGCCAGAAATTTTATCAAATATATGGTTATAATTATTTAAAAAAGTTAATAGGAAAAAATTAATTAAAATATACATGACATGAAAAAATGAGAGTTATTATAATAGCGATCATTTTGTCATGTAAAAGAGATTAAATGTAATAATTATCTCATATATCTTTTTATCTTTATGTAAGACAACAATTATTTTCATAAAAGATTAAAATAAACTATTTTCTTGGAAGATCAAATTTTTTGGGGTAATTTTAACAATAGATTCAAGTATGCTTTCAGTATGTAATCTTATTCTTAATCTATTCTTGATGTTATAACATGACATGATTCTAGTTTATTAAGATTTATTTTAAATTTATTTTATGATTCTAATAAGTAACATCCTATCATTGTTATTGAATTATTATTTTATTTTATTCTGATTAATTGCAAATCCTATGTATTTGCAAATCTTGCGATTCAATTTCTATTTACAATCATATATTGCATGAAGGTCAAGTCGGCCATTAATATTGCAGGCGATGATGTTTTGATTTTTTTAAAATTCTTTATATATTGATTGTATCACTTAATAATTTTTTTAATACAGTCAAATAGGATTGAATTCGATATATATAGTTGAATATATATTGCAATTGAACGTTTCTTATTCATTCAGTTACCTCGCAATGGATTGAAGAACTTTTTGGTGTTTTGGTATATTGTTAGATAATTTGTTAGATTCAAATTTTAATTGATTTGCATGATTTAGATTTAATAATTTCATGTGAATATTGTTTATTGTTATTTTATGATAATATTATTATTATTTAGGAAAATTTGAAAAGATGAAATTAAGATAAATATTTTGAAATAAATAAATTCAAATTTTGGCTTTAAGTTTTAATTAAGGATGTCTAATATTTTAAATAGATTAGTTGAAATAAAATGACGCGTAAAGTGACCTCTTTTGCGTAGATTAATTTATTTAAAATATCAAGATGATTATATATTTTGTAATTTATCGTTTATTAATTGACCCAAAGGTAAATTAATATTTGGTAGAATTTCAACGATATTTATGGTGATAAATGTGTGACAATTATAAGGTATTTTATGTAAGTAATGAGGTAGTCCAAAATTGATTTATCGTTTGACATAATTTATTGTCAATATTTGATTGCTACAACAAGAGTATTGCTTACTATTAATATTATTGTCCAAAGACTTGATATTAATATTGTGTTTGGTATCTTAAGATGAGATTAGTCATTATCTTGAATTTATTGTTCCCTTATGAATATTGATGTGAGCTTGTTTTTATTTATTTTTATTCTATATTCAGCTAGTTCATCTTCTGTTGCCACAATATCTGCTAATATAAATTTTATATCCATGCTTAATGGGACTAGTTTTAAGAAATAGAAAAGGCACTTACTTAAATATAAATTTTATATCAATGCTTCATGGGACTAATTTTAAGGAACAGAAAAGGCACTTACTTATAATGCTTGGTTGTATGGACATAGACCTTACACTAAGGGAAGAACAACTTGCACCTCTCACAGCGAAAAAACACCCCTAATGTTAAGAGGGATTTTAAAAGGTGCGACCGTTCAAATCGCATGAATCTAATGATCATGAAACACAGCATTCCAAAAGCCTTTAGGGGTACAAAATATGAAAAGATTACTCAAGCCAAGGGTTTTCTTGACGAAATTGAGAAACATTTTGCTAAAAATAATAAGATTGAGATGACATCACTTCTGGCTTCTTTGATGTCTATGAAGTACAAAGGTCAAGGAAACTTGAGGGAGTACATTATGGAGATGTTCTATGTTGCTTCAAGACTTAAGGCATTTAAGGTCGAGTTTTCTGAGGAATTGCTTGTTCTTATGGTTTTGGTATCGCTTTCTGCACAGGTCAATCCATTTAAAATTAGTTATAACTGTCAAAAGGAGAAATGGACTTCAAAAAAGCTTATTTCTCATTGTGTGCAAGAGGAAGAAATGTTGAAGTGTGATAGATTTGAAAGTGCTCATTTGGCCAATGCCCCTAAAGATAAGGGCAAGAAAAGAAAATATCATAAAGAAGCTACTAAGGGTCCAACTCAAAACAAAAAGCAGCAAGCTACAAAGAGTTGTTTCTTTTGTAACAAGTCTGGACACGTGAAGAAAGAATGTGCCAAATATCATGTTTGGCGTGCAAAGAAAGGTATAATTCTTAATTTGGTCTCTTCTGAGGTTAATTTAGCTTCAATACCTAGAAACACTTGGTGGATAGATTCTAGTGCTACTACTCACATAAGTTTTCTATGCAGGGTTTGTTTGAGTTACCGAAAGCCCAGTGATGGTAAAAGACACATCTTCGTGGGCGATGAAAGATCGACAGAAGTGAAAGCAATTGGGCATTTTACGTTATTTTTAGGAACTGATTTTTATTTGGATTTAAAAGACACTTTTATTGTACCATCGTTTAGACAGAACTTAGTTTATGGTTCCTTGTTGGACAAATTTGGATATTATTGTTCATTTGGAAAAATCAATTTAATTTGTCTTTAAATTCGAATGTTGTTGGAATTGGTTTTTTAAAAACTTTTGACAACCCTTTTTTTTCTAGAAATAGTTGCATCTTATAATGAAACCTTGCATGTGGAATCACGTGGTATTAAACGCAAATTAAATAAGGAAAATTCAGCATCATTATGGTAGAAGCGCTTATCTCAAAAGGTAGAGTTGAATGCTTTGTGTCTGATAGTATTTTAGAGTCCCTTGACTTCACAAACTTTAATGTTTGTGTTGATTACATTAAGGGAAACATGCCAAAAAAAAGAGATTGAGTGCCAACAGATCTTCAGATTTTTTAGAATTAATTCACATTGATATTTGTGTGTCATTCCCTATGACATCTTAGAATGGTCAACAATATTTCATAACATTCATAAACGATTACTCGCGTTATGGGTACCTATATCTTACTCATGAGAAATTTCATGTATTCAAAGTTTATAAAGTTGAAGTTGAGAATCAACTCAACAAAAGGATTAAGAACATCATATTTAATTGTGGTGGTGAGTACTACAGTAGATGTGATGGCTTAGGTGAATAATGTGCAGGACCATTTGCGAAATTCCTAAAGGAATGCAGTATTATCTCACAATACACCATGCTAGAATCACCTAGTATGAATGGTGTAATGGAAAGAGAAATAGAAGTGCTTCTCTAACGTTGAAAATTTTCCCCCACTGGCCCTTGTTCTTTATTCCTTTTCAATGAAAAGGACTTTTGCTGGTTTCTTACGTTTTATCCTTATTATTTCTTCTCCAAATAGACGATTAATCAGAAGTAAAAGGACAATGGAGAAGGTTTAATACATGGGTTCTAGTTTGAGTGTAAGCTTTTATATTTTGATGATTTGTGTTCTTTTAAGGTTTCGAGTGTTCTAAAGTTTAGGAGTATTATTTTTTTTTTTTTTGGTTTGATAGATGAGAGGGAGAAAAGGGAATTCAAAGGGCAGGACTCGGTTCCAGGTTTGTTTTTGATTTATTGTTAGGTCTTCGATTGTTGCTCTGTTTATAGAGCTTTGTTGTAATGTGAGTCTTTGGGTTTTGAGAATTGATGTTTCAGTTTAAGAATGTGGAATTTTGATATGGATTTTGATTGGTTTTTATTAGGGATGCCATCCGATCCTCCATCGATGGTTCCATTACGATAAGAAGATCTGGAATTGATTCTTGATAAACTTGAGTTGAGTCTTGTACTCCATTTTTTCTTCTCTTTTTCGTCATTCTTTTCTCTACTTGGTGTTGCTTATCTTTGGATTGGGTGTAAATCATGGCGGAAAGACACTTATGGTGTATATGCGAACCCGTTGATCCCGAGGAGGTAAGCAAAATTTACTTGAAAGTGTTGGCGACGTTCCTATTAGGAATCTGGTTTGTTTTGAGTTTAATTTCTTTCGTCTTAGTAAGTTTTATTGATTTTGCAGCTTCCTGATTACCATGATGTGATTGAGCATCCGATGGACTTTGCCACGGTGAGGAAGAAGTTGGCAAATGGATCTTATTTAACTCTGGAACAATTTGAGGTATGTGTACATGGTGTTCTTAGGCTTGGTTTATGTAGCTGAAGTTTTCTTGGAACTTAAGGTTTGGGATAATTCAGAAGTTCTTTTGAGATTTAACAGTTTTCTTTTGACTTGTATTGGTGCTTACAAGGATATGTTTCTGCTATTTCTCTTCTTAGTTGAAGTTCTCTTAGGGTTTGGGATAATTCGAAACTTCATTTCAGTTTTTACTAGTTTTCTTGTGACTCATGTCGATATTTTAAAAGGAGGTTTTGCTTTCTTCTAATTTTCTACCCGTTGGAACATGGTATGGAATTAGTTGATTTGGGAAAAGAAAAGGCCTCCTTAAGTTCAGCTCTAGTATTTATTGGAGAAATCGTTCTGCATTGCAGCCCCCAAAGTGTATTCATGTTCTAAAGATGCTAGATGGTGTTCATCAAATTTGAGAAAGTGGAAATTGCATAGAACTAACCATCAAGAAGTTACGCATGTTATTCTTAGTTTTCTCTAACCTTCACATTGATTCTTGGTTACATGCAACACAAATTGAAACTAAATTAAAGATAGAACGGAGATTTCTTGTTATTCTAACAAGTATGCACTAATGTTTTTGGTGTTGCTTGGTTCTCTCAAATTGATCCTCTGAAAGTTACAATTCAACCATTTTTGGCTTGTTATTCTAACGATGAATTAAGTTTTCACTATGCTCTAGTAGCTAAATATGTGCATTTTTGTCTTGTTAATTGTCTTTCCTTTTGGTTCCAACTTGTACCTTTCACCATTTATGCAAAGTGCTATTGATCTTCTTTGCATGAGACTAAAACATTTCTTTCTAACCTTTCTCTAGTTGTTTTATTCACTAATAGCGAACTTCTTATTGGGGATTAGTTTCTAGTATTATTTCTCAGGTTTCTATCGCATGATACAGTATGCAAATGCCTACTCTTGTTTCTTATCTGCCAATCTATGGCCTGGCTTTATAGTTTTGAATTCTAATGCTGTTAGCTCTTCCATGTTTGATATCTGAGTCTGATCTATGAGTGCCTATCAGCACTATTTGATATACCAATGTTTCCTTGTAGCAGTTCTACAAGAATTTCTGCCCTAAACTGGATAATATCATGTGGAAACCTATAGAGGATGTTGCAAATCCGAGTGTTCTTAGATCATTGACTTGCTGACCCTTTTCAATAAGATCGGCCGAAGGAAGCTATTCTCTGCTAAAGCTTCACCAATAAAATTGTGTCAGCTGTATTTGTATCATGTACCCGGTTCATGGACCATGGATTCCTTGCTTGCAAGATGCACGATCAAGAGATTGTTAACCCATGTTAATATATAGATTTTGTCCTCCTCTTCTTCCTTTCCCCTTCCCATAGAAGGACCCATGTCTTTTAGATCTTTTTGTGCCAAAGAATAGCCTGTCAATGCCATAAGAAAAATTCAACTGCAATATTTTTTTGTAAATGTTATTGTAAAATTTTTTTATTTATATTTGGTATATAAATATTATCCCTTTTTAAAACTTTAATCTAAATATATGTAATATTTTAATTTGTTACGTTTATGTTTTCTTTGTTATGTTAATATCTAGTATGAATTTTACAAATGTGTTAAAAGCATTAAAAAATTTACAATAATACAATTGTGTCAATATCTAATTACAAATATTTAATTATTATATTTAAATATTTAAATATAGTTTATATATTCTAATTAAATTTAATAAATATTTAATATTAATTACTTAGAAATATTTAAAATTAATATTATTTATTAAAATATTAACAATAAATTATAATTATTTATTTTTATATTTTTTGCTAAAATATCATAATATTAACTAATTTGAATATTATTTAAATACATATCATTACTTTATAATATCATGTCTAAAATAGACATTTTACTCCTCAAAAGCACTTTTTGACAAAGAATGCCAAACACTTAAATTTTTCAAAACACTTCTCAAAATCACTTCTCAAAGTCTTTCAAAAGCATTTCTCGAAGATTTTCAAAAGCATTCTAAACCGACTCTAAATCTTCTTCACATGTTCCTTGTGTTAATGCTATCAACTTTTACCAACTTTTTATTAATAATTTCAGATATTGTTATGCTTACATATTTGTTTATATTCTCATAATGTTAGCATTACTAATTAATTAGGTTTTAATTTAGTTTTAAAATTATTAAAAGTTATACTTTTAACAAAAGAAGAAATATTTTTATGAGGATATCTATATATTTTTATATGGGATAATGATTTATTTGATCCTTCAACTTAAAAAAAAAAAATTAGCATTTCATTCAATTTTTCATCTCTTTTAGCCTTTAAATTTGCATTGTTTGTCAAATTACCCCAAAATGAATGAAAAAGTTAATGTGACATCCATGCGAATGTCATGTATATGCCACGCCAGTAATTAAATAATTTTTTTAAAAAATTAAAAAGTATATTTTATATTTTTAATAAATGTTAATAATTTATATATTTTTGAATTTTTAAATATTAAAAAAATAATTAATTATTGATGTGACATACACGTGACAATCAATATATGTAGGGGCTAAGCCAGAACAATTTTTTAGGGAGGGCCGGATAAAATTTTAATTTTTTATAGTCTATATCTTTATAATTTGTAAAGGATTAAATTAAATTTTTATAATTTTAGGGGGATCAAAGTGTAATTTTACTTTTATTAATTTAAAATTTTTAAAAAATTTTAAAGGCTTTTTAAGTAATTTTACATTTTAGGGGGGCCGGGGCCCATGCCAGCCCCCCTAGCTACGCCCCTGGTCATATGAACAAAGTTAAAAGAAGCTAACTCTTCCATTCATTTTGGGGTTAATTTGACAAACAATGTAAATTTAAAGGCAAAAGAAGATGAAGAAATAAATAGAATGCTAAAATAATTTTTTTTATAAAGTTGAAAGTTCAAACAAATCATTATTTGATAAATTTATATATATATATATATATATATATATATATATTATAGAAATCATGAAATTTGAACTCGAGAAACCATACTTTTATAATAAATTCATCATTAGTTTATAATTATTTATTTTAATAAATAAATTATTCATGCATATATTTAAAAAATTTGTCATCCAACAAAATTTGCAACCCACTTTACCAAAGAGTTCGTGTCGTGCTCTCATTTCTTGCCGGGAATAGTTTTTTTTTTCTTTGAGAGAAACAAATAAATTAAACATAATTACCTAGTAAAATTCAGTGGTTTCTTAAAGAACAAATGTATACTCTTACTCTTGTTAAAAGTCATTTTGGTGATGTCTTTTCTTTAGGATTCACCTATCTTCAATAAAATCAGTTGAATATATTTAATAAGTGCTAAATTAGATGCCGATGAAAAAACCTCCTAAATAGCTTAAATAACCTGTCTAAATCAACACTTTATTACAACGCTTGTTTATTTTTAGTAAAATATTTGTAATTTTATAAAATCGAAATGAATCATGTAAATTCACTTTAAAATTTAAGTAATATCTGCATTAAAATTGATTATTATTTAATCTAGATTTAAATCCTACATTATCTATTATCTATTAAAGTAAAGCGAATTTAAATAATAAATATATCAAAATAATATTCAAATAAATATTCAATCTGTTGTAAACAGTAATTTGAATATCTAAATTTCTACTATTGGAATTAAAATATATATTAATAAATATCAAAGTACGGACTATCCATTACCAGCCCTTTATCTCACATGCTTTAGAAAATAGAATAAATGTATGTATTTGGATGTTTTGACTTATGCATTGGTATTTGATTTGTAGGTATATATATATATATATATATACTTGTATATATTTTAAGTATTCGAATGTTATGTATGTGATGGTAATTAAGTTTGAAAGTTTGAATAGTAAATAAAAATTAAAATGCTTGAGTTTTTTAGTATAGTTTGTATGTGATATATGATTAGTAAAGCATGATTAATTGTGGTTGGCTATATGATTTTATATGCGAAATTTGTATTTATAAATTGTGAAATTTGTGTTTTGAAGATATTATAACTTAATGCTTGAGACGTAATAACTGATTGTTCTGAGCTGTGCTTTTGATCGGTAATACCTCGTAATCCTAATTCGGGGACGGATACAGGTTAGGGGTGTTACATTTTTTTAGCTGTTCCATCTGAAGTAAAGCACTTTTTTAAGTTAAAATTTTCACTCAACAAGTGTTTGTTTAGCAATGCTTTGGAGTGAAAACTACTTTTTAACGGAAAAGTCATTCTCAAAAACACAGTTGAACAGGCCCTTAGTAAGACAAAAGTACTTATCTAGGCCAACTTCGAAGTCTCAGTATTTTCAGAACAAAATAAAAAATTTTAACTAAAATATGAATTTTTTTCCAAAATACCCTTTTTCATGAATATGCATATATTTTTTAAAATAAACCAGAGTCCTAGTTTTTGAATCGGACTCTGATACCACTAAATGTAACCCCCTGAACCCAGTATAGACGTTATGACCAAATCTCAAAGATCACATTGGTCATGGCAATAGTGCAGCAAAAAATTTTAGAAGTTTTTCTCTTTTAAAAATTGCCTTCGCAAAACATTTTTGAGTCTTGTTTTAAGAAAAAATAAAACTTAGTTGATATCGTTTAACTTTAGAAAAAAAACTCA
This sequence comes from Gossypium rotundifolium, assembly GCA_025506655.1. Lineage (NCBI taxonomy): Eukaryota > Viridiplantae > Streptophyta > Magnoliopsida > Malvales > Malvaceae > Gossypium > Gossypium rotundifolium. Next base: position 116,393,318 of record CP106732.1, on the reverse strand, counting down.
AGTATTGAGAGTGTTTTAGGAAAACGTCATAATTCAATTAAAACATCACAAGAACAAATTTCTATATCTAAAACTCAATTGTCATTTTGAAAACATTAATTAATGTACATCTCGTAAAATATCAATTTCGTGTGCAGATTGTGTCGTGTAATGGAAATTTAGTATTGAATTTTTGAAAACATCGTTATTTAGGTTTTTATTATTTTATACAAAATCCATCTTAAGTTGTTAATTTCACAAATCCATTATATGATAGTTTTTAAAACATAAATCATGTAGAAAAATCCCAATCCAAAATCCAAAGTCCAAAAAAACCAAAGTCCAAATCCAAAGTAATAAAACAAACCTAGAATATCAAATACCAATAAAAATAAAGTTTTTTGAAAAATGACCGAGGGCGCATCCATAGCTGAGCCCATCCTAACCTCGAATATCTAAAAAATCAAAATTTTAAAGGGTGAACTTAAAAAGCCTAGTGTGTGTTACCAATAATAACAATAACTAAATTTAACTCATAACAACATTAATTTAAACAAATCATAACATGCCAAATATTCATTCACAAAATCAAAAATGTCAGAATGCACAATGATGATGTCAATGCAACGCTTTTCAGATTATAGTGCAAATTTTTAGAAATAGATCTTACCCAACTCCGCTACACACCATAAAGAGTTCCCGAGAACTCATCCATCCAATAGCACAACAATAATATGGACTAGCCACCAGATAGTGCAGTTGAGTTGTCAAAAATAGAATAATGTGGTTGAACCAGCAGATATTGCAGATTTACTGCCAGATACAGAATATTATGGAGAAGCCACCAGATAATGCAGATTTACTATTAGATACTTCCTCCGTACATATTTTTCCAACCCCATGCATGTGATATGGCATACAGAACATATTTTTAGTAGGCATGCTTTACACGAGAATCAGAATATCGAAATATGACATGCTTAACATGCGGATCAGATCTAGTAAATATTTTATCACAATGGCATGCTTAACATGCAAATCAAAACTAGAAATATTACATGCTTAACATGCTAATCAGAATATCAAAATAGTAACATATTTTTCATGCGAATCAAAACATCGATAATCATATTTTCACATCATTTGCACATACATAATCCAATAGCCTTAAATCACATGTCATGAGTAACAGAAATCACATGATTACATATTTTACAGAAATTGCCAAATCACAATCATTATCACAGAGTATCCTCTTTTATCGAAACTTAATTCAATAATTAAGAACACTTTTGTGTTTACCCAATATTTCTTTATTCAAGAATAATATTAACAATAATATTTTATTACTGATTAAATTATTTTTATCAATATTATCATCAACCATCATTACTAAAAGTAAATCCCCACACTTTGTAAATTTGATTGCATAAATCTTGATTCCACTTCGAAAGGGGAGAGTTCAATTCTTGCGTCACTACGGTTTTGACAAAATACTTGTGTTAGTATGAATTCAATAAATAAATAAACAACCCTTTATTAAAAACAATTGTGACTCAGTGAGACTTATGCAATTGATCCTTAAATCACACACTTTTACAAATGGAATATGATTTTGGGATTTTTGAATGGCACTTCATGAAAGTACGGTAAACAAAGTGTTAGTAACATCCTAATCAAAATAATAATATGAAATAAAGTAATGAACCAAAGGATCTTCCATACTTACGGAATAACAGAACAAAAAAGGCTCAACAATATTTCCCGAAAAGCTGACTAAAAAGGAGGATTTAGCACTAAAGCGCATAGAATAACGAGTTAGAAAGATAAGATAAGAAGTGATCTTTTAATAAACAAAAATTAGAATTGAGGGATTATAGAGATAAGTTTTGAAAAGTGGAGAAGAAATGAAGAAAAATAGAGAATTTTGGTGGTGACCGACGGCGCGACAACGACAGCAATGACAGAAGAGAAGTGGTGGAGGTGCGATGGTCTTGCGTGGTGGTGGAGTGGAAGAGAAATGAAGACAAAAAGGGACTTCTAAGGTGGTAAAAATAAAGAAAATGAGAGAAAAATGGAGGAGCAATGTGGTCGCGCGGCTAAAGGAGAGGAGAGAAAATGGGAGAAAATAAAAATGAAATAGGGAGTGTCTAGGTTCAATGGCTGACCAAAGTAAGGTAAGGGAGAGGTTTTGGCAAGTTGAGGGAACAATGGCACCAAAAATGGATCATGGGAGTGAAAAGGGGAGAACTTTGGGAAGGTTGACCTTGCAATTAAAGAAGAATCTTCCCTTGAATGGAATTATGTGTTGGATAGCAAGAGTGTTCACACTAGCTGAAAATTGTCAAAAAAATTAATTAAAAGATGTAATTATAAGGGCTTGAACTTGGGACATTATAGAAACAACTAAAACACTTAACCACTAGACCATTAATTCTCTTGTGACATAAACTTCCACACATAAATAAATAAAATCTAGGGCGTGACACCACCACTCGAGCTAAACACCACCACTTCATCACCCATCCTCTTCTTTTTTTCTTCTTTTTATTCCATCACCTCCCTTATCGCCACCCTCCACCATCGCGATAACCATCACAGACCACCATGCAACTTCTCTTTTTTTCTTATTTTTCTCTCTTCTCATTTCTCCTCTTTTAAGTGAGTGGTCGAACCCATATTCTTTCCTTCTCCTTCGTCAAACTGCCACCATTGTTGCCACTATAAAACCACCGTAGACAATGAAGATCCATTCTCCTTTTCTTCTTCATTTCGTATGTTCATTATTTTTTTTATATAATCAAAAATTCTACACTAAATATTTTGTTTAATACCTAATTCTAAACTCTATATTTCTTGGGCTTATTTTCGAATAATCCTCCTTTTAGATCATTCTTTCCCCCTATGATTTTAATCATTACGATCCGTCGAACCTTCTATTTCAACATAGTATGTATAAAAGTAAGGGTTGTGAAGAAATATTTTTATTTTCCTTAATTTTTTTCCCTAGGCTGAATACTTTAGAAAGCCTTAGTACATTATTTTCCCCGTGTACTAACATCTCTTATGTCATGTATTATTGAAGGGTCGATCGACATCAACCCGAGAGACCACTAAACGTTGGGATTTAAATCGCTTATCCAAGAGATTATTTTAAGGGTAAGTAATAATGGAAAAGTCAACACCATTATTACATCAACCTTATTGACGATCGTTATTAATGTAAGATCACTATTATTGATTGAATAGGTAATCTAATTGTTAGATCCACATGTTGGCGTTCTTAGAGATTTGTTGCACATTGGATATACGATCAGGTGTATGTTTTAACACTAAACTAAATTAAGTATTTTTTATATTTATAAAAATGTTGTTATTTAAATAATGTTATTGATAAGGATACTTTATGTATCCATAAAGAGAGATAAACCATCGATATGGATTTTGTCAAGTAAGTATTTCCCAAAATCGTATATGTTGTGAAAGGCATGTTGTGTGATATTGATGCTTATTATTGATTTGAAAAATATATACATCTCATTCTCATGTTATGTGATTATATCACATACATAATGTTCACATGAAAAAAAAATTGTGAAATTTTGGTACCATGTGATACGTGCTCGTATTCGTGAATTCAATTACAAGACGCTAAATTTCCCGATCGTCTAATTTCAGTATCATTTCAAGTTGATATTCAAAATTAAATTGTGAGTAATGGAAAATAAGTTGAATGAAAACAACAAAGAAGGTTTCGAAAGGATGACTTGTATGAATTAAACACTTAGAAAAAGAACCAACGATATAAATGATTGTCACCCAATTTTTATATAGTGAAATAACAAACAAGTCTTTGAAGAAGAAGTAAACTGTGACCCGCTATTTAGCAAAATAGGAACCAACAGTATGTTAGAACGCCACACTTCAGAACAAAGAACGAAAGGATGGAAGTGATAAGTTCAAAAAAGAAAGGGTTTAACGCCACAAGGAGAACCTTGATAAGTCCAAGTAAGTTAGACCAAGAACAAAGAGATAGAATTCTCACACAAAACTCAAAAAAATTCAATTCAACATTCATTCATTATCTAAAAAAGGCTCTTTTCTCAAATTATTTATAGGCAGCATTGTGACTATTCGAATGCCTATGTGAGACCTTTTATCTTCAACAATTAACTAAGGTTATTACAAGCATTAATTTTGTTTTAAACTCATGTAAGGAAGCCAATAGTTATGTCTCTTCACTTGATTCTAGTGTAGATAAAAAGGCATGTCTTTTCACTTTATTGATGACTTAATTAACCCTTAATGTGTTGTTTGGTGTCCCTTCATCTCCCTTAAACCAAATGTTAAAAGACTTGTACATTCATCTTTTTAATTGGCTCATTAACTAGCTTTGAGTGCTTTAAAACTGAACAGATTTGAAGAGACACTCTTGGACCATTTGAACAGCCACCACGATGATCTTTGAAGGTTTGAAAAATGTCCAAACTTGAAGAGCCAATTAGCCATATGAATAGCCACCCATAATGATCTTTAAAGGCTTGAAAAATGTCCAAACTTGAAGAATCAATTAGCCATATGAATAGTCACCTACAAGATAGATAATTAAGCATTAAAGACACTCATACAAAACAGCACACTACAAACACTCATACACGAATTTATTACTGAACATGCAACTTAAATCACCTTATTTAAAATGAAAATAAACACACTTTAATTTATGCAGTAAAAAGTAACAGCCAAATTAAATAACATACTTATATAAATAAACTCAAACATATTTGACAACTAAGATCCTTAAATGCATAGTTTAAAGATACAAACTAAATGAATAGATGAGTTGCTTAATGTATGACTTAATTTAATGATGCAAACTTTAACTAACATGGCAGTTACATAGTGCATGTCATAATTTATGATGCAAACTTAACTAACACGAGAGTTACATAATGCATGACTTTATCAAATGCAGAACACATAGTGCATGTCACAATTAAAAGATGTAGATTAATAATGCAAGGCATTAATTGAAGATGGATATAATAAATAAGACATAATTAAAAGCTGTAAAATTAATTAAACTAAAAAAATAGCCACATACAAAACATTGCATGGACTTGGGACGTTATTTTGGGTCCAATAAGGGTTAGACATCTCATGTTCAGCCCAAACTTGCTGAATCAGGCCCATCATTGCCTCTTTAAACTTCTTTGATCTAGCACGTCTTATGTAACAGCCCGATTTTGGGCCTAGTCGGAACAATGGTTTCGGGGCCACAAATTTGATGAGAAAAATCTTATTTTTATTATATTTTTATGATCTACAATTTCTTTAAATGATTTTGTGAAAGTTTCATTAAAAAATTTTGACGTTTGGGAACTCAATTTAGTCAAAATGACTAAATTGTAAAAAGTGTAAAAGTTGAGTTCTACATGCTAAAGTTGTCCAATCGTTATGAAATTTTAAATTGGAGGTCCTTATATGATAATTATACCATTTTTTAATTTTGTGGACAAAAATGGACATGGGTAGGCATGTTTCCAAAGTTTTTCATTAAGGGCATTTTGGTTATTTAGTTATTAAAAATAAAATTAAAAGCCAATTTTTGTCCATCTTCAACCCCATGGCCGAATCTCACAAAGGGAAACCATGGATAGGGTTTTTCAAGCTTCCAAGCTCGATTGTGAGTCTGTTCTAGCCCCGTTTTTAATGATTTTTATGTTTTTGAAATCCTCGTAACAAGATCTATCTATTTCTACCACTAATTTGAGATATGGCTAAAGTATAGGGTTTTGACCCATGATTAATATGTGTGTATTTTTGTTTTAATGGTAGAAAATACATGTTTATGGTTATAGAAACGACTTTTATTAAGTGATTTTCGGTAAAAATGCCTAAAAGGACTAATTTGTAAAAGTTATGAATTTTTTCATATATGTGTGAATGAATACAAATTATGGACTATTATAGTTATGAAAATGGTTCAGATAGGCCTAAAATACAAGGAAATTGAATAAAAATCATTTTACGAGCCTAGGGGTAAAAATGTAAATATGATCAAGTTTAGGGGAAAAAACATAATTTTTGCCATAGTGTGATTTTTGGGTCACAATGAATAATGTGACTAATAAGTAAGCTAAATGTGATGTTATAGATCAAAGAAAATGAGGTTCGAACTTAGAACGGGGAAAAATGAGAAACTAACGTTTACGTCCCTTTTTGCCATTTTGGTATTGAGGTAAGTTCGTATGTTGATAAATGTTATTGATTTGTGTTAATTAAGCACCATTATCATATATTTGATAAATTTGTGGAAATTTTAATAAATGTTCGAATTGAGTAAAAATGCAGGATCGATCACGATTGTTGCATAGTGAAATATGAATTGACGGTAAAAGACCATGGTTAAACCATGACATTGTGCTAAGTGAAATAAGTCCATGGCATTGTGCTAAGTGAAATAAGTGATCCGGGTGCTGGTCCGTACGTTCACCGGTGGATGAGTTATCCGGCATGTGTTACGGATACTCGACAGCATGTGTGAGCAGCACCGTGTAGCTCGTATGACCAACAGCTTGTGTGAGCAGACCCAAGATTTGTGACTATGTGAAACAAGTGCTGGTCTTATAAGTTCTACCAGTGGCTGGGTAATCCGGCATGTGTTGCGGATACATGACAGCTTGTGTGAGCACTACTGAGTAGTTACGTAATGACCGACAGCTTGTGTGAGTAGACCCGTGAATGTGAATAGCTCAAGAGCGAGCTTCTATGTGATATGTGATAAGTGGTGGCTTCGGCTACATGTAAGTGTGGCACTATGTGCAAGACTTCCGAGTATCCTTTAGCATTCCACATGGCCCAACAGGTAGTTCAACGAAATAGCAAAGTGTGGAAGCATGTGAGTATGTTGTGAATTGGCACAAGTAGGTATGTGAAACTCCTAAAGAAGGAGATAAAAATGTGACGAAATATTATTAAAGATGTGAATGAGTTGGTATGAATGTATTTGGTTCATATGAATATTGAAATGAATTAATTTGTGAAATTCATATCTAATGTATAAAAGGAATCATGAAAGAGTAAAATCGACAACAAAACAGTTCTGGACAGCAACAGTTGTGCGACTTTGAAAAATCACCAAAAATGGTGGAAATCAATTAGAGATTGAATAAGATATTAAATTAAATCTTATTGAATCTATTTTCGTAAAAAAGGAACGGTGTAAGCAAAAGAATTTCATATTATGAGATATTTGAATTCTTGTGAGATAGAGTCAGAATAATTTCGGAATCCCCTGTTCTAACTTGAGAAATTCATTAAAAATTGTACAAAAATAATCATGGGATAAAATTTATATAATTGAATTTTTTAATGATTCTATTTTCAAGATAAACAAATGGGAACATCATTCCAGTTCTGTACAATGAGGTAATTAATTTGTAGCAAAGAGGGTTGGAACTACGGATAGCGAAACATGGGAGAGTTTAAAGAATAAACTGTACTTATTGGCTAAACCAAAAATTCTAAAAATTTTATGGTAAAAATATATGTGAGTCTAGTTTCAGGAAAAATTAACGGATCTTAATTTGGAGTTCTGTAGCTTGAGATATAAATAATTAAGTGACTATGACTCGAGTAGACAACTTGAGATGAACATGAGTAAATAGTGGAACTATGTGCAATTATGATTGTATTATATTGAGAACATATTGTGAGAATTAGTAAAAGCATGTTAATAAATTTATTATTATTTACGTACCAACTTACTAAGCTATATAGCTTAATCCATTTATTTTCTGTGTTTATAATGTCCTCAGGTTAGCTCGGGTTGGAAGTCGCCGGAGAACCTATCACACTATCAAACTAACAAATTAGGTATTAATGATTCTTACACTTAAGGTCATAGCATGTATAGGGGACTTGGTTATTTTTGTATGTGTCGCCTAAAATGTTGGCCTATGTTATTTGATAGTTCATTTTGTATAAGGCCATTGATGTTGGCTATTATTGATCAAGTTATATGTTTATGATGATGCAATTTATGAGATGCATGACCAGGTTGAATGAGTGTGTGATGAAAATTGAAAAGTTTTAAATTTGGATGTAAATTTTATGTCTCATTTTAGTACGACTGTATGTGTTATGTTTCGGTAATGCCTCGTACCCTGTTCCGGTATCGAACACGGGTAAGAGGTGTTACATGTTATAAACTCAATGAGAATTTCAGTTGGATCCTCTCTTGAAACGGGCAACTTGGAGTTTGGTCCACTTAATGAACTCAAATGCACTTCAATCGTTCTCTTGCATGTATCACCATGTGTACATATGAGATTTGCATGTTAAACATGCCTATATGATTTGAGTGATTTTGGTCATATCACATACATGGGGTGGGATATGTAAAAGGTGGAAGTATGTGGCAGTTTATCTACATTAATGTGACACTGTTCACGGTTTTGATTATATGGTAGTATATATGTGATTTTGGTAGCTTGTCCACGATACTGATTATTGGCAGTTTATCTGCGATTTTGGTGACACTTTCACAATTTGATGTGTTGGATGGACGCTTTCTGGGGAACTCAATTTTTGTGTGTAGCGGAGATGGGTAGGATCGTTTTTATAAAATCTGCATCATTTTACGACATGTGCATTGGCATGATCATGCATAGTATAAGTGTGAAATATTGAGTTATATGAAATTGATATGATTATTATGATTGTGTTTATGTTAATCTCACACTGACCTTTATAGCTCTCCCTCTTTAGTTTTCAGATTTTACAGATAACCCAAAGGTTAGGATTTAATGACGGGACTTAGAGGAGTTTTCTAAAAGTCTTTTTAAATTAAAGTAATTAAATTTTATTTTGATATTTTGGGTTTGTAATAAGTTTAAGTATGGACTGTGGCATGGGACTTTATTTTGAGGTGTTACAAATGCATTTAAAACAAATATTTGTTTTTCAAAATGAGTGAATGGTGAGTTGGTGGGGTGCTTATGTCATATCCTTGGGTTTTACAATGTTCAAAATCTTGAAAAATATTTGGGGGTACCTTTTTTTCACAAAAGAGTGACTAACAGTACTTTGTGTTTTGTAGTTGATAAGGTCTAGAGTAAACTGAAAAGTTGGGACGTTAGGAAGTTGTCACTTGCCGGAAGGGTCACTTTGGCCCAGTCGGTCCTGATGGCGATTCCTAGCTATTCCATGCAATCAATGATGATTACCAAAGGGCTCTGTGAGGAAATAAAACAAATGGCTAGATAGTTCATTTGGGATCTTCTAATGGTGAGAAGAAATTGGCATTGGTAAGTTGTGATACCACTTTTCAGCCTCGGAATCATGGTGGTTTGGGTTTTCAAAAACTGCAAGACCACAACACTTCCTTTATGATGAAATTGGGCTACAATGTTGTATCTGATTTTAAGGCCCTTTGGGTGCAAGTTTTAAGGTCCAAGTATGGGATTTCAAGGGGAATACCATAAACTTTATCACGGGGAAGAGGTTTTTTCTTATGGACAACCTTCACTAAAGCTTGGCCACTTATTCGAGAGTATTTGGTTTGGTCAGTAGGGGATGGTACTAATATTAGATGTTGGCGTGATCTATGGATCCCGAAAGTGAGGTCGTTGGTTAATATAGTTCCTGGACGTTGCACTCTGGATATGGATTTTCTTTTGAGTGATATGGTGACAAAGGATGGTGATTAGAACTTAGAACTCTTCAGTCTTTGGCTCCTAGAGGAGGTGATTCGGAAGATTGTAGGGATTCCTCTGTCTCACCAAGTAGCAGGGGTTGACAAGATCATTTGGAGAGGTACCTCGACAGGTTCCTTTTCTCTTAAAAATGCCTATGAAAAGCATTGAGAAGGGTCGTGAAATCTAAAAGAACCGATGTGGTGCATCCCTTGGAAATTCCAAGGACCTCAACGATTAGGTTCTGTATGTGGCTTGCTTTAAATCAACGCCTGCTTACCAAAGTGGAACTTGTAAGGCGAGGACTAGATCATGATTCAACATATGGGGTTTGTGGTCATGGTTCTGAGGATGTGCTTCATGCTACTAGGGATTGTCCTACAGCGAGAAATATTTGGAATTACTTAATTCCATCTGAATGGCATACTAGGTTCTATGCAGGAAATTTGTACGAGTGGCTTATGTTAAACTTGAAAGTTCAACATGGTTGGTGTTTGGGAGATGTAGACTAACGATGCCTTTTTGGGATCACCACTTGGCGTATTTGGAACAATCACAATCTTCTCATTTTTCAGGGTGTTTCATGGAGTGTTAATGAATCTATTAAGGTGTCTTATAGTTGGGCAAAGGAATACGTCTCTCCTACCAGGAGGAAGTCGATTGAGCCATGAGGTAAGTTTTCTTCTTCATATTTAACTAATGATTAAGTCATTTTGAGTACAAAAGAATCTGCCCAAAAAGAAGTTGGTTTCACAGTGACAGGAGGAATAGTGCATGATCAAGGTAGAGAGTGGATTCTTGGTTTTTGTAGACATTTGAGAAATTGTTTTGTTTTTTATGCTGAGTAATGGAGAATTTTGGATGGTTTGATTATTTTAACTGAGGGGGGCTATGATAGTGTGTCAATTTAATCAGATTGTCTTGAGGTGATAACGATTACTCAAGAGAGGTTTTCAGAAGGGTCCAATTTTGCCTTGGTTAGGAGAATTCATCATATGTTGTTGCATTCCAGACAGTGGAGCATTAGACACATTTCTAGAGAGGAAAATCAGGGAGTGGACCATTTGTTCAACTTGGTCCAACATAGAACTAAATATTTATGCTTGTTTGAGACCTCCTCATTGGAGGGGTTGGGCTAGTTTATGTGATTAGTTTATATATTCTACTTTTTCACCCAAAAAAAAAGATAAGATTTTGAAGAAAAATAAAGTAAGTAATATATTAGGTTAGGTACAATACAAGAGAAATTTTGATATATTAAGTAAAGGTATTAATTATATTTTAATACATTTTAAATTTGAAAATAATATACCTTAGTTTTTTTTTTTTTATAAAAAATCAATGTAAGATTCGAACATATTTAAATAGCTTAGTTTGATAGTCTTCTTTTTTTAAATCTTTTAAAATTCATCAAAGATTTTAAATATTTTTAATTAATATAATTTTAGTTAAAGAAATTAATTTGTACATAGTTTATGGAAATAAAGTATTAATGTGTAAAATTTGTAGTAAGTAATTTGTGTGTACAAAATTTTATTAATGTTAATATTATTGAATAAAACATATAATTCTAATCAAATTATATTAATTAACTAATTGAACTTATAGGATTGTTAGCATAAATTTCATGTTAATTTTAGGAATGCCATAATCATTCATGTAAGTGTGACACATAGGATTGTTACCATAAACTATATGCTTATATTATTTTAGTATATATATTATTATATTACATTGATTTATAAATTTTAATCTCTTATATTAATATGATTAATAAAAGAATATATATATAGATAGATAGATAGATAGATAGATAGATATATTTTGTTTGGTGACAAGTAAAATAAAAAATTAGCTACATGGCCCTAAAACCTTCGATAGATATATTGTTAATTTATAAATTTATTATTCAAATATATTGCATTTAATATATTTAATCAATTATGTTGCATTTATTTATAAATTTTTCTTTCCAAATATATTGCATTTGATATTTTTAGTTAATTATGTTGAATTGATTCATAAATTTTAGTTTCACAAATCTATAATTAGGTATATTATTTCTATTTTTATATACAACAATATAATATTTTATTTAACCATTCTATTTTGATTGCAATGTAAGGATTTAAATGAAAATTAAACAATTATTCCCTAATGTGTCAATTAAAGAAAACCTCGCTTATTGCAATACTTTATAATTGTGTTGTAGTTTGTAATATGATTCATTATATTTCATAATTTATTTAAAATGTTTTAAGAAGCATTAAAATTATGATTATAAAATTAAAATATAATAAGTATAATTTTAAAGACATAACAATTGATCAATTTTTTTGGTATGAAAAAAACAATTAGAAGGCGATTACAAAATACATAAGAAACTAGTGAATGTCATCAGCCATACGATCAAGATTCGCTTTGAGAATATTTTGTATTGAGCTTGGGGGTTCTGCAAATACTTGTAACTCATTGCAATTGAAAATTACACTTTTGGCTAAAGAATCAACAGCATTAAGGTCTTGATGAATATGACGAAGTTTTATTTTCCAGTTGGGACACAGGAGTTGATGTACCAAACGCAACTCCGGCATTTCACTATTTGCAATGCTTCAAAATAACAACATTTCCACTACTAAAGCCTTATCACTTTCCACCTCCAATTGCTTAAAATCCAATTCCCATGCTAACTTGAGTCCTTCTAGAATAACTCTTACATCAATTTTGATGATTGACTCATTTCCAGTCCTCATAGCAAAGCCATATAACCAATTGGCACAACAATCTCTAAAAACTGCTTCGATCGAGGCGGTGCTACTAGAGACCGAAACTCCACCATCGGTATTAAGCTTAACTCACCCTCTCTTCGGTGGCATCCAATATGTATCGAACACTTTCTATATGCAAAACAGGTCACAAGATTTAGAGTCCATAATGGTTGTGGCCCACCTTTTACCTGTACAAATAACGACATCAATATTGTTATGACTATTGTTAAATATGAAGTTGTTGCGACTTTTCCATGACAACCAATACATAATTGCAAACAAAGTCAGCCACTCCTACTCCTTAAACAAGTAGCCCGTATGGGTTGTCAAGTTCTAATTTAACCATTCATTTAGATTGGCTGAAAAATAAAATGCTCCTAACAGCCCTCAAAACCACCACTGCCAAACTACTTTCGAGAAATCACAATCTCAAATAGCATGTAAACTTGACTCAAAAAGATTTCCACATCGAGTACAATGTCCTTCATTAGACATGTATTGCCGAATCGTTCCCTATCTGAAAATAATTGATTCTGCCAAAGCAGCCAAATGAAAACACGTACACATTGCGAAGCCTTACACTTCCAAACCAAATCACAATTCAAGGACAGATAGACTTTCCTAAAGTTGTCAGGTTCTTATAAGTTTCAAAAGAGGAAAAAAGTCACTAGCTAACCATTTCCAAGCAATTCGGTCAGCCCATGCATCCAGACAAGGGGGTAATATAGTTGCAATTTGAAGTAGAACATGGTTAAGCAAATGTAGGTTAAGTTGTGTCCAGTCCCACCTACCAAAATCGTCCATCATTTCACACACTTTGAGAGTTTCATCATGTTGGCCAGGTCCTACAAAGAAACATCGAAGTGGTCCAAGTTGTCCAAGCCATACATCATTCCAAAAGTTCATCAAATGACCATATTTAATCTACTAGGAACTATTAACAATAACCTCTGGCCAAACTTTCGTGATGGACTTCCAAATGAACGAACAACAGCTTCTTGAGATCAACCGTGGCATCAACCCTTGAGCATTATATTTGTTCCTCAACACTCTAACCCATAAGGCGTCCAGATTAGAGATAATGTTGAAACTAACCTTTAATAGGAAAACTCTATTCTGATCAACAAAGCTCCTTAATCCAAGCCCCCCATTATCTAAAGGCCTACAGCAAATAGTCCAATTCATTAAAGCAGGTTTCTGTGATTCCTCACTAGAACCCCAAATAAAATCTTAAATAATCTTCTCAATATTCCTACAAATAGAAAAAGGTAAATGAGTATTGCACATGAAATAGTTTGGTATGACTAAGAGGACAAATTTAGCGAACATGATCCTTCCTACCAACGAGAGGTTTTTTGCTATCCACTGAGCTTACACCAAATCTTATCAATCACAAAGGCAAAGGTATCTAACATGACCCTCTGATGGAAAATCGACATGCCAAGATATTTGCCAAGATTATTCACCCTTGAGACTTCGAGATCTCCACAAATTGCGCAAGCTACCTTCTCCGACGTATTATTTGAAAAGAATATCTGAGTTTTATTCCTATTGACCTTCTATCCAAAGAAGTTGCAGAAACTATTGATGATCGTATTGACATATTCAACCTCACCCATTTCTTCCTCAAAAAACAAAATTAAGTCGTTAGCAAAAAAGAGATGTGAAAGAGTCAGACCTCATCTTAATAGAAGTGACAAACTCCATGTCTTCCTTTCAACGACCCTTTCAATCACATGGCCAAATCATTCCATGCACAACACGAGCAAATAAGGTAAAAGGGGATCCCTTTGTTGTATTTCACGGAAAGGATAAAATGGATTAGAAGCTTCCCCATTCCAAAGGACCTGCAAAGTCGAAGAAGATACACAATTCATAATCACATTCACTAGTTCTAAAAGGAATCCCGCATCTACCAGGGTCTCTTCCAAATAATCCCAGTAGATGTGATCATAGGCTTTTTCCAAATCAACTTTTAAAGTCATCTAGTAGTTCTTCTCTTCGGTTGTCATCATTGTATGAACAACCTCTTGTGCCACAATAATATTGTCTGAAATATTTCTTCCTGCTATGGAACTTGCCTGGTTTCATTTAACAATGTCCGCCATTATCAGTCTAAGCTTATTTACAATAGTTTTGGTGATGATCTTGTATAAAACCGCACATAAGCTAATTTGATGAAATTGGGAAAGATTACTAGGCCCCATAACTTTTGGGATCAAAACAAACAAAGTCCGGTTGATATTAGGATCTAGTCTCTGCCCCCTAAGAACCCTGTGAACTAACAAAAAAACAGACTCCCCAATAATTTCTCAATGTGACTAGTAGAATTTCGCATGAAACCCATCATACTAAAAACAGCTCTAAGAATCTCCTCATCAGTAGACACCATCAACAGTAACTCTCGGTCATATTCTGATATCGTAAGGAATATGTTTCGACATGGAAAATTTCCCGTTACTTGAGTTCCAGCTATGTAATGTTCTTGGAAAAAGTTAACATGTTGTTGTAGGATTTCATAATCAAAACACCAACCTCCATCACCAACTATCAGCCCATCAACTCTATTTTCTCCTAGCTATCATACACCTATAGAAGTACTTAGTATTCCTATCTCCATCCGTAAGTCACTCAGCCCGAGATTTCTGAAACCAAATGTTCTCCTCATGTTTCAACAGATCATCAATTTCCCTTTGAAGCTCAGCCCCCCTTACATTCAAACGGTCAATTGACGAAACTCCAATATCTTTTGAACACATTTTGTAACACCCCTAACCCGTATTTGTCGCCAGAATAAGGTTACGAAGCATTACCAGAATATATAGATTAAGTAAATAGATATTTCATTTTATACAGTATTCATGTCAGAAATCAAACATAAAGTCCCTTACATGAACCCTCAAGGTCCAAAACATACATTAAAACGAGTCGGGAGTAAACCAGGTACTCAGAGAATTTTTCGTAAAATCTCAAAATTTTTCCTAGGTGTAGGTGTCACATGCCCGTGTGGTCAGGCCGTGTGGCCGTGTGGTTCACACGGCCAAGAGACACGCCCGTGTCTCAGGCCGTGTAACTCTTTGACTTCGGTCACATGGCCAAGCCACACGCCCGTGTGCTAGGCCGTGTGTAAATACCTGGGCATTTTGTTTTGAAATTTTAAAGATGTAAGTGACACACGGCCAGGTCACATGCCCATGTGCCACAGCTGAGACACACGCCGGTGTCTCTGCCCATGTGGACGAAAATAGGCTATTTTCCGAGCCATATTTCTCACCACATTTTTTCATCCTCGTACACCAACACTTTAACACATTCACAAGCAATTATAGGTCATTTAACACAACTCAAAATCAAGTCCTATACATGATATTATACCTTATAATCAAGTTTACATACTTAATTAAATTACCAAATTCACATATATGCATATCTTATCAAATATGCTAACTTAATCCAATCATCAATATGCCAATATAATTTCTATCAATCAATCATTTCAAACACATATCAAACATATCCATCATAAGCCATTCCAATGGATAGTTACACTTAAAGCATTTATATGTCGATATTGATCAATTAACCTATACATGCCATTATAACCGTAATTGATTTACCATATATAAAACGAAATAGGCTGATGGATAGTGTGAGTGATCTCCGCCAAGCTTCCAATCCAACAAGCCTCCGAATTACTAGAGAATAGGGGAAAATAAAATAGAGTAAGCATGAAATGCTTAGTAAGTTCATATAACATGGTAATTAACTTACCACTCATTTAAATTTAACATAAACATACAAGGCACATTCATTCAACTTGATCACGAGCCCTAACACATATCCTCATCACCCTTGTTAGTCATATATTTCATATAAATATCAAGAAACATGTATGGGCTTAACAGTAATTAGATTTTCATGTACATATACTTTCCACATCATGTATTCATATAACATATACAAATCATATCCTTGTATTTCAAGTACATTTTCATAATAATTTGTCTCGCGTTCAGATTATTTCATGTCGAAACTTTTCCCATTAAATCATTTGAAATGTTAGTGCCACACGGGTAATACACTCAAGGTGTACAAATCTATAATCATGGATGAACATATTCATCAAACAAATTCCATGTTCATATATTATCATATTGTATTTCCTTATATCATGTATCATCATTTTTATGTATTTAAGGAAGATACATGTATTAATTCATTTCATGTTCATATTTTCTCATATCAGGATTTTGCCTGTTGAATTTTATTTGAAATATCGATGGATACCAAGTAGTACACTCGAAGTGTACAAATTAGCAATCCATCAATTCATATTCGGGAGTGCTCATAAGAACACTTAAACGGGAAGCACTCTCTTGAGCCATATAACGGGAAGCTCATGTGAGCCATGTAACGGAAAGCTTATCCGGGCTTTATAATAGGAAGCTCCGAATAGCCATATTCAGGAGGTTCCCAAAGAACTTTTAATCAGAAAACTCACGAAGAGCCTTTAATCAGGAGCTCCGGATAGCCATATATTGGGAAGTTCAAGCAAGCCATATCAGGACGCTTACAAAGAGCTGCGTTTGTATCCGCTATATATGCAGGATCACAACCGATCATAAAACAGGACGCTCACAAATAGCTGCGTTTGTGTCTGAAATATATGCAAGATCACAACTGATCATATAATAGGACGCTCACAAAAAGTTGTGGTAGTCCGCAACACATGTAAGATCACTACCGATTAGGATGCTCATAGGAACCATGTAACAGGAAGCTCGAGAGGTCTTGTAACAGAATGCTCGTAAGAGCTATGGTGCGTCCGCAACATATGCAGAACAACAAGCAATCAGGAAATCATGTATCCATCAAATTCCATTATTCAAACGAGATTTAATATTTATTTGGCTTTGTCGGATATGTAATCAATTTTATGTATATGGCATTTATACAATTCACATACACAACATTCAATTCAAGCAAATAAATATACACAATTTAGTTTCACGAACTTACCTCGACAAATGTTCGTGTATGTAAAATCTACTAATCCGACATTTTCTATTTTCCTCGTTCTAACTCCGAATTTGGTCTATCCGAATCTATATGAATGAATTTAACATTAATTCATATTCATTTCAATTCAATTCACATTTAGAAAAAATTACTATTTTGCCCCTAAACTTTTAATTAATGTCTATTTTGTCCCTAGACTTGAGAAATTAAATTCATGTTATTTAATCCTTATTCCAAGCCTAGCCGATTTTTACATGTAAAATTTACAGCTCATGTATTTCAATAAAATTTAGAATTTTTCCATGAATTGTACATCTTTTCAATTTAGTCCCTAAATCATAATTTCATCAAAATTCCCTTTACAAAAGTTGTTTGTCTATCAACAACCTTTCATTTTCTACCATAAAACTTCATAATTCATCAATGTTCATCCATGAAAAAACCATGGTTCTTTGATAACTTTACAAATTAGTCCCCGATATAGCTAGATTAAGCTATTACGATCTCGGAAACATAAAAATCATTAAAAACGGGATAAGAAAACATACCTAATTTATCAAAATAAGCTTGCTTGGGCTACTTTCTCTTAGCTAGGGTTTCCATGGAAATAATTTTGGAAAAATGATGAAAAAAATGATATTTTCATTATTTAATTAATTATCATCTTTTATTTTTTTCACTTTCCAATTTCATCCCTTTTTTATTTTATTTTCCATGGATGAATCATCATCCTTAACCACTAAGCATTTTTAAATAGTCTATTTACCATATAAGGACCTCCACTTTAAAGTTCTATAGCTATTTAATCCCTTCAGCTATTTGAACTCAACTTTTACACTTTGTACAATTTGATCCTTTATCAAATTAAACATGTAATCGGTAAAATTTATTTACGAAATTTTTATACGACATTACTATCATACTATAGACTATAAAATAATATAAAAATAATTTTTCTTCAAAAATCATATTTGTGGTCTTGAAACCACTATTCCGATTTTACCAAAAACGGCTTGTTACACATTTTGAGTTCCGCAATCAAGTCTTTCTTCCTAGCAAAAATGTTACCATAAACCTTCTTATTCTAAAGCTCAACCACTGACTTAAACTGCTCTAGATTTGAAGCTACCGTAAGATTCCTTTTCCAGTGAGTGAAAACCAAATCCTTAACCTCTAAATGAATTAACCAGCTTGTTAAAAATAAAAAAAGGTTAACGATCAAGAGTTATAAGGAGCATTGCTTGGTCTAATTTTAACCCATGAAGATGTCGAACAAAATAATTTAGAGCTATATCATCCCACCGTGTGTTGCATAAGACTATCAAGTCTCTGAAATAAATTTCCCCTACTCCATGTAAATCGTGGACTAGAAAACTCCATATCTCAAAGTCCATTTTTGAACACACACTCATTAAAAAGTTTATAACCATAGCCCACTCTATTAGCACCTCCTTCCCTACCCGAGTTGTCCAAAATTGCATTAAAATCTCCCCCTATTATCCAAGGCTCATTAACATTCATTGCAAGCAAATCCAAAACTTGCCACAAGTTACGTCTTTTAGCATATTGAGGGCTACCAAGAAAGTATAATTCATTCGCTTAATACAGACCCTCATGTGGATCACTTGAGGATGCAAATACAGAATATTAATATCAACATTCCCATTCCAGATTAACCAAATT
Organism: Gossypium rotundifolium; assembly: GCA_025506655.1. Lineage (NCBI taxonomy): Eukaryota > Viridiplantae > Streptophyta > Magnoliopsida > Malvales > Malvaceae > Gossypium > Gossypium rotundifolium. The sequence goes on along the minus strand of CP106732.1, from coordinate 116,374,171 downwards.
CATCCGGAAAAGACACGCGCTTCAATTCTAAACGAATTTTGGTCACCCAACTTGCCAATTATCCCATCAACCCTTTGACCACTTGCACGAGTTTCAAACAAACGAATTAAATCTAGGGAAAATTCCCTTTTATATTCTTTAACAAAGTTATGAAATCTTGGATGGTCAATGCCCTAACAATTCCCAAAAACAATTTGCGAATTCATCAAAGATAAATACTTGTGACAGAAATACAAATCGAGGTCCCTAATCAGTAGCTTGGTTTGATACCTTCCCCACCTCCAAAAATCTCCACAGCCATGGATTCCACATCAAGTAAATCTCTCATACCTGATTCCCTTTCAGTGCCTTCAACTATTTTCTTCATAGCCATCGTTACCTCCACCGAGGGCTGCTTTGAAATCTCCAATTCCATAACTGGTGGTCGTGTGTGCTGGGTTTCCTCCAATCTCGTCGGTCGTTGACCCGTATTCTTGTCATCCATGTTGCGTTCCCCAAATTTGAAAGAAGCGATTTCACTTTCAAGGATTGGAGCATTGCTCCGTGACTAAACCAACTTGACAGCCTTTCTTTTGTTGATATCTAGGGACCCCATAATCTGAACGGGTTGAACCAAAAAATGGGTTAGCATCATCTTTAAGGCCCATTTTCGCATCATTATCAAATGGTTTCAGCCCACTCCCTGACGAAGAACCCATCATGTTATTAACTGGCTTTAAAACCCTTGGGGCCAATCTTGGCCCATTTGACATTACAACCCTTTTCCCTTTAGCTTTAATGTTTGTCTTCTCTTGGAAACCCGATCTTTTAGCTGCCCTTCCACTTCCATATTCATTTTCCTTACCCTTCTCATTATCCAAATCTTTCTCTGCATTAATCTCCTCCAAATTCGCCCCTCCCTGATTCTCGACAAGCACATCAAATCGAGAACCTCCACCATTATTGCCATGATTTGTTGTCACATTGTCTACCATTGTTCTTGCTTTCCGCTATGGGCGGCGTTCCACTAACATTCAAGGTCCGTAGCTCTCTTCCTCCACCCTCCGCTGCAAGTCTTGGGATTTGACACTAGCTCATTCGCGGACGTTTCCTCCATTGGTGTTGAAAACCAATCCTTCGGTCACGAGTCTATACTGTGGCCATAAAGTCCACAACGAAAATAGACATTAGGTAAAGACTCATATTCCACTCTCTGTATTCGTCCATCAATCTTTATTTTTGACAACAAAGGCTTTTTGAGGTCTACACAAATAGCCATATGGGCAAATCGCCCTACTTTAGGATGGACTGTGTTTCCATTTAATTTTGATCACCGAACCAATCACTTGCCCAGTAGCCTTTAGAATAAAACTTGTGTAGTATCCCTCTGATAACCTAGGCAGCCGAACCCATACAACTTGGGTATCAATCTCATTCTGCTTAGCCAAAAATCCTGGTGACCATGGTCTCACCGTCAAATACTGTCTAAAAAGCACCCATGGTCCCTTGGTCAGAATGTCATTATAGTCATCCTCATCATTGAAACAATCAGATAATAGTCATCCTCAAGATCCATAATTTGGAAGGATTTCTTAGTCTTTCATGGTAGAGTGACTTTATTCAACAGAGCATTGAAAGTAATTCTCCGACCTAAGAGCTTGACAATCTCCTTGTAATAAATTCCTAAACTCTATCAAAGAAAGATTCAACAAACATTTTAAAATTTATATTTGAAAACAGATTCCCAAAAACGCGTTGTTTATTTGCAAAGCTTAAATACTCATTTAGCCTTTGAAATTTTCGCTTTCTTTTAAATTGGTACCTAACATTTTTTTTTTTTTTTTTTAATCTAAAGTTAGGTACCCAAATTATCGTTGTTGTCATAGTTTTCGATACTTTTCTGTAACGGTGTTAAGTTCGGGGCACGTGGCGCATTGGTATTAAGCCGCATGTCAATGATGACATTATAATAATGTCATAATTTGATTTTTTTAATAAAGATATATATTATTTTTTTAAAAAAAAAATTACAAAAAACTGAATCCGCTTATCGAGTTTTCTATCTTGTTATCTTTTCTTTGAAATCATCAGACATCCATTAAAACAAAATTAATCCGAAATTGATTCATTGCAAGTCCTTGACCGGAAAAATAATTGCTGCATTCGAAAATCTCACAAATCTTAAATGCATGGCAGTTTCATTCATTACTTCCCATATCTAAGTTTGATTTATGTTGAAAAAATCCATTTGCCATGGAGCACTTGGTGACTGGATGAAGACAACCTTTTAAATTTTGTTTAATTCTATGCTTTTATTCATTAATATAATAATATTGATAATGGTTTTAAACAATTATAAATATTCAAAATAAAAACTTAATTTCATTATTTTTTCGTTGTTTTACTTACCACATGTTTAATATTTATGTGACGAATGCCATGAATACAATTATGCCACACACGAATCATTTTCATAACTGCAACCTTATATTACTTTAATATATATGATTATAAATATTTAAAATAAAACTTAATTTCATTTTTTTATCACAAAATTTCCGTTGATCAATGTAATTTAATGACGGTGTTTACCCTATAAAAATATTTTTCATAATTACAACCTATATATATTTATTGGCTGAATTGTCAGAAAAGGCCCATTTTTTTCAAAATATCAGAAATAGGTCACTTTTGTTAAAATGGATGGAAAAGGGTCGATTTTACTAAAATGCGACCAATTGGTGATGTTTTCAGGGGAAACTCAAAAAAGCGTCTCCAATTAGAATCGATTTTTCACATTAGCACTAAAATTGGCAACACTATTTTTTTTAAAATTTTTGGTGCCATCTTTTAATGTGAAAATAAAACTTACAAAACATTATCTAAGAACAAGCTGTAAACATTTTCATGAGTCTATGTATCACAATTTAAGGAAGCAATCCCACATTATCTAGGAACAATAAGAAAATAAAGGAAATGAGACTTTGAGCCTATATAAAGACCTATTTTGTAAGTTTTATTTCCACATTAATAAGTGGCACAAAAAATTTTAAAAAAAAAATTGGTGTTATCATTTTTAGTTCTAATTTGGCAAAAACGCTTCTAGATTACTGGTCAGAGAGAAAAAGCACTTTTAACTGGACATATTTCTTTGGATTTTCCTTAAAAAGGGCACCAACTAGGCGCGTTTTAATAAAATTGACCCAATTCCGTCAAATTTAACAAAAGTGACCTATTTCTATTATTTTTAAAAAAATAAGATTTTTTATAATTCAGTCATATTTATTCTACTCTTAGACAACATTTTTTTTAAACTTAAATCCTGATGATTGGAACAATTAATGATCATTAAATAAATGTAAATTTCTATCAATGTATGACATACAAAATTCCTAAGCTGGAAACCATGTAATGGATAGTTAAATTAGTGGGATCGATAATTGTCCTTTTCAATATCATTTTAATTGCTAATAAGTCAATGTGTCTCACACCTTGCTTTATGAGGGCAAAACAAAAGGAGAATGCTACAAATTAATCCATATTTCCAGGACCCTTGTTGTAGGGGACATGAATTCAAAAAGCTACTCTTGCATCAAAGGTGGGTTTTAAGAGTTTGGACTCTTTTATGAAACCAACCCTCTCACCAAACACCTTTTGCATCATTTCACGATTAGTTTAGTTCATGTTGTTATTATAGAATGGTTATTTTATTTATTTAGGATTGTTTCATCTAACTACTGATAAATATTAGAAGTAGTGGTCAAATACATTATACTTTTAATTGGAGAATTTAAATTCAAACACCATATTCAAATATAATTGAGAGTGACAATCATAACCCAGAAAAGATTAATCATTATATCATTCATTAAAAATATATTATATATTACAATCTATTGGATATATATTTATATTTTATGGTAAATATATTATATTTGTAATACTTAAAAAAAATATATGCACTCTCATTGAGAATTATAGAGGTCTTAGGAATGTGGGTATTTTATGGTGATGAGTGCATTATTATTATGACTGTAACAAGACAACAGAGTTTGGCTATGCTTTGTTTGTACATACCTAGAGAGCTTTCTCTATTTGTGATAGGAAATCACGCCTTTTTATTACCTTGTAAGCAGGGCTACAAACACCTCTAGTGTTTAGGGTAGTCTAGTGGCAGCCTATATAAAACACCATCTGAGTTTTCAGAGACCAAAAAATTACTAAATAAGATCTTTTCATAAATTTGAACACAGATGGAGATGGTTTACTTGTCCATGTGTTTGCAGACTTGCAGTGACCAAAAAAAGTAGGTCTAGCGAAAGAATCTAATGTCTGAATGTGACATTGCCAATTAGCCTTTAGACAATTGACATCTCAATGAAGAAGAAACAGAGAGAGAGAAGAGAGATAATATAAAAGCAAAGTTAAAAGAGAGTAATGAGGTTAGGAAGCTGCAGGCGGCATTGGTTAATTGAAGGGAGGGGGGCAAACTTTATGGGTGAGAAGAGAGACCTCTCTGTGTCTCCATATCTCTCTTAAATCACAGTACTTCACTCCCTCTAAAAGGAAAATGAGCCAATCACCTTTTAGCCCCATTAGCAATACAATATTCCACAAAAAATATTAATGTGCCATTGAATTTGAGTAAAAAAAATTTAAATTAATCAAGTTGATTAGTTTAATTTTATCATTTTAATTTGATTTAAAAAATTTAAATTAATTCGAGTAAAATTAAATTGGAGTCAAGTTAAATCGAATGAAATTGTTCGAGTTAAATTTAAAAAATTAAACATGTCAAATTAAAATTTTATTAAATATAATTAATTTTATATTAGAGCACATAAATTTAAAATCATATAAACTTTAAAACTCTTTGAAAGCAAAATAAGAAAAAAATATTTTAGTATGATAAACTTTAATCATTAATTTACTTATTTAGATCCTAAAATTATTATTCTAGATTTTTTAAAATTTTATATATTCTTTAGATTTTTAATTTTTAAAAATACAAGTTTTAGAATTTTTATAAATATTTTGATTCTTTTGTAATTTTTGTTGAGAGAGTCTAATTTTCTCATTTTTAAAATTGACAAGGACTAAGAGTATATTTATATCAATATGTTATTTGAATTATTTTAATCCAAATAACTTGAAATAACTAGATTCAATTAAATTAAATTTTTTAAGTCTGATTCGAATTTTGCATATATAAGCTAATGCTGAGAGCTCCGGTGACTCTCCGATTGGTCGCTAGCCATGGCATTACGTTCTTTATCTGTGACCCTTTGCTTTGGATTTGCATACTAGACATTTTTCAGTGATCCCATTTGGATTTTGATTAGATTTATCTTTTGGACTCCCGAGAATTACCATAAATAATCTCCTCATATCTTGTTTCTTTCATGGTTTTTAATTGGTTTCAACTCTAATCTCATGGTTTATCTCTTCCTCTTTTCCCTACAATGAAAACGACTCCCTGCTTTCCTGGGAAAGTAAAGCATCTCTAACACCCACAACATAAATAAATAAATAAATAAATGCTTTCTTCTAGGAAAATTAGAGGGTTAGCTAAGAGATAAGCATTATAACTTTCTCGTAGAGGCTGAAAAAGAGTAATTGTGGTTTATTAATGATTAATTTAAAATACAATCAAAATACTCTACTCCTGGGGTTTTTTTTTTCTTAATTCACTGTAAGCAACATGTTGTTTTGCTTTGCAGCTGTTAATGAAAAAGCATGCTTTCTTAAATAGAGTTTAATTTTAAGTTGACAGTTTCGGAAAAGTTGAAGTGTGATTTCAAAACCTGACAACTCTTTCTTTTTGTTTGGGGTTCTTTATAAATGGCATGCCAAGTGATCAGACTGCTTTTCCCTTTTCTTTTTCTTTACAAGATTGTTGATGTTGAATTTGTTGAAATATGTGGAGTTGTGTGAAGCTGTTGATAAGTTTAACCCAGCCATCTTAGATTCCAAACGGATAACATCAATCATTCCGCCATTGTTTAGAGAAACCAGTACTTATCTATTTTTCACTAATTCACTTCATCTTACGCTAACAAGCTCCCACCTGGTTCCTGCTATCAATATTTGTATTTATACTAGTTCTACGCTGACCTGTTGGTCATAGCATTTCTCTATAACATGATCAGATGCTTCTTGGTATGCATGTAGTAGTGTTCCAGATTACTTAAAATTGGAGATACTGAAAAACATGCAATTATGCAAAGGTTGTGGAGTTAATCATGAAAGGGTTAACAGGATTATTGGGTTGCTTTACTATTGAAACATCTTAAATAACGTGACTTCAAGATTTAAAACACAAGTTACTAACCTGATGAGAATAATCAAGTGTTATATAACATCTAATGTTTTGATTTGAATCAAAATATTTGTAGGACAATCTATTAGAATGATTAAAAGTAATGCATGCTTCAAATATGGTATACCTATTGGTTTTAAATATGAAAATTCTTTTTAAAAAAATAGTAAATCAAGATGGTCATATAACAAAAGCGAGTGCTCCTGAAAAGATCCAATACATCATTAATTATTTAAACCCTAAAAGATATTCAAATATCTTAATATGAAGAATGATGAAAATAAAAAAAAGATCTCAATAAGTTATATCAATACAATAAAATATGAAAATGTAGAAAATAGAAAGTTGTCAACAACAATTTTCCATGCAGTGTTATTGTTGTGATAATGAAAGAAAATGAGGACGTTGAATAAATTTATCAAAAAATATAGATACGGAATTCAAGTAGGATTAAAATTGTGAAGTTTGTAGATCAATAGTCCAAGCATCTAAAGGTGTAAAGCCAATGGGGTACAAATTATGAAAAATAGAATATTCTTTTGTGGTGGATACAATAACCTTTTGTATATTATTAAGTTTGGTAGAAATCTTTGACATGTGTCTTATTGTTGTTGTTACAATCTTTATGTGAATCACTATATAATGGAAGTTTATATTAAAATCCTTGAAGGATTTAGAATGTTGAAAGCATATAGAAATTCTCAAGAAATTGTTCGATACGTTTGAATAAATATTTATATGAATTAAATTGATTTGAACATATGTAGTAAATTCGACTTAGTGAATAATAGTTGAAAGAATATTATAAAATGATCTAACATGCATGTTTAGAAGGATCATGATCAAAATTTGCTATAATTGTTGTTAGAATTCGAAAGAGATCAAAATATATTTTTCCAAAAGTTTCTCACTCATGACTTCTGAAGAATGATGATATAAATATTTAGCGAATTTGCTCAAGTGATCATTTGAAAAGCTAGCATTCAAGATTGAATACGTAGAATTTGAGATATCATGTGATGTTGTCATTACGGGGAGTAAATATGCATTGTACTCTTTTTTCACTTAACCAAGGTTTGTCCCACTTAATTTTTCTGGTAAGGTTTTTAATGAGGCGCCATGTCCATGTTATACGTGTTATGACAAGTGTACTAATTTTCCTTCACTTGAGATTTTTTTTTCCACTGGATTTTTATTTTAGTAAGATTTTATCGAAGCTTATCATCTATTAATGGACATCTAAAGGAGAGTGTTATAAATATTTTATTATTAAATAGATGTCTATCAAGATAAGTTTGATGTACTTTAGAACTATAATAGTCATTAGAAGTAGACTTTTTTTCTATTTATACATCTTATATCTATAAATATAGACTTTGGAAAAATATTGTAAATATGACTAATAAAAATTCGTTCTCTTTTGCTCTCTTATTTCTTGTTCCTTACTCTCTTTTTATTTATTTCATAACAATGCGAAAACTACTTAAAAATATCAATAAATCTAAAATAATACATAATGGATACATACCAATACCAAAATAAAAACGATACACTTACAGGTGCCATACTAACTGGCTTATTCTAGGCCTCTACACTAATATTTATAAGGAATTTATGGGTGCCATCGTTGAGCGAGCCAGAGATCGCCAAAGCTAACGGATGCCATGGTGTTGGCAAGATGATTTCGAGTCCTAAAACTCTGCTACCAAAAATCGTTATTTTTTCTACTATGAGATTTATTAAGGTCAATTTATAAGTTATAGGTTTAGTGTTTATATTTTAATTTTGATTATTTTAATTTTTATTTTTAGATATTTAAAATTTTAATTTTGATCAAATGGTAATTATTTAATTGATTAAGTTATGTTATTTTAAAAAATGTTTGAGGCATCAAACATATTATTGTATATGCAAAATCATGTTAGTTAGTAATTTTCACATATTACTCATAAAAAGATCAATTAATAAATTTAATAACTGTCATTTACATTAAAATTAAAATTTTAAAATTAAAACTTTAACATTAACTAAAATTGACCAATTCAAAAATATATAAATTAAAATTGACGAAATTAAAGTAAGTATAGTAAATCTATAACTTACATAGAATGGTCTATATAGGGTAAGAAGTAAGGGGGTTGGATTTGATCGAGACATTAAGAGGTAGGCAGGGGCGAAGCTAGGGGGTCGGCATGGGCTCCGGCCCCCCCTTAAAATATAAAATTATTATTTAGGTCTTTAAATTTTTTTAAAAAATTTAAATTAGTAAAGATAAAATTACACTTTGACCTCCTAAAATTATAAAAATTTGATTTAATCATTTATAAATTATAAAGATATAAACTGTAAAAAATTAAAATTTTATTTGACTCTCTTAAAAAATTATTCTGACTTTACCTCTGAAGGAAGGTAATTAAGAAGCCAAATACTTGCTAATGTAATAATGAAAAGGTTAATGTGATGAGAAGCCAATTAGAAGCAGAAAAAGAAAAGAAAAGAAAGGGGCTTCCTTTCCTTCCTGGTTGCCACCCAAAAGCCAAAATGGGGTCAATTCAATTTATGACAAATTACTTGGTCACAGACAGTGAAAGGAAAAGCAAAATCTGGTGATTGCAGCTCAACACCAGAGGGCATCATCATCTTTGTTTAGTCAGTCCATGCAAATTGCAAATTGCCAATCCACTATTTCTACTAAAACTTTAACTTAATTTGGTCTCTCTTAGTGCTTTTTTTTTTTTTTTTTTTTTGGGTGGATTTTCTCATCATTGCTACAATCAATAAAGATGGGAGATGGGGCATCTCTCCATCTCCAAACAAAATACTCTCCCACTCTCTTTTCAAACCAAATCATTCTCTCTGGAAATTCTGTCTCCATTAACTTCACTATTCCCATGCAATTTTTTATTTCATGCAAAATTATATGTATATAATATTATACCATGAAATTATTCAGGCATGTCAAATCAGTTTGAATAGAATTCCTTTTTTTTTTTTTTAATTTTAACTAATGAAAATAACACTTTAAAAACTTCAACCAAAAAAAAACATTTGTTTTTATTTTTTAACAAATAAATATTTTATATGTAATGAGATTTAAATTTTAATCCCTTAACAAGTATTTATCTTATTAAATATTTATTTAATATCATCAATTAAATCGGTGGGAAGTCTCACTGATTTGATCGATAAGGCCAACCAAACTCCTTAAATAAATCCATTTTTTTTTCTTTTAAAACCTTACCAAGCTTTTAGCATGATTCATGAATTCATTGTGAAACAAATGTCCTGGCACCGGCGCCGCCGACGACCGCACTTACTAGTACCACTCTCTTTAGCTACTACAGTTTTCATTTTTTAAGAGGAATTAGGATCTTCTTAGAAAATTATAAAAATCTACTAATAAAAAATTATCCTAACTATAAAGTGTTGCCTGATAGTTATTTACCTTCATTCATTAATTATATGGTTGGGGGTTCGATTTTTATTTATGAAAATAAAACATATTTCATGACCAATCGTTTATCCTTTTAAATAACACTTACAATAAAAAATTAATTATAATTGCACACGATAGATATCTTGACTACGAAAAAAAAATAACTTATATCCTAACCTATACTCAAAAATAACTTTTATAAAGTATATTTTAATATTATTTGCTATATGTTATAATATTGTTTTTAACTTTTATACAATATATTTTAATATTTAGTGGAATATGTGGAAGATTATCTCAACACTCACAAGATTAAGCTTGATGTATATGTCAAATTATTACACTAATCCATGTCATGCTTGTCAAGAAGTAGTACTATAAAATACATCTACAGTACCTTGACATTCATGGCAGTCGAGTTTAAGATTAAGAGGTTTGACTAGGATATATATTTGATTATTGGCTCAACCCAATTAATTATAGTGAAAGTTGACTCCCATCTTCCTAAACCCACCAACTCTCTCAAGTTCTAGAACTCTAAAAAAAATTATTATTTTTATTTATTTTTAGGAAAAAAATAGTGGAACATGTATGTTTAATAATATTAATTTTTGAAAATGGACCAAATTTATTATTTTTCAACTCAATTCCTTCTAATTTAATTTTTTAAAAATATTTTATGATTTTAAATTTTAATATTTTTTTTGTGATTGTTTAATAGTTGGTAGATCAACTTCTTTAGATCTGGCATAATTTACATTTCTTAAAGCTCAATCATTTTACCTGAAGAACGCTTAAAGGATACTAGTTTATATGTGACATTTACAATGATAAAGTTGAAAAGCATTCCAAATTTGGTTGTCACCTTGGTGGAAATATGAAGGCTAGAAACGTTTACATTTCATTTTCCATGAGAGGAAACAACCAGTATGCTTGAAAATGTCATTTTAATAACCGACCTTTCACCTTTCACTCAACGAGGAGGTGGAAACCACAACTAGTGGCATCGATCCCGAGTACAAATGCAGTTGATTGTTGGGTGTCATGCCATCAAGGGAGAAACCAAATAATGATTTAGATGGGTACTAGGTGGAGTGCACATGGTTGGACAAACTTGTCAAACCAACCCTTTCAACATACACAATCTTGAAGAAGATGGATTGATACACTTGAGCTTGGATGCTTTGAATGGTTGGAGGAATGTTGTTGCCAAACCATACCAATTTTCTTCCTCTATCCTAAGATTTTAGGGTGATCGATAGATTCAGCTCGGGTTCTTCTACTTTGACATATTTGTATAAGGTGATTTGTAGGGTGATCAGTGAATCGATCGGCAAAGTGAACATTTGTTGCTTTCTCTTGCAAACTTAGGCATGGATATACATACTGTGGTTAGCGCTCATCGTTTCCCAACTGTAAGATTTCCCTCATAGTAGAAGGTAATAATATCACATATTTAATATCTTAATATGTATTTTAGTACAAATACTTAATCTCTCCTATTACACTTGAATGTGGAACAAATTTAGGGGTCGTATAAACAAAAACACTCTTAATGTGTAATGTGATACAGAACATAGATTTAGTGTAATTATACATAAAAACTTTGATTTGAATTGATTGTACTAAAAATACCAAATTATAGATCCTTATATTTTTATTTCGAAATGCTTATTTTCAATAAATTTATAAAAAATTTAATATATTTTCTTTAAATATGATGTTTTAGAAAGAAAATCATGTAAAATTATTGACAGAGTTAATGATCATAAATGAAAACAAGAATCATTGTGCATATCTCTTCTATATAAATTGACCTTTTAAAAATAAGTAAATATAATTAGGTTAAAATGAGACACAAAATTGAGGTATAGAAAAGGTAAGGAGGGAAAAGGAGTTTGAAGGACGGTTGCAAATTAATGCAGCAATTAAAGAGAAAAAGAAAGCATGCAAATGGCCAAAGAAGTCTTTAAACTTAAAAAAGATATTAACACCCAAAATTGGCTTATAAAATATTCTCCCACTGCTAGGGTTAACTCAGATCTGAGACAATCGGATATACAAAGTGTTAATCCCACAAAAAGCATGTTCTTTTAAGGGCCCCATCATCTCAGGAATTTCAAACTTTTGCCTTACATCTCCCTTTTTACCTTTCATCACACAATTAAATTATGCCAAATATTAGCATTTTCTTCTTCTTCTTTTTCTTTCATGTTCAAATCAATCACCACTTATTTCCTTAAAATGGCTATTTATATTTGTAAAAATACTTTCTTCGTTAACTCAAATTGTGATTAAAATGATACTTAGAACTATGATCACAGTTTTAATCACGAAGAAAAAAAAGGTGTGAAAATAATAAAAAGAATATCAAGATTATTTATACAGTTCGACCTTAGTCTATGTTTGCTGGACCTTACTCAAAGCAATGATCCATTATCTTTCTTATAGTACAACCAATGATTAAGTCCTAACACTGGTCTAACACTTACAAATTTAGCAACTTCATTGTTATACAAAGACTATATCACTCTCCCACTAAATTTTACCCTTGGAAGCTTAACTTTGCAACTCAAGAGGCTCTCCTTATTGCTTATAGAAATTGTTATACTATATATACATCGATAATGGCAGTAGGAATGATGGCAAAGCAATAAGAAAGAAAAATAAGAATACACAAATTTGATGTGGAAAGCCCTCATCGAGAAAAATCACGAGCAGAGAGAAGAGAAATTTACTAATGTTGAAAAAACAACAATACGAGAGATTATTGACTATATGTTTTAAGGGTTAAACAACCTTGTTATAATCAATATATAATAGAAGTATAGTTCTATACAAATTCAACTTGTGTAACGTGGCTCGGTCTTTCGTCCCCACAAATCCCTCTACTTTGTCTCTCTATTTTATTTCTTTAACAAGTTACGGGATTCGGATCACACAACTCTAATAAAAATAATGTACACATACACGTTCCTAACTCGAACAGATTTGTGCTCTATCAAATTCTCAGAGTCTCGTTTTCTTTTTAACCTATACAAAACTTAAGTTTATATACTACTTAAGTTTAAACTAAATTTTTGTTTACATAATAATTATAATCTAATCACTATTCTATAAAGAAGGCTAAAAATCAATACAAGATACTACTTTCTATAAGAGTTCCAATTTAATCTAATGCCTTCAAAGATAAAAAGTGATTAATGACCTATTTACTACAAAGATGTCTTCAGTTTTAACTCAAGTGATATTCATGTTATGAGTTTTACTCATCATATCTTCAAATAAATAACCCAATAATGTCGTTTCAACCAAAAATATTACATTGCCCCAAATGTGTTTTAGGTTTTTTTTTTCATTAATTCTCTAAAAATTATAGATAAACAAATGAAATGAAAGAACAAGGATTGAATAATTTAAAATTTAAGATAATATTATTAAGAGGAGTTGGTCATAAATCTCAAGAAATTAATGTTGATAGACAATAAAGATAAATTAATGATAAAAAAGAAAATTGAAAGGACTGGTCTTGCTATACTTTCACAATAGAGCTTCCCTCCATGTTTCATCACACTGACCCACTCACTTGTTGTCATGTAAGAGAGGTGTTGAGTGTTGACTACATCCAACGACTTATATAAATCATTAAAGAAATAAATAAATAAATAGAAAGGATCTTCCACTGTATCTGCTGCCACGTCAATAATTCTGAAAGTTTTTATTCTGTTAGCCCGACATGGACTTTCGACATTGATGGCCTTGCTTTCTTTTGTCAATTTTTATATCCTACAACTTAATTTCTTTTTATTTATACAAATGATTTTTAATAAATTTAAACTTTATTTTGAATTAATTATACTATTAATCATTCAATTATTATTATTTATTTTGATAATCTAATTATGAAAAATTATAAAACCATTGTTCAACTTTTTTTTTTGATTGACATAATGCTTAAAACACTCATAATCCCTCTCCAACTTATAAATAAGAAGATAATGTGTTTTAGCACACTCGAACTTACATCCTCTGCATTGACAACAATATTTATGCCAATCGAGTTACATTAAGGGTTAATTTTAAAAGAATAAGAAAAGATGAAAATTATTATATTAGATTTTTGGTATTTCTATTTTTTTTCATATTTTAATCAAATTTTGTTGATAATTTTTTTAGCTTTTTAGGTGAAAATGTCATAAAAAAGAAAGAAAGAAAGAAAGAAAGAAAGTAAAACTACAAAATAGATCAAATTGTACAATGTGTAAATATTAAGGGTTAAAATTTTTAGTATCAATACTAAATTGACACAATATATAAATGTTGAGTGTTAAAATTGTTATTATACTAATTTCAAAAGCTGTTATGTCATCTTCCCATTAATCATCTAACCACTAGTAATAAAAAAAGACAAAATCGAATAATTAGGTAATTAGTTTATAATTTTTATAATTGATGTATAAAAAAAGTTATCAATAGTGTAGTTTAACCTTTAAATTTTAGCATTTGAAGCATTTTGTTTTTATGTAATTTCATTTTTTTTTCTCTTCTCTTTATCATCATCATCATCATCATCATGGTTGTTTAAACTTAAGGATTGTACACCCAAAAGGTACATGCATTAATTCGTCGAGTTAAAGTTTTGATATGGGCACATAAGGTTGATATTTAAGACTACCCAAAAGAGAAAAGAAAAGAAAAAGCAGGCTAAGACAAGGTGGGGTTGATTTTCTAACCCTTCTTTAAGGCTTGTCATTTTGTATTTTGCTTGATTTGATTTCTTTTAGCAAGTGGTTTCTTTTTTCAATTTTAAAGCAAGCCATTTTTGAAATTTATAATGTATTTAGTGAAAAAGTTTTATGTAACAAATATATTTTGTTAAAAATATATAAAATTTAAATGAGTTTTACTGAAATCATAAAATTAAATGTTTAAAATTTATTACAATACAAATTCAAATTTTACCATTATTGATTTTAAATAAAATATGAAAAATTAATACAACTTACTTTGTATACATAAACTAATTAACTCCTGACATTAATTCAATAAAAAAAGTATAAATATAGTTATAAAATTCGTTTTTTAACATTTAAAAATAAAATAAAACACTTTTTTTAATCCCAAAGTCTATCACAACCTCAATAGTAAATGAGTATTTGATAGATCTGCTAATAATATTAAAGCAACATGAAATGGATGTCTTAAAATTTGTATAAATTATTTTAAATACAACCATAAAGGACAAAATAAATAAATGAAAAACAAAGGATTTATGGGACATTGGTCTTTTCACTTCAACTCTATGAATTATGTATGGCAACTCATTTAATAAGCTATTTTTGTCATTCATTTTGGTGTTTATAACCTTGTAGACATGCTTCTTACGTCTCTTGTAAAGTGATCTAAAAGGCTAGTCCTTTAGGAGACACCATTATGAAGGTTTAAATAAAAAACCTACTATTGGACTTAGAGCTTAAATTTATGTCATGTAATCGATAAGGTTAAATTGGAATTTTAATTTTGTAAAAGAGAATTTCTGTCCTAAAATTATGGTCTTTTTTGTATTAAAAAAAGACGAGACGAGACTTATTTAGTTTTTCAAGTTTTAAGTGGTACACGAAATCAGTGTATTTAATGTGTCGATGGATACATCCTTTTCGCTTTTAAAAATATTGGAATAATAAAAAATAAATAATTTTGATCATAAATCCTTTAAGGAAGCTTGAAAGACCAAAAACGTACATACCCTAAACCATCTTTTCTTAAAGGGGGAAATAACACTTAATGTTATGTAAGTGGAGGATTCTAACCTTTTAAGACTAATGCTTAATCGCCGCAAGTATTTAAGTAGATATTAAACCGACATGAAAGAAAAGAGAAGGTGTTGATATTTTGATTGGAGAACAGGAAACTGTGGTATATCCACATGGAAAAATAAGTATCCATTGGCTCGTAAGTAGCGCTACTACTGCTACAAGCATCTTGTCTTTGGGTGCAGCAGCTTCTGGTTGGGGCTAGTCTTTTCCCAATCTTTCTAAATGAATCTTTGAATTTTCAATGTGTGTTGGGGGAGGGGTCTTTAAAAAGAAAAAGGGTAAGTGGAAGCAAGAAGGAGCGTAGGGTAAATCAAAAGAAGAGGTCTTTCTCATACACAGATCCCTATGGAATGCAGGAAGGATGCCCAGCATAGCTTGCTGTAACTCATTCTTTTTGTTTAGTTTAAAGGAACTTACTAGCTTTGTTTCTCTTTAGAAATCCTTTTCCAGTGAGAAAGAGAGAGAGTCATGCATAGAAATAGAATTGATTCAGTTGCAGGAGCTTTGGATTTGTTTTAGATAAGTTGCTAGATTTGATCCATCACTTCTGCAGCTAAAAGCCAAAAATTCCTGTTGTTTGTGTGTGTCTGTTTTTTCTTCTTCTTTTTTTCCTTTGCAAAAATGGAGTGAAGCATTGAGATGTTTGGTTTATGATTACTTCGTTTGTTTCCCAATGATTGAGTTGCCCTGCGCCAAGATAAACTTGCCTAGAATCTTTACTAGGTTTGAAAGAAGCATCATAGTTAAAAGATGAAGTCCATGACCAATGATGATAACAACAACAACAACAATAACAGTAGTAACTGGTTAGGTTTTTCACTATCTTCTCACATGAAAATGGAGGTTAGCAATCAAGGCCCTAATAGTAATCACAAAACACAGTCAGCTGCTTCTGGTGTTACAACAGCAGTTCCATCAAGCTTTTTCCCATCTCCACCATCTCATCTTAATTATGGACTTTATTATGGAGTTGAAGGAGAAAATGGGGGCTTGTATTCTCACTTTCCTGTGATGCCACTAAAGTCTGATGGGTCTCTTTGTTTAATGGAAGTTCTTGGCAGGTCCCAGTCACAAGGTTAGGCTCAAACTTCTACTTGTATATTCTTTTCTTTTGGAATTTGTTTTATGCTTTGGGGGAAATAGTAGTTTATATTTTTCCTGGACTTTTCTGTCTTTGACTTTTGGTGTGAAGCAATGGTTCCTACTTCAACTCCTAAACTGGAGGATTTCTTTGGGGGTGCAACCATGGGGACCCATCACTATGAAAGCAGTGACAGAGAAACTATGGCTCTTAGCTTAGACAGCATGTATTACCATCAAAATCCCAATCAAGATCACAACTCTCAGAACTGCCTAGACCACCTGCAACACTCCTCGAGGCAGCAGCACCACCAACACCAACTTCAGGTCCAACAATACCAATACTACTCAGGATACAGAAACCAAGAAATGTTGCTAGCAGAAGAAGCTGATCAAGAAACCCATGTTACTGGTTGCAATCTTCAGCTCCCAACAATGGCAGATGATGGAAGCGCTGCTATGAAGCACTGGGCTTCAAGAAACTACTCCACTGAGCATTCTGCGATGAATCAGAAGGTGATAGGGTGCATGGGTGATAATGGAGCTGACTCTGGCTCTATTGGTGCCATGGCATATGGAGATTTACAGTCTTTGAGCTTGTCCATGAGCCCTGGCTCACAATCAAGCAGTGTTGCTGGTTCACAGCAAATCTCACCTTCTGCAACTGACTATGCAGCAATGGAAACCAAGAAAAGAGGGCCTGAGAAAGTAGATCAGAAGCAAATTGCCCACAGGAAATCCATTGATACTTTCGGGCAAAGAACCTCTCAATATAGAGGCGTTACAAGGTTAAAAGTTTTTTCCTGCATCTTTAATATCTTCTTATTCAACATTCTTCTGTCTTCTATGCTTTCCTACAAACCCTTTTTCTTCCTTTACATATTAAAGTTTCTATTTGGCTCTCTCTTGTAATCTGTTCCTTTAATCCTGTTTTTATTAGTTCTTTAAAGCATTTCCCTTTTATGTTAGACATAGATGGACGGGAAGATATGAAGCTCATCTATGGGACAATAGTTGCAAGAAGGAAGGGCAAAGCAGGAAAGGAAGACAAGGTTAGTGTGGAACAATAATAAACCCTCTAATTTTGGTATTTTTTGTTCTTGACCGGATCCATTTTGTTTTCTCTTTTTCATGCATGACTTGGGGATTCCGATTCTAATCGAATGATTATTTTCAGTTTATTTGGGTAAGCCCTTCTGGCATTATTAATCATTAATTATTATCTTATGTTTATTCTTGTAATGTGTTGAATAACAAATCATTTCCAAAATCTTTGTTTTAGGGGGTTATGATATGGAAGAGAAAGCTGCAAGAGCTTATGATTTAGCTGCACTCAAGTATTGGGGACCCTCCACTCATATCAACTTCCCAGTAATTAGCTAATTTTCTAGTTTCTCTTTTTTTTTTTTTCTTTTTCAAATCGTAGGGTTTCCAGGGAATGTGAACTCCTTTTTGGTACTGAAATGTAATTATGATACTTTGTTTGGTAGTTGGAAAATTACCAAAAAGAACTTGAGGAAATGAAGAACATGACTAGACAGGAGTATGTTGCTCATTTGAGAAGGTAGTTGATCTTTGTCCCCTTCTTCTTTCACTGCAGTGCATGGATCACCATGATCTATGATTTTTTTTAATGATTATAAAATTATACAATATGCAGGAAAAGCAGTGGATTCTCAAGGGGAGCTTCAATGTACAGAGGAGTGACAAGGTCTTCTTATGTACTTCAGTTATAGAAGCTGTTGAGCTTCAGCTCCACATCATTTCAGCTCCTTTTATCTTATTATTTTTTTTCTGTTCTGAAATTTTAAGCAGACATCATCAGCATGGAAGATGGCAAGCTCGGATAGGCAGAGTTGCTGGGAACAAGGACCTTTATCTTGGAACATTTAGTGAGTTTATTTCGGCCATTTTCATTTAATCATATCATTGAATTTTAGAGTGTGTTTTTATTGACTTCAGAAACGCCAATTCGTTGGCTCTTTCGGCTCTTTTCCTAAAACAAAAAGCAAAAGCAAAGTGAAAAGAATAAGGCTGGTTTGTCCACAATCATGCACGAGAAGAAAGCTGGTTATAATTCTAAATTGTCTGCTTTTGTACTATACGTAACAAGGTTAATTCAAGCTTTTTTTCCCCTCCATTTCAGGCACTCAGGAAGAAGCAGCCGAGGCTTATGACATAGCGGCTATCAAATTCCGTGGTGCGAATGCCGTGACAAATTTCGACATAACGAGGTACGATGTGGAACGAATCATGGCAAGCAGCACCCTCCTTGCAGGAGACCTGGCACGGCGAAATAAAGACATAGGACCTTCAAATGAGGCCATCAACCACAATCGTTTAGCTCATAACAGCTACGGTGAAACCAACATTTCACCAAAGAACAATGGGTCTCAACCAGACTGGAAAATCGTCCTTCACCAGTCCCCTGAACAGCGGATGGAGATGAAACAGGCAAATATGATTGAGAACTATAAGAGACCGGATTTCTCATTGGCCCCAGACAATCTGGTTGGGATGGACACAATCAACTCAGGCCAGAAGGAAGTGGATGATTCGAACAAATTGGGGACTCACTTTTCCAATGCTTCTTCACTGTTGACTAGTTTGAGCAGCTCAACACAAGGTAGCAGCGGTAGCCTAGATAGAAATAGCCTACCATTGCCGTTTGCCATGCCTGCTCCACCTACCAAGTTGTTCACTAGTTCAACAAACTCTCTGAATTCTTGGATTCCTTCAGCTCAGCTAAGGCCTGCACTCACTGTGCCAACTGTGCCAGTATTTACTGCCTGGACAGATGCTTAGCTTAGACGTTTTGGTATGGTAGCCATTTTTTTTTTGCATGAAAAAAAAAAAAATCAGGAAAAAAAGGTTGTTTGTTCTTTTGTGAGTTTTTTTCCCTTGGTGAAAGCAATTAAGAACTTAATGGAGGTTTATGTGATAACTCTTGTGAAAAAAGAACAAAGTTTTAAACTTAAATCATATCCTCTTTAACCTTTTTAGGATCTTGAAATGAAAATTGATTGAGGGAAATACTTTAAAGACAATATGATTGAAGTCTATGAAATGATTTTTGCAATATTGGGGGGTGAACTGATGACCCTATAGTCATAATTAGATTCACCTTTTGCTGTTCTTCTTTAAGTACACAAACAGCTCAGTATTTGTCCCAATAAGCTGGTCTTCAGCTTTGGGGCCTTTGACCATAATATCTCTCATCTCAAAACACCCATAAGTTCTCCATATCCATAACACCATCATTGCCAGTACCCTTTTTTTTAAAATCTCAGCTTTCTCCAAAGGCAAAAGAAGAAAAAGAAGGGTCCAAGGGAAATGGATTCCCATCCCTTGTATGATTCAAGGGCACATAATTATTTCAAATTTTATCTGTTATTTTGGTGGAAAGTGAATGAGTTAACCTTTTTTAATGGTCTTCCTTTAGAATCCCACTAACTGTAAGGCCTAATGATGCAGGGGAAGAAGGGAGGGAGTTTTTTAAAAGACAATCCATGTCCAATTGTGGGTTTCCCTTGACCAGTCTAAGGTTAGGTTGAATCAATCATGGGTTTTTATTTTTTTGGTTTGTAACTCGTGGGATATGATTTCTTCCCTTCATGCACATGTGCATAATCAAAGCACTTCCATGCAAAGACAATAATGATATATTTCTAATAAAAAAACAATAGAAGGTTTCAATTTCGTACCACCAGAGTTAATGGTTCAGCTCAAAGTTATCAAAGTGCAGTAGCTCAAGAAGTTTGCATTTGTTAAAATATACTGACAAGTAGTAGCAGCATTAAACGAAACAGTGGCTAAAACCCGGAAAGGTCAGTGACCATTAATTTTTGGTGCTGACCAACAGTGCAAAAAGCATTGAAGATGATTGAACAGTGCTTTTCTGCTAACAATGAGCCTTGTAATTCAATTTCATGAATGATTGCAAGAGCTTACATTCTGGGTTTTCTCTGTGTTTAGGATAATAAAATGCTTTTTATACAATCATAAGAGCCAGAGATGTGTGTTAACTAGGCAACTTGGCGCCTTCAAACATGGAGCTTAAGAGACTAAGAATAGTATTAACACATTTTCTTTTTTACAACTCAGCAGGAGTAAATCAGTAGCATGAATATGTATGACTAATAAAACAAACATTGGGGAAATCCATTGTTTTCATTGATAAACAGCATACGACAGGCATATCTTTTGATAATGAAAAGCTTGATTGGAGAAGATTGATTTTGATTCTAAGTAGCTTTGTCCAAAGTATAGGATTACAGTGAAAATAGACACCCTCCCTTGGTGTGGATAACAGTGGTTTTCCCTGTTTTGGATTTTAATGCTTTAATTAATGAAAATAATAAAACATAGATTGGATATGAGTGGCCTATCTCTCAACCTCTTCCACGAAAGAGAGCACATGGATATCTCTTTTTTTCCACAATTATATTTTATATTATTTTAATTTCTTTAACTCTAAATTCGGAGAAAATAGTCAGAATTATACAATTGGTGTAAAATGTTTCATGTTTCATTTTTAAAAAGATTTATAATGGTAAAATAAAATACTTTTATAAGACGTCAAACGATTGATGTAACTTGTTCATCTTTCTTACAAAAGAAATCAATTATTTATCCCCATCTTTCAATTCCACCCAATATTCAAACCTGGGAACAAACAAATCTGTTGACAAAAATTTTATTTTTATGTTTTTTGAGATAAGTGGTGGTAGCAAAATTGCAGCGGAAATAATGACACATCACTTTATTCATCATCAAATGTAGGGGTGGGTGGACTTGAAATTTTTGCTTTCAACCTCTAATTCGTGTGGAAATTATGCTGCATGCAGACAAAAATCTTTTGACTGAACTTCTCCCTTGTTTCTTCACAAAAATACAAACTTTAATTTATTTAAATTATATAATCATCTTTCAAAACGGATATTAGACTTAATATCATTTAGAAGAATATAAATTTGAGTGTGCTTAAGAATATAATAATATATATTATTTATTTATAAATTTTATATACTTTTATTTAGGGGTAATATATTTGATCTTTGAACTTAGCAGTTAGGTTTACTTTAGTACTTATACTTATTTTTGTTCACTTTGGTGCCTAAACTCCACAACTAGATCCATTTTGATCCCTTAACTTAGATTTCCTTAAGATTTCATAATATGACTAATGTTCTTAGAATAAGACTGGATTCATCGATCAGGTTGATTGGATTGAGAACCAATTGGTATCCTGGTTTGAAGAAAAGGATTGAATCAAAAGCTACTCAAAACCAGTAAAAATCGAAAACCAAGACCAAAACCAATAGTTGAATAAGTTGTACCTGTTAAATATTATGTAATTATTCTTGGTCTAACAATTGAACCAATCAAACTGATTGAATCGGGAACAAGTGATCTGATTGGTTCAACCACTAGCCCGATTATTAGAATACTCTATTTGACACTTTAAGATTGTACCACATTACTACCTAAAAATTTATACATTTTTTTAATTTTCAATTGATGATGTTGCACAATCTCAAAGTGTTATGTCATCAAACTTTTATATTTTTTAAGTTTTAGGACCAAAATGAATCTAGTTACCAAGTTCAGGTGCTAAAGTAGATAAAGAAAGTATAAGTACCAAAATAGACTCAATTACCAAATTTAAGGACCAAAATTATATTATCCGTTTTACATATAATCATTTTTTTGTTTATATATATATATATATATATTTGGTTTCTCAAAAGATATTTTAACTGGAGTGAGCTCGGTGACTCAGATTGATTAATTTTTTTGTTTTGTAAGTCCATCAAAATAGTAAATAATGATGATAAGTTTTAAAACTACTTCATATCCAAAAGCAGAATTGAACCCTTCAACATTAATTAAGGTAAAAGAAAACATTTATCATTTTATATATTTGTTTATAAAACTTTAGAAATGTTACCATTATTTAACAATCTCAATTTTTTTAAGAAAAACAAGTAAAATTAGAATTTACATACGACCATAATTAGTTCTCATAACATAAAAATATTTTATTCATTAAAAACTAATTCATAAGTTTGTTTTTTAAACCAATATAAAGTTGAAGGAAACATTTTCAAAATATATGATATTTATTTTTTCTATTGAAAGTTATTTCAAAATATAAAACATTATATATTTTAATATTTAAAATATAATTTATATATTCAAATTAAATTTTATAAATAATTTATATTAATTACTTAAAATATTTAAAAATAATATTTAATATATCAACATAATAATAAGTTACAATAAAATATTTTTTAGTATTTTATTAAAATATCATAATATTAATAAATTTAAATTTATTACCATATTTAAATTTTTTTATTAAATTAGTGTCACCCTCAATGTAACACCCCAAACTCGGCCTGGACGTTATGGCAGGATTAAGAGATGTCACATGGTAGTGTGTTTGAAAACCGTAACTTTGCTTAAAATAATTCACATTTATAAACTTTTTATTGTTACTTATTAATTCTAAAATTGTGTTATTTAATCAATCGAAAGTTTTCAAAACGTTTATTCAATGCAGAAGCTTTTAGAATAGTTTGTGTATTTGTGAGTATTTTGTTAAAACGTTTGTCTCTTTTGAAAACCCGAGGTATCCTAATACTAGCAGTTATAAACCATAACCAATAAAAATCCCAAACTAAAATAAAAATCCACAGAGGCCATATTTACAATAAAATACCCAAATAAAATTTAAAATCATAAATAAGTACAAAACAATGTCAAAGAGGTTGTGTGGCCACTGCTGAGTCCTCCGCCGCACCGATCCGCCTAAGTCTAGGGTTACTGTGACAGATTAGATGAAGGGTGAGTTTACGTAAACTCGTGTGTAATCCCCATAAGGATAAGCATGACAAGATGCAATTAATCACATGCTGGTCTAAGCCCTTTTTCAAGAATGATGTCGCTTTAGGCTTTGACCATTTTCGCATGTAAGAAGTCATATAGTAGGGCATTAGCCCTCACAATAACAAATAACACTAATAAAGAATGAATGACACGCATCCACGTAACCCTACCTAGCTAGCCTCTACACACCATTTCCGTCCAACCCTACACTCCATGTGGGGATATAGTCAACCCACCTATCCCTACACTCCAAATAGTACCGTAAGTGGCACTAGACAGTAGTTTGCATCTGAGCTGCCAGTAAGTTAAGCTCGAAGCCTTTCAGTACACTTCCTCCGATTAACATCAACCCCCAACCCAATGCAATGTAATATACAGTTATGACATGCTATCTCATGGTAACAAAGACATACAATATTAGATCAAGAGAATCTCATCATGCTCAATAACATGCATATATATATATATATATATATATATCATCATCTGATCATTTCACCAATTAGGGTCTAGGTAAGCTATCAGACAAGAGGTTCACAATGACTCAAGCGACCGTGCAACCTTAGCAACAAAACAGTGAAAATGGGCTCACATGCCCATACTGTCTGCTTTTATGGGCCCACACGTCCATGTGGCCCAAACGATCCAAAATGGCCACACAGCCTGGCCCAAAATTCCCACACGCCTATATAGTTCACTTGTGTGGGCCATACGGCGCATAATTCTGGTCCAAATTGTGTGTCGACACACGCCCGCCTCTCCGATCACGCCCATGTAGCGCCGACAAATTTCATTTTTTGACTTTTGCCCGTTTTCATTTTTAGTATTTTGGTTACACACACTGGTTTCGTTTCACGTACCAACGTAATCTCGAGAACACCAAAGACCTAATTTTTCGATTAAAACACTAAATTAGACCTAAAACAAGTAATCATACTACTTTCTCCAATTCCAAAGTGCCTACCTTAGACGATTCGATGCACCCCAGCACTTATCATATCGAAAGACTGGGTGCTTAAAGATATTCACCTATACCAACAAAAGAACTAATAGTCAATCCCACAATTGAGTGATTACTATCGAATTTAATCAACTGGAGTAGATAATATGAATAAAAAAATCAAACTACAATGATACTTACGAAATCCACGATAGCATATTGATTAAAAAGAACAATACATAACAAAATCGCATCAAGATTTAACCCAAAAGCGACAACCTCTCACCTTCAATCAATGAACAAAATTTTCCACACGATATAGAACTCTGATTGGTGACCACAGATTCTTGAAAACCTCCCCTTAACGTCATATACGAAACACATCAAAAGGGAAGTTATCAAAAAGAGACAAATTACCTACTAAGACTTACAGAAACCTTGACAATCGGAATTGAGAGACTTGATTTCAGCAAAACTTAATGCGATGAACGAAGAAGACAAGAAACAACGACGGAAAGGGAGAAATTCTTAGTTCAACTCCGACAAACGAAAAGAGAAAAGGTAAACCAATGACCAAAGTCGGCAAGAATGGAGAAGAAAAAGAAGCTTTAACAGAGGTTTGGCAGAGCTGGAAGGAGAAGAGACGACAAAAGAATGGAGGGACATTGGGAATTTGAAAATAACAAAATAAAAAATTCAGCCCCATTATCCTAAAATCCCTCAAACTTCTTCTAAAACCGTCCAACCACTCCCACTATCCAAATCCCTAAATTTTCTCTCCACACTTTCCATTATCTCTCTACCACTTCGGCATTTCAGTTCAATTCAAACAATTCACGGTACCTCTAGCAAAAATAATACTCAAGCAACAGCTCGAACCCAAAACCTCTAGCATAATGACATTCCACTTATCCACCAGACCAGCAGACCCATTCTAACATGTTTTTACAAACAATTAATTAAAAGCCTATTGTCTAGATATAGGGCTTTATTCATATAAAAACAAAAATTCTGCCCAGGTCAAGGCTTGAACCTAGGATTTTTCAGATATTCTTAGAACACATAACCACTGAAGCAGACAGATATTTGTGCCATTAATAACAGAAACATATACAGATAATTTTGGGACGTTATAGTCAACATAGTCACTAACTCTCAAGAATTTACCAAAAGTCCCTCATTTTCAATGAGTAATAGATATTATATTGTTTTATACAAAAAAAAGATATTATATTGAGATAAAAAAAATTTCATATAAAATCTAGAAAAGTACTTTTGCATAATGAATTGAACCCAAAACACTGTGATTTGTAGTTTTTTTTAAGATTAAAACATTTCAACCAAAGGCATTTTTTATTATCATTTATATATTATTATATTTAAGTTTTTCTTGAATTGGTGTCACTCTCAACTAGGTCACCAACTCAAGAATGAATTTACCAAAAATCCCCATTTCTAAAAAGTAATAGATATTATCTTGAGAGTAATTTTATCTTTTCATATAAAATCTAAAAAAAAAATACTTGCATATAATGGGATTTGAATCCAAAACTTTTTTAATTTTTTAATTTACTACATACATTTATTTTCACTCTCATTGTGGATATGATAAAATTTAGTATCATTTAAATGTATATATTTTACTTTACAACATCAAGTTTACAATAAACATTTTATTTTCTCTAAAACAATAATATTAAATATTTAAATTTTAAATCAAAATTTTCAAAAGCAATTTTCTATGACACCCTCACCCGTATTTCCCACCGTAACCCAGCCCGAGGCATTACAGCATTAAAATCACTTAATTGCCACTTAGGCTTAACGTGACTACTCTTCTTTAGTCACCAAAACAACCTCATTCTCGACTTACGAGGCCTTACTCATACACACGAGGGCTCTCGGGACTATATCAAAAACTTTTACAATTTTAAAATTTCTCCACCTAAACAGGGACTACACACCCGTGTAAGGTGAGACACGCCCATGGAGGTCACACACGCCCAGGCCCTAAACCCGTGAATGAAAACCCAAGCATTCCGCTATTGCCCCACGGCTAGGGCACACACACGTGCTCACCACCCGTGGTGAACACTGACTACTTCACACGGCCTAGAGTCTAGGCACACACCCATGTGGCTAGCCTGTGGCCTATACTACTTGAAACTGTCAAAGAGACACGGCCATGGCACACGCCTGTGGGCTGGCCGTGTGTCACACATGGCCTAGACACATGTCCGTGTGTCTATCCACATGGACAAGAAAAAAACTATGTGCTAAGCTCTTCTCACCCTTCAAGTTCATACCACATATACTCATTCAACTCATCCATAAACAACTCATATTAAAACATAATCTCACATGGTTAACTACATCTTTTCGTATAATAAGATAGCCACCAACCCTGGCATTATACAAAATAGATTATCCATCTAAAGGCCAACACATCTTAGCCATTACAACAAAGTTCACTAACTTGTCTAGCTCCTATACATGCCATATACAAAACACTGAGTCTAATGTACCGGAGTGTGATGATAGTGTGGGCGATCTTCCGTTTGATCCACATATCTCAAATCAACCCTTTTTATCCATAAGACAAGGGAAAAGAAAGGAAGTAAGCTTCGAGCTTAGTAAGTTTACACATAAACAATTTAAGCATTCTAGTATAAGCTAAACAACATTTAGCATTATACTACCATATAAATTGACATCCACAATTATGCTTACTCTTTTTATCCCTTACCACATTTCCAACACATCATGAGTCACATACTCATAATCATCGACATGCACCCCTGCACTCAATATCACATCATTATTTCTCGATAATACATCCACACAGTTAAACCATACAGCTAAATTACTCAATAATACTTCTACACAGCTAATTCACACAGCTAATTTCTCGGTGGTTTCACACTTAGCCCACCACAATCAATTAATAGGGTATTATCGCACATAGCCTACCAAGAGGTAATCATAATGGTTTCGCACATAGCCCACTAAATAATATACTTAACTATGGTATCGCATACAACCCATTGTTGTTAAGAATTAAGGTGGTATCGCACTTAGCTCACCAACAAATATTATCACTACACATCCATCCACATATCTACTTACTCATTCATTCATGATATCTACCACATTCATTCCACTTGAACCACATAGGTTCTCAATCATTCTCAATCATTCTCATTCATGCTACACACTAGCTAGCATTAAGATTGTGTAAGTATAAATGCATTGATTACGCATAAACTTACCTAGGACTCAAAAGTATAGAGACGTGCAATTTAGTCCATCGCCTTGCTTTTGTCTCCGTTTCGATCTAGGCTTCGTATTTCTTGATCTATAATGATAAATCAACTCATTCAATACACACATTGAATAAATTGACCATTATCTCATACTTTAGCAAAATTACCATTTTCCCCCTAAACTTTTTCATATTTACACTTTTACACCAATGCTCGTAAAGTGATTTTCATTCAACTTTCTAGCCTTTCATGCCTAGTAGAATCATTTACTCAACTAAAGCAATCATCAATTCTCACTAAATCACACATGTATGACCAAACTCAAGACTTTCACAAACAAGTCCCTACATGCATTTTTCATGGAAATCACTTAGCAAAAGATGTTTCTACTACATCAAGCTTTCATATTCTTCCATAAAACATCAAAATACATGCATGTCATACATGGGTACATTTTTGAACATCCATCCTAGCTCAACATATAGCTAAAAATAGCTTACTCATGTTACTAGGACTTCAAAAATAGGAAAAATATCAAAAACAGAGCTAGAATACACTTACTAGCTAGCTTGAAAAGTTGAAGAGCCCTAACAATGACTTTCTTCAAATTTCGGCAGCTTGGAGAAGAAGATGAATGAATTTTGTCATCTTTTCCCCCATTTTTAATCATTTAATTGACAAATGACCAAAATGCCCTTTTTGTCGAACCTTCAAATTTTAACCCATTCATGCCCAATTTTGTCAAAAAATTAGAATTTGGAAAAATTGCTATTTAAGGACCTCTATTTGATAATCCAAAGCTATTTCATACAAATAGCTTCTAGAATCTCACATTTTTCAAGTTTTGCAATTTAGTCCTTTTGGACAATTCAACTACAATTTAACAAAATTACTTCATGAAACTTTCACACTAACATGCAAACATGACATAAACCTCAAAAACTCATACATATACCTCGAATTTATGGTCTTACACCACTATTCGACTAGGCCCTAAATCGGGATGTTACAACTCTCCCCTATTAGAGATTTTTGCCCCCAAAAATCTTATCAGTAAAGTGGTTTGGATGTTGCTCTCTCATAACTCCTTCCGTTTCCCACGTAGCCTCTTCCACACCGTTTTTTTGCCACAACACTTTCACTAGGGCTATGCTCTTATTCCTCATTTGATTCACTTCTCGAGCCAAGATCTTAATCGGCTCCTCTTCATAAAACATATTCGGTCTTATCTCAATTTTCGTCAAAGGAATCACATGTGAAGGATCGGAGTGATACTGCCGTAACATTGACACATGGAACACATTATAAATCTTTTCCAACTCTACCACCGGCAAAGCCAATCGGTAAGCTACAGGCCCAACTCTGTCTGTAATTTCATAAGGTCCTATGAATCTTGGACTCAATTTCCCTTTTCTTTTCAAATCCGCATATGACTTCTGTCGATCCGAAGCAGCTTTCAGACCATCACGGATCTCTTTCACTTTTTCTTCAGTTTCTTTCACTAGATCGACCCCATGGATTCGCTTCTTACCAAGCTCGGTCCAATACAAAGGAGTCTGACACTTACGACCATACAAGACCTCATACGGAGCCATCCATATACTCGACTGATAATAATTATTGTAAGCAAATTCGACCAAAGGTAGATATCTCTCCCAACTACCTTCGAATTCTAACACACAGTATCAAAGCATATATTCGAGAACTTGAATCACTCTTTCAGACTGACCATCAACTTTGCGGATGGAACACAGTACTGAAATTTAATCTCGTTCCCAAGGCTTCCTAAACTTCTTTCAAAACCTAAGAGTAAACCTCGGATCTCTATCCGATATTATAGGCACATGCACACCATATAATCTCACTATCTCTGGCACATACAATCCGGCTAACTTATCTAGTGAGAAATCAACACGTACTGGAATAAATTGAGTCGAATTCGTCAATCTGTCCACAACAACCCACACAACATCTTTCTTTTTCGGAGTCATCGGCAACCCCGTCACAAAATCTATAGTAACCCGATCCTATTTCCATTCGGGTACCATCACTGGTTGAAGCAATCCCAAAGGCACTTGACGCTTAGATTCCACCCGATAACAATTCAGACATTTTGCCACAAACTCTAAAATGTCTCTTTTCATACCCGGCCACCAATAAAACTTTCTCAAGTCGTTGTACATTTTTCTATTGCCGGATGTACTAAAAAATAACCACTATGTGCCTCAAGCAAAACCTTTTAGATTAACTCTTCATCTCTTGGTACACAAATTCTATCATGGTACAACAAACAACCATTCGAGCCCACTCAAAAATTAGAATCACTTCCTGATCCGCACTTAGCTATCTTAGCTTACATCTCACTATCATTTCTTTGAACCTCATAAAACTGTTGAACAAATAGTGGCTTAGCTCTCAGCTCTGCCAAAATAGCACCATCATCAGACAACGCTAAACTCGTGCTCATAACTCTTAGAGCACATAAGGATTTCCTACTTAGGGCCTCCGTAACCACATTTGCTAACCCTAACAAATTTGCGCTCATATTCTGCTACTGACATGCTTCATTGCCTCAACTCAAGAAATTCTTTCCTTTTTCAACCATTAAATACTGGCTTATATACTTCTTCCGAACTCTTCCAGAAAGAAGTCCCACGTCACCCGTTCTTTTAGGACCACTAACGTCAATGTTTTCTCACCAATAGTATACCGAGTCCCTCAGCAAAGATACGGCACACTTCAAGCTCTCTTTGGGTGTACATGAGAGTTTATCAAACATCTTCGCTGAGTTCTCTAGCCAGAACTCTGCCCTCTAAAGGTAATCATCTATCTTAGCTCTAAACTCCCCAGCCTCGTGTTTCCTAATCTTATCCACGGGGGTTTTCGATATCCTCACTACGTTAATACCTTGAGGAGCCACTAGAATTGGCTGAGGTACAAGAGGAGGTGGAGGAGGTTGAGCAGGGTTTGTTCGGACGTACTCCAAGTACCAATTACTCATCATCTGGAGAAAGGCATCTCGAGCTTCTTCTTCTTAACCCTAGTGGGTTCACTCGAGAAAGGTTGAGCATTACTAACTGCTTCATTAGCAGTCGATGGATCGGAATCCATACTATATCAAACGAAATTTAAAATCATCAGAAACCACCATACTATCCTTGTACACTTATGGCATGTATAGCTAGACTCTTACACCCGCTACGGTAGTCCTAGAACCGACTAAACCATAGCTCTGGGACCACTAAATGTAACACTCCTTACCCGTATTTCTCGTCGAAATCGGGCCCGAGGCATTATCAGACTAAAATCACTTGATCGCCACTTAGGCTCAACGTGACTACTCTTCTTTAGTCACCACAACAACCTCATTCTCGACTTACGAGGCCTCACTCATACATACGAGGGCTCTCGAGACTATATTGAAAACTTCTACGATTTTAAAATTTCTCCACCTAAACAGGGACTACACGCTTGTGTAAGGTGAGACACGCCCGTGGAGGTCACACACGCCCATGCCCTCAACCCGTGCATGAAAACCCAAGCATTCTGCCATTGCCCCACGGCTAGGGCACATGCCCGTGCTCACCACCGTGGTGAACACTGACTACTTCACACGGCCTAGAGTCTAGGCACATGCCCGTGTGGCTAGCCCGTGGCCTATACTACTTGAAACTGCCAAAGAGACACGACCATAACAGATGTCTGCGGGCTGGCCGTGTGTCACACATGGTCTAGACACATGCCTGTGTGTCTATCCACATGGCTAAGATCAAAGCTATGTGCTAAGCTCTTCTCACCCCTCAAGTTCATACAACATATACTCATTCAACTCATCCATAAACAACTCATATTAAAACATAATCTCACATGGTTAACTACATCTTTTCGTATAATAAAATAGCCACCAACCATGGCATTATACAAAATAGATTATCCATCTAAAGGCCAACACATCTTAGCCATTACAACAAAGTTCAATAACTTGTCTAGCTCCTATACATGCCATATACAAAACACTGAGTCTAATGTACCGGAGTGTGCTGATAGTGTGGGCGATCTTCCATTTGATCCACATATCTCAAATCAACCCTTTTTATCTATAAGACAAAGGAAAAAAAAGGAAGTAAGCTTCGAGCTTAGTAAGTTTACACATAAACAATTTAAGCATTCTAGTATAAGCTAAACAACAATTAGCATTATACTACCATATAAATTGACATCCACAATTATGCTTACTCTTTCTATCCCTTACCACATTTCCAACACATCATGAGTCACATACTCATAATCATCGACATGCACCCCTGCACTCAATATCACATCATTATTTTTCGATAATACATCCACACAGTTAATTTACTCAAAAATACATCCACACAGCTAAATTACTCAATAATACTTCTACACAGCCAATTCACACAACTAATTTCTCGGTGGTTTCGCACTTAGCCCACCACAATCAATTAATAGGGTATTATCGCACATAGCCTACCAAGAGGTAATCATAGTGGTTTCGCACATAGCCCACTAAATAATATACTTAACTATGGTATCGCACACAGCCCATCGTTGTTAAGTATTAAGGTGGTATCGCACTTAGCCCACCAACAAATATTATCACTACACATCCATCCACATATCTACTTACTCATTCATTCATTCATGATATCTACCACATTCATTCCACTTGAACCACATAGGTTCTCAATCATTCTAATTCATGCTACACACTAGCTAGCATTAAGATTGTGTAAGTATAAATGCATTGATTACGCATAAACTTACCTCATCACTCAAAAGTATAGAGACGTGCAATTTAGTCCACCGCCTTGCTCTTGCCTCGATTTCGATTTGGGCTTCGTATTTCTTGATCTATAATGAAAAATCAACTCATTCAATACACACATTGACTAAATTGACCATTATCTCATACATTAGCAAAATTACTATTTTGCCCCTAAACTTTCTCATATTTACACTTTTGCCTCAAGGCTCGTAAAGTGATTTTCATTCAACTTTCAAGCCTTTCATGCCTAGCCGAATCATTTACTCAACTAAAGCTATCATCAGTTCTCACTAAATCACACATGTATGACCAAACTCAAGGCTTTCACAAATAAGTCCCTACATGCATTTTTCATGGAAATCACTTAGCAAAAGATGTTTCTACTACATCAAGCTTTCATATTCTTCCATAAAACATCAAAATACATGCATGTCATACATGGGTACATTTTTGAACATCCATCCTAGCTCAACATATAGCTAAAAATAGGTTACTCATGTTACTAGGACTTCAAAAATACGAAAAATATAAAAAACGGAGCTAGAATACACTTACTAGCTAGCTTGAAAAGTTGAAGAGCCCTAACAATGACTTCCTTCAAATTTCGGTAGCTTGGAGAAGAAGATGAATGAATTTTGTCATCTTTTCCCCTTTTTAATCATTTAATTGACAAATGACCAAAATGCCCTTTTTGTCAAACCTTCAAATTTTAACCCATTCATGCCCAATTTTGTCCAAAAATTAGAATTTGGAAAATTGCTATTTAAGGACCTCTATTTGATAATCCAAAGCTATTTCATACAAATAGCTTCTAGAATCTCACATTTTGCAAGTTTTGCAATTTAGTCCTTTTGGACAATTCAACCACAATTTAACAAAATTGCTTCATGAAACTTTCACACTAACATGCAAACATGACATAAACCTCAAAAACTCATACATATACCTCAAATTTTTGGTCTTGCACCACTATTCTGATTAGGCCCTAAATCGAGATGTTACAACTCTCCCCTTTGGAGATTTTCACCCCCAAAAATCTTATCAGTAAAGAGGTTTGGATGTTGCTCTCTCATAACTCCTTCCGTTTCCCACCTAACCTCTTCCACACCGTGTTTTTGCCACAACACTTTCACTAGGGCTATGCTCTTATTCCTCAACTGTTTCACTTATCGAGCCAAGATCTTAATCGACTCCTCTTCATAAAACATATTCGGTCTTATCTCAATTTTCATCAAAGGAATCACATGTGAAGGATCGAGCGATACCGTTGGAACATCGACACATGGAACACATTATAAATCTTTTCCAACTCTACCAGCAAAGCCAACCGGTAAGCTACTGGCCCAACTCTGTCTGTAATTTCATACGGTCCTATGAATCTTGGACTCAATTTCCCTTTTCTTTTCAAATCCACATATGACTTCTGTCGATCCAAGTAGCTTTTAGACCATCACGGATCACTTTCACTTTTTCTTCAGTTTCTTTCACTAGATCGACCCCATGGATTCGCTTCTCACCAAGCTCGGTCCAATACAAAGGAGTCCGACACTTACGACCATACAAGACCTCATACGGAGCCATCCGTATACTCGACTGATAACAGTTATTGTAAGCAAATTCGACCAAAGGTAGATATCTCTCCCAACTACCTTCGAATTCTAACACACAACATCAAAGCATATATTCGATAACTTGAATCACTTTTTCAAACTGACCATCAATTTGTGGATGGAACGCAGTACTGGAATTTAATCTCGTTCCCAAGGCTTCCTTCAACTTCTTCCAAAACCTCGGAGTAAACCTCGGATCTCTATCCGATATTATAAGCACAAGCACACTATGTAATATCACTATCTCTGCCACATATAATCCGGCTAACTTATCTAGTGAGAAATCAACACGTACTGGAATAAATTAAGTCGACTTCGTCAATCTGTCCACAACAACCCACACAATATCTTTCTTTTTTTGAAGTCATTGGCAACCCCGTCACAAAATCCATGGTAACCCGATCCCATTTCTATTCGGGTACCATGACTGGTTGAAGCAATCCCAAAGGCACTTGACGCTCAGATTCCACCCGATGACAATTCAAACATTTTGCCACAAACTTTGAAATGTCTCTTTTCATACCGACCACCAATAAAACTTTCTCAAGTCGTTGTACATTTTTGTACTGCCCGGTGTACTGACAAATAACCACTATGTGCCTCAAGCAAAACCTTTCAAATTAACTCTTCATCTCTTGGTTCACAAATTCTGTCATGGTACAACAAACAACCATTCGAGCCCACTCGAAAATTAGAATCACTTCTTGATCCGCACTTAGCTCTCTTAGCTTACATCTCACTATCATTTCTTTAAACCTCACATAACTGTTGAACAAATAATGGCTTAGCTCTCATCTCTGCCAAAATAGCACCATCATCAGACAATGCTAAACTCGTGCTCATAACTCTTAGAGCACACAAGGATTTCCTACTCAGGGCCTTTGCAACCACATTTGCTAACCCTAACAAATTCGCGCTCATATTATGCTACTGACATGCTTCCTTGCTTCAACTCAAGGAATTCCTTCCTTTTCCAATTAGTAAATCGCTGGCTTATATACTTCTTCCGGAACTCTTCTAGAAAGAAGTCCCACGCCACCCGTTCTTTCGGGACCACTGACGTCAACATTTTCTCACTAATAGTATACCGAGTCCCTCAACAAAGATATGCCACACTTCAAGCTCTCTTTGGGTGTACATGAGAGTTTATCAAACACCCTCGTTGAGTTCTCTAGCTAGAACTCTGCCCTCTCAGGGTCATCATCTATCTTAGCTCTAAACTCCTCAGCCCCGTGTTTCCTAATCTTATCCACCAGGGGTTTCGATATCCTCACTATGTCAATACCTTGAGGAGCCACTGGAATTGACTGAGGTATAGGAGGAGGTGGAGGAGGTTGAGCATTAGGGTTTGCTCGGACGTACTCCGAGTACCAATTACTCATCATCTAGAGAAAGGCTTCCGAGCCTCTTCTCCTTAACCCCTAGTCTTGGGTTCACTCTGCACAGGCACGACCCCTTGCACAAGAGTTGGGGCATTACTAACTGCTTCATTAGCAATCGATGGATCAGAATCCATATACTATATCAAACGAAATTTAAAATCATCAGAAACCACCACATTATCCTTGTACACTTATGGCATGTATAGCTAGACTCTTACACCCGCTACGGTAGTCCTAGAACCGACTAAACTATAGCTCTGATACCACTAAATGTAACACCATTACCCGTATTTCTCACCAAAACTGGGCCCGAGGCATTACCGGACTAAAATCACTTGATCGCCACTTAAGCTCAACATGACTACTCTTCTTTAGTCACCACAACAACCTCATTCTCGACTTACGAGGCCTCACTCATACACACGAGGGCTCTCGAGACTATTTCAGAAACTTCTACGATTTTAAAATTTCTCCACCTAAACAGGGACTATACGTCCGTGGAGGTCACACATGCCTATGCCCTCAACACGTGCATAAAAACCCAAGCATTCTGCCATTGCCCCACGGCTAGGGCACACGCCCGTGCTCACCACCCGTGGTGAACACTGACTACTTCACATGACCTAGAGTCTAGGCACACGCCCGTGTGGCTAGCCCGTGGCCTATACTACTTGAAATTGTCAAAGAGACACAGCCATGGCACACGTCCGTGGGCTGGCCGTGTGTCACACATGGCCTAGACACATGTCCGTGTGTCTATCCACATGGGCAAGAACAAAACTATGTGCTAAGCTCTTCTCACCCCTCAAGTTCATACAACATATACTCATTCAACTCATCCATAAACAACTCATATTAAAACATAATCTCACATGGTTAACTACATCTTTTCGTATAATAAGATAGCCACCAACCATGGCATTATACAAAATAGATTATCCATCTAAAGGCCAACACATCTTAGCCATTACAACAAAGTTCACTAACTTGTCTAGCTCCTATACATGCCATATACAAAACATTGAGTCTAATGTATCGGAGTGTGATGATAGTGTGGGCGATCTTCTATTTGATCCACATATCTCAAATCAACCCTTTTTATCTATAAGACAAGGGAAAATAAAGGAAGTAAGCTTCGAGCTTAGTAAGTTTACACATAAACAATTTAAGCATTCTAGTATAAGCTAAACAACAATTAGCATTATACTACTATATAAATTGACATCCACAATTATGCTTACTCTTTCTATCCCTTACCACATTTCCAACACATCATGAGTCACATACTCATAATCATCGACATGCACCCCTGCACTCAATATCACATCATTATTTCTCGATAATACATCCACACAGTTAATTTACTCAAAAATATATCCACACAGCTAAATTACTCAATAATACTTCTACACAGCCAATTCACACATCTAATTTCTTGGTGGTTTCGCACTTAGCCCACCACAATCAATTAATAGGTATTATCGCACATAGCCTACCAAGAGGTAATCATAGTGGTTTCGCACATAGCCCACTAAATAATATACTTAACTATGGTATTGGACACAGCCCATCGTTGTTAAGTATTAAGGTGGTATCGCACTTAGCCCACCAACAAATATTATCACTACACATCCATCCACATATCTACTTACTCATTCATTCATTCATGATATCTACCACATTCATTCCACTTGAACCACATAGGTTCTCAATCATTCTCAATCATTCTCATTCATGCTACACATTAGCTAGCATTAAGATTTTTTAAGTATAAATGCATTGATTACGCAAAAACTTACCTAGGCACTCAAAAGTATAGAGACATGCAATTTAGTCCATCGCATTTGTCTTGTCTTGGTTTCGATCCGAGCTTCATCTTTCTTGATCTATAATGATAAATCAACTCATTCAATACACACATTGACTAAATTGACCATTATCTCATACTTTAGCAAAATTACCATTTTGCCCCTAAACTTTTTCATATTTACACTTTTGCCCCAAGGCTCGTAAAGTGATTTTCATTCAACTTTCTAGCCTTTCATGCTTAACCGAATCTTTTACTCAACTAAAGCAATCATCAATTCTCACTAAATCACACATGTATGACCAAACTCAAGACTTTCACAAACAAGTCCCTACATGCATTTTTCATGGAAATCACTTAGCAAAAGATGTTTCTACTACATCAAGCTTTCATATTCTTCCATAAAACATCAAAATACATGCATGTCATACATGGCTACATTTTTGAACATCCATCCTAGCTCAACATATAGCTAAAAATAGCTTACTCATGTTACTAGGACTTCAAAAATACGAAAAATATCAAAAATGGAGCTAGAATACACTTACTAGCTAGCTTGAAAAGTTGAAGAGCCCTAACAATGGCTTCCTTCAAATTTTGGCAGCTTGGAGAAGAAGATGAATGAATTTTGTCATCTTTTCCCCCTTTTTAATCATTTAATTGACAAATGACCAAAATGCCCTTTTGTCAAACCTTCAAATTTTAACCCATTCATGCCCAATTTTGTCCAAAAATTAGAATTTGAAAAATTTCTATTTAAGGACCTCTATTTGATAATCCAAAGCTATTTCATACAAATAGCTTCTAGAATCTCACATTTTGCAAGTTTTGCAATTTAGTCCTTTTGGACAATTCAACCACAATTTAACAAAATTGCTTCATGAAACTTTCACACTAACATGCAAACATGACATAAACCTCAAAAAATCATACATATACCTCGAATTAATTGGGTCTATGTTGACCACTATTGTGGAATTCGACTCAGCCCTAAATTAGGATGTTATGGAATGAAGCTTAGCCTATCAGGTTTTGTTCCAATGCTATGGAAACCCCATTTATCGTGGTGTCTCAAATTAAATTCGGATGAACCATCTTTGGGGAACTTGAGGAAAGTAAGTGCAGGCACGTTTACTCATGATCATCAAGTATATTAGGTGATTGGTTTTTTCTGTCATATCCCTAATGTGACTAGTGTAGAACCAAAACTTTGGGCACTACGAGATGGAGTAATATTAGATAAAGACCATAACATTGAAAATCTTGATATTGGAGTTGACACTACCTCTATGTTACATTTTGTGAAAGCTCATTCACACTCTAACTTATTATTATCTCATTTAATTGTTAAGTGCAGGATGCTCCTCCATTCTATGAGTTCTAGCTCTATGATGCACAGTTTTTAGGGAAGGGAACAAATGTGTGGATTTGTTGACCGTTTGAGAAATAGTTATCAACCTTAAGTTTCTCATAGTGTAGCCTCATTTAATGAGTTATTATGTATGTGTTCTAATCTACCTAGTTGTATTTCTCATTTATTGTTAGAAGACTCAAGGGCATATTATGTATTGGACTTAGTACACCAACAGTCACTCAACTAGATCTCAATGACAAAACAGTCACCACTAACCATTTTACGTTACAAACATAATAAATATGACATTTTCCATTACAAACATAATGGAGCTACCATTTTCCATTTTACATCCAACGCCGAAATAGGGTACGAGGCATTACAGGACTTATTCACAAGCAAACATTCAAAACCGATACATAAATCTTCACTCAAATTTAAAACTTTTCAAAGACATTTATATTGTCCCTATTACGAGCTTACGAGGCCCAAAACATGCATCGAAAGTGGTTTAAGACTAAATTGAGAACTTTGGGAAATTTTGGAGAACTTAGAATTTTTTCATGAAAAAGGGATCACACGCCTTGTGGGTTGAAACACGCCCGTGTGGATGTGGGACACGTCCGTGTGACCCTATGACACTCCTGTGCTTCAGGCCATGTTCAAATTAGGGAGCATTCTCTTTATGACGTCATCATCAAATTAAGGACACACGGCCAAGTCAGACGCCCGTGTGCTTAATCCGTGTGATCAATTAAATTTTTATAATTTTTCATAAAATAAGTGTAGACTTCACACGGCCAGGGTACACGCTTGTGTTCGAGGCCGTGCCTTCCACATGGCTAAGACACAAGCCGTGTCTCTGCCCATCTGGTGATTATTGACCATTCTGTTTTGCAACAATTAAGGTGCATGGGACACACGGTCGAAACACATGCCCGTGGGGCAGACCGTGTGTCGCACACGGCCTAGACTCATGCCCCTGTGTCTACCCGTATGGACAAGTATAAGGCTATTTACCAAGCTTTTTTGCCACCCTCCCTTGCACCAACCTGCACAACAAAACATAACACCAATCCAAGTATATTCATACAACCAATTCAACCACAAATAATATATCAATATATCATTCACTTACTATTTTCTATCACATACAACATCTCAAACCATGCAAAATCCACATCCATGAAAGACATCATCATATACATATATACTTAACCAATATTAGCCAATTCCAAAGGCAATTTACAAAATGAATTATCAACTAACATAAGCCAACTCTTTTGCCCAAATCAATTATGACACATAACAAAAAGACCAAGTCCATATACATGCCATAACTCAAAATAATGTAATCATAGGTACCCAAAATGATAATTTGATAGTGTGAATGGATCTCTGATCGTCTTCGATCCCCGAGCTGGCTTGGAGCCCTTCTTATTCTTTTATTCATAGGTACCCTATCTATGGAGCCCTTCTAAATTTAGGCACTTGGGGGAGAAGATGGACAAGATTTTAGCTTGATTTTCCCTTTTTATTCTTTTATTTACCAAATGGCCAAAATGTCCTTCACTTAAAACATTGAAATTTTATCTCACCATGTCTATTGTTGTCCACTATCTTAAAAAAATGGTCTAATTGCCATCTAAGGGCCTTCTATTTAAAATTTCATAGCAATTAGACACCTCTAGCATGTAGAACTCAACTTTTTCACTTTTTACAATTTAGTCTTTTTGACTAAATTGAGTGCCCAAACGTCAAAATTTTCGAACGAAATTTTCACGAAATAATTCTGTGAAACTATAGACCATACAAATATTATAATAATGAACTTTACTGTGTCAAATTTGTGGTCCTGAAAGCACTGTTTCGACTAGGCCCAAAATCGAGTTGTTACAACTCTCCCCTTAGGGATTTTCGTACCCGAAAATTTTACTAGAAAATAAGTTTGGGTACTATTTTTGCATAGCTTCCTCAGGTTCCCACGTAGCCTCTTCGACTTCATGTCGTTGCCCTAAAACTTTCACTAGGGCTATACTTTTATTTCTTAATTTTTAACTTCCCGAGCCAAAATCTTGATCGGTTCTTCACCATAAGTCATATTAGGTCGAATCTCGACATCGGTCAGGGAAATCACATGTGAAAGGTCTGACCTATAACGGCGTAACATAGACGCGTGAAACACATTATGAATTCTTTCTAGCTCTGTCGGTAAAGCTAATCGATATGCCACGAGCCCTATTCTTTCAATGACTTCATACGACCCAATGAAATGTGGACTCAATTTGCCTTTCCACTAAATCTAAGAACTTTCTTCAACAGAGATTGTAACTGCCCTATTTAGACCCCAATTGGAACAATGGTTTCGAGACCATAAATTCGAGGTTAGAAAAATATTTTAATAATATTTTTGATGTTTATAATATGCGATAAGCATGTGTAAAAATTTGGTGTGAACATTTTATCGTTTGTGTGTCGAATTATGAAAAATGACTTAATCGCATAAAATGCAAAAGTTGTGTGCTGATTGTTAAATTGCTTAATTGGCATGACTTATTAAATGAAAGGTTATTATATTGTTATTATACCATAGATAGTGGAGATGGACATATATGTACATAGTTAGTGGAAATTTTGAATGTATTAGAAATGGGCCAAATAGTAAAACATGAATTAAGTTAAAATTACTCATAATAAAAAAAAAGTTAGTGGATGAGTGTTCATCTTTCTATCGAAATTGAAAGAAGAAAATAAGGGTTTGGAGCTTGTTGAATTCGGCGCATTCATAGCTCAATTGGGTAAGTGTTTTTTATCGGTGTTTAATGACTTCTACGTTTTTGTGATCGTTGCTTTGTGTTCTATCAAACCCATGCTTTAATGTTAGAGTTTGGTAGTGATTTTGAGATATGTCATTGATGAATGTTTGAGCTATGTGATAGTTGATGATGAAATATGAAAGATATGTGAAAGATTAACATACTTTATCTTTGAATTTTTAGTGAAATTGAGTAATTTGGGCTTAATTGTAAAAATAAGAAATTGAAGAACTAAAATATAAAATAAATGAAATAAATGGGCTTATATGGACATAGGAAGAATTCGGCTAGGCATGGTTGAAGTGAAATTTTGTGTATTTTGTGATTTTGTAAAATAGGGGCTAAAGTGTCGAAATGTGAAAATGTGAGGGCTATGATGTGGTCTCAAACTAACTACGATCACAATAAAGGCAAGCGCACCTATCATTCAATAGTATAATTATGGTAAGACCGGTAATATCGTATCCACAAGGACCAAGAGTACTAGTAATTACTATCTTTTTATTATCTAGCATAAAAATTGGAGTGATTTCTTTTAAACTAAAGCTAATTAAACACGACAACGAAAGAATTAGGAAAATATTGTTAGACAACTTATATGAGATAGGCAATACCTAAGGAAGAATCCACCTAGACTTCACTTATTACTTTTGATTCATATGATTTATTCACTTGACTTAATCCATAGAAATCCTTGATTTATGTTAATATCCCTTTCAAGACTAAAACAACTAACTCTAGGTTGATTAATGGAAATTTCTTTCTAATTAAAACCCCTATTGTCACATTAACTCGATCTATGGGTTTCCTTATTAGATTTGACTCTAATCTAGCAGATTTTCGTCGCCCTATTTCTAGGGTTGCAATCAACTCCACTTAATTGTGTTAATCTACTCTTAAATAGGGACTTTTGCTCCACTAAATAAGCACATTCGACTTAAATCAATAATTTGAATTATCAAAACAAGAATAAGAACTTACAATTAAGAATAAGAACAAGTATTTATCTTATAAATCAAATAATAATAAGATCCATCATAGGTTTCATCCCCTTAGGTATCTAAGGGATTTAGTTCATACTAATGGGAGAAAACATCTTAAAATAAGGAAAACAACAAAACATAAGAAAACCAAAAACTTCTAAAGAAATTGATGGAAGATCTTCAGTCTTGATGGAGATCCTTCTTCCGAGCTGCTCCCGACGACTGTCTTCGAGTATTTTCTGCCTTTTCTTTGGTGTCTCCCTTTAGGTTTCCCCCTAAGGTGTTTATATAGACTTTGGAACACCTCTCTTGGCCTACAAGTGGTCTATTTCGAATAGAATTAAACTTTGATATGGTAGGGACACGCCCATACTCGATTCCTTAGACAGTGCTCGCTTCTTCTCGCCACACACGGCCATGTGGTCTACCCGTGTATGTTGATCCAGGCCGTGTTTAATCCTGCTCGTAATACATGGTCGTGTTCATTGGCCCAGACCGTGTTGATTTCCTAGGTAGGCCTATTTTGTCCCGTTTTGGCCTGTTTATCATTCTTTTGACTCCCTAAGCTCGCCTGAGTATATAACATAAAATTAAGGGATTAGGAGCATTGAATTCATCAAATCTAATGAAAATTCATCCAAAAATAAGCCAAGCATGGGGTAAAAATATGTATAAATTATGGTTTATTAGGATATTTTGTAAAATGCCCTAAATATGTGTGTTTGGACTAAATTGAATGAATTGGTGATTAAATGAGCTAAATTTGAATATGTATAGACCAAGAAAGAGAGATTTAGATCAAGATTAAGGCAAAGACAAAGTATTCGATTGATCGGCTAGTCTCGGTATTTTGACGTTCGAGGTAAGTTCAAATATAATACAAGTTGTTAAATTTATATCTATGTGATGAGAAATAAATGAATGTATAGTTAATGAAATAGCAATATATATATATATATATATGAAATTGAGTAATGAGGCACTATGTGTGCGTAATTAGAAATGAGACAGAGACGGTTAGCACTGTGTGTGCGAATTAATAGAAGCTTGACTTATTGATTTTGCACTGTGTGTGCGATACCGAGATAAGTTCAATTTAAAGTACAGGCACTAAGTGTGCAATGACATTTATACTTTGGCTACGAAATTGGCACTAAGTGTACGATTAAATAAAATAAATAACAAAGGTTGATCGAAATGTAATATCGAGCATTGAGTAGTATGGATGGTGAATAACTATGTGTTGGCTAAGGTACGTGTTGAACCTTTGAGGTTGATGAAATTGTGTATGGAATTATGAATGGTTGAGTGAGTATATTAGCTATGGATGATATGGTGTGAATATTTGGGAG
This sequence comes from Gossypium rotundifolium, assembly GCA_025506655.1. Lineage (NCBI taxonomy): Eukaryota > Viridiplantae > Streptophyta > Magnoliopsida > Malvales > Malvaceae > Gossypium > Gossypium rotundifolium. The sequence continues at coordinate 116,330,354 of CP106732.1, read as the reverse complement.
TTGATCTATGTGATGGATTATCTTTGTATAATATGATTGTATTATTGAACTAAATGTATCATATTACAAACTTACTTAGCTCTTAAGCTTACTGTGTAATGTGTTTCTCTGTTTTACAGTGTTAGTAAAGCTAGCTCAGATCCGGGGATCGTCAGCGACTCAATCACACTATCGGTAATCTATTTTGGTACTTTTGAAAGATGTGTATATTTGAATATGGCATGTATAGGCTAGTTAATGTAACATGTTTTGAAGTGTATAAACCTTGCCATGTGATTTGGCTTGGTAGAATGATGGTTAATATATGTTTTGAGCTTGTGAAAAAAAATGTCTTCTAAGTATAGGTGTATACTCTATGTGAGTGATCATTATTACATATATTAGCAAGACGAAAATGGTATGTTTTATGGTAGGATTAATAAGGAATAAATGTTACATAGATTACATGATTTTAGTTGTGTAGCTAATAGTTTGGATTGGTATATTTTGGTGGATTTGTATATGAAGTTAAATTATGTTGTTATGAGTTTAAATTGAGTATGATTTGGTGTGTTTGAATGCCAATTGGAGTATGAAACTAAATTGGTTTATGCTTGTATGTGTGACACTAAGTGTGGGTGGCAAATTGGCCTTGCAAATGACCTATAATTGCCCATATGGTTGAGCACACGGACTTGTGGTTCGACCGTGTCATTTGAGGTTATGTTTCAAAATAAGTCAGACTTGACCACGGGCTAGACACACGGGCATGTGACTGGCCGTGTGGTGCAAGTCAGTGTCGACCACGGGTGAGGCACACGGGCGTGTCTCAGGCCATGTGGACAAGTCATTATGTATGTCCTATTTTTGCTACGGCTTGGATGCACGGGCGTGTCCGAGGCCGTGTGAGGCACACGGCCTACCCACACGGGCGTGTGACCTCTGTAACTTAAAAAAATGTTTGAATTTCAAAATTTTCTTATGTGTTCAGTATAGTCCTGACCTTTTTCTCACACGTGTTTAGGGTGTCGTAGGCCTCATTAAGGGACTCATTGAATGTGAATTGCTATGTTTGGATGTGGAATGATATGATATGTTCGAAAATGATTAGTAATGCCTCTTAACCCTAGTCAGGAGATGGTTACGGGTTAGGGGTGTTACAGAGATAATTTAAGAAAGACTTTTTCACCGACCTGAAATTCGATCTCTTTTCTTTTCAAGTCTGCATACGACTTTTGTCGATCTGAAATAGCTTTCAAGCAATCTCGAATTACCTTCACTTTTTCTTCAGTTTCCCTAACCAAGTCAACCTCGTGAACCTATTTCTCACTGAGCTCGGTCCAATAAAAAGGTGTTCAGCACTTGCGACCATACAATGCCTCATAAGGCGATATCTTTATACTCGACTGAAAACTGTTGTTATAAGCAAATTTGACTAAAGGTAGATATTTCTCCGAACTATCTTCAAATTCTAAAACACAACATCAGAGCATATCTTTGAGAATCTGTATTACCCTTTCGGACTGATCATCGATTTGCTGGTGGAAAGCGGTACTAAAATTCAATTTCTTACCCAACGCCTTTTGTAGCTTCTTCCAAAATCTCGAAGTGAATCTCAAATCTCTATCCAAAATAATCGAAGTAGGCATCCCGTGAAATCTTACAATCTCAAAAATATACAAATCAGCTAGCTTAAAAAGCAAGTAATCAGTACGTATCGAAATAAAATGAGCCGATTTCGTTAATTTATCAACAACGACCCAAATGACATATTTCTTTTTAGAAGTCAGAGGTAATCCAGTTATGAAATCCATCATAATTTTTTCCCATTTCCATTCGGGTACCATCACTGGCTGAAGTGAACCCGAAGGTACTTGGTGTTCAACTTTTACTTGTTGACAAATCAAACATTTCAAAACAAACTCGGAGATATCTCTTTTCATATTAGACCACTAATACAATTTCTTCAAATCATTATACATTTTCGTACTACCCGGATGCACAGATAAACAACCATTATGTTCCTCATGAAGAATTTTCTGAATAAGTTTATCATTTTTCAGTACACAAACTCTACCTCGAAACATCACACAACCATTGGATCTGATATGAAAATCTGAATCATTGACCGATTCACACTGAGCTCTCTTAGCTTGCAAATCACTGTCATATGACCCTATTTCAGCTCAAAAAATTCTTTACGTTTCTGGTCGATGAACCGTTGGCTAATATACTTCTTTCGGAACTCCTCTTGAAAGAAGTCTCAGGTGACCCTTTCTTTGAACTATAGATACAAGTGTATTCCACAAATGGTATGTAGAATATCTTAGAAGCGAGATAGCACACTTTAAACACTCATCTGGTGTGCAGGATAACTCATCAAATACCCTAATGGAATTTTTGAGCCAAAATTCGGTTCTCTCGAGATCATCATCCACATTTGCTCTAAAATACTCAGCCCTATGCTTTCGGATCTTATCAACCGGGGGCTTATTCATCCTTACAAAGTCCATAACTTGTAGGGCTACAGGAACCGGCCGAGAAATAGGTGGGGTGGAGGAGGTTGGGCATTCGGATTTGTTCGAACAAATTCCATATACCACTTATTCATCATATGGAGAAAGGCTTCATTACCTCCTTCTCCTTGACTAACTGTAGGAGGTCTACTATCAGATGACGCTGCCCCTTGAGCTAGAGCTGGCACATTACTTTCGACTTCATCAGCCTTAGCTTGATTAGGATCCATTACTATATGAAAACACAATTTAAAATTGTCAAGAGTCATCACACTATCACAGTTCATTTATCGCATATATAGCTAGAATTTTACACTTGCTATGTTAGCTCGAGAATCGACTAAACCGTAGCTCTGATACCACTAAATGTAATACCCTTTACCCGCTTTCGACGCCAGAATAGGGTACGAGGTATTACCAGACTTATTCACAAGCAAACATTCAAAACCAATACATGAATTTCCACTCAAATTTAAAACTTTTCAAAGACATTCATATTGTCCCTATTATGAGCCTACGAGGCCCAAAACATGCATCGAAGTGGATCGGGACTAAACTGAAAACTTTGAGAACTTTTGGAGAACTTACAAAATTTTTCATGAAAAGGGGTCACACACCTGTGTGGGTTCGGGACACGCCCATGTGACCCTATGACACGCCCGTGCTTCAGGCCATGTTCAAATTAGGGAGCATTCTGTTTATGATGTCATCATCAAATTAAGGACACACGGCCAAGTCACATGCCGCGTGTGCTTAGGCCGTGTGATCGATTAAGTTTTTATAATTTTTCATAAAATAGGTACAGACTTCACATGGCCCGGGCACACGCCCGTGTCTCTACTCGTGTGCTCATTACTGAGCATTCTGTTTTGCAACAATTAAGGTGTAGGGGACACACAGCCGAAACACATGCCCGTGGGGCAGACCGTGTGTCGCACACAGCCTAGACACACACCCGTGTGTCTACCTGTGTGGAAAAATATAAGGTTATTTACCAAGTCTTTTTGCCACCCTCCCTTGCACCAACCTACAGAATAAAACATAACACCAATCCAAGTATATTCATACAACCAATTCAACCACAAACAAGATATCAATATCTCATTCACATGCTATTTTCCATCACATACAACATCTCAAACCATGCCAAATCCACATCCATGAAAGACATCATCATATGCATATATACTTAACCAATGTTAGCCAATTCCAATGGCCATTTACAAAATGAATTATCAACTAACATAAGCCAACACTTTTGTCCAAATCAACTATGACACATAACAAAAAGACCAAGTCCCTATACATGCCATAACTCAAAATAATGTAATCATAGGTACCCAAAATGATAATTTGATAGTGTGAATGGATCTCCAACCGTCTTCGATCCCCGAGCTGGCTTGGTGAAACTATAAGACAAGGGAAAGAGAAAGGGAGTAAGCTTTAAAGCTTAGTAAGTTCCGATGCAAATAATAGGCATCATACACACTTTAACATATATTTAACATAAAGTAAATTAACATAAAGATCATTGTGAATTCATAATCAAGCTTAGTATAGATGTTATTAAAATCTTAACATCATTACTTACTCAATCGAACTAATCTGAAGTTTTATCACATATCGAGCTCATTAAGCATGAGTTTTATGTATATACTTGTACCAACTTGCAACTTACCATAATCTTTCACATAATACCATAGTCTTTCACAACTTAAACTTTGCTATTAAATTTCCCGTTGAACCACTTGGAATACTAAAGGATACTCGAGAAATTTCACACACATAGTACTATACCAATACCATATCCGAGATATGGTATTACATGGGATTTCATATCGATGCCAATAAACCAGCTATGGTCTTACATGAAATCTCATATCGATTCCATATCCCAGATATGGTCTTACACGAAATCTCAACTAACCCTAATGGCATGACATTTGTATCTTATATATTCCTAATGTTCAAATGGGATATTTCTCACTTGTCGAAACTTTTTTGAATTACATTCATTAAATAAATCACAATTCATGCAATACTAAAGCAATTAAAGCATAAATAATGATGCATTATATACAAACGAACTTACCTCGGTGCAAAAATAGTAGGAAAGGATTTAATCGTCAAACACCTTATTCTTTCCCCGATCAAGGTTCGAACTTCATTTTTCTTAATCTATAATAGAAAATTTACCTTATTTAATATTCGCATTACTCAAATCAGTCCAAACATCATATTATGGAAAAATTATATTTTGCCGTAAACTTTAACATATTTACATTTTTGCCCTAGGCTCGTAAAATGAAACGTGTGTAATTTCTTTAATATACAAGCCTATCCAAACCATTTTTATAACTATAACAGCCCACAATTTCCATTAAAACACACTTTTACTACATATTTTATAACTTTTACAAATAGGTCCTTTTATGCATTTTCATCAAAAATCACTCAGTAAAAGTTGTTTATCTCACATCAAACATGCATAATCTACCTTTAGACATCAAAATACACAAAAATCCAACATGGGTCAAACCCTATACCTTGATCTTTCCTTAAATTAATGGTAGAAATAACAGATCGGATGATAACGACTTCAAAAACGTAAAGAGCATTAAAAATGGGGCAATGATGCACTTACTATCAAGCTTGAAAAGTGGAAAAAACCTAGCTATGGAGCCATTCTAAATTTAGGCACTTGGGGGAGAAGATAGACAAGATTTTCGCTTGATTTTCCCTTTTTATTCTTTTATTTACCAAATGACCAAAATGCCCTTTAATTAAAACTTTGAAATTTTATCTCACCATGTCCATTTTTGTCCACTATCTTAAAAAATGGTCTAATTAATATCTAAGGCCTTCTATTTAAAATTTCATAGCATTAGACACCTCTAGCATTTAAAACTCAACTTTTATACTTTTTACAATTTAGTCCTTTTGACTAAATTGAGTGCCCAAACGTCAAAATTTTCGAAAGAAATTTTCACAAAATCATTCCGTGAAATTTTAGACCATAAAAATATAATAAAAACAAACTTTTCTGTATCAAATTCGTGGTCCCGAAACCACTATTCTAACTAGGCCCAAAATCGGGCTGTTAAAAGGGGGAAGGATGACGAGGGGGAGGGGGAGAGAAGGATGTAAAATGGAAACTTCGTTATGTCAGTAATAGAAAATGACAGCTCCGTTACAGATGTAACAAAAAATGGTTAGTAGTGATTGATTTTTTATTCTTCGAAAGTTTAGTAACTGAGTTAAAAGTTGAGTGACTGTTGATATAATTTATCCTTAATCTAATAGTTGAATAATAATCGTTACTTTTCTTGCTAAAAAGAAAGAATTGGGCCAAAAAAGTAAGTAAAAAGCTTTGGCCCATAACTTATTTACAACGATACAATAAGGTAAACGAATGTATGGTTATTTGGTGTTCGTTAATATAAAAATTTAACACTTTTAAAAACTGCAATTATCTCTAGTAAATTATATGGGCTTCCATCAATCATACGTATGGGATGGTTTCTTCTGGTTTTTTTCCTAAATCTCAAAGTTATATATTAATTTTTATTTAAAGTGAAATTTTATATATAAATTTTGATTTTGTGTAAATCTATATATAATTTTGATTTAATGCAATTCTCATTATTTATTAACACAATTATTGATATATTATTTTATGTTTATATATTGCATACACAAATAATTATATTTAATTAATATTAATTAAATTAGTGTATTATTTCTTTAAATATATACTACTGAATCAAAATTAAAGTTTCATATATACATTTGAGCCACAATCAAAATTTCATGTGTAATTGCATCAAATCAAAGTTGTAACACCCTAGTCCCAGCCTAGATGTTACAGTTAGATTGTGAGGGATACTTCGTATGTAAAAACAATAATGCTTATCTTTGGTGAAAAGCTCATTCCAACTTAAGGAAAAACAGAATTGATTAACACATTGAAAACATTTCTATTCTGAAAAACTCGTAAGTACTATGATGAAAACCCCATTTTATTAGCTTTATTAAAATTAATCCATTTTACTTAAATTTTTTGTATGATAACATGTCGTAACGACTTAGTTAAAAACTTTACAGCGGAAAAACAGTATAGCAATTTGGTCTTATACAACCTTAATTTATTTTTGGTCATGTTGTCTTAATTAAAATACCGCTTAAAATTAAGATTTTTTCAAAACAAATACCAAAATAAATTTTAAATTCAAAATAGAATTAAATGTCCAAAAGCCCGAAAAGCCCAAAAAAAGTCCAAAACATACGTAAACACAATGTGCAAACCAAGCTCCAGAGCTCCATCCAAACCTAAGCTTGAGGATCACCTGAAATGGAACAAGACAAACGAGTGAACTAGAAGTCTAGTATGTGACTTAGCCCACAAACAGAATTTACTGATGGGATTTGCATATACAAATTATCAGATTGAAATTTTGTATTAAATAACATATCGGAGAATATAATATAACATATTGGAGCATATCATATAACATATTAGAACATATCCTACTCCCATCTGCTACATACCATCTCCGTCCAACCAATCACACCAATTAGGATGATAAGAGTCAATCCATCCAATCACACAGATATGTGGCGATATGCCACTCATAAATATGTAGCTGAGCTGTCAGACTGAAATTTGCAGTCTAGCCACCATAATTGCAATAATAACAACCATATTACACTTCCTTCATCATATCATAACCCATCCCCAATGCAACTGCATAACAAAATAGCATACATGCATATATCATATATTGCATGACATGCAAACCTACACATATGTTTTATGGAACATAACTCAACACAAGATTTTTACAAAACAAGACTTACTTATCATGCATCCAAAGCTTACCCATGTGTATACACTAAAACTTACGCTTTTTTGGGCCTATATTATGCTCGCGGACCTAATGTATTGAGTCCCTTAATCGGGCCTTAAAATTGGTCGTGTAATCACACACAGCCATGTGCTCCACACGGCCTACCACATGGTTGTGTGGCACACACGATCTGTCACACGGCCGTGTGATGTTGGGTAGATTTTAAAAAACCCTTTTTTTAATTTTTTTTGAGTTTCAGTCGAAGTTTCAGATTTGTTTCACACACGTGGTTGCTTATTTGATTGACCACACAACTAAGAACTCACAATACATATATTCAACCATCAAATCATATCAACTAATCATAAAAAAACCCATTCAACATAGCATTTTTTTTATCAAAATTTTAGCCCCTCAAAGCGAGATTCGAGTACTTACCACTAGAAAAACAATGTCCAAAATGAGAATCATTCCGCTGGTGGGACTTGATTTTCGCATCTTTCGCCTGACCACAACACAAGAATATTTAATACCTTTGAGAAGGAAGATTTAACATTATCATAACCTTATATTGTTCCAAAGAACGAACTAAGAATAGAGCTTCAGAAAAAGTAATTAAAGGGAAACTTACACTGCAAACAACTTGCAATCCAATAGCAACAATATGACGAAGTAAAAGGCAATACTCAAGAGTAATCAAAAAGAAGAAAAAGAATTTAAGGAAGAAGAGAGAAAAGAAAAGAAAATCAGCAGGATAGGATAAAGAAAGAAAAACAATGTGCAAAAAGGGTGGGGGTTGGATGGTTGCAAGTGGAGAAAAGTTAGGGATTTTGATCATTTTTGAAAAATAAAATAACATATTCTAATAATAACCCCACCCACCAAATTTTGTAGAATTTGAATTGAACTCTACAACCCACAATAACAAGGAGCAAAAATATTCCATATTTGATCACAGGACTTAGAGGTAAGCTAAAACTATTGAACCAACAAGCTTATTCTTACCATAATCTCGAGAAAACAAAAGATATGCCCTAAGGCTCAAGTTGAGCATACTTCAAAAATAAATAAGAAAATCTCCAACATCGGGATCAAACTCAAGACCTAAGAAAACATCCAAGGCACTTAACCAACACACCAAATCAAATTATTTAACAAATTTTCACAATTTAAATCTAAGAAATTTGGGGCGTTACAAAAGTTCATGTTCAAATTACACATTGAATCAAAGTTAATGTATAATTTTGAGATTTGTGTTTTTTGTTTTTGAAAGTGAGATGGTTGGTCTTAGTTTTACAAATTACAACCAAATTATTGAACAATGTTTCAAAATATAGGTCCGATTGTTAACATTTTTAATTTTTTTGTTAAATTTTTTGGTGTGATATTTAAAAAAAAAAAGTATTCATTTGGTAGCAATGTAACTAAAAAGTTGATGTAATGAATCAATTTAGTAAAATGATTTTAACAATGTTAATAGTTGAAATTAAATTTTAAAATCTAAAAGTAGAAGAACTAAATTCCTAAAAACGAAAGTAAAAGGACAAAATTTCAAAATTACCAAAAGTAAAGGGACTTATTGCATATTTTAACATAAATTTAAAAATGAATCAAGAATGGGAGAGACAAGAACGTAAGGCAAAGTGTTCATCCATGAACAAATTAAACTCTTTTGGTGTGAAAGCAAGCAAAGAAATAGACAAATCTATTTTAGTTTGGAACCAATTTTAGGAACGCATAATTGTAAAAAAAAAAAAACCCTCAACGTTTGGGGGCTTTTGGTTTTATGCCCTTAACCTTTTTTATTTTTTGATTAACACCCTCAACATTACAACTTTTTCAGAAATCAGCCCATTTTTAACGATCAACGTGAGTTGACCATTAATCAAACTATAGATCAACATAGTAGCCCATGTGGCATGCCACATAAGCGTACGACATCATATATGATGTCATCTATTTAACTTTTTTTTTTTTCATTTTGTTTCCATTTTCTTCTTCCCTCTTTCTCTCTTCCCCTGTAAATCACACCATTGAAGAGCTGAATGATGTTAGAACCAGATTTTTTATTCAATGTTAAAGCAAAAGCACAAGTAACAGTCCTATCACTTTCAGGGCCAAATTCATTAACAATCCCAGCAGCAAAAAGAAAAATGAAATCAAAACAATCGGTATCGTGTGAGCGATTACCATCAATAGCCATTAACCGTGAATGAACCTTGTTACCAGCACGGAGACAAGTATCACATGCCATTAAATCACTGAGATCAGCTTTGCAACCTTGGTCTAACACCGTGGATTGACCTAATTTAGCGACCCAATCTTTAGTCGTTTGTATCTCGCCACAAAGATCGGGCGTATTCACGAACTAGGTTGGCTCGAAAAAAAGGGAAATGACGTCGTTAGGGAGAGAAAGCAAATCGAGCTTGGACTGGAAATCATGGAGGCATGAAACGGAAATGGGCAAATCAGGGAGCAGAAAAAGACTAGTTTCTTTAAGGTGTTCGGTTAATCCAATGTCGAAAACTGATAACAGTGAAACACAATAGTTTTGTTTAGAGATTTCTACTTTGGATGTTGAATTTGAAGGGTGAAAATCATTGCAAAGAGTTGAGTTCCATGGGATTCTCGTTACATAGTTGAGATCCATGGGACAAGAAGCAGTTATGGTTAATGAAAAGGTTGATAGGAAAACAATGGACGAGATTGAAAACTTTAAACTATTGATGATATTCATTCCTTGAGTGGTGTTTTTTTTTTAGTGATATTAATATGAGGAAGAAAATTTTCATTTCTTTGAAATTTGCCATTGTAGTGGTGGTGATAAAGAGCAAATTTAAAGCTTTGGGTTTTAGAAAAATCCTTCAATGGTGTGATTTGCAGGGGAAGAGAGAAAGAGGGAAGAAGAAAGAAAATGGAAACAAAATGAAAAAAAAAGTTATATAGATGATGTCATATATGACGTCGTGCGCTTATGTGGCATGTCACATGGGCTACTATGTTGACTTACAGCTTAATTAATGGTCAACGTTAAAAGTGGGTTGATTTCTAAAAAATTCGTGACGTTGAAGGTGTCAATCAAAAATAAAAATATTAAGGGCACAAAACCAAAAGCCCCCAAACGTTGAGGGTTTTTTTTTTTTTTCACAATTATGCCTTTTAGGAAACCCAACCCAACCATGCATGTATAGTTGCAATCAAATTGATTGGGCCTCTCATTTGATTTCCACTAAGGGTCAGTTCTTTATTGCTTTTCAAAAATACTTCTTGCTCCAAAAGTACTTTTGGAAGAAAAGTCTCATAATGTTCGCTTTTGGCTAGAATTTTTGGCTTTTCAGAAGTGCTTTTGAAAAGCACTTCTAAAAAGGAGAAGCTAAAAATTTTAACTTTTCCTCTCCCAAAAGCACTTTTAGTGCTTAATTACTTTTTCACCCATTTAATAACATAGTACTTTCCTTTTTTTTTTTTTCATGGTGCTTAATTACAAATGTGTTAAAACCATTAATTAAAAATAAAAAATATTTTTAAAATATTAATTACAAGTATTTATTGGTTATATTTAAATATTTAAAATGTAGTTTATATATTCTAATTAAATTTTATAAGTAATTAATATTTATTACTTAAAATATTTAAAATTTATATTTCATATATTAAAATATTAACAAGTTATAGTAATTTTTTTATATTCTTACTAAAGTATAATAATATTAACTAATTTAAATTTTATTTAAATGTATATTTGTTACTTGATAATAATATGTTTAAAATGGATATTTTATTTTTCAAAAATACTTTTTGACAGAAATGTTAAACACTCAAATTTTAAAGCAATCTTTTCAAAAGCACTTCTTAAAAGCACTTTTACATAACACTTTTTAAAAGCATTGCCAAACTAACTCTAAATATAATTTTAGACAATTGAGGTCCCTACTAGTAGCTAACTTATTTCACCTCCAACCTGACAGTTCTTTTTTATTAATGGATGTATATAAATTCTTTCATCACTTCACTCTGACACCTAACCTTTTATTTCTTCTTCTCCTCCTTTTTTTTTTTTTCAAGTATGGGAGTAATTGTTTTCAAACATCAATCTTTAATAATTGTAATAGGGAATAAGATTATTAGGGATTCAACCCTTTTACAATTAAAATTGATATAACCACTCACGTTGTTTATAAACATATATTTACTTTTGAGCTTAGCTTAAAGAGGTCTATTAGCTTATGTCTAACATGATTGCACAAAATATGGTTGGAAGTTATGTATTATTTTTATATTTACATTAAATAAATTATGTTGAAACATCAACATTGAGAGGAGAAGAATTCCCGACCCCGAAGCATTGGACTAGAACCTGAAATAACCTTTGATTCCACAAACAGTTTCCTCATTAGGCTTTACAACAGAGAAATTATCTCAAGACACATGAATATCCTTTCTTTTTTTTTTAAGTATTTATAGGAGTGAGCCCAATAAATAATCTTTCACATCATGTAATCTGTTAAGAGTATGGATGGGTCCACGGGCGTGAGGGCGGTCGCCCCCTTGAAATTCTTAGATTTCTAAATTTTATATATAAATTATCGTGTATTCTAGATTTAATGTTTACATTGTATAAAATTCGCCTCATTGACCAAATTGTATTTTATATAATTCGCTCCTTTAAGTCTTAAAGTTATGCTTTATCTTAACAAAGTATTTTTCAGCCATGAAAATTGTGAAAGCAAGCTTCACAATAGAATGGAAGATGATTTTCTTTCAACTTACTTGGTGACATACATCAAAAAAGAGATAACTCGAGAATTTTCTATAATCTCTATCATTAATGAGTTTGATCTTATGAAAAAATGGAAGGTGTAATTTAATATACCTAGTATTAAGAAATAGAAATAAGACCAAATCTTTTTTATTTAATTTTGGAATTATAATGATATTTATGAAATTTTTAGTATAGTATTAATTTTTTTTTTTGCATATTGGAAAGAAATATTTAATTTTATACAGTGTAATTTTTTTTTTTTTTTTTTACAGTTAAATCATTCATACTTTTTAAAAATATTAAATTAATTTATTTGATAAGAAAAAAAATATCCAAAAGAATTGTCACTTTTTATATTTAAAAGGAAAGATGGTTCAAATTTAAAAATTCTGACTCTTTAGAGTAAAATCTTGAATTCGTCCATGATTAACGGGTAGATGTTGAACCATTTATTATCACCGTCAACCTATAGACTAGAGTTTGTCTCCTTGTGCCCAAGCAAATCACAAATGTCAAGATATGCTCTTACTTAATGAGACCCCCTTTCACACCACAGAAAGAAATAAAACGTGATAGCGATTTGGAGACAGAAAGTTCAACTCTGATCCGCACAACTCTTAACTCTTCAAGGTTTAAATCAAGCATAATACAAAAAACCAATAGGTTCAGTCGTGCTTAAAACCATCAAGTTTGGAGGTAAGCCATAAACTGTTGTTGAACGAATAGTCAGAGGGGGCATCGTAAAGTTGAAACAACTGTGCATGTTTGTTGAAACACTAGGGACCAGCCTCAAGCATCCGATTCATATCTCTTATTTATCCGAATTTGGTAAGAGTGACGTTATCATCTGAATCTGAAAGTTGCTGAATATCCTCCCCATCAAGGCCTGTCAACAAGAAACTTGTCCAACCTTGAACCAAATCATCCACCACAGAAAACACCTCAAACAGCAAAAAGAATAAACACAAAATACTATCAAGTGAAAAACTAGGAACCAAAGCAAGATTTAACCATGGGAAAACGCTTGCACTAAAGGCCACACAACTAAACTCCTATTGCTTCCTTGGAGAAAATCAAGGAGACAAAAATGTTTTATGATGAATAAATTATTAAATTGCAGTAATTTAGGTATTTTAAGTTATTAATTAATAACTTAATTTTATAAATTTTAAATTGTCATTGAATTATGTCTTGTAATTAAATTAAATTAATCATCTAATTCTTATTGAGATCATTTGGAGCATTGGGATTTCTTGTTTTCTTGTTTGCTATTTCATGGCGGGAAGAACCTCTTTATGTTACTTGCGTTTTTGTTTTAGTCCTGCATGTAGTTTTGCTTATTTCTAATAATTTATGTTCTACTGCCGAAAAGAAAATAAAAGAAGATTAAAACTGTAGACTAGAGAATAAATGGAAAACAAAAGAATAAAAGCAAAATTTTAAAATTACCATTTTTATAATTTTATAATTTCTCAACGTTGAATTCCATATCAAATATGCAATTTAAATCATTTTTAATTCTAATTAAATTTGGTTTTCACTAAAACAAATTAAATTGTTTTTTATTTTGTATAATATATTGTTCAAATAAATTCACTTTTTTTTTTGGTGAATTACAATAATAGATGAGCTCGAATAACAATCGCGACTAGACGACTCAAATCCGTGCTATATATACCGACAATGCACACCCTTGACCAACAGGACATCACATGGGTTTCAAATAAATTCACTTTGATCCAGTGGGTCAAATTATTTTGGTTCTTACATTTGTCACCCATAAATATAAATAATAACATTCAAATTTAAAAAAATCATTTTAGTCTAATTAAAAAATTGTCTGCTCTTGGTAGCACATCTTTTTGTGTTTTTTTGTTCTTTTTGCATTTTTTGTTATTCTGGTTCTTTTAGGGTGTGCTTTTTCGTCTTTGGTACAATCTCTGTTATTCGGTGCTGCATGAGTATGGAAAAGGAAATGGCAGATCTGCATCTGGAGGATGAGGAAGATAAGATTATGGATTTACCTGTTAATCTTGAGACAAACAATAATGGAATTGTGATGGAGTTCAGTTGGAATCTAGATTTGAAGGGTCAATCAAGAAGAGCGGTGGTTGCTAGCAATGTTTGGCTTTGTGAGGAAGGGGATGAAAAATTTATGGCAACTAATCTGTCAAATTAAAATGAAGGGAGTAAACTACAGGATAATGAGATGAGAAATTCATGGAGAAATTTAAATCTAATTTTGGGATTTAATTTGGAGTGCTTTCCTAATATCGGTAAGTCAACTGTGGCTGAACAGTCAAGTGGGTTGGGTCACACTATGATGGAACATGATTTTGAGGATTCACCGATTGGCTATGTTGATGGAAAAAAAAGGCCTAGAATTGTTCAATTTGACTCTAATGTTTCTGAATTTAGTGATTCATTAGGGACTCTAGATAAGCATATCAATGTTTATCAAAAAGCAAATATTGGCAGCTACAAGAAGGCAAGCCGATCGGACGCCATGAATATATTGTGTTGGAATGTCTATCGATTGGGGAGTACGCGAGCTATTCGTAGGTTTCGGCACATGCTGAAGTGTCATAATACCCAAATTATCTTCTTAATGGAGACTAAATTGAATGGGAGTCGCATGGAAAGACTAAGGAGATGGTGTGGTTTTAATAACGAGATAGATGTTCACGCTGATGGATCTCGAGGGGGTTTTAGCTTAGCATGGAATGGGAATGATTTAGTCAAGCTTTGCAGCTATTCCAAAAACCATATTGATGTGCAAGTTGAAATGAATGGAAGAGATATTAAATGGAGAACATAAGGAGGAATGTTGGGACTTACTTAAAATGGATTTCAATGAAATATTGTATTCTTTTGAGAAAGTTAGTGGTTTGCCACGAGATGAATGTAAAATTGAGTGTTTCGGGAAGATTTTTAAATAATGCCTAGTTAAGTATTCTACATCCTTACACTTGGTTTTGATGACAAACATTAGTGAGAGGTTAGACAAGGGAGTGGATGGTTGAGTTTATTCGATTTTCCTTATGTCATCTCATTCATTTCATTGTCCTATCTAATTAAACGATCAGATGAATCATGGTGGTTAATGGAAGAATCTTGTGCAACGGAAGTAAAATATATTTGGTAGTCAAATATAGGCTCTGTTTTGGAGAAATTGGAAGCTGTAAAATTGGGTTTGAAATTGTGGAAAAGAGGGTTCAAAGAAAAACGAGCAGAGTCTTCCAAGCAGTTACATATCGAGTTGAGCAAATTGGTAGAACTTGATAGGGATGGTGAGAATTTGGCTGAGTTAATTAATGTTAAACTTCACTTGAATTTGGAAATTGACAAAGAATAAGCTTACTGGGAACAACGTGCTCGAGCAAATTGTCTGAGGTTGGGTGATAAAAGCACCGAGTATTTCCACAGTTTTGCTTCTCATAGAAATAGGCAAAATAGTATTCGAAAATTGATGAAGGAAGATGGTAATTGAGCTACAAATGAGAGGGAAGTGGAGGAAACGGTGCGTGATTATTTTGTTAACATTTTTTATTCAAAAGGTGTTGGTTGCATGGAATTTGTCTTGTCAAGAATGAATAAATGCATCAGAGATGGTATGAACTAGATGCTTTTATCCAAGTACACAAATGAGGAAATATTTGCTGCGTTAAAAGGAATATGTCCAACTAATGCTGCTGGTTGTTACGGTTTTCCAGCGACATTTTTTCAAAATTTCTGGAGTATCATAAGGGATGATGTAAGTGCTTTCTACTTTTCAATTTTGAATGATGGTTTATCTGTGGAACCTCTAAATGCTACTAATATAGTGCTGATTCCAAAAATTGCTCAAGCTTTGAAGGTGGAAAATTATAGGCCTATTAGTTTATGTATGGTCTTATATGAAATAATCTAAAACACTATTGCAAATCGTTTTCAGCAAGTTTTAGGTTACTGCATAGATAAGGCCCAAAGTGCTTTTGTTCCGAAACGTATGATTATAGATAATGTTCTTTTAGCTTTTGAAATTATTAATTCGTTCAAGCACAAAAGAACAGGCAAAAAAGGTTCACTTGCACTAAAGTTGGACATGAGCAAAGCCTATGATCGAGTGGAATGGGCATTTTTACAAAAAATAAAGTTGAAGATGGGTTTTGACTCGACTTGGGTAGACTTTATTATACAGTGTATTAGCATTGTCTCGTACTCTATGGTGATTAATGGTATAGAGGGCCAAAGTTTTAAACCTACCCGAGGCTTACGACAAGGGAACCCTTTAAGCCTCTATTTATTTTTAATATGTAGTGAAGGTCTCTCTTCTTTGATGAGATTGGCTATTGATAAAACTCAATTTATACATATTTTAACCCCATGCTTGGCTTATTTTGGATGAATTTTCATTAGATTTGATGAATTCGATGCTCCTAATCCCTTAATTTCATGTTTTACACTCAGGAGAGCTTAGGGAGTCGAAAAGAACGAGAAACGGGACAAAACGGGACAAAATGGGCCTACCTAGGAAATCAATACGGTCTGGACCAATGAACACGGCTGTGTGTTACGAGCAGGATCAAACACGGCCTGGATCAACGTACACGGGCAAACCACACGGCCGTGTGTGATGAACAGAAGAGAGCATGGTCTAAGGAATAAAAAATGGGCGTGTCCTTGCCGTATCAAAGTTTAATTCTATTCAGAATAGGCCACTTATGGGCCAATAAAGGTGTTCCAAAGCCTATATAAACACCCTAGGGGGAAACCTAAAGGGGGACGCTGAATAGAAGACAGAAAATACTCAAAGACAGCCATCGGGAGCAGCTGGGAAGAAGGATCTCTATCAAGACTGAAGATCTCCCATCAAGTTCTTTAGAAGTTTTTGGGTTTTCTTATGTTTTGTTGTTTTCCTTATTTTAAGATGTTTCCCCCCATTAGTATGAACTAAATCCCTTAGATACCTAAAGGGATGAAACCTAAGACGGATCTTATTATTATTTGATTTATAAGATAAATACTTGTTCTTATTCTTAATTGTGAGTTCTTATTCTTGTATTAATAATCCAGGTTATTGATTCAAGTCGAATGTGCTTATTTAGATGAGCAAAAGTTCCTGTTTAAGAGTAGATCAACACAATTAAGCGGAGTTGATTGCAACCCTAGAAATAGGGCGATGATAATCTACCGGATTAGAGTCAAATCTAATAAAGGAATCCATAGATCGAGTTAATATGACAATAGGGGTTTTAATTAGAAAGAAATTTCAATTAATCAACCTAGAGTTAGTTGTTTTTAGTCTTGAAAGAGATATTAACATAAATTAGGGATTTCTACGAATTAAGTCAAGTGAATAAATCATATGAATCAAAAGTAATAAATGAAGTCTAGGTGGATTCTTCCTTAGGTATTGCCTATCTCATAAAGTTATCTAAAGGTATTTTCCCAATTCGTTCTCTGTCGTGTTTTTAATTAAGTTTTTAGTTTAAAAGAAATCACTCCAATTCATAGGCTAGATAATAAAAAGATAGTAATTACTAGTACTCTTGGTCCTTGTGGATACGATATTACAGTCTTACCATAACTATACTATTGAACGATATGTGCGCTTGCCTTTATTGTGATCGTAGTTAGTTTGAGACACATCAAGTTTTTGGCGCCATTGCCGGGGACTAAGATATTAGGAACGCTAAATTTTTATTACTTTAGCCATTCTTATTTTATTGCAATTTAATTTTACTTTTTTTTTTGTTTTTACTTTTCTAATTTTTCTTTCTTTTCTTTTGGCAGGAACTTTTAGTTTATGACTAGAAAGAACCCGTCAGGACCATTACTTTTTGACAATGATATAGAAGGTACCGCTCACAGAAACCGAAAAGAAATAAAGTGAAGTCTACAATACATAGAAGAAGAGCAAGAAGATGAAACCAACACTACCGAAGAGATGGCCGACAATAATCCGCTACCTCCCGTGGTTGCCATAAACCCAGTGAATCAAAATCCGCCTCGTACTATGTATGATTATGCTAAACCTAATTTAACAGAACCGAATCAAGTATTGTTAGACCCTTTGTTGTTGCAAATAATTTTAATCAAACCTAACATCGTTTAGGATGATTCAACAATTTGTTCGGTTTGATGGTTTGCGGATGAGGAACCAAACAATCACTTGGCAAATTTTCTGGAATTCTGCGACACTTTCAAAATAAATGGCATTTCTGACAATGCCATTCGCCTTCAGTTGTTTCCCTTCTCGTTGAGGAATAAAGCCAAACAGTGGTTGAACTCGTTACCACGAGGATCAATCACTACATGGGAACAAATGACCGAAAAAATTTTACTTAAATATTTTTCGCCGGCTAAAACGGCTAAGTTGAGGAATGATATCTCTTCTTTTGTGCAGAAGGATTTAGAAACACTTTACGATGCATGGGAGAGATACAAGGATCTACTGAGAAGGTTCCTTCACCATGGGTTACCATTATGGTTACAAGTTCAAACCTTTTACAATAGTGTGAACCCTTCAACTAGGCAGTTGATTGATGCAGTCGCCGACGGTACACTAAACAACAAAACACTGAAGCTGCCTACGAATTCATTGAAGAGATGTCACTGAATAACTATTAGTGGCAAGTTATGAGGATAAAGCCAACAAAGGTACATCTAGTTATGCAGTGCGATACGAATGGAGGAAGAATGACAAACAATACAAAATATCCATCCTACAATCCTGGCGTCAAAAGCGAATAGATGAACTATATGGGTAATAATTCTAAACCTCAAAATAACCCATATAGTAATACTTACAATCCAGGTTGGAGGAACCACCCAAACTTCTCATGGGGTGGCTAAGGAAATCAGAGACAACAACCATCTCTAATTTTCCAACCACCATACTAGCAAGAGAAAAAGCCGAACCTTGATGATATGCTGGCAAAGTTTATTTCGGTGTCAGAAACTCATTTTAGAATACCAAAATGGCATTGAAAAATCAACAAACATTAATTCAATGGCTTGAGAATCAAATTGGACAACTGACCAAGTTAGTTTCCAAAAGGCAATCAGGTAGTTTACTTAGTAACACCGAACCTAATCCAAAAGAGCATGTGAAGGCAGTTACACTAAAGAATGGGAAGGTATTGGTTGAAGCTGAAAAGAAGATGCCACAAGAAATAGATAAGGAAAAGGGTGAGGAAGTAAACGAGAATGTAACACTGGTACTTAAAGAGTAGGAACCACCGATCCCATACTCGAAAAAGTTGAAGAAAGACCGCATAGACGCATAATATGGTAAATTTCTTGAACTTTTTAAACAATTACATATTAACTTACCTTTTGTTTAAGCTATTTCGCAGATGCCAACATACGCAAAATTCTTAAAAGAGCTTTTGACAAATAAAAGAAAGTTTGAAGAGCTATTAACCATGGAGCTTACCGAGAAATGTTCAGCTATTCTCTAAAATAAGCTACAAATCAAAATTGAAAGATCCAAGAAGTTTCACTATTCCCTGTTTAATTGGTAGTTTAAATATTGAGAAAGCATTAGCTGATCTAGGTGCCAGTATTAATTTAATGCCTTATAAAATGTTCAAGCAACTTGGTCTCGGGGAACCAAAACCCACTAGGATGAGTATTCAATTAGCTGATAGATCTATTAAATATCCTAGGGGAATTGTTGAAGATTTTTTTAGTAAAAGTTGATAAATTCATATTCCCTATTGATTTTGTTGTGCTTGACATGGATGAGGACGTTGAGGTGCCTTTAATTTTAGGATGCCCATTTTTAGCTACTGCTAGGGCTATTATTGATATAGGTAATGGTAAACTTATGCTAAGGGTAGGTGACGAGGAAATTATTTTTAAAATTTATAATGCTATGTGATATTTTAGAGAGTAAGATGATTCATGTTATTTTATTGATGCTATTGATCATTTTATTCAAAATTCTTTTCAAGAAATCATGCATGAAGACACATTGGAACTGTGTCTTACACAAGGTGAGGGGGCAGAAGATGATACCAATGAGATGGGGAGATAAAAAGTGTGTTAAATTCTAATACTTCTTCTTCAAGACAAAAGAAGTATAAGGGCATTGAAACAAACGACGAACTAAAACAAAAAAGGAGGGCACTGAAACAAACGATGAACTAAAACAAAAACCCTCTATTGAAGAACATCCCAAATTGGAATTGAAACAGTTACCAAACCACTTAGAGTATGCATTCCTAGGAGATAATTCTACACTATCGGTAATTATTTCTTCGGAATTAAAACCTAATGAGAAAGACGAGTTACTATAGGTATTAAAGGAGCATAAAAGAGACATAGCTTGGAAAATTTCTGACATTAAAGGGATATGTCCATCATTTTGCACCCACAAAATTTTAATGGAAGATGAATATAAACATGTGTGCAACCTCAAAGACAATTGAATCCCAACATGAAGGAAGTTGTTAAAGATGAGGTAATTAAACTTCTAGATGCTAGAGTTATTTATACTATTTCTGACAGTACTTGGGTAAGTCCTGTGCAGGTTGTTCTAAAGAAGGGAGGCATGACTGTTGTAGCTAACGAAAAGAATGAATTGATTCCAACAAGAACAGTCACAGGTTGGAGAGTCTACATTGACTATAGGAAGTTGAACGATGCCAAAAGAAAAGATCACTTTCCTTTACCCTTCATTGATCAGATGTTAGAAAGATTATCTGGGCATATGTACAATTGCTTCCTAGACGGACTCTCTGGCTACTTCCAAATCCTAATAGCTCCCGAGGATCAAGAAAAGACAACATTTACATGTCCATATGATATGTTTGCTTATCGTAGAATGCCTTTTAGATTATGTAATGCTCCTACTACTTTTCAGCGCTGCATGATATCCATATTTGATGAACTTGTAGAAGATATTATGGAAGTATTCATGGAAGATTTTTCGGTATTTGGTAATTCTTTCCATCTTTGCCTTAAAAATTTAAAACGAGTTCTAATGAGATGTGAGGAAACAAACCTTGTGCTTAATTCAGAAAAGTGTCACTTTATGGTTTGAGAAGGGATTGTGTTAGGTCACAAAAAAAATTTCTAGTAAAGGGATTGAGATTGATAAAGCAAAAATTGAAACCATATAAAAATTACCTTGTCCTAGTTCAGTTAAGGCTATTAGAAGCTTTTTAGGACATGCTAGATTTTATAGAAGATTTATTAAGGATTTTTCTAAAATAGCTAAGTCTTTAACGAAATTATTAGAAAAGATGTGCCTTTCAATTTCAATCAGGAATTTTTAGATGCATTTAATATCCTAAAAAACAAATTAATAAATGCTCCAATTATAATTGCACCTGATTGGAATTTACCCTTTGAACTAATGTGTGATGCGAGTGATTTTGTAGTAGGTTCGATTTTGGGACAGCGAAAAGACAAACATTTTTAGCCGATTTATTATGCTAGCAAGACATTAACTACAAGACAAGAAAATTACACCCCACAGAAAAAGAGTTGCTTGTTGTGGTTTTTGCATTTGATAAATTTAGACAGTATTTGATATTATCTAAAGTTGTCGTTTACACTGACCATTCAGCTATTTGTTATCTTTTAACTAAATCTGATGCCAAACCTCGACTCATAAGATGGATTTTACTCTTTCAGGAATTTGATTTGGAAATTCAGGATAAGAAAGGAGCTGAAAATCTCACGGCAGACTATCTTTCTAGGCTTGAAAATCCACATATCAAAGAACTTGACGAGTAAGATAAACGACTCGTTTCCTGAAGAATAACTCTTTGCTATAACCGACTCTGAGGTACCTTGGTTTGCAGACATTGCGAATTATAAGGGTTAACACATCATCAAAAGAAGCGATTCTTTGCTGATGTGAAAAACTATTTTTGGGATGACCCTTTTCTCTTTTATATATGTGCAGATCAAGTAATTCGGAGATGTGTTACAAAGGCAGAAGCAAGCAAAATCCTAGAACATTGCCATTTAGGACCAACAGGAGGACATTATAGCGGGACTAGGACAGCACATAAAACGCTCGAATCAGGTTTTTATTGGCCCGCTCTGTTCAAGGATGCTAACAGGTATGTTACTTCATGTGATAGATGTCAAAGAACAGGTAATATCACTAAACGCGATGAAATGCCTTAAACGTATATGCTATCATGTGAAATATTTGATGTATGGGGTATTGATTTTATGGGTCCATTCCCTAGCTCATTTGGGGATAAATACATCTTAATAGCGGTTGATTTTATGTCAAAATGGGTGGATGCTCAAGCTTTACCTACTAATGATGCTAGAGTGGTAGTAAGATTTCTTAAGAAACTCTTCTCTAGTTTTGGAACACCTAGAGTAATTACTAGTGATAGGGGTACTCATTTTTGTAATACTTAGTTTGATAAAATCTTAAAGAAATATGGAGTGCACCACAGAACAACTACCCCTTATCACCCTCAAACCAGTGGACAAGTTGAAGTAGCTAATCGAGAGCTTAAGCATATTCTAGAGAAATCGTAGAATCAAATAGGAAAGGTTGGGCATTAAAAGTAGACGATGCTTTATGGGCCTATAGAACCGCTTTTAAAACTCCCATAGGAACATCCCCATACAGACTTGTTTACGGAAAGAGTTGTCATCTGCCATTTGAATTAGAGCACAAAGCATTTTGGGCTACAAAATTCCTAAACTATGATTTTAAACTTGTAGGTGAGAAAAGATTGATGCAATTGAACGAGCTAGATGAATGGCGAGCTAATGCTTACGAGAACTCACATTTATACAAGGAAGCAACAAAGCGACGCCATGATGCTCGTTTGAAGCAACCGAAGCAATTTGAGGTTGGAGATCTTTTTCTACTATACAATTTGAGGCTCAAATTGTTTCTGAAAGCTAAAATCAAGATGGTCAGGTCCATTCGTAATTAAAACCATTTTTCCTTATGGCACAATTGAGGTAACTCATCCGACTTATGGTACATTTAAGGTAAGCGGTCAACGACTTAAACTATATAATGGTGAAGAGATATGAGAGAGGACCTTCAGCTCCGTGAACCTTCGTATAGAGATGAAAACACGGTAAGTCCAGCTTAAGACTTTAAACGAGCGCTTCTCGGGAGGCAACCCGAGCACTAACCTCACTAACATCCATATTTTTTATTTCTAACATTTAACTAAAAACTAACCAAATTAATAAGTGCAGGTTTTCATACCCACACGGGTTGCACAAGGCGTGGCCGTGGCCGTAGCCGTGTGGACACCCCAAGTAGGTACATGGGCGTGGTAGAGATCATACAAAAACAGGACGAAAACTTTTCCCAAAACACGAGGTCCGACTAAATGCCACGGCCGTGCGATGCGAACGTGGTTGATACTGAGTAAATGGTACAGCGTGCGACACGCCCGTGCCCAGAAGCCGTGGTTGAATCTGAATAAAGCACACGGACGTGGGACATGCCCGTGCCTTTAGGTCGTGGTCGATACTAATCTCACGGGCGTGTGATCTAAAACACGAGCGTGGGAGAAATGAATGAAGCATCACACGGTCGTGCGATTAGGCCGTGTGACCCAACACCCTCATGGAACACGGGTGTGGGACAAGGATCAAACGCGCCCTAAATCAAAATTTTGAAACACACGGGCTAAATAAAAAGCACACAGCTGTGGGCCTCGACCGTGTGCCCCAATTTCTATTTAAACCACCCCACTATTCATCTTCTCCCCAAATTTCCCCTTAAAAACCCTAGCCATTCTCCACTCTCTCTACTTAATCCCTCTCTTTCGGCCACCACCACCAACTTCCTCTCCTCTCTTCGCGTTCCTTTTCTCCTCTTGCCCTAATCTTTCCATTTCCTCCTTCCCCTTCTTCTCCACGCGTACCGCACGCAAACCACGCCCATGTAAAATCACCATGCCCGTGCGCCACTGCCACGTCCGTGCCACTGCTCTAACACCTCCATCGATTCACCTTTCTCCACTACTGCTGTTGATTTCATTCATTTTTAATTGATCTTATTCTCTGTTCTCATTATTTTCATCATTATTACAACTCAAAATTCATTAATTCTTTTTTGATTGTTGATGTTATTTGATAGTTTAATATTACTTAAGTTTAGTATATTCCTTTTCATATCCAATTTCAACATTTGATTTTAGCATTCCATGATAAATTCACTATTAGGATTATACAATTGCTTAGGACTACTAGCATAGTACATTTTAGGCTGGCAATGATACTTGAGTCAATGAAAAAAATCTTTGGCTTTTCAGGTACGTAATGACTCCCCCACGCAGCAATAAGACCATTGTCCCCGCGTCAAAAAAGAAGAAGGGACCCGGTGCGACATCCTCGAGCGCCTCTGCTGAAGTATGCCACCCTTTCATACAGTTTTCTTCGGAACCCCAAGAGGAAATTTTTCAGTTACTTCGCACGCGACCCCTCAGCGTGGGGAGATGCATCGATTGGACCGTCCTGGAGTAGGTTCGAGCCCTATTGCTAGCCGATGCAGTTTGAGCCCTATTATTCACCGACCCGTGAGGGGCACTTCTTCTAGATCGTTGAGCCCACCTACCTAGAGCTCACTTTAAAGCTCTATTCCACGTTCCACCTCCAAACGATCATGACGAACTTTGATGACCCCTGCACAATCCAATTCCGTCTCGGAGGCCTCGTTCGTGAGTTGAGTGTCCCACAATTCGGAGCCGCTTTGGGACTCTACACCGAGGAGTTCATGGAGTACGATAACTTCGAAGACCTCCACCGACACATCCACTACTCCCCCTCTGCCTGTTGAAGAGACTTAGTCCCCGCCTCGGCCACCTATGACCCCAGTCGCTCCAAGGCATCAGCTCTCGCCCCATCATTGAGGTACGTACATGCTATCCTAACCCATACTTTGACGGATAGGAGAGAGAGCACCGACGTCGTCAACACTCACGACGCCTACTTTTTATTGTGCATGGCGAACGGGCACGTCTTCGACTTAGCTTACTTCATCGCTCGCGCCATTCAGCATCAGATGGAGCGAATATAAGAGGAGTCATCTCCATGGGCCCATACATCACGCATCTGGCTTGATATTTTGAGCTCCTCAACACCGCAACTCAGTCCTCCTCGCTCACCCTTATTGGGCAAATGTCCCGCAAGACATTCGGATGATGCTTCACATGAGGATGATTGAGCGCCAACGTGGTTTTGATCCTCCCTAGTACCGGCTATTGCAACTCACCCAGCAGGAAGACCTAGAGGACATTACTGATGATGTCCCCCCACAGCATGAGGCGCCACCGTCTGCACCGCTACCACTATACCGACCAGTTCATATGGCAGCTTCACTGATTGACATCTCTAAATGTCTCACTCGGTTCGAGTGTTACTGTACTCAAAATTTAATGACACCACTCGATGATTTGACGGTATTAATGTAACACCCCTATCTCATGTCCGTCACCGAATTAGGGTTAAGTGCGTTACCTGACAGATCGAAAACTTTATTAAACAATTCATAAAGTAAATTATCAATTACAACTATAGTGTCTCCTCTATAGGTCATCGAGACCTAAAACATACTTAGAAACAAGGTCAAGACTAAACTGGAACACATACAGAAATTTAAAAATTTAAAACTTTTCTAAGTTTTAGGGGTTACACGCCCATGTGTCTTTCCCGTGGTCAATCCTGACTTTACTCCATGGCCACTAAGCACGTCCGTGTACCTTAACCCTGGTAAATCCTGACTTGGCTCCATGACCACCAAGCACGCCCTTGTACTTTGGCTGTGGTCAATTCTAATGAAACCACACGGCTACCAGGCACGCCCGTGTGCCAAGGCCGTGTACTCTTAGCTAGCTACTGATTTAACTCCACGGTCAGTGGGCACGCCAGTGTGCCACAACAGTGTGGCAAAATAGTCCGTTTGCAAGGCCAAAAATGCCACCCACCATAGGGTCAAACTTACAAGCAAATGCCAATACAATCCATGCATTTTTAACAACCATGAACATGTCAAAATATCTATACAATCTTTACAATCAAAGCCAATTTCAACCATGCCAACTTACAAGACTAAAACTTATGAAAACACAAGCATAATTCATTTGTTTACTTACCTTAAACTTGACCACTTCATATACTATCAAACTATACCAAAACATACGTCACATATCATATTCAATATTGCATATTACCAACAAATAACTAACCAAATCACATGGCTAAGTTCACTTCATATTCATATACAAATATCTAGCCTATACATGCCATATCTAGCTATATACATTTCCAAAATGTACCAAAACAAGTTGAGTCGTGTGGTGACGATCCTCGACGGTCCTCGAGACTTCAGTAGCTTTGACGATCTATAAAACAAAGAAAACACACACAAAGTAAGCTTTCCAAAAGCTTAGTAAGTCATATACAAATAAACTTAACATGAAAAATATATAGGCATATAAGAACATTGGCAAAATTAATCTTCATAGCAAATTTCTCACATGTAAGCTTTGGTTCATGTACTTGGCCATATTTTTGCCACAAGCATCAATTCAAAAATCTTATATATACGTAGCTCTTTCATGCATAATTTCACATATCATAATATTATTCCAATATACATAATCATCATAGTAAGATCATATAGATACTTACCTTGTATACACACTTAATGTATAAATCAACGTACCTGAAATGGATTTACAATTCACATAGCCATTCGTATCAGAGACTTGCCCATTGAACCGTTAGGAACCTAATAGGATACTCAAAAAGCTCGAAATAGTCGTACAATGCCAACGTCCCAGATGAGGTCTTATATGCACTTAGATATCGGTGCCACTGTCCCAGACAGGGTCTTACATGAATCAATACGATGCCAATGTCCTAGACATGGTCTTACACGTAAATTTCGTATCGATGCCAACGTCCCAGATGTGGTCTTACACGAATCTCAAATCAACGCCGACGTCCCAGACATGGTCTTACATGATATCTCAGAATCGACACCTATGTCATGACATAGCTAATCCTATCTATTCTTAGGTTTGTACGGGACTTCTCGGACATTCTCACTATGTCGATCTTATCTCGAAATTCATGTACATAGCATCTTGTAAGCATTCATTGTTATCAATAGTCATATGAACATACATAATTCAATACGAATACGTTTATTTGCATAATGATTTACCTCGAATTCGATTTAACGGCAATGAAAACAACTACTCGATTACTTTCGCTTTCCCGCGATCTAAATCTGTTTTCCTCCGTTCTTGATCTATACATATTCAGATTTAACCATTTTATTCACTAATTCATCCAATTCAATCCAAATACACATATTTTGGGCAATTTATAAATTAGCCCTTACAATTGCACAATTTATCGATTTAGTCTATTTTTCTCAAAACATCAAATACACAAAATCATCATATAATCATGCTTAGCTGAATGCTTATTTATATCATACAAGCCCATAATTTCCATTAATTTTGCAATTTAGTCCCTCAAATTACTATTATCTCAATTTAGCCTTAATTAGCTAAATTCATCAAATTTTCAAGAACAAAGCATGTTCATTAAACACATATCTTTCATTTAACAACTAAACTCATCATAAAGCTTACCATTTCATCAATAGCACAACTCACAATTATCATCAATACACAAAATTGAGACATGGGCTTGATAGTAGACTAAGCAACAATCTCAAAAACATAAAAATCATCAAAATCTAAAGCCAAAACATACCTTAATTAGCTTGAGCAAGGGCCGAACATTCAAAGGTTTTAACCAATTTTTCCTTTCTTTTTCGGTGGAAGAACATATAAATGACCACCATCTTTTTAACCTTGTTTTTTTTATTATAATATCTTATAATATATTATAATAACTTAACTTATAAAATAAACATATAAAAGCATAATATATATGCACATGTTGCCGTCCATTTACCATGGTAGTGGCTTAACTGCCACATAAGTCATCACACTTATAAAGACATAACAAATAGACATCTTTTCATAAAACATGCAAATTTGCATTTCAATACAATTCAATCCTTTTGTCAAATTAAGCATATCGATAGACAAATTAACTTACGAAACTTTAGCACATGCTTAATCATATATCATAAGCACAGAAAAATATTAAAATATTATTCAGACTCGAATTTGTGGTTTCGAAACCACTACTCCGACTAGGGTATAAACTAGACTGTCTACAATTCTCCCCCTTAAGGATTTTCGTCCCCGAAAATCTTACCGTCAAATAGGTTCGGATATTGTTGTCTGATTGAATCTTCAGGCTCCCACGTAGCCTCTTCTATTCCGTGTCGATTCCACAATACTTTCACTAACGATATTTTCTTATTTCTCAACTCTTTCACTTCACGAGCTAAGATACAAATCGGTTCCTCTTCGTATGTCATATCAGATCAGATTTCAATTTCAAATGGAGTAATCACATGTGACGGATCGGATCGATATTTACGGAGTATCGAAACATGAAATACGTTATGAATCTTTTCTAGCTCAAGGGGCAACCTTAATCTATATGCAATAGGCCCAACACGTTCAATAATTTCATACGGCCCGACGAACCTCGAATTTAACTTGCCTTTACGTTCGAATCGAAACACTTTCTTCCACGGAAACACTTTCAGAAATACTTTGTCACCGATCTCAAATTCTATATCTTTTCGTTTCAAGTCCGCATAAGACTTCTGACGATCAAATGCTGCTTTCAAACAATCTCGGATCATTTTCACTTTCTGTTATGAATCTTTTATCAAATCGACCCCGTGTAGCTTATTTTCATTGAGCTCAGTCCAATACAGAGGTGTACGACATTTACGTCCATACAAAGCTTCATAAGGTTCCATTTTGATGCTTGACTGAAAACTATTATTGTATGAAAATTCAATCAGAGGTAAATATTGTTCCCACGTGCCATTAAACTCAAGAATACAACATCTTAACATATCTTCAAGAATCTGAATGATCCGCTCGAATTGACCATCTGTTTGCGGATGAAAAGTTGTATTGAAATGTAATTTCGTGCTTAATGCTTCATGCAATTTCTTCCAAAATCTTGATGTAAACATCGGATCTCTAACACAATCGATAGTGGTACCCCATACAATTTCACAATTTCAGAAATATAAAGCTCAGCTAACTTATCAAATGAGTAGTCAGATTTTACCGGAATAAAATGGACAGATTTCGTTAATCGATCAACTACAACCCAAATTACATCTTTCTTTCTCGGAGTCAGGGGCAAACCAGAAACAAAGTCCATCGTTACTCTATCCCATTCCACTCAGGAATCAAAATCGGTTGTAGCAAACCAAATGGAACTTGATATTCAGCTTTAACTTGTTGGTAGATTAAACATTTTGATACAAAATCATAAAGATCTCGCTTCATACCAGACCACCAATAGTATTGCTTCAAATCATAGTACATTTTAGTACTTCCTGGATGAACAGATAGACGAATGTTATGTGCTTCACTCAAAATAAGCTGAATCGACTCCGAATTTCTCAAAACACAGATACGACCTTAAAATCTCAAACAATCATCAACAACTTGAAATTCAGATTCAGCATTCGAATCACACTGAGCTCATTTCGCTAATAACTCATTATCAGATTCTGAGCATCACATATCTGCTGTATAAACAACGGTTTTGCTTTTAATTCAGCTATCACAGAACTATCATCAGATAAATCTAACTGAGAATTCAAAACACGTTGTGCAGACAGTGATTTCTGCTCAATGCATCAGCAACAACGTTTGCTTTACCCGGATGATAATCTATCACAAGCTCATAATATTTTAATAGCTCTAACCATCTTCTTTGACGCAAGTTCAAATCTTTCTAGGTCATCAACTATTTCAGACTTTTATGATCTGAAAACACGTGACATTTCTCACCATATAGATAATGGCGCCAGATCTTTAGTGAAAACACAATCGCAGCTAGCTTAAGGTCGTGCATCGGATAGTTCTTTTCATGAGGCTTCAATTGTTTCGAGGCATAAGCTACAACTGTCTTCTTGCATCAAGACACACCCCAGACCGTTTAACGAAGCATCATTGTATATAATAAATTCTATACCCGATTTTGGCTGTACTAACACTGGAGCTTCTGTTAACAGAGTTTTCAACTGATCAAAATTTTTCTAACATTTATCAAACCATTCAAATCTAACATCTTTCTGAAGTAGTCTAGTCAACGAGTAGCTATCATTGAAAAACCTTTTACAAATCGACGATAATAACCAACTAAACCCAGAAAGCTATGGACTTCAGACACGTTCCTCGGAGGTTTTCAATCCATAATAGCAGAAATCTTGCTCGAATCAACTCGAATTCCAAAACCTGACACAATATGTCCCAAAAAACTAACCTCGTGCAACCAAAATTCACATTTGCTGAATTTTGCGTATAATTGCTTTTCCCTCAAGGTTTGTAACATAACTATCAAATGTTCAGCATGCTCATTTACATCACTTGAATAAATCAAAATGTCATCTATGAATACCACAATAAATCGATCTAGGTACGGTCTGAAAATTCTTTTCATCAGATCCATAAAAACAGCAGGAGCATTGGTTAGTCCAAATGGCATAACTAAAAACTCATAATGCCCGTACCTCGTTCTGAAAGCAGTTTTCGGTATATCTGAATCTTTTACACTCAACGGTAATATCCCGATCTCAAATCAATCTTGAAAAATACAGTAGCCATTTTTAAACTATCAAATAAGTCATCAATTCTGGGCAATGGATATTTATTTTTTATTGTCACCTTATTCAACTGAAGATAATCGATGCACATTCTTATCATGCCATCTTTTTTACAAACAAAACAGGAGCACCCCAAAGTGAGAAACTCGATCTAGCAAACCCTTTATCAGTCAACTCTTGCAACTGTGATTTAACTTTTTCAATTCTGCTCATGCCATTCTATACGGAGCTATCAAAATAGGTGTTGTACCAAGAAACAGATCAATACCAAATTCTACTTCACGTATCGGAGGCAAACCTAGCAATTCTTCAGGGAATACATCAGAAAACTCACAGACAATAGGCACTTATTCAACTTTCTTTTCAGACACTTCCGAATCAATCACATAAGACAAATATGCCTCATATCCCTTTTTCACATATCTTTGAGCTTTCAATATAGATATCGCAGCAGGCAATCCATTTAAATCAGTAGACTAAACCCGTACAATTTCATTATTCAGACATCTCAAATCAATAGTCTTTCCTTTACAATTTACAACAGCATCTTGCAATGTCAACCAGTCCATACCCAAAATGATATCAAACTCATCAAATGGCTAAAGCATCAGATCGACAGAGAAACAAATATCTCGAAATATTAACGGACAGTTCTTGCATACTTTGTCAACCAGAACACTTTTACCTAAGGGGTTCGATACTTTTATAGCAAATTCAGTAGACTCTACAGACAAAGTCTTACTGCATACTAAATTCATGCATATATATATATATGAATGCATAGAACTAGGGTCTCAATGCAATCACAGAAGTTTTATAAAGAGTAAAAGTACTCATTATAACATTTGGAGATGAAGCTTCCTCATGAGCTCGGATAGTATATGCTCTAGCAGGTGCTCTAGCTTCAGATCTTGCAACAGTCTCTCTCGCAGTTCTCAAACTACCACTGACATTTCTTACATTCTTCGAAGGTCTTCCTCTCACAGGTGCATTATCAGATCTCAGATTCTGAATAATCTCTGGCTCGACAGACTCAGGGCAATCACGGATAAAATGATCCAGTGATCCACATTTCAAACAAGCTCGTCATTTAATCTACAACTTCTCGGATGCTTTTTTCCACAATGTTTACATCAGGTCTCTCAGTCCAGACATTTCCAACACTAGCCACAAAGTTGCTAGAGTTTTGGAACTCCTTTGCGTTCTAGCTCGATTTTTATTTGAATGTCCCACATTATCTCTGGAACGAATTTGATCATCTTTAAATTTCTTCGAAGCAGACTGAAATGATTTGCTCGAAAATCTCTCTCATATCTCGAGCTTCAGACTCAACTTTTCTTTTATCTTTTCCAAGTGCTTCAGCTTTACATACTCGATCAACGAGTACAATGAACTCTTCTATTTCTAAGATCCCAACTAACAAACATATATCTTCATTAAGACCATCTTTGAATCTTTTGCACATTATTTCTTCGGTAGATACGCATTCTCGATCATACTGACTCAATCTTACAAATTCTCGCTCATATTCCGTAACAATCATTCGCCCCTGTTTTAGTTCCAGAAATTCTTTCTGTTTTTAATCGACGAATCTCTCACTGATGTATTTCTTTCAAACTCGATCTAAAAGAAGTCCCACGTAACTCGCTCTTTCAAAAAAATTGAAATCAGAGTTTTCAACCATTGATAAGCTGCATCTCGAAGCAAAGATACAACACATTTTATGCATTCTTCCGAAGTAAGACATTTCATCGAATACCCGGATGGTATTTTCTAACTAGAACTCGACCTTTTCAGCATCATCATCACTAGTAGCCCGAAACTCTTCAGCCCCATATTTACAGATCTTGTAAATTAGAAGATTCTTCAACAGATTCAGATACATAACTGGTGGCACAACTGTAGTCTAAGGGGAATAAAGATCGAGGCGAGAGGGTTATTTCTAAACAATTTAGGTTATTTCAAAAGCTTGTTTAGATCCTCCTTTTAACCGCTAGTAGTCAATCTCAGATCAGAAGGCGCTGTCCCTAGCACGAAAACAGGCGCATTACTTTCTACATCGTCAACTACGACTCTTACGGGATCCATTGCTATACAAAAATCACATTTTATATGTCAGGATTTATCACACTATCACAATTCAAATATATGGCATGTATAGCTAGACTCTGACACGCTACGTTAGTCCGATAATCGACTAAACTGTAGCTCTAATACCAACCAAATATAACACCCCTATCTCGTGTCCGTCGTTAGATTAAGGTTAAGGGCGTTACCTAATAGATCAAAAATTTATTAAACAATTTATAAAGTAAATTATCAATTACAACTATAGTTTCTCCTCTATAGGTCATCGAGACCTAAAACATACTTAGAAATAAGATAAAGACTAAATTGAAACACATAAAAGAATTCTCAAAAATTTAAAATTTTCTAAGTTTCAAGGGTTACACACCCGTGTGAGCAGGCCGTGTGCTTTCCACGACTACTAGTCACACCCATGTGTCTTCCTTGTGGTTGAACTTGAATTTACACCATGGCCACTAAGCACGCCCGTGTACCTTAGTCGTGGTAAATCCTGACTTGACTGCACGGCCACCAAGCACACCCTTATACTTTGGCCGTGGTCGATTTTGATGAAACCACACGACTACCAAGCACGTCCGTGTGCCAAGGCCGTGTACTCTTAACTAACTACTGACTTAACTCCATGGTCACTAGGCATGCCTGTGTGCCACAACTGTGTGGCAAAATAGGCCATTTGCAAGGCAAAAATACCACCCACCATAGGGTCAAACCTACAAGCAAATACCAATACAATCCATGCATTTTTAACAACCATGAACATCCCAAAATATCCATACAATCTTTACAATCAAAGCCAATTTCAACCATGCCAACTTACAAGACTAAAACTTATGAAAACACAAGCATAATTCATTTATTTACTTACCTTAAACTTGACCACTTCATATACTATCAAACTATACCAAAACATACGTCACATATCATATTCAATATTGCATATTGCTAACACATAACTAGCCAAATCACATGGCTAAGTTCACTTTGTATTCATATACAAATATCTAGCCTATACATGCCATATCTAGCTATATACATTTCCAAAATGTACCAAAACAAGTTGAGTAGTGTGGTGATGATCCTCGACGATCCCCGAGCCTTCAGTAGCTTTGACGATCTATAAAACAAAGAAAACACACACAAAGTAAGCTTTCCAAAAGCTTAGTAAGTCATATACAAATAAACTCAACATGAAAAGTATATAGGCATATAAGAACATTGGCAAAATTAATCTTCATAGCAAATTTCTCACATATATGCTTTGGTTCATGTACTTAGCCATATTTTTGCCACAAGCATCAATTCAAAAATCTTATATATACATAGCTCTTTCATGCATACTTTCACATATCATAATATTATTCCAATATACATAATCATCATAGTAAGTTCATATAGATACTTACCTTGTATACACACTTAGTGTATAAATCAACGTACCTGAAACGGATTTACAATTCAAATAGCCATTCGTATCACAAACTTACCCGTTGAACCATTAGGAACCTAATAGGATACTCTGAAAACTCGGAATACTCGTACAATGCCAACGTCCCAGACGAGGTCTTACATGCACTCAGATATCGATGCCACTTCCCAAACAGAGTCTTACATGAATCAATACGATGCCAATGTGCCAGACACATGGTCTTACACATAAATCTCGTATCGATGCCAACGTCCCAAACGTAGTCTTACACGAATCTCAAATCAACTTCGACACTATGTCAGAACTGACACCTATGTCATGACATAGCTAATCCTATAGGTTCATACGAGACTTCTCGTACATTCTCACTATGTCAATTTTATCTCGAAATTCATGTACATAGCATCTCGTAAGCATTCATTGTTATCAATAGTCATATGAATATACATAATTCAATACGAATATGTTTATTTGCATAACGACTTACCTCGAATTCGATTTAATGGAAATAAAACGGCTACTCAATTACTTTCGCTTTCTCACGGTCTAAGTCCCTTTTCCTCGGTTCTTGATTTATACATATTCAAATTTAACCCTTTTATTCACTAATTCATCCAATTCAATCCAAATACACATATTTTGGGCAATTTACAAATTAGCCCTTATAATTACACAATTTACCAATTTAGTCCATTTTCTCAAAACATCAAATACAAAAAAATCATCACATATCATGCTTAACCGAATGCTTATTTATACCATACAAGCCCATAATTTTCATCTAATTTTGCAATTTAGTCCCTCAAATTACTATTATCTCAATTTAGCCTTAATTAGCTAAATTCATCAAAATTTCAAGAACAAAGCATGTTCATTAAACACATATCTTTCATTTAACAACTAAACTCATCAAAAAGCTTACCATTTCATCAATGGCACAACTCAAAATTATCATCAATACACAAAATTAAGACATGGGCTTGATAGTAGACTAAGCAATAATCTCAAAAACATAAAAATCATCAAAATCTAAAGCCAAAACATACCTTAATTAGCTTGAGCAAGGGCCAAACATTCAAAGGTTTTAACCAATTTTTCCTTTCTTCTTTTTCGGTGGAAGAACATATAAATGACCACCATCTTTTTAACCTTGTTTTTTTATTATAATATCTTATAATATATCATAATAACTTAACTTATAAAATAAACATATAAAAGCATAATATATATACACATGTTGCTGTCCATTAACCATGGTAGTGGCTTAATTGCCACATTAGTCCTCACACTTATAAAGACATAAAAAATAGGCATCTTTTATAAAACATGCAATTTTACATTTCAATGCAATTCAGTCCTTTTGTCAAATTAAGCATATCGACAGACAAATTAACTTACGGAACTTTAGCACATGCTTAATCATATATCATAGGCACAAAAAATATTAAAATATTATTCAGACTCGAATTTGTGGTTTCGAAACCACTGCTCTGACTAGGGTATAAATCGAACTATTACAATTAAGGCGACTCTTCAATAGATTTGTCAGCATTTTCACATATCGCCGCCACCCCACCTCACGATCTATCTGGGGATAAGGACCGTTGAGTCCATTTATTTCTTCTTTTTATTTGGTTTCCTTTATTTTATTTAAAATTTTAAACTATTAAACTTTTTCTCTTTATCTTCCTTGTCTTTAAATTATATTAATTATACTGATTTCTCTTTATCTTTGGCTGTTTATTATCGAGTAATCATAACAAAACCTATTTAATAAAACCCCCTAAAACTTTACTGATAACTCCGCAATTTCAAAAGGTTCAAGGTGCTACTAAGGAACTGGAATATTCTACAATTTTATGGGCTCCATTTCTACAATTTTCTACAATTTCTACAATTTCTACATACTCTGCAGTTCATCATGCTTTTCATAGGCTCCATTTCTACAATTTTCATCTTCTAAGGATTTCATCCATACTTCAGAAAGTTTCACTTCTCTCCCTCTCTTATAATTCTTTTTATTATATTGTCATTATCTATCTTTGTGCATTGAGGACAATATACATCTTAAGTGTGGGGAGATTAACTATAATATTATTTGAAAATCCCTGAATTATGTCTTGTTATTAAGTAATTTTCTCATATTACTACTAAAATGAAACTTCTATTGATTTACAATTTTTTTTTATGTTTTGGATTAAGTCATAGATAATTATGCATTGATCATTTAAAATTTAAAGACATTAGAGAATCAAGCATGATAAGTCTATTTTTAGGATTAAAAATGTCTAAGTTGTTTCCCTAAATTTAGATATTACTTTGAAGTTTGAAATTTGCAAGGTTGACATCAAAAATCATAATTTTTGTGAAATTTTGAACCTTTAAGAGCATACATTTGTTTTCATGCTCACTTTATTGATTATGAGTGTGTTAAAATTGATTTGTTATTCTAAAACTTGCTTTGATTATACATATCGAGACCACACTTTTGATTTGATATACTGAAATGATAAAGGCACCTAAAATTTAACCCACTCACTCCACAAAAAGCCTACCTTCCTAATTAATCCTTAGTAAACCTCTTTAATCTTAATAAACCATTTCTTGACACAACCATTAATATTAACCCAAAACTAAATTTTTACTTTCCCTACTCTATTGACTTCCCTTTTGTCGAGATTTGATTTGATCAGTTGCCTATCTATTTTATTTCATTTATTAAATTCATCTTATATCGTGAACTTGTTCTTATTCTTAAAAAAATTGAAAATTCAGTCATTATTAGTTCTTTGTTTTTTGAGCTTAAGCAGTTAACTTCACATTTTGAGAAGAAGCTCGTGTTATATTTGATAAGTTTTCAATTATTGTAATTATTCAGTATTAGTCTATTTTTCTAGTTAGATAAATTATCAAATCAATCTCGATTTTTAACCCTCTTTTTCAGCCTTTATCCACACTTTTAACCCAAGCCCCGTTACAACCATTTTTAAAGACCTTTTGATTTGTGTATCACCTCATTTTGTAGTAGTGGAGATTTGATTTTCATGCAAGCCTATAGTTATAACTTTTCATGTTTGACTTTTGAGTGCTTTATCTTGAACCTTAAACACTTTAAGTGATTTGAGTGGATCCTTAGTAAGGATGTCAATCCTTATCGATTTTAAATTAGAGATAATTATTTAGGTAAGGGGAAACACCTATGTTTTCGTACTATAAAAATTTATGACTTAGATTGTTTGAATCTTTAGGACTCTTTTAGTTAAATTATCCATGTATGAATTATTTATGAATTATGATGAAACATTTTGATGAAAATTATGTTTTGATGAAGTTAATTTTAATTGTGAGTTGAGAATTTTGCTTGAGGATAAGTAAAAGTTTAAGTGTGGGGATATTTGATAAACCTCAATTTATACATATTTTAACCCCATGCTTGGCTTATTTTGGATGAATTTTCATTAAATTTGATGAATTCGATGATCTTAATCTCTTAATTTTATGTTTTACACTCAAGAGAGCTTAGGGAGTTGAAAAGAACGAGAAACATGCCAAAACGGGACAAAATGTGCCTACTTAAGAAATCAACACGGTCTAGACCAATGAACACAACCGTATGTTACGAGCAGGATCAAACACGGCTTGAATCAACATACACAGTCAAACCACACGGCCGTGTGTGGCGAGCATGGTCTAAAAAATCAAACACGGACGTGTCCCTACCGTATTAAAGTTAAATTCTATTCAATATAGGACACTTATAGGCCAATAAAGGTGTTCCAAAGCCTATATAAACACCCTAGGGGGTAACCTAAAGGGGGACACTAAATAAAAGGCAGAAAATACTCAAAGACAGCCATCAGGAGCAGCTCGAAAGAAGGATCTCCATCAAACTGAAGATCTCCCATCAAGTTCTTTAAAAGTTTTTGAGTTTTATTATGTTTTTTTGTTTTCCTTATTTTAAGATGTTTCCCCCCCATTAGTATGAACTAAATCCCTTCGATACCTAATAAAATAAAACCTAAGACGGATCTTATTATTATTTTATTTATACAATAAATATTTATTCATATTCTTAATTGTGAGTTCTTACTCTTGTTTTGATAATTCAGGTTATTGATTCAAGTCGAATGTGCTTATTCAGAGGAGCAAAAATTCCTGTTTAAGAGTAAATCAACACAATTAAGCGAAATCGATTGCAACCTTAAAAATAGGACGACAAAAATCTATCGAATTAGAGTCAAATCTAATAAAGGAATCCATAGATCGAGTTAATGCGACAATAGGAATTTTAATTAGAAAGAAATTTCAATTAATCAACCTAGAGTTAGTTGTTTTTAGTCTTGAAAGAGATATTAACATAAATCAAGAATTTCTACAGATTAAATCAAGTGAATAAATCATATAAATCAAAAGTAATAAGTAAAATCTAAGTAGATTCTTCCTTAGGTATTGCATATCTCATAAAGTTGTCTAAAGGTATCTTCCCAATTTGTTCTCTGTCGTGTTTTTAATTAAGTTTTTAATTTAAAAGAAATTACTCCAATTCTTAAGCTAAATAATAAAAAGATAGTATTTACTAGTACTCTTGGTCCTTGTGGATACGATATTATCGATCTTACCATAACTATACTATTGAACGATAGGTGCGCTTGCCTTTATTGTGATCGTAGTTTGCTTGAGACACATCAACTATAAGAGGTGTTTTAGGGGGAGCAAAAGTTAGTCGACATGGTCCGAAGATCTCTCATTTATTGTTCGTAGATGATTTTATCCTATTAAAAGGCTTTAGCTAAGGATGATTGTATCTCCTTAAGGCTTTTTATATCTCTAATACTTCTGATCAATCCAGGGAAATTGTTTCACAAATTCTAAGAGTTCGTAATTCAACAAATCCCAAAATGTACTTGGGCCTCCCTAACATGGTTGGTCGGAGAAACAATGAAGCCTTTCAAGTACTTAAAGATCGGTTGAGATGCAAGATCGATAGTTGAAGTACAAGACTCTTATCTCAAAGAGGTAAAGAAATATTTATAAAATCAGTCTTACAAGCGATCCCAACCTATACTATGGCTTGCTTTCTACTTTCTAATTCTCTTTGCAAAGAAATGAAAGGCATGCAAAGTACTTGTGGCAAAAATGATATGGCAAAAAACGTATCCATTGGTGTGAATGGATTTGTGATTTAAAAGAGAATGGAGGTATTGACTTTCGTTGCTTAACAAAATTTAATTTATCTTTATTAGTATAACAAGGTTGGCGATTAATTTATTTTTCGATTTCTTTGCTTGCGCATGTGTTAAAAGTTAAGTATTATCCCAAAATAGATTTCATAAATACAAGGTTAGAGACTCTACCTTCCTATACCTGGAATAGTATTTGGGCTACCAAAGGGATACTCCAAGGTGGGATGTGCTGGAGAGTTGGGAATGGGAAAAGAATTTCAGTTATTGGAGCTGCATGGGTGCCTAGTTCAGAGAGTCGCAAAATTCAAACTGTTAGTAGTATTCCAGATTCAATTATGGTAGTTGATTTTATTGTTAAGGAATATAGGCTTTGTAATGAAAAACTTATCAAAAGTACCTTCAATATGACTGATGCAGAACGTATTTAAAGCATTTCGTTGGCTCGTATTCCTCAGGATAATTTTTTGGTGTGGAAAGGGGAGGCATCTGGTGAGTATTCTATCTGCAGTGCTTACAAAATGCTTTTATAGTTACCGGGTGATTCTAATAATTTACAGCAGCAAACAGAATACATGCCTTTTTACAAGAAACAATGAGGGCTTAATCTACCCTCTAAACTGAAGATCACAATCTAGAAATGCTGTAAAAACTACATCCCGACTTCGTGTAATCTACAGTACAGAAGGCTAATAACCAAGGTTGTGTGTCCAAAGTGTCCAGCGTTAGTGGAAACTCGCGAACATGTGTTTAGAGAGTGTACTGTTACAAGGGATACATGGAGATCTTTAAATGTATGTTGGCCTAAGATAGGGGATGAAATGAGCTTTATGAATTGGGTTACCTGGTACTTTGCATCCAATACCATAGGCCAGTGCAAAATCTTTGCATGTGTAATATGGGTTTTATGGACGGAGAGAAACAAATGGATACATGAACGGTAAAAAAGATCTGGTTCAGAAATTGCTCATTTTGTAAAATATTACATTGCTGAATTAGATAGGTTGGAAAAAAATTTACCCGTGAGTATGATGGGAAATAAAATCTGGAGGCCACCGCGAATCTCGTTTTTTAGAATCAACTTTGATGCGGCTTTCAACCAAACCAATAACAGTTCTTGCTCGGGGCTTGTAGTAAGGGATTCTAATGGGGGATTTTGGGAGTCTGATCTATTTTAAATCAAAATATACCTTCTGCATGTGCAGTCGAGGCTCTTGCATGTGTCCAAGGACTCCAGTTGGGTGTAACTATGGGATTTAGGGAAGTAGAGGTTAAAGGTGATGCGAGATCTGTTATTAAAAAAATACAGAGTAAATGGGCAGATAAATCAGAAATACAAGCTTACATTATCGATCAAAATCTTAGTGATAGCTTTCAAACATGTGCTTTTCTGTTCGGGCATCGATCGAAAAATGAGATTGCTCATTTACTTGTAACTGAAGGTTTGCGTAAGGAGGAACAATGGAATTTGGATCGGGGGTTCCTGTTTATGCACGAATGGTAGCGGAGCATGATTGACAAAGATATTCATCTGCTGGGAATGGGATGAATTTCCAAGAAAATCAAAGGATGTCAAAAGGAAAGGGATAAGTAGAAGTATCTAGTGCATTGGAAGGATAATGAATTATGTTTTGTTGTTTTCCAATGTGTATCAAGAGTTGTGTTTAATTAATGCTACTGTTAAAGTTGCAGAGATGCTTCTAGAGCAAATCTTGAGTTCAGTTGGGTTGGGCCATGCTTCTTGGTCCGTTTTTTTTTTTTTTTTTTTTTTTTTTGTTGTGTTTGATTGTGTTACTTTAATAAATAATCCAGCTATTTTATTCAAAAAAATAACATTCAATAATATTAAAATTCATTAATAATATTATAACTTCCTTAAAAAAAATAATAACAATATAACATTAATGTAGATTTTAACATCCTTAAATGCACACATTATTAGGTTAAATAGATAAAAATGATTATTTTAAAAGTTGATTATAGATTTAGGCTTTTTTTTCAAATTTAGGGAAATAGGCTAATTTTGGAGAGAGAAATGAAAAATACATCTTGTAGGGTGCGCTTTCAGTCTCCTAGTTGTCACCTTAACAAAAAACGCTTCCAACAGGATTCATTTTCTATTTCTATTTTTTTTGTGTCTGTTGGGTGCTGGAAATTTGGAGGAGAAAGATTTTATGTGTTTGTGTTCAAAGTAGACATTGTGATAGTTTTAAGGTATGTTTGAGTTCACAGTAATGTGATGGCATGTAACGGCCCGATTTAGGGGCTAGTCGAAACGGTGATCGTGGGATCACTAATATGAGGTTGGAGAAATTTATTCCACGTTATTTTACGTGTTATAAAATGTTTATAAAGAGGCATGAGAATTTTGGTGTTTTAATTTTAGCGATTTCATGCTTAATCGCGAAAAAGGACTAAATCGCATAAAGTGCGAAAGTTCTATTACACAAGGTATAGGTACCTAATAGCCATAAAATGTTAAAGTGGAGGTGTTTAAAGTGCAATTAGGCCAATAATAAAGGGTTGGTCGGCCATGTGGACAAGGGAGACGAGCATTTATTTTTTTGTCAAAAGTTGGTGATATTAGTTGAATAAAAGAATAAAATAAGATTATATAAGCAAAAGGTTATCATTTTTTATTTTCTTCTCTTCTCCCACCGAAAATAAAAGCTAGAATGGGGGTTCTTGAAGCTCGAATATTCAGCCAAGCAATCCTCTTGCAAGTAAGTGATTTTGATGGTTTTAGTTGGTAATTTTTGTACTTTTGAAGTCCCTAAAGCTTAAGTTAACTAATGACGGAACTAATTTGCAATATCGTTGAGAGTCTAGGGACTTTCCATGAGAGAGTTTAAGTTGGTTGCTGAGTTTTTATAGAAAAAAATGAATGTTAGGAAGATGAGAAACAACTTTTATGAAAGGTGTTGTCATGAAAACACCTAATTGGGACTAAAATGCAAATGTTGTAGTTTGTTCATTAATGCATAAAATAGTTGGAATTGTGGATAGTTGTAAGAGGATTAAATGTTCAGCTAGGCTTGTTTATTTAATAAGAAACTGTGATGCAAAATGATTTACGAGCCTAAGGGCCAAATCGTAATTTTGCCAATGTATGAGGGCAAAATAGTCATTTTTGCCTAAGTGTATATTGTGATGTATTATGATTTATAAGTGATTACATGAGTAAATTCTATTGTTCTAGATCAAAGAAAATGAGATTCAGACCTAGAACGGGAGAAAAGAGACATATGGACAAATAGGTCCCTTTCTACCCTTTCCGATATCGAGGTAAGTTCATGTGCAAATGTTGCAATTACGTGCGAGTTATTTAAAATGTATAATTACTTTATGAATGTATTAAATATGTTTTGACGAGATGTCAAGAGAATTGAATCTAAGAATAATGGGAAATGCAAATAGTATGATATGATGATAGTTAAGGTCCTGTGTAAGGCCATATTCCAATATGGCCTCGATGTGTGATATTGAATAAGACCATGCTAGGGAAATGATATCTATATGATAATTCGTATAAGACCTCATCAGGGGCGTGATGTTGATAAACCGTAAAAGTAACATATTTTAGGCCCACATTGAGTATGCTTTTGGATGATTTAGCCCTTGATTTATGTAAAAATGTGTCCTTGATCCTTTCTTTTCATGTTTTATACTCAGGAAAGCACCCGAGGACGAAAAGAATGAGAAATGGGCTTAAAACGGGCCAAGTTGGGCCAAAGTGAAAATAGACACGGCCTGAACTTCAAGCTACACGGCCGTGTCTTGTTAATTTACTTCACATGGCCATGCCACGATTTACACGGTCGTGCCCCAATCGACAGAATCGAGACACGGCCTGAAGACGATTTACACTAGCGTATACCATGGCCGTGTCCCTACCACTGAAAAAAGAAATTCTACTCGGAATAGGATACTTTGAGGCAAAGAAACACATTCCAAAGCCTATTCAAACACCCAAATAGGAATTATACTTGAATTAGGATACTTGGGGGCCAAGTAAGGCATCTCAAAGTCTATATAAACACCCAAGGGTGCAACTTAAGGAGGAGTTCGGCAGAAGCCTTCTGCCAAGGTCAGTCAGGGCGATTAACTAAGCCAAGGAGCCGAGCCAGAAGGCCAGATTTGTGGGAATTACTCGAAGATAGCCAGTGGATCCATCTCAAGGAGCCGAAATTCTACTCAAGACGACGGATTTCTCCTTCAATTTCTTCAAGGGGTTTTAGGGATTTCTTATATTTTGTTTTATCTTTTCTCTTGAGATGTTTTCTTTATTCATTTTGAACTAAACCCTTTAGATACCTAAAGGGGATGAAACCTAGATGAATCTTGTTATTATTTTCTGAATTATATGATAAATACTTAGTTTGTTCTTAATTATGCATGCTTAATCCAAATCGATGTGCTTAGGTGGAGGAGGAATAGACAGGTGCTTAAGAGTAGATCCAAAGATAATTTAGCGGAGTTGATCGCACGCCTAGAGATAGGGTGACGAGATTTTGCGAATTAGGTAAAACCTAATATGGGAATCCATAGATCGATTATCGCTATTCTAGGGGTTGCTTAACGAGAGTTCCACTAATTAAGCTAGGGTTAGACATTATTCACCTCGAGAGGGTTTAATATACATTAGGGAGTCTTACGGATCAAACTAAGTGAATAAATCATATGGTTCGAAGTTAAATAACAAGTGAAGTCTAGGTGGATTCTTCCTGAGGGTATCATCCTGATC
Organism: Gossypium rotundifolium; assembly: GCA_025506655.1. Lineage (NCBI taxonomy): Eukaryota > Viridiplantae > Streptophyta > Magnoliopsida > Malvales > Malvaceae > Gossypium > Gossypium rotundifolium. The sequence goes on along the minus strand of CP106732.1, from coordinate 116,286,091 downwards.
AATTGAGTTTTCTTCAAGTTATTTCCCAATTCGTTCTTTTTGTCTTTACGTCTTTAGCTTAGTAGTTGTTAAACTAGATTAAATCAACTAATCACTCCATATTTTAGGCTAAATAATAAAAAGAAAGTGAGTATTAGTACTGGTTGGATCATAAAATATGTTAATTTTACGATTTATCAACATACATTTAAATATCTCCATGTATCCCTTGTAATAGTACACTCATTGCATCGTGCTACCCAACCGTGCCAACACACTGCCTTTTCAGGAATGGGCGTGGGATCTGGAAAACAGGCGTGGGTGAACCAACACACCTAGACACAGGGCCGTGTGATATGACCATGTAATTTAACACACCCTCGGTCCACGGGCATGGGAACGTGCCAGATTAGAAATCCTATTTAAACCCCACAGCCATTCTCCTTCTCCACTCATTCTTTCTTCCTTCTTTTTCTTTCTTTCCTTAGAAAAGGTGTCCATACTCTTGAGCGACACTAGAATCATGCCAAAGAAGCATAAGAAGACAAGCATTATCTCCTCAAAAGAGACCCCAACAAATAAGTTCATGCCAGCCGCTTCATCCAAACACCAAGCCAAGGGTTTTTAGACCATTTAAATTTTTCTTTACGTTTATTTTCCCTTTATCCTACTTATCTATACTTCTCTTCTTCTTAATATATTTTAACTTATTTTAGTTTCTTGGTTTTAGGTTCTAAAGGCTGCTAGGGAATCACGCCACTTCCGCCATCACCAACACTCCGCAGCCTTAGAAATCACCCCCACCTCGCGAACCATCTGTCAATAAGGACTTTTCAGTCCATTAGTCTTTTCTTTTAAATTTAGTTTTCTTCTTAGTCTCCTTCTCTTTATTTTCATTATCTTTAATTAAATTGTTGGTATATTTTTAATGTTTCTTTAAATTTCTTGGCTATCTTTTTGCAGACTCCCCAATTTCTTCATCTAGTATAGAGATTGTCGGTAGCTACCCCACCAGGCCCATAGAAAACACCATCACTACCACCAAAGACACTGCTCCTCCAAGTTCCCTTCCACCATGACCACAGCCAACTCTCGGAGCCATCCAAAATTCAGGAAGTGTCACTTTCTCCCCTCTCTTTTAATACTATATAACTATTATTATCTATCTTTGTACATTGAGGACAATGTACAATCTTAAGTGTGGGGGGGTAAAAGTACCTAACTTATGCATTATTCCAAAATCCTGAATTTTAGTCTTGTTCCTAAGTAATTTTCTCATATTATTACTTAGGGTAAAATTTCTAATGATTTATGATTTTTATCGATATTTTGTTGAGTAAGTCATTGATAATTGTGCATTGATGATTTATACTTGAAGAATACTAGAGAATCGAGCATGATAAGTCTATTTTTCAAGAATAAAAAATTTTCTAGGTTATTGAATTGAATTTGAATATTACCTTGAAGTTTGAAATTTACAGGATTGATGTCAAATACCCATAATTTTTGTGAGATTTGAGCCTTATAGAGCATATATTCTTTTTCATGCTCACTTTATTGATTATGAGTGTGTCAACACTGAATTGTTATTCTAGAACTCGCCTAGATTATACATATCGAGACCATATTAATGATTTGATATACTGAGATGATAAAGGCACCTAGGTTTTAACCCATTCACTCCACTAGAAAGCTTACCTACATAATTAACCCCTAGTGAACCCCTTTTGATCCTAACATCCCTTTTTATTGATTTACCCGCTAATATTAACCCAAAACCCTTTGTATTTTTTTCACCATTCTTTTGACTACCCTTCTATCGAGAATTGATTTGATCAGTTACCGAACTAGTTTATTTCAGTTGATAAAGTTTTCTTTATTATGTTTCTATTTGATGAAAAAAATCGATCGAAAAATAAAAGTATATTCAGTATTAGTAGTATAAAAAGTGAGCTTGTACATTTAAAATTCAATTATCAAAGAAAAAGCTCGTAGCATTATTAGTTCCAAAGTTTCATGTGATTATTAGTTCAATTATTTTTCTAAAAGTTAGGTAACTTGTCAGGTCAATCTCGATTCTAAACCTTCTAATTTAGTCTTTATCCACACCTTTAACCTAAGCCCCGTTACAACCCTGATAAAGACCTTTTGAATTGTGTATCATCTCATGTTTCAGTGGTGGAGATTTGATTTTCAGGGAAGCCTATGGGACTAACTTTTCAGGTTTGACTTATGAGTCGAGTGCTTTGAGAGAATCTTTAGTGAGGATGTCAATCCTTGTCGGTTTTGAATTAAAAGTAATTATTTAGATAAGGGGAGACGCCTATGTTTTTATGCTACAAATTTATGACTTAGAATTGTTTGAGCCTTTAAGAGTCTTTGAGTTAAATTATCCATGTTTAAATTATCCGTGAATTATGATGAGGCATTGTTGGTAGGAATTGTGAATTATGGAAAGTTCGTTTTAATTATAAGTTGAGAATTTTGCTTGAGGACAAGCAAAAGCTTAAGTGTGGTGGTATTTGATAAACCATAAAAATAACATATTTTAGGCCTACATTGAGTGTGCTTTTAGATGATTTAGCCCTTGATTTATGTAACAAGGTGCCCTTAATCCTTTCTTTTCATATTTTATACTTAGGAAAGCACCCGAGGACAAAAAGAACGAGAAACGGGCTTAAAACAAGCCAAGTTGGGCCAAAGTGGAAATCGACACGGCCTAGACTTCAAGCCACATGACTATGTCTCTTTAATTTACTTCACACGGCCATGCCACGATTTATATGGCCGTGTCCCAATCGACAGAATCAAGACACGGCCTAAAGGCGATTTACACGAGTGTGTACCATGGTCGTGTCCTTGTCATAAAAAATAGTAATTCTACTAGGAATAGGATACTTTGAGGCAAAGAAACACATTCCAAAGCCTATTCAAACACCCAAGTAGGAATTATACTTGAATTAGGATACTTAGGGGCCAAGTAAAGCATCTCAAAGTCTATATAAACACACAACGGTGCAACTTAAGGGGGAGTTCGACAGAAGCCTTCTGCCAAGGTCAGTCAGGGCGGTTAGCTAGGCTAAGGAGCTGAGCTGGAAGGCCAGATTTGTGGGAATTACTCAAAGATAGCCAGTGGATCCATCTCAAGGAGCTGAAATTCTACTCAAGACGGCGGATTTCTCCTTCAATTCCTTTAGGGGGTTTTAGGGATTTCTTATGTTTTGTTTTATCTTTTCTCTTGAGATGTTTTCTTTATTCATTATGAACTAAACCCTTCAGATAACTAAAGGGGATGAAGCCTAGATGAATCTTGTTATTATTTTCTGAATTATATGATAAATACTTAGTTTGTTCTTAATTATGCATGCTTAATCCAAATCTGATGTGCTTAGGTGGAGGGGGAATAGACCCTGCTTAAGAGTAGATCTAGCATAATTAAGCGGAGTTGATCACACGCCTAGAGATAGGGTTACGAGATTTTGCTAAATTATGGTGAAACCTAATATGGGAGTCTATAGATTGATTTACTGCTATTCTAGGGGGTTATTATAAAAGAACGAGAGTTTCACTAATTAACTTAGGGTTAGATGTTATTCGCCTCGAGTGAGGGTTTAATATACATTAGGGAGTCTTACGGATCAAACTAAGTGAATAAATCGTATGGTTAAGTGTTAAATAACAAGCTAAGTCTAGGTGGATTCCTCTTGAGGGTATCATCTTGATCAATTAAGTTTCTTCAAGTTATTTTCCAATTCAGTCTTTTTATCTTTGTATCTTAGTTTAATAATTAGTTTAATTAAATCAATCACTTTATATTTAGGCTAAATAATAAAAATAAAGTGAGTATTAGTACTTTATTTCCTTTGGGTTCGACAATTCGGTCTTGCCTATGCTATACTACTATTCGATAGGTACACTTGCCTTTAATCGTTGTCAGAGTTAATTTCCAGGTTTGATCTTTCTCTTTATAAATTTTAAAACTCGAAAGACATACGATCAGATGTCGATGTGATGTTATGTGTATGCAACTCAAGAGTGTTGTCTAACAATTTGAGTGATTCAATAGATATGTTGAAAATGAGAAAGTATGTGGTTGACCACGAGAGGTACAGGTATGTGTTAGAACTAAATTAAGGTAAATTTGGTATATGATGAACCCATAGTAGGTCATGTGTAAATGATGCATCTAAATTGCATATGTTTTATCTATAAATACATTGCCTGAAAGCAAATAATTATTGTAGAAATTTAAGTAAGAATGATTGTGTGTGAGGATGTTCCCAGATGAACATTTGAAATAGGGAAATACATGTGGATAAATATTCGTTAATATATAATAACGGTGGGCTATGTGTGATACCACCTTATTAATTGTTAGTGATGTGCTATGTGCGATACCATCAACAATATTATTAATGGTGGGCTATGTGCATTACCACCATATCCTTTGTTACTAATGGGTTATGTGTGATACCATCGAGTTTAGTGACTAATTGTGGGTTATGTGAGATACCACCCTATTAGAAATTGATGATGGGCTATGTGCGATACCAACCTATTAGAGATTGATGGTGGGCTAGGTGCGAAACCACCGAGTGACTGGTAGTATGAATGAGTCATTGAGAAGTTACGATGTGTTGCATCATGTGACTATGTGGTGTTAAGTGCAGGAATGTAAGTTAATGAATGCGAGCCTTTAGCTCAAGCCTTTAGCTCGGATTGGAGATCGCCGGAGATGTTTACACACTATCGAGCAGACACTTGGTATGAGGTTTCAAGTCCTTATGAGTTATGGCATGTATAGGGATAGTATTTAAAGTTGATTAAGTCATAGTTGATATACCAAATGTGTTGGCGTAAGAGAGTTTATGGTTTGATTGTGTATAGCCAAAGATGATGGCTTAAGTTGTTTGTAATTATACCAGAAATAGTTCTCCCTCGTGTATGAGATGAAGACTTCATTTTATAGTTTAAATGTGATAATTCAAGAGTTATGTTTAATAAAATAGAAGTTTATGTGACGGTATATGAATGTTTGCAAGTGAAGGTGGCTCAAAGCTTGGTAGATAGCCTGCTAATTGTCCACATGGGTAGACATACGGGCGTGTGTCTAGACCGTGTGGGAGACACGGCTAGCACATGGACGTGTGCCTAGGCCGTGTGAAGTCTGCACCTTGCACTTGAAATTTAAATTGCCACACGGTTGAAGCACATGGGCATGTGTATAGGCCGTGTGGATAAGTCAGAATACCAAGGTTTGGCACAAGGGCTAAGGCCACGGCATGTCAAGCCGTGTGAAATTAGTCAGTGTCGACCACGGGTAGAAGATGTGGGCATGTCTTAGGGCACACAGGCGTGTGGCCCCTCTTTTGATGAAAAGTTTTTTTCAAGTTCGTAAAAGTCCCCAGTTAAATCTCGAAAACTGTCGGAGGTAAGTTTAGGGCTACGTAGGCTAAGAATGGGCAAGAAATGGGTTTTGAATGAAATTTTATAGCCGTGATTACACGCTCAAGTAAGGTTAAATATGGTAATATCTCATATCCGGTCCCGTCGTAGGACAAGGGTAAGGGGTGTTATATTTAGTGGTATCAGAGATAGGCTTAGTCGGTTCTCAGACTAACCTAGCATGAGTAAGAGTCTAGCTATACATGCCATATATGGACCGTGATAGTGTATATCTCCCAGCTCTAACAAAATTATTTTGTTAAGATAAAGATGATTTCCAACCAAGCTAATTTCAAAGATGTTGCAAGTGATAATGAGGTAATTGAAATGTGCATATGCATTGTTGAAATTCAGAGAGGTATGAATAGAAGTTTATGACATGTGGGTGATAAGGAATGAAATGAGAGTTATGAAGTGATAAGCTTATCTATATTGGTTTGATATGCATACGGTGTTATATACTCGACCAATTAGGTTAAGTGCATACAGTGAGTAAACTTACCCAGTGAACGGGATATGTGTGTATGTATAACTGATTGAATGATGTATGATCAGTATGTCCACATAGTTGAACCTCATGTGCAACTGTAAAGTAGAGGATGTATAATGTTTTGTTTTATGACTCTATTATAAAGTCATAACTGTTATTATAGTATAGAAGTTAAATTGGAATAGTTAAGTTAAGTTGAACACAGGTGATGAGTACAATCGTTCAATGATGAATTGATGAATAAGACCATGGTTGGACCATGGCAGTGCATGTGATCCCATATAAGACCATGTCTAGGACATGACATTGGCATCGATACATGATTCCGTAAAAGACCATATCTAGGATATGGCATCGGCATCGAATAGTGATTCCGTTTGAGACCACGTTTGGGACCTGGCCTTAGTATGAAATCGTGTAAGACCATAGCGAGGCTATGGCATCATGACGACATGAAAGGTTATAGCTGAGTAATGATGTTGTGATACGAGTAAAACCATAGTTGGACTATGGCAATCAAGTAAATGACATACTCAAACCCGTAAGATGTTCCTTAATTTGATAAGTGATGGTAAGAGGAATCGGAGTTAAATGTTGAGTACTTGAATAAATAGTAATATGGAGCTTGAATAAGTGTAAAAAAACTCGCTTAGAGCGAGTTGTGCAATTACAATGATAATTCATTAATGATGAATGTTAAATCATATATATGTAGTCATGAGAGTAAGTTTGTATGTGATAGATTCAACATTTATGTTAGCATAATTGAGAATGTTTGGTACCATATTGATGCATGATACTCCATTAAATTGAGAAATTGATGTTGAATATGATGTTGAAGTCTTAGTGAACTATAATGAATATGAGAATCGTATAAGACCATATCCGGGATATGGCATCGATACTTAGTGTGAAAGCTCATATAAAACCATATCTGGGATATGGCATTGGCATCTAGAAGTGACTCCATGTAAGACCACCTCGGGGATGTGGCATTGGTTTCATACCTACATCAATGATGATGATTATGCGTCTTTAAATATCCCTAGTGATTAATGGGATAAGTCAATGAGTTTAGAAGTAGAAATGAGATTTTTTTACGAGAGTCAAGTTGAATAAGCTCATGAGTACAAAATAAGAGAGCTCAGTGGTGAAACAATCAATAATGTGAATAGAGATGAAAGTAGTTGAAAGTTGAGAATAGTTTGGGAAGAATATCTGAATGCTTCATAGATTGTACTGATTTTGCAAAGTTACGAGCAAAGAGGAAGTTGGCCTCGGCTAATTGACTTAATTGAGTAGGAATCCTAAGGTGTACTTATCGAGATCCTCCCAATTCGATGTTCATTAACGAAGGAGTAATAGAGAGGTTTATGATGATAGAAATGGTTAGAGGAACCATATTCGAACTGTGAGAGTGTTTAAATATGACAACCATAGTTGAATGGATTATAATGATCTCTCTGAGTATTATGTATAAATATATGTTTTCTTTTAAGGGTTATGTGGTTGTTCTTTTTATCAAATTGTGATCGTGTGAGAAGGTTAGCTGGCTGTAAAATCAGACAAAACGGTTGTCGATTTGGTTAATTGAATTTGACATTCCTCTATCTCTTTGTAACCTTATTCTGGTACTTTGAGGAGGAAGTTGGTAATGAAACCTTATGTGATATTTCTCTTATATTTTGCTGATCATGGTTATCTTTAAAGTGTGTGTTCTTTGAGTTGTGATAGTTATATCTACTATAACTGCGATTTTGATTTGATCATAGAAAGGTGATAATTCTAGTATAAAAAGTGAGATCACAAGTTTCACAATGTGCGATGGGTTTTCGGGTAAGCCGAATAGAGTTAATGTACTCAATTGAGATGCCCCGCTATCTTGAGATAAGACGATAATAAAGGCTTTAGATTAACATATCAAGAGGAACTCAAACGGGAGTGTGTCCAAAATATATTCTCAGTATGGAGAAAAGAGTAGATTAATGTATAGAGATATGATTCGAGTTATGTGTATATATATGCATGAATCAATAATAAGAATAAAATTCCATATGTACATGAGTAGAAAGCACAATACAAAGGTATGCTTATTGAAATATTATAATCGTGATGGTTAAGTTGAAAGCCATTAAAGGTATTATTAACTGAAAATTTTAGTATCGAGTTCAATTGAATTTGGGGAAAAGTGTTTTAATACCAGTGTGTAAAGGTATAGTTTACATTTTTGGGTGATTAGAGTTGTGATTGTGTCAAATTAGTCGAGTTTTAATATTTATAAAAGAGTGATCGAACTCATGAGATCGATGCGACAACGATAGAGGCAAGCGCACCTATCGAACAAAGAGTATAGCTCGAGCAAGAATATCTTATCGAACCAAAGGAACCTAAAAGTACTACTACTCACTTTCTTTCTATTATTTAGCCTAAAATATGGAGTGATTGGTTTATTAATCTAAAACAAATGAAATACTTAAACTTAAATGCAAAGACAAAAGAACGAAACTTTGGGAAAAGACTTTGAAGAAAACTCAATTGATAAAGACGATACCTTCGGGAAGAATCCACCAGTGACTTCACTTATTATCTACCTTTTCAATTCATATGATTTTTTTACTTAGCTTGATCCATGAGACTCCCTAACCTATATTAAACCTTCTCTCGAAGCGAATAACGTCTAACCTTAGGTTAATTAGTGGAACTCTCGTTCTCTTATAATAACCCCTAAGAAACCGAAGAATCGATCAATGGACTTCCATATTAGGTTTCACCTAATCCGGTAAAATCTCGTAACCTTATCTCTAGGCGCCGATCAACTCCGCTTAATTATGCTAGATCTATTCTTAGGCAGGGTCTATTCCTCCTCCACCTAAGCACATCAGATAAATTTAAGCAACATAATTAAGAACAAACTAAGTATTTATCATATAAACCGAAAAAATTAAATAACAAAATCCATCATAGGTTTTATCCCCTTCAGGTATCTGAGGAGTTTAGCTCATAACTAAACAAGAAAACATCTCAAGAGAAAAGATAAAACAAAACATAAGAAATCCCTAAAACCCCCTAAAGGAATTGAAGAGGAGATCCTCCGTCTTGAGTAGAACTCGACTCTTCGAGATGGATCAATTGGCTATCTTCGAGACAATCCCTAAACGAGAAAGGCTTGGTAAAAAACTCTTCTCACTGATCGACCCCTTGAACAGCTGCCTTGGGGTGTTCTTATAGACTTTTGGGATGCTTTACTTGTCTCCTAAGTACTCATAATTTAGGTACAATTCGTCTTAGGTGTTTGAGTAGACTTAGGATTGAGTTTCTTGGGCTCCAAGCATCCTATTCCGAGTGAAATTGCTCTTTCCCATGGAAGGGCATGGCTAAGGTATGCCCGTGTAAATTGAGGCTCAGCCCGTGTCTCTATTCTGTTGATTTAGGCACGGTCGTGGCACACCCGTGCAAGTCGAGGGACAGGCCGTGCTTGGTCTGTCGATTGGGGCACAAACCATGCAAATCGGGATATGCCGTGTTGGGCTTTTTATCGATGAGACACGCAGTGTAAATTGGTGACAGTAGTGTTCTAGGTGGATAGCAAGGCAGTAGTGTGGAATAAAGCCAGTGCCGTGTCAACTTCTTGGGTTGGCCCAATTTGGTCCGTTTAAGCTGCTTTACGTTCTTTTTATCCTTAGGTGTTCTCCGAGTATAAGACATGAAAAGAAAGGATTAAGAGCACCTTTTACATAAATCGAGGATAAATTCATCCAAAAGCATACTAAATGTAGGGTTAAAATATGTTACTTTTACGGTTTATCAAATACCCCCACACTGAAGCTTTTGCTTGTCCTCAAGCAAAATTCTCAACTTACAATTAAAATGAACTTTCCATAATTCATAATTCCTATTAATAATGCCTCATCATAATTCATAGATAATTTATACATGGATAATTTAATTCAAAGAGCCCTAAAGTTTCAAACGAGATAAGTCATGATTTTGTAGCATGAAAACATAGGTGTCTCCCCTTATCTAAGTAATTTCCTTTAATTCAAAATCGACAAGGATTGACATCCTCACAGAAGATTCACTCAAATCACTCAAAGTGTTTAAGGTTCAAGAAATAAGCACTCTAAGTTGAACCTGAAAAGTTAATCCCATAGGCTTGCCTGAAAACCAAATCTCCACCACTGTATATGAGATGATACACAAATCAAAAGGTCTTTAATCAGGGTTGTAACGGGGCTAGGGTTAAAGGTGTGGATGCAAGCTGAATTAGTGGTTATAATCAAGACTGACTTGACAAATTACCTAACTAGAAACATTGAACTAAATATTAATATTGACTTCGAATGAAAACTAATAATATCACTATTGATAATTACTCTATAGTAAGGAGTATTTTGATAATACTTTAATATGAGCTTTTTCAACAATTGGAGTTTAAATGCTCTAAGCTCTTTTATATACTACTAATATTGAATATATACTTGAAATTTTTTTTTAAGAACAAACTAAAATAATCATAATGAAGGAACTTTGGTGATTGAAATAACCAAATTTGGCGATTGATTAAATCAATTCTCGATAAAAGGGTAGTCAAAGGAATGTTGATAACAAATACAAAGGGATTATGGGTTAATATTAGTAGGTGAGTCAATAAAAAGGTTATTAGGATTCAATGAGGTTCACTAGGGGTTATTTATGTGGGTAGGCTTTTTAGTGGAGTGAACGGGTTAAGACCTAGGTGTCTTTATCATCTCAGTGTATCAAATCACTAATGTGGTCTTGACATATATAAACGAGGCAAGTTCTAGAATAACAGTTCAAAGTTGACACACTCATAATCAATTAAAGTGAGTACGAAAAAGAATACATGCTCTATAAGGCTCAAAATCTCACAAAAATTATGGGTGTTTTGACTTCAATCCTTATAAATTTTGGACTTCAAGGTGATACTCAAATTTAGTTCAACGACCCATGAATTTTAATTTTTAGAAAGTAGGCTTATCATGCTCGATTCTCTAGTATTCTTCAAATTTAATCATCAATGCATGATTAACTATGACTTACTCTAAAACATATCAATAAAAATCATAAATCATTAGAAATTTCACCCTAATTAATAATATGAGAAAATACTTAAGATCAAGACTAAATTCCGTGGTTTTGAGAATTATGCAAAAGTTAGGCACTATTACCCCAAACTTAAGATGTACATTGCCCTCAATGTACAAAGATAAATAATGACAATTAAGGGATAAATCAAAGAGAAGGAGAAAGTGACACTTCCCGATTTCGGATGAGTTCCAAAAGCGTTCCTTAGGTGACTTTTATGTGGATGTGTGTTCGTGTAGGTGATTGATTCTGCAAAGTTACTTAGTGAATAATCTTGTAGCATATAATTAAGTAGGGATTATTTAAAAGGTTAGATAGCCAATGGTAGGAAAATAAAATAATAATAATAAATAAATAAAAAAACATGAAATACTAATGAAAATTTAAATTGAAAGCAACGTTCGATGATAAAAATAATAAATTTAAAATTCAAAAAGTAGATGCCAAATAACAATTTATGAGGACTTAGAGGTCCTCATCGTCAATTGGATCCTATGGAGGTGTTGGTGTTGATATATGAAAGTGATGGCAGATTTGCTGCAGGGTGGCCTCGATCCCATCAAAGCGTCGAGTAGTATCAGTAAACTACTGGGTACAGTACTGCTCGAATTGTGTGAAGCATGTCGAGATATCAGCCAATGAATTTGCTGAAGATGATGGTTGCTGGCTCGGAACTTGTGGGACATCATCAGTAATGTCCATGGGTATCTCCTCCTCTGTTGCTAGTCTGTATTGAGGGTGGTCCATCCCTCGACGATGCTTGATCATCTTCATGTGTAACATCGTCTGGATCCCCTGAGGTGTCATATGTCCGATTAGTGCAAGTGAGGACCTCTGATGATCGGTGTTGAGGAGTCCAAAGTGCCATGCCAATCGCGTTATGTATTGTCCCATTGATAGGATTCCCTTTCTATGCGCCTCCGTCTGGTGCTATATTGTACATGCAATAAAATATGCCACATCAAAAACATGTCCTTCGGACATGCATGATAAGAAGTAGATGTCTTGTTTATTAATGACACCGATGCTCTCTTTGCGACTTGTAATGGTATAAGCAAGAATAGCATGAATGTACCTGAGAGCTAAGGAAAGGGCGGTTGCCTTAGAACGACTGGGATTATAGGTTTCTGTAGTGGGTTGTAGTTTTTCCAGCATTTGAGTGGTTCACAGTGGAGCTCTCGGTTTAAAATCGTCCAGTGGGTTTTCTTTTATGAATTCTGGTGTGTAAAGTCCGAGTACCATTTCGAATTGAGGTACGCTTAGTTGACAAACTGAGCCTCCCAGGCGGAATTGGATGATGTAGGCATCGTCAAAGTGTGTCATTACTGTCTGAAGTGTGAATGTGGCACAGAATTCAAGGGTAAGTTCCAAAAATGTGGGTTCATCGATGGCGAAGAATTTTTCCAAGGGTCGGTTGAGAGAAGTGTCTGAATATCAGTTTCGAGTCCGACTTGCCTCACTGCATTCCAGTCAATGCGTCTACCAGTGCCAATAGGTCTCTTTCGGATCTTCATATAGTGCTATTCTTGTATTGCTTGAGGGAATCTGAGGAAAGGATGTCAAAGTTCGGTAGAGGCACTTGCGGAGGACGATCCAGATGCTTTTCTCTTCTTACTTGGAATGGATTGTTTAATACATGATGAAGACATAATTCCTAAAAAGTAATCAAAAGAGAACCACTTTCTTTAGATAGCCAGGAATTTACCTAATCAAAATCAATTGTTATTATTATAATTGCTTCTTCAAGAAAATATCAACAACCATAATTTAATTATTCATTTAGAATAATTCCTAATTAAAATCATACTAAATAAAATAATTAAAATCATACTAAATAAAATAATAAGGCTATACGAAGAATTCATTGGAACCAAACATATTGCATTATGATTTAAAGGCTAATTATGTTTTGCAATAGAGCATCAATTCTTCAATGATAAGAGCCAATAAAAGCATCGTGTAAAAGTGATGCAGCAAAGAATTTATCAATAAGAAAAACAGGAGGAAGCAACTAATAAAACAACCAAGAAGAAAATTAAAGTAAATGTACTAAACAAAATTGAATAAACTAAACAAAATGAATCAGATTCTTTTGAAGTCTAAGATCAAACAGAACTTTAAATAAGGAGAAAATATGCGAAAAGATGAAGAAAAAGGAACCAGGAACGGTGGTATTTGACGAGCACGGTGGGGTACGACGGTGTAGCTGGGTTTTGCGGTGTGAACACGGCCTGGTAAGGGCGTGGTGATTGCGGGCAAGGTGGTGTTGTAGCCGTGTGGGTGGTTTGTGGTTGCTTCTTTGAGAAAAAATGGTTGGAAGGTGGTGGGTTGGGGGGAGGGGAATGATTTGTTGGCTGGATTGAAGAAAAGGGGTTTGGAATTTGAGTTTTAGGGTTTGGGGTTGGGGAAGAGGACAGTTATTTTAATATATAGGGAGGGTAACACGGCCTTTCGCCAGCCGTGTTTAATTTGAAATGCCCGTGTTTTTCGTGATTTCTTAAAATTGAACGCGATTCGGGGTTTTAGCAGCCGTGCTTGGTAAGTCAGTATGTTCACATGGTCGTGGTGCACGATCGTGTTCTAGACGTGCTTAATAAGTCAGTATCTTCACACGGTCATGAGGAACGGTCGTGCAATGCCCGTGTTAGACAAGTCAGTAGCCTCACACGGTTATTCTGCACGGGCGTGTTTTGGTATTGCAGTCCGTGTTTGAGAAGTCAGTGCCTTCACACGGTTATGAGGCACGCCGTGTCTTTCTGTCGTAGCCCGTGTTGAAGAAGATAGGTTTTTCCCTGTTTGTACACGGTCATCAGCACACCCGTGTTACAGGCCGTGTTAATGATCCTGCATTTTTGTTAGACTTTTACAAAACAATGTTAATGATTTTAGCGTTCGGGTTACCTTCCGAAAAGTGCTTGTTTATAGTCTTAAGCTAGACTCTCTCTATTTTTAGTTCTAAAGGAAGGCTCATGGAGCATAAACTCCTCTCTCGTATCTCCAAAATCTGCACCATTATAAATTTTAAGTCGAGACCATTTACTTTGAATGTGCCTTTAGTGGGATGAGTTACCTCAATGGTGCCATATGGAAATATTGTTTTGATCATGAATGGTCCTGACCATCTGGATTTTAGCTTCCCAGGAAATAGTTTAAGCATTGAATTGTATAGTACGATTAGGTCTCCTACTTCGAAATGTTTTGATCGCTTGAGGCGAGCATCGTGACGTCGCTTTGTTGCTTCCTTGTATAGCTTTGAGTTCTCATAGGCTTCCATTCTCCATGCATCCAACTCGTTTATCTACATCATTCATTTCTTTCCTGCAAGTTCGAGGTCAGTATTTAAAAATTTTATTGCCCAGAAAGCTTTGTGTACTAACTCGAATGGTAGATGACAGCTTTTCCCGTATACGAGCCTGTATGGGGATGTCCCTAGAGGTGTTTTGAATACTGTTCTGTAAGCCCATAAAGCATCATCTACTTTAACTGCCCAATCTTTTCTATTTGATTCAACAGTTTTTTCTAGAATGCGCTTAAGCTCTCGGTTTGCTACCTCAACTTGCCCACTAGTTTGAGGATGATATGGGGTGGATGTTTTGTGGTATACTCCATATTTCTTTAGAACTTTTTCAAATTGTGTATTACAGAAATGAGTACCCCTATCACTAATGATGGCTCTGGGTGTCCCGAATCGGGAAAATAGTTTCTTGAGAAATTTAACTACTACCCTAGCATCATTTTTAGGTAAAGCTTCCGCTTCTACCCATTTTGACATGTAATCAACTGCTACTAGGATGTATTTATGTCTAAAGGAACTAGGAATGGTCCCATAAAATCTATACCCCATACATCAAATATTTCACATGACAAAGATATATGTTTGAGGCATTTCATCACGTTTAGAGATATTACATTCTTTGGCATTTGTCACACGAGGTAACATACATTGGCATCTTTAAATAGAGTGGGCCAGTAAAAACCTGATTCGAGTATTTTGTGTGATGTTTTAATACCACTATAGTGTCCTCCTAATGGTCCTGAGTGACAATGTTCTAGGATTTTGCTCACCTCTGTCTTTGTAATGCATCTTCGAATTACCTGATCTGCACATATGCGGAAAAGAAAGAGATCTTCCCAAAAATAATTTTTCACATCAGCAAAGAATCGCTTCTTTTAGTGATGTTTTAATTTTCTTGGTAAGATGTTAGCTACTAAATAATTCGCAATATTTGCAAACCAGGGTACTTCAGAATGTGTTATAGAGAAGAACTATTCTTTGGGAAATGAATCATTTATTTCATGTTCATCAAGCTCTTTGGTGTGTGAATTTTCGAGTCTTGAAAGATGATCTGCCGCGAGATTCTCGACTTCCTTCTTATCCTATATTTCCAAGTCAAATTCCTGTAAAAGTAAGATCCATCTTATGAGTCTAGGTTTTGCATCAGGTTTGTTTAAAATATAACGAAGAGTCGAATGGTCAGAGTAAACGACAACTTTAGATAATATTAGATGTTGTCTAAATTTGTCAAAAGCAAAAACTACAACTAGCAATTCTTTCTCAGTAGTGGTGTAATTTTCTTGCGCAGGTGTCAATGTTCTGCTAGCATAGTAGATTGGCTAAAAATGCTTGTTTCTTCGTTGTCCCAAAACTTCACCTACTGCAAAGCCACTTGCATCACACATTAATTCAAAGGGTAAGTTCCAATCAGGTGCAATTATGATCAGTGCATTTACTAATTTATCTTTAAGGACATTGAATGCATCTAAACATTCCTGATTGAAATTAAAAGGAACATCTTTTTCTAGTAATTTTGTCAAAGGCTTAGCTCTTTTAGAAAAGTCTTTAATAAATCTTCTATAAAACACGCATGTCCTAAAAAGCTTCTAATAGCCTTGACCGAGCTAGGGGTAATTTTTCTATGGTTTCAATTTTGCTTTATCTACCTCAATTCCTTTACTAGAAATCTTATGTCCTAATACAATTCCTTCTCTAACCATAAAGTGGCATTTCTCCCAATTCAAAACAAGGTTTGTTTCTTCACATCTCGTTAGAACTCGCTTTAATTTTTAAGGCACAGATGGAAAGAATTACCAAATACTGAGAAATCATCCATAAATACCTCCATGATGTCCTCAACGAGTTCGTTAAAAATTTCCAACATGCAATGCTAAAAAGTAGCAGGAGCATTACATAATCCAAAAGGTATTCTACGATAAGCAAACATACCATATGGGCATGTAAATGTTGTCTTCTCTTGGTCTTCAGGGGCTATAGGGATTTGAAAGTAGCCGGAGAGTCCATCCAAGAAGCAGTAGTACATATGTCCAAAAAATCTTTCTAGCATTTGATCTATGAAAGGTAAAGGAAAATGATCTTTTCTGGTGGCATCATTCAACTTTCTATAGTCTATGCAGACTCTCCATCCTGTAATTGTTCTTGTGGGAATTAACTCATTTTTTTATGGGTACTACCGTCATTCCTCCTTTCTTTGGAATTACCTGCACAGGACTTACCCAAGTGCTGTCAGAAATAGGATAAATTATTCCTGCATCTAGAAGTTTAATTACCTCGGCTTTCACCACTTCTTTCATGTTGGGGTTTCACCGTCTCTGAGGTTGCACACATGGTTTATATTCTTCTTCCATTAAAATTTTGTGGGTGCAGAATGTGGGGCTTATTCCCTTGATATCAGAAATTTTCCAAGCTATGGCTTTCTTGTGTTCTCTTAATACCTTTATCAGCTCCTCTTTTTCCTTGGATTCTAATTCTAAAGAGATGATTACTGGTAGCGTAAAATTGTCCCCAAGAAATGCGTATTCTAAGTGTATTGGTAACTGCTTGAGTTTCAATTTAGGCGGCTCTTCGATGGAGGTTTTTTGTTTTATTCATTTATCATTCTCAATGCTTTCTTCTTTCCTTTGTTAAAATGATGAAGTATTCAGATTCGACTCATTGTCTCCATCTTCTTCCCCTCTTCTTGATCCGGACATAGTTTTATCATGTCATCCTGTATAATTTCCTGTAATAAATTTTTAATAATATGATCAGTAGTGTTGACAAAATAACATGAGTGATCTTGTTCTTTAGAATATCGCATGGCATTACAAAGTTGAAAGATAATTTCTTCATCACCTATTCTCAGTGCTAGTTTATCATCACCTACATCAATAATAGCTCTAGCAGTGGCTAAAAAAGGGCGCCCTAGGATTAAAGGAACATTAATGTCTTCATCCATGTCTAATACAATGAAATCAATAGGGAACATAAATTTATCAATTTTTACCAAGACATCTTCAATAATTCCTCTAGGATATTTAATAGATCTATCAGCTAACTGAATACTCATCCTAGTGGGATTTGGCTCCCCAGGATCTAGCTGTTTAAACAATTTGTAAGACATTAAATTGATACTAGCGCCTAGGTCTGCTAATGCTTTTTTAATGTTTAAACTACCAATTAAGCAAGGAATAGTAAAACTCCCTGGATCTTTTAACTTCCGTGGTAGTCTATTTTGGAGAAGGGCTGAACACTCTTCATTAAGCTCCACCATTGATACTTCCTCAAGCTTTCTTTTATTCGTGAGGAGTTCCTTTAAGAATTTCGTATACTTCGGCATCTGTGAAATAGCTTCAACAAAAGGTAAGTTAATGTGTATTTGTTTAAAGAGTTCGAGGAACTTACCGTATTGAGCATCCAATTGTTCTTTCTTTAATTTTGCTAGATATGGAATTTGTGCTTTATTCTCTGTAGGTAATGGATCATCGTTCTCATCTTCTACACTCTTTTTTCATGGTAACTTCATGTGGTATCTTTTTTTGTGGTTCAATTAGCTCTTTGCCACTCCTTAGTGTAACTGCCTTTACCTGCTGTGCGCCTTTGGAGAAAATCTCTATCCGTATTTCACATAATATCTCAATAAGTAGTCCAACCGATGTAATGATTTCTCTTACCTGAGTCTTAATTCCCTCGATTGATCTTTGTTGTTCATCAAGTGTCTCTTTAGCCTTTTGAAAACGAGAATCTGAAGCTGCCAAAAATTTTGTCAGCATATCTTCAACGTTTGATTTCATTTCCTATGGATAAGGCTGATTTTGGTAATTTGGAAGAGTTTTCGCTTTGATTTCCTTGTCCTCCCACAAAAATTTGGGTGGTTCTTCCAACTGGATTGTAAGTGTTACTATAAGGATTATTATTAGATCTGAAATTGTTACCTATATAGTTTGGCTGCTCATTTTCTACTCCTGGTTGGTAAAGTGGGTACTCAGAATTCGCCTCATTCCCGCTCGCTTCGCATTGCATGACTGGATGTACCTGTGAAGAACATAAATTATCAAGCTTTTTATTCATTAACTCCATTTATGTTGACAACATCTTTTTCTTCATTAACTCCATTTGTGTTGACAACATTGTCACTGCGTCTATGTTAAAAACTCCGGCTGATTTTGTCGGTTTAACCCTTGTAATTTGCCATTGATAGGTGTTCAACGACATCTCCTCAATAAAATCGTAAGCCGCTTCAGGAGTTTTATTATTCAGAGTTCCACCAGCTGATGAATCAATCATTTGCCTTATTGGAGTATTCACACCATTGTAAAAAGTTTAGACTTGAAGCCACATAGGTAATCCGTGGTGTGGGCATCTCCTTAGGAGATCCTTATATCTTTCCCATGCATCATATAATGTTTCTACGTCATTCTGCACAAAAGAAGATATATCATTTCTAAATTTGGCCGTTTTGGCTGGTGGAAAATACTTTAAAAGAAATTTTTCGGTCATTTGATCCCATGTGGTTATTGACCCTCGTGGTAACGAGTTCAACCACTGCTTTGCTTTATTCTTTAATGAAAAAGGAAATAACCGAAGATGTATGGCATCGTCAGAAATGCCATTTATTTTGAAGGTATCACAGAATTCTAAAAAATTAGATATATGAGTGTTTGGATCTTCATCCTGCAAACCATCAAATTGAACAAATTGTTGAGTCATTTGTATTGTGTTAGGCTTTAATTCAAAATTATAAGCAGCTATAGCGGGCCTAACAATATTAGATTCTGCTCCTGTTAAATTAGGTTTAGCATAATCATACATAGTACGCGGAGCATTAGGTTCTTGCACATTTGGTGGTGGATTGTTCTCGTCCATCCCTTCAATAGGATTGGATCCTTGCTGTTCTCCTCTTTGATAGTCTAGGGCTCGTCTAATTTCTCTGCTATTTCTGCGAGCGGTAGCTTCAATGTCACTTTCGTATTCTAATGGTCCTCTCGGATTTCTTCTAGTCATAAACTAAATGTACCTACTATGAAAAGAAATGAAGAAATTTAGAAAAACAAAAATATATGTATAAAAATAAAAGAAATTAAAAAAAATAATGGCTAAAGTAATAGAAATAGAGTTTTCTTAATATTTTAAGAGTCCCCGGCAATGGCGCCAAAAACTTGATCGTGTCAAAATAGTCGAGTTTTAATATTTATAAAAGAGTGATCGAACCTGTAGACTGACTGCGACAACGATAGAGGCAAGCGCACCTATTGAACAGTAGTATAGCTCAGGCAAGAATATCTTATCGAACCCAAGGAACCTAAAAGTACTACTACTCACTTTCTTTCTTTTATTTAGCCTAAAATATGGAGTGGTTGGTTTATTAATCTAAAACAAATGAAATACTTAAACTTAAATGCCAAGAAAAAAGAACGAAACTTCGGGAAAAGACTTTGAAGAAAACTCAATTGATAAAGACGATACCTTCGGGAAGAATCCACCTATGACTTCACTTATTATCTACCTTTTCAATTCATATGATTTCTTTACTTAGCTTGATCCGTGAGACTCCCTAACCTATATTAAACCTTCTCTCCAAGAGAATAACGTCTAACCTTAGGTTAATTAGTGGAACTCTCTCGTTCTCTTATAATAACCCCCTAAGGAAGCAGTAAATCGATCAATGGACTCTCATATTAGGTTTCACCATAATCTAGCAAAATCTCGTAACCCTATCTCTAGGCGCCGATCAACTCCGCTTAATTATGCTAGATCTACTCTTAGGCAGGGTCTATTCCTCCTCCACCTAAGCACATCAGATAAATTTAAGCAATATAATTAAGAACAAACTAAGTATTTATCATATAAACCGAAAGAATTAAATAACAAAATCCATCATAGGTTTCATCCTCTTCAGGTATCTGAGGAGTTTAGTTCACAACTAAACAAGAAAACATCTCAAGAGAAACGATAAAACAAACATAAGAAATCCCTAAAACTTCCTAAAGGAATTGAAGAGGAGATCCTCCGACTTGAGTAGAACTCCGACTCTTCGAGATGGATCAATTGGCTATCTGCGAGACAATCCCGAAACGAGAAAGGCTTGGCAGAAAACTCTGCTCATTGATCGACCCCTTGAATAGCCGCCTTGGGGTGTTCTTATAGACTTTTGGGATGCTTTACTTGTCTCCTAAGTACTCATAATTTAGGTACAATTCGTCCTAGGTGTTTGAGTAGACTTAGGATTGCGTTTCTTGGGCTCCAAGTATCCTATTCGAGTGAAATTGCTCTTTTTCGCGGCAGGGGCACGGCTAAGGCACGCCCTTGTAAGTTGAGGCTCAGCTCGTGTCTCTATTCTGTTGATTTAGGCACGGCCGTGGCAAGCTCGTGCAAGTCAAAAGACAGGCCGTGCTTCGGGTCTGTTGATTGGGGCACAGCCATGCAAATCGGGGATAGGCTGTGTTAGGCTTTTTGTCGACAAGACACGGCCGTGTAAATTGGTGACAGGCCGTGTTTTAGGTGGATAGCAAGGCACGGCCGTGTGGAATAAAGCCCAGGCCGTGTCGACTTCTTAGGTTGGCCCAATTTGGTCCGTTTTAAGCCTGTTTTACATTCTTTTTATCCTTAGGTGTTCTCCTAAGTATAAGACATGAAAAGAAAGGATTAAGAGCACCTTTTTACATAAATCGAGGAGAAATTCATCCAAAAGCATACTAAATTTGGGGTTAAAATATGTTACTTTTACTGTTTATCAAGTTGCATCGAAAAGAATTGTTGGATTGGTGATCCTGAAATGGTCACTTTTGTGTCTAAGTTGTGAAATAGAAGTTTTAATATGATTTATGGAAAAACGTCATGTATTTTCCTAATCTTGATGAGATAGCATTTCTAAAGCTTTAGAAAATTTGAATGTGAGTTAATGAAAATGGCTTGAACTATTACAATGGTGTGTATAGTTATTGAAATACTTCTTAGATAGAAGACGTAGTACAAATGTCTAGAGGAAAATCCTTATTTAAGCAATGCGAGTTAGTTACTCGATTGACTTTAGTTAGTGATATCCTAGTTTTAGTGAGGTTAATGACTAGAGCAAGTTTGTCCTTCGAGACAAAAGAGTTCAGAAATGAGATCATGGATAGTATTTTAAATAAGCTTTAAGTGAGTTTGACTAAGTTGTTAAAATTCAGGGCAGATAATATTTCAGTTGTTGATGTTACCTAGAGATAGAAATTGTATGTTGATGAATTTAGAACTTATGAAGAAGTTTTGGTATGAGACTTAATAGTAGCAGGTCTATTCATGCAAGAATAAGAGAAGGTACTGATATATGTATATATGTTTTTGACAACTGAGTACACTTCATGATATGATTGAGTTTATGATCAGAAGTGGTTGACTGGTAAAAGCTGAATTATCAGAGTGTTCAAAGTTGGGACTATTACAGTCGGTGATTATTCTAAGGAGAAAGTGTGATAGAGTACTATAGATTTTGAATTTGGATTGACATGATGTCCCAAGGAGAGGGATGTCATACAAATTGCAGTGAGTTATGTGACAAAGATTTGAATGATCATTTTGGCATTTGCAAAGTTCACAATTGTCAGATTACTGAGTATATGTGTTTTGGAGAAAGAGTAATCTAGGTTTCAAAGTTGTGCTTTGACCTTGTGTACTACAGTTTAAAGGTTGTTCGTGACAGAAATTTGAGGATAGATCGATTTTTAATTTCAAAGAGTTGGAGGAAACGTTTTAGGGATGTTGAAACAACTTCTTCTGGTAAGATTTTGGAGGCAAAAATCTCTAAGAGGAGAACTGTAACGGCTCAATTTAGGGGCTAGTCAGAACGGTGATCTCGATATCATTAATGTGAGTTTGGAGAAATTTATTCCATGTTATTTTACGTGTTATAAAATGTTTATAAAGAGGCATGAGAATTTTGGTGTTTTAATTTTAGCGATTTTATGCTTAATCGCAAAAAAGAACTAAATCGCATAAAGTGCGAAAGTTCTATTATACAAGGTATAGGTACCTAATAGCCATAGAATGTTAAAGTGGAGGTGTTTAAAGTGCAATTAGGCCAATAATAAAGTGTTGGCCGGCCATGTGGATAAGGGAGACAAGAGCAATTATTTTTTGTCAAAAGTTGGTGATATTAGTTGAATAAAAGAATAAAATAAGATTATATAAGCAAAAGGCTATCATCTTTTTATTTTCTTCTCTTCTCCCACCGAAAATACAAGCTTGAATGCTAGTTCTTGAAGCTCAAATATTCAGCCAAGCAATCCTCTTGCAAGTAAATGCTTTTGATGGTTTTAGTTGAAAATTTTTGTACTTTTGGAGTCCCTAAAGCTTAATCTAACTAATGAAGGGACTAATTTGCAATATGGTTGAGAGTCGAGGGACTTTGGTTTCTAAGTTTTTATGGAAGAAAATGAATATTAGGAGATGAGAAACAACTTTTATGAAAGGTGTTGTCATTGAAACACCTAATTAGGACTAAGATGCAAATGTTGTAGTTTGTTCATTAATGCATGAAATAGTTGGAATTGTGGATAGTTGTAAGAGGATTAAATGTTCAGCTAGGCTTGTTTATTTAATAAAAAATGCGATGAAAAGTGATTTACTAGCCTAGAGGTCAAATCGTAATTTTGCCAATGTATAACGGCAAAATAGTCATTTTTTCCTAAGTGTATATTGTGATGTATTATGATTTATAAGTGATTACATAAGTAAGTTCTATTGTTCTAGATCAAAGAAAACGAGATTTGGACCTAGAACGGGAGAAAAGAGACATATGGACAAATAGGTCACTTTCTACCCTTTCCGATATCGAGGTAAGTTCGTGTGCAAATGTTGCAATTACGTGTGAGTTATTTAATATTTCAAATGCTGTATGGAATGTATAATTACTTTATGAATGTATTAAATATGTTTTGACGAGATGTCAAGAGAATTGAATCTAAGAATAATGCGAAATGCAAATAGTATGATATGATGATAGTTAAGGTCCCGTGTAAGACCATATTGGAATATGGCCTCGGTGTGTGATATTGAATAATACCATGCTAGGGAAATGACATATATATGATAATTAGTGTAAGACCCATCGGGGGCGTGATGTCGATGTGATGTTATGTGTATGTGACTCAAGAGCGTTGTCTAACAATTTGAGTGGTTCAACAGATATGTTGAAAATGAGAAAGTATGTGGTTGTACCACGAGAGGTACAGGTATGTGTTAGAACTAAATTGAGGTAAATTTGGTATATGATGAACCCAAAGTGGGTCATGTGTAAATGATGCATCCAAATTGCATATGTTGTATCTATAAATGCATTGCGTGAAAGCAAATAATTATTGTAGAAATTTAAGTAAGAATGATAATGTGTGAGGATGTTCCCTGATGAACATTTGAAATAGGGAAATGCATGTAGATAAATATCCGTGAATATATAATAATGGTGGGCTATGTGCGATACCACCTTATTAATTGTTAGTGATGGGCTGTGTGCGATACCATCAACAGTATTATTAATCGTGGGTTGTGTTTGTTAGCACCATATCCTTTGTTACCGATGGGCTGTGTGCAATACCATCGAGTTTAGTGACTAATTGTGGGCTATGTGCGATACCACCCTATTAGAAATTGATGGTGGGCTATGTGCGATACCACCCTAATAGAGATTGATGGTGGGCTAAGTGCGAAACCACCGAGTGACTGGTAGTATGAATGAGTCATTAAAAGTTACGATGTATTGTATCATGTGACTATGTGGTGTTAAGTGCAAGAATGTAAGTTAATAAATGCGAGCCTTTAGCTCGAGATATGGTTAGAATGTGGTAAGAGAAGGAATGATTAAGCATTATGAATGATTGAATTGGTAACCATGAGTTTACGAGTAAAACTTATTATAATACATTGAGATGGTGTATAAACAATGAGTATCAATAATTGATTAGTATTTGCATATGAACTTACTAAGCATTATTGCGTACTCCTTTTATTTTCCCATCTCTTATAGGTTTGCTTAAATAGCTCGGGTGGGAAATAGTCGGAAATGTTTTCACACTATCGAGTAGACACTTGGTATGAGGTTTCAAGTCCTTATGAGTTATGGCATGTATAGGAATAGTATTTAAAGTTGATTAAGTCATAGTTGATATAGCAAAATGTGTTGGCGTAAGAGAGTTTATGGTTCGATTGTTTATAGCCATAGATGATGGCTTAAATCGTTTGTAATTATACCAGAAATAGTTCTCCCTCGTGTATGAGATGAAGACTTCATTTTATAGTTTAAATGTGACAATTCAAGAGTTATGTTTGATAAAATGGAAGTTTATGTGACGGTGAGGGTGGCTAAAGGGCTTGGTAGATAGCCTGCTAATTGTCCACATTGGTAGACACACGGGCGTGTGTCTAGACCGTATGGGAGACACAGCTAGCACATGAGTGTGTGCCTAGGCCGTGTGAAGTTTGCACCTTGCACTTGGAATTTACATCACCACACGGCTGAAGCACATGGGCGTGTGTATAGGCCGTGTGGATAAGTCAGAATACCAAGGTTTGGCATACGGGCTAAGGCCACGGGCATGTCAAGGCCGTGTGAAATTAGTCAGTGTCGACCACGGGTGGAAGACACGGGCATGTCTTAGGGGCACACAGGCGTGTCCTTAGTTCAACACGGGCGTGTGGCCCCTGTTTTGATGAAAAGTTTTTTTCAAGTTCGTAAAAGTCCCCGGTTAAATCCCGAAAACTCTCGGAGGTAAGTTTAGGGCCACGTAGGCTGAGAATTGGAAAGAAATGGGTTTTGAACGAAATTTTATAGCCGTGATTACACGTTTAAGTAAGGTTAAATATGGTAATGCCTCGTATCTGGTCCTATCGTCGGACACGGGTAAGGGGTGTTACATGGCACTTGGAGACCCATACATTTCATCTGTCATGTGGGGAAAAAACCATCATAGAAGCCCATCGCATTGCAACTCAGGCTCCTAGTTCATGGTGATTAGACGATCATGAGTTGTAGTATAAGTAGGGTTCTCAGTTACCGGTGGTTATGCGATCACGGGTTCAAGTTTCATGATACCAGAAGAGGGTGCTTTATAGACCCCATACATAAGTTTAAGACCATAATCATGAGGAAAAACAAAGTGATTTTCCAATATAATCAACTTATTCTTTTTCTCCATCTTCACCAAAGGTGGATACCCTTAACCTCATTGTCCACAACTTGTGACAAAGTTGAGGGCAAAAAGACTTTCAAGGGGATGAGTGACTGTAATAGTGGAGAAAAAGCTAAAATCACAGCAATCGCTATCACCTTGAGTCTCGTTTCAGCTTTTCTCCATCGCCACAGTCACTCCTCCCTGAAAGTATTCTTACCCCAACTCTATCATAGGTTATGGACAATGAGTTTAAGGATACTACCTTTGGTAGAGATAAAGAAAAAGAATAAGTTGATTATAATAGAAGGCCCTTTTATTTTTCCCTATAATTATGGTATCAAACTTGCGTATGGGGTTTATAAAGCATTCTCTTCTAGTATTATGAAACTTGAACCCATGATCACATAATCACTATCAACTAGGTCCCTAGTTATACTTCAACCCATGACCATATAACTATTGCCAATTGGGATGTAACACCCTTAACTAGTATCCGTCGTCGGAATAAGGTCACGAAGCATTACCAGAATTTGCAGAATGAATACAGTCATTTCATATTATTTAATATTCATGTCAGAAATTATTCATAAAGTCCCTTATATGAGCCCTCAAGACCCAAAACATATATTAGAAACTACTCGGGACTAAACCGGGTACTTAGAAAATTTTTCGCAAAATTTCAAAATTTAATCAAGGTGCAGAGGACACACACCCGTGTGGTTAGGCCGTTGGCTCACACAGCCAAGTGAAACGTCCATGTCTCAAGCCATGTGGGCATTCAAAATAGAGCACACGACCGTGTCTCAGCCCATGTTCATACCCGTGTAACTCTTTGACTTGGGTCACATTGCCAAGTCACTTGTCCGTGTGCTAGGCCATGTATAGGTGTAAGGGTCATACGGCCAAGTCACAGGCCCGTGTGCCAAGTCGTGTGATAATTCCTGAGCATTCTGTTTTGCAATTTAAAGGACGCAGGGGACACACGGCTAATTCACACTCCCGTGGGCTAGGCCATGTGTTACACACGATTAAGACACACACCCATGTCTCTACCTTTGTGGACAAAATAGGGCTATTTTTAAGCCATATTTCTTACCCTAATTTTCCTTCCACCTATATTAACACATTAACACATTCACAAGCCAATCCAAGACATTTTAACCTAGCCAAATTCAAGTCTTTTGCATTATATAATACCTCAAATAACCAAGTATACAAACTTACTTACTTACCTATTTGATCAAATATTCATATGCATAATCCATTCTCACTTCTACTTGAATCATTTTACCATACACATTAACTAGATAAAGATACTCATAAGTACATCAAAATATATCAATCACTAGCCATTTCAAATGGCTAGTTACAACCAAACATGTACGTGCCAACATTGGCTAATTAAGCTATACATGCCATTATAACCAAATTCAATTTACTAAATATACCGAGTTGAGCTTATGGATAGTGTGAAGATATCTCCGCCAAGCTTCCAACCCAACGAGCTTCCGAATTACTATAGAACAAAGGAAAATAAAATAGAGTAAGCATTTAATGCTTAGTAAGTTCATATAATAGGAAATTAACTTACCATTTAATTCACGTTTAATGTTAGTCATGTAATTCACATAAATACCAAGAAACATGAATGAGCTCATCAATATTCAATTTCCACATACATGTATTTATCACTTCAATTGTCCATAAACATGTACATATCATATATTTGTATTTCAAGTATTTCTCATAGTAATTCATCTTGAATTCATATCATCTCATATCGGAACTTTACCTGTTGAATCATTTAAAATATCGATGGATACAAGGGTAGTACACATGAAGTGTACGAATCTAAAATTCGTCAATTCATATTCGGGGGTGCTTATTAGAGTACATAATTGGGAATGTAACATCCCGAATTAAGGCCTAGTCGGAATAGTGGTTTCGGGACCACAAATTCAACGTAATAAAATTTATTTTTATTATATTTTTATGGTCTACAATTTCATGGAAAGATTTTGTGAAAATTTTGTTCAAAAATTTCGACGTTTGGGCACTCAATTTAGTCAAAAGGACTAAATTGTAAAAAGTGCAAAAGTTGAGTTCTACATGTTAGACGTGTCCAATTGTTATGAAATTTTAAATTGGAGGTCCTTAAATGATAATTAGACCATTGTTTAAGTTGGTGGACAAGAATGGACATGGATGGGTATGTTTCAAAAGATTTTTTTAAGGGGCATTTTGGTAATTTAGTGAATTAAATGAATTAAAAACAAAATTTAAATGCCAAATATTTCCATCTTCTTCATTAGGACGAAATTACAAGGTTTCTCCATAGCTATGGTTTGTTTCAAGCTTCCAAGCTTCATATTAAGTGATTCCAAGCCCCGTTTTTAATGTTCTTTACGTTTTTGGAATCCCTGTAACTTGGTTTAACTTATTCTAGCAATAATTTAACCTAGGGTTCATAATTGGAAAAATATCCATAGGTGAAATGTGTTTATTTTGATATTTTATGATAGAATATAAAGGCTGAAATTATGTTAAACAACTTTTACTAAACGATTTTACGTGAAAACGAGTAAAACGACATAATCGGTAAAAATACCTAATGTTCATAAGTAGATGTTAGAGTGAGAATTTGATGTTGCTATAGAAAGGAAAATGTTCAGCATATTATAAAACATAAGAATAAGGAATGAAGTTTAATTTTCGATCCTAGGGGAAAAATTATAATTATGCAAAAGTTTAGGGGCAAAATTGTAATTTTTCCAAAGTTTGAGTTAGGGACTGTTTTGAGTATTACATTAATTAAATAAGTGAAATGTGATGTTTTAGACCCCGAAAAACGAGATTTGGACTTAGAACTAGAGAAAAATCGAAAAATCGGGAAACTTGGTAAAATGACCGTTTCGGCATTCGAGGTAAGTTCGTGTGTTAATAATAATGCAATACCATGCTTGAATTGTAATTTTATATTGATATGGTATAAATTGTATGATTTAATATGTTTAGGAGAAGTTGATGGATGGTATGGATGGTATGGAAATGTGATGTTTATTGTGTCATGTGAAATTGAATGGCAAATTAATGTTACAGGAATTGAATGTTAAATTAATATTACATGGGTTGTATGAGTTGCTACACGGTTGTACTTTACGAGATTTCGACAAGAAAGTTTATATGTAAATAATGCATTTATTTTACTTGTACAATAATTATTTTGCTAGATATTATGGAAATCATTGGGTGATAACTAAAATATGAAAATGAATGGAATGAGAAATTCTAGATTGAACCTTCGGAAAACCGAGAGATACGGACAATATGTAGCTAGGTCACACGAGTGATAAGGGACATTCACCATGTGCACAAGAAAGCTACTAGATGACAAAATTTGATATGTAGCTAGGCCACATGGATGATAAGGGACTTTCACCATGTGTGCAAGAAAGCTACGGGATAATAATTTCATATGTAACTAGGTCAAATGTGTAATATTGTGTGTATACCATGTGTATAAGAAAGTTACGGGTTATGAGTAGCTAGGTCACATGAATGGTTCTTAGTGTTGGACACCATGTAGACAAGAAAGCTACGAGATGGAATGGCTAGGTCACATGGGTGATAAGGGACCTTCACCATGTGCACAAGAAAGCCGAATTATGTGTAGGTGGAGCTATGTCCTGAGACCACCGAGTATCGGGCGTTTTTCGAAGGGGTTCAACGAGATAATTTACTAATGACGATTGGTTCAATCATGTTTTGAATAAGTGCAAGTGTGAATGTGACCAATTGAGAAATGTGGAAAATGTATGTATGAACAATATGTTCGATATGTAATCGGAAATTGAAAAGGTTGGTATGAGCAAGTGATGAACACAACTAAAGTGAAAGAGAGAGCAAAATTTACAATAAAAGCTGTTTGGACAAAGAAGACGGTGACATGAGTTTGAAAAATCACTAAAAATAGTAGAGAATGAACCATAAGTTTTATGAGATATTGATTTAAATCTTATTAAGTCTATTTTCATAAAAACATAGCAAACAAATAATTCGTATATTTTGAGATATTTTAATTTCTGTGAGACTGGTTCAGAATGATTACGTGATCCCCTATTCTGCCTTGTAAAAATCATTAGAAATTGTACAAAACTAATTGTGGGATATAAATTATATGCCTGAAATCTTGAATGAGTCTAATTTCAAATGAACTAAATAAGAAGGTCATATGAACTCTGCACAAGGAGAAAATTGATTCATAGTGAAGAGAGGTCAGAATAGTCAAATAGTAAAATAAGGGAATCTTTAATGAATAAACTGTATTTATTGGCTAAACCAAAAATTCTGGAAATTTTATGCTAAGAAGATATGTCAGTCTAGTTTCATGGAAAATTAACAGATCTTAATTTTGAGTTCAGTAGCTCTAGATATAAATAATTTAGTGACTGTGACTCGAGTAGACAGCTTGAGATGAACATGAATAAAAAGTGGAACTATGTTCAATTATGATTGTATTATCTTGAGAACATATTGTGAAGATTTATAAAAGCCTGTTAATAAATAACTTATTATTTACAAACTTACTTACTAAGCTTTGTAGCTTACTTCCCTTCATTTCCCATATCTTATAGGGTTGTATGCTAACTCGAGTTGGAGATCGCCAGAGATGTAATCACACTATCAAGCTATCATCGTGGGGTAAAAGTGAATACAAACCTCTTAAGTTTATGGCATGTATAGGAGACTTAGTCATTTGTATATGTCATAATTGGTTTGGCCTAAAATGTTGGCCTTTAATATTTAGCAGTTCATTTTGTATAATTTGGATGAAATTTTATGACTCAGTTTAATACGTTTTCAAGTGTATGTGTTTTGGTAATGCCTCGTACCCTATTCCGGCGTTGAATAAGCCCTCTCTCGCGCCATATAATAGGAAGCTCATGTGAGCCATGTAACGGGAAGCTTATTCGGGTTATATAACGGGTGTCGAAACCATTTTAAAAATCGGGTTTAGAAAAATGAAGATCAACTTTAAAAACAAAATGGGAGTCACCACCAATCTGTTTTTACTTAGGTGTGATTGGATCACCTTATAAGACGTTTCATTTTAAAAAATTTAATTTTGTTCCACGAAAAATGAGAAAATGGGTTCGGGAGTCGGTTACGTATGAGGAAGTGTTAACACCCTCATAACGCCCAAAATTGGTACCTAATTGATAAAATCATGTCCAAATGTTTGAGATTTAAAAAAGTTAAAAAATGATCCTTTTATTTGAAGGTAAGCCAAGACTACCTATCTCAAAGAAATAAGAAAACTACACCCAATAAGTTAGGATATAGCATCTCATAACTTCGAAGCTAGATACATCTTTTTAGAAAATTCTTACCTCGAGATACAAAACATCACACCCAATAAGTTAGGATACAATCTTTTGAATTCTCAAGAATAAGTTTTTTATGATTTAAAACTTTAGATTTCTTTATTTCGAAAGAATATAAACATCACCTCCAGGACGATTGGACACGACATTTTTTAAACTCTCATAATTAAAGTCGTCTCATAATTTATAAAACCTTCGAGCAATTTTAATTTAAAATCAGAGAGTTCTTTGATCCGAAAGAATATGAACATCACATCCAGCACGATTGGACATGATATTTTTAAACCCTCATCACTAAGATCATCTCATAATTTATGAAACTTGTTAAAAGGAGATTTAATTATTTAACCAAACGGAAAATCACAACCCAGCACGATTGGGCACTATTTCCCGAATTTCTAAATATCAAAACAATGCCTTATTTTTAAAAAACCTTTAAATAAAATATCAATTTTACAAAAATATATTTTTATTTTAAACAATAACCATATGACAATATTGCATTTATACACTATCGAACATAAATATTAAAAGCAATTATAATTCAATAACATTTCATATTAATAGACAATAAAAAATAATAGCATATATAAAATAAAATAGCACATATGAAATAGTACATATAAAATATTACAAATATAAATACAAAATAATATATAGACAACAAAAATAGCACATATATATATTTGAGAAAATAAGTTTTGACATAAATAATTGATTCATAACTTAAAATAAAATATGTTCATAATAATCTAATATATTAAAAAACTATATTTAAGAATACATAATAAATTATACCATATAAATGATTTTAGATAAAATAATTTTTAAAAATAATATAGAATATAATACTATATAATATACAAAAATATAATATAATAACTAATATATATAAGTTTAAAAATAATATGTAGTAAAAATAATTAAGATAAAATAATAAATAATAATAGTTTAAAATATGTACATAATAAAAAATTTATATTATTAACAAGTTAATATATAAATAATAAAGAAAATATAAACAATTTAATATAATAAAATAATTTAATACAATATTAAAATAATAAAATGAAAAGATAAAAAAATAAAAATAAAACAAAGAGAACAAGGGTTAAAATAGTAATTAAAACAGATTAAAAGAATTAAATTAAAAACACGCGTTAAACCACGAGGATTAATTGAGAAATTATGTCTTTTTCCAAAACATCGTCATTCTGCTTATTAGCCTTTAAGGAGCCCAAGGATTAGATTGAAAAATAATTAAACCTTTAGAGCCAATTTAAGAAATTAAATTAAACGAAATTACAAATAATAAAAAATTGGGAGGACTCAAATGGCAATTAGGCCATTAAATGAAAACGCGCGGATCCTTCCCCGGGTCAGGTCAACACGCGGATCTTGCCCCTTCAAACGACGTCGTTTCAATGCCTATTGGTTTAGGCTAAAACGGCGCCGTTTTATTACTGCTATATAAGGTGAAAATAACTTTAAAAAAAATCATTTCTATAGCCCTTAAAAAAACAAAGCAAAGCTTTAAAAGAGCTCTCCCTCTCCCTCTGTCTCCGGCCCGAATCCGGCGTTTTGGCAATAGACCACCGCGCATTCATCCCATGCACCACCGCACACGGCAGCCTAAAGCCCAAATCTCCTTCTTTTAAAAAGCCGATTAAAAGGTAAACTCATTTTCTTTATATATTTTTTAGAAAATGTATTTACGCGTAAATAACAAAAGAAATAAATTGAAAAAAAATAATAAAAGAAAAATCACCTCTGTTGTGTTTTATTTCTGTATAACTTTAATATTTTGTATATATGTACACTGTTTGTATCTCTCTTTTTCTATCTATTTCTGTGTATCTATCCGCCTATTTTCTCTGGATTCCCCCCTTTTACAAGTTACTTTAGGGTTTATATAAACCCGAAATAAATCTCAAAGAGAATCAAAATCGGCCTTGCTAATTTTTTGCCACTTTCCTTTTTTGCTTTGTTTTCCTCTTCTGTGCAGGTGTCAAGGGCGAAGATCCTGGCGATGATGACCATCCGTGCATTGATGTTGGAGTGGCTCGCGCAAATTGCGGCGCGATGGGTGTCGATGGTACTAGGCTTGTGGCGCGAAGAGGGGGCTGTTGGAGGGTATTGCGGCGTAAAGGCTCTGCCTAGGGTTTTCGGAAGTAGAAAATGTTAAAAAAAATGGGCTCATCGGGCTTGTTAACTTGGGCTAGGTTTTTGGTTTGGATTTGGATCGTTGTAATATGGACATTGGACATTTTATTTTTTTATTTTTTGATTGGTATGGGCCCGGGCAAAATGACCTTATTACAGCTTGCCCTTTTGCTCATTGTCATGTAACGAGAATAGAGCAAAGACAATAGAAGGACCAATTTTGCCCGGTCTAGGTGAAGCCTTAGCTTCTTGGTCTTCTTCAAATGGCTTCTAACTCAACTGCAACTCTAAAGAGATAAAGCTGAAAGTGCTTTTGATCTGCTTCCCGCAACTTCAGGAAGATAAGATCTTTTGTCTTCGATCTTCTTCTTACAACTTCAAGAAGACAAGATCTATTATCTTCAATCTACTCCGCTACAACTTTAGGGAGATAAGACTGAAAATGTCTTTTGATATGCTTCCTGCAATTTCAAGAAGATGAGATCTTCTGTTTTCGATTTGCTCCACTGTAACATCAGGGAGATAAAATCTTCTATTTTTAGTCTACTCCGCTGCAACCTCAGGGATGTAGACTAGTGGTTAAATCTGTTCCACTACTGCTTAGGGAGACAAGATTTTTTATTCGATCTTGGTCCACTACTACTTAGGGTGACAAGATCTACAATATTTGACCTATTCCAT
Source organism: Gossypium rotundifolium (assembly GCA_025506655.1). Taxonomy (NCBI): domain Eukaryota; kingdom Viridiplantae; phylum Streptophyta; class Magnoliopsida; order Malvales; family Malvaceae; genus Gossypium; species Gossypium rotundifolium. Next base: position 116,252,422 of record CP106732.1, on the reverse strand, counting down.
TACTGATCAGGGAGATAGGGCCGGTGGCTTAAATCTGTTCCACTACTACTTAGGGAGACAAGACTTGCCGTTCGATCTTGGTTCCCTACTGCTTAGGGTGACAAGATCTACAATTTTTGAGCTATTCCATTGCTGGTCAGGGAAATAGGGCCGGTGGCTTAAACCTGTTCCACTACTTCTTAGGGAGACAAGATTTATCATTCGATCTTGGTCCTCTACTACTTAGGGCAACAAGATCTACAATCTCTGACCTATTCCACTGCTGGTCAAGGAGATAGGACTGATGTCTTCGATATGCTTCCTACAAACTCAAGAAGATCAAATCTGCTATCTTCAATCTGATCCCTGCAAACTCAGGGATCACCAGACTAATGTCTTTGATCTGCTTCCTGCAACTTCAGGAAGATCAAATCTGCTATCTTCAATCTGATCCCTGCAAACTCAGGGATCACCAAACTGATGTCTTCGATCTGCTTCCTGCAACTTCAAGAAGATCAAATCTGCTATCTTCAATCTGATCCCTACAAACTCAGGGATCACTAGACTGATGTCTTCGATCTGCTTCCTACAACTTTAGGAAGATAAGATCCTCTGTCTTCAGTCTACTCCCTACAACTTCAGGGAGATAAGGCTGAAATGGTCTTTGATCTGCTTCCTACAACTTTAGGAAGATAAGATCTTCTATGGTCGATTTGCTCCACTGCAACTTCAGGAAGATAAAATCTTCTGTCTTTAATCTACTCCACTGCAACTTCAAGGAGATAAGACTAAAACATCTTTGATCTGATTCCTACAACTTTAGGAAGATAAGATCTTTTGCGGTCGATTTACTCCACTGCAACTTTAAGGAGATAAAATCTTTCGTTTTTAGTCTACTCCACTGCAACTTTAGGGAGATAAGACTAAAACATCTCTGATCTGCTTCCTACAACTTTAAGAAGATAAGATCTTCTGCTTTCTTCAATCTGCTCTACTGCATCTTTAGAGAGATAAGACTGAAAGTGTCTTTTGATCCGCTTCCTGCAACTTCAGGAAGATAAGATCTGAAACTTCACCGATATCGCTACAACATCTACTGAATGACATATCCTGTAGAACTCGGTTTCATGTGTTACGAGTGACATGAATGCAATATGAAAATGATTAGGATTAGAATGCAATGACTGGAATGAATCAAATGGACCTAATGAAATTTGCTATGATACAAAAATGTTATGAGTATGATTCCTACTCTAGGTGTTATCACTCATTTGTTCTTCATTTTTGTTCATTAATCTCATTTTTCTTGACCAGCTTGTCCCAATGTAATTTTTGAGTCAACCCCATTTGAACCTCAGGACATGAAGTTGGAATCTCCGACTACAACTTCAGGGGAACGATATTTGGTTTCTCCCATATTTTTGTTACCACTCAGAGGTATAGAACTTGTATCACTTTTAATCTATTACACCATTCCCTGGGTGTAATGACTAGATGGATGTGTCTAAAATTTTCAATAAATTACAGGGTATCCCATCAATGATCCCCTTGTTCTCCATTTGCCAATATGGTATCACCAACAAAATTGTCTTATCCAAAAAGAATCTGAACAGGTAATCATTTTTAAATGTTTCCAGCCTGTAAGTTTGGTGAGTTCAGAACAATAGTCATGTTCAAGATTCTTCATATTATTTAAAAGCTTCTAGAGTAATATGCGAAACTCCTTTTATGAAAGTTTTTAGTCCATTAATCATTATTTCAATATAAAATGCTTGAAAAAGATCACAATAATAGACATGAAAGAAATTAATCAAGAGCATAGCTCGAAGCAAATAAGCTAATCAAAGATAACCAAGGCAATAAATGAAAATTGATTGGTATATCTTAAAAAGAATAAAGTGAATATAACAAAGGCTATAAAAGAAAATTAATTAGGTGTTTCTTTGAAAAGAATAAAGTAATCAAAGATAGAAAATTTAAAAGGGGTAAGATGGAAAACTAGGTGCCCCAGATATTGCAGCCTGAGCTTCTTTGTTCCAACTTCTTGAGGACCATTTTAAGCTCAATATGTGTTTAGGGGATCCGGAGTCCTTTGTCGATGCCCCAAGACGTACCATACTTCTTTATTGTTAATCCAAATGTAACAAGACTACTATATGCCCTATTTTTTATTCAAATTTTTAGTCGCCCTTTTTTGGGTTTTCAGCTCAAAGCCCCTTTGATCTCAAAGCGCCCTTTACGGGTTTTGCCTTGGCCTCTCCTTTTCTTTCTTTCTTTCTTTCTTTCTTTTCTTTTTTTAAGGTGCCCTTTACGAATTTTCACCTTGATCTTTCCTCTTTCAAGTAAAATATCTCTTGACAAAACCTGAATTCATCGGATTAGGCAAGTCTTCGTCATCCATCTCGATCAATACCAATACTCATCTAGAACAGGCTCTATATAAGTCCTTTCCAGTTCGGCATATGCTTTCCTCTAAAATCATTTTTTAGAGGAAAAATCTTTTTCAACATGAGGTTCTCCTTGTGGAATTCTTTTGGATGAACCTCTTTGTCGTAAGCTCACATCATCCGACCATGATGGATAACTTTTAACCTCTTCTTCGATTAGATTCAATTGGCAAAACGCTTCAATTCCATAATGGGCAAGATGTTGCCCCAGTGAAGGTTCTGGCCGACGTTCAATGGGATAGAAGGTAAAAGATACAACTTTTGCTATATAGTGATACGCTGCCTGATCTTTGTACACTGTAAGCTTTGACTTTGTACACTGTAAGGTTTGACTTTGTACAATTATGTATTCTTTGCTAGCATCTGATCTTTTTTTTAATGACCTCGACCTCGTAACATTGGCATATGAAGTTACTTCCACCCTCTTAGGGAAGTAAACGAAGGCCACCACAATGAATCGATATTGGTTAAAATCTTTTGACGAGATTAGCCCCATCACATCCATACCCCACATATGGAAAATTTATGAAGAACTGAAGTAGGCGTATGAATCTTGTTTCATTATATTCGGCATAACTGATATCACTCTTTTCTGTATAGATCGACAATGCTTGATTCTCATGTTTAGCCTGCTTCTTATGAGCCAAGGCATGTCCTGATATAATTGTGTGAAAACATCTTTGAATTCTTGAAAATAACTTAATGATGTCTTGCCTTATTTTGGTAGTGAGCTAGGCTTCGATCTTTACCCTTTCTAGGCTCGCAATATCCAATGACCCTTTGTAAAGTAAGGTCTGTTTTACATCTTGCTAAGCCATTCTTAACAAGTCAAAAGATATATTACAATCTCTATTATCTTCAAAGCCCTTAGATCCCCTAGACCCATATCTTGTTCAAAATGGGAATCAGTAACAACGTCACTCATGCCTAGGTATGAAAGAGAACAAATGATTCTACGGATGATTATTTGGATAGTATGGTCACAAATAAATAATGAAAGAATATTGGTAAGAAAAATGTCATTATGAAATGTAAATAATAAAAGAATATGTATTCAAAAAGATGCATTTTATTGAAATAAAATTTTGAACATAAGCCTATTTCACAAAAGAGCTCTTGTTGTATCTAGGCTTAAGGCAACATGCATGTTTTGCATATTACCCTAAATTAGCCCTAAAAGTACAAGAATTTCTTCCACAATCTTATTATTCAAAACCCTCCCAAGTACATAAGAGCTTGGAAACTTTGTTCTCTGATTCCCTCTTCATCTTCAAGGAGTAGCAACTTTCTTGTCTCCTCCTTCAACCACTGCATTCACTTCCTCATTAAAGTGATTAGGTTTTGATGGATCATCGAATTTCACAACTCCCATTTTAATAAACCTTTTGACCACCTTTTTAAATGTATTGCAGTTTTCAATTGAGTAGACCTTTATCCCAGCGTGGTACTCATATTGGGCATTCTCGTTATACCATTTTGGGAACGGAGGTTGCAACGGTTTCGAATAAAATGGGGACACCACATGTGCGTCAAACAAACTTTGATATTGCTCTTCATACGTCATGGGGATTAGCGTAAATTGGAGCTTTTCAGAGTTATATCTACCAACATTATTCGTTTTCTTTTCCTTCTGCTTCAGGGCTTTTGAGGTCCCTTCTCCTCTTTCCTTCATTTCTACTAGAACAACCGGTTTAGCTTTATCGTTGCTCGGGTTAACACCCATTGGAGAGTAAACGATGTCTTCCTCGTCATCCTCACTATTCTCCACAAAGCCATTCCTTTTTCCAAGCCTTTGGCTAGTAACTGGGTTAGCTGGCCTATCATATTCCTTTGGAATTCCCTTATTTCTGTTAAATCTCGGTCAATTGCCTCTGCATTTGTATTTGCATCTCTCTATCCTTGCCAACCTTTGTTCCATGTTTTCCAGGTTAACTCTTAAATATTTTTACCTAATTAGGATTCTATTGTAAAAGTCTAATGCAAATGATGTAATGTAAATGTATTAATGCAAAGAGGCATCGATTCTAATCAACTTTATTGTAGAAAACTTTATTAGAAAAAAAATTCTTTTACATAAAATGGACTACTATATGCTTTCGCCCTAAATCTTAAAGTTTTGATTTTCCAAAGCAATGGAGCTAGCTCTCAACTATGATCTGACAGTAGCTCATGCCTCATGCTCAATACGTTGATCTGCGATGCCAAAATCTGAAGATGATCAACTACCTCTCAAATCTGAGCCGTTGTTTGACCTATGAAAACTTCTAACTTGGTCATAGGAATGATGAAGCTCTTCTTTCTAATGCTCCTTTCTTATTTCCAAAAACTTGATCCAAGTTCACAATTGTCATGTTGCTTCTAACTCTTCAATTTTACCCTTCGTTTGCTTGATCTAGTTCAAGCTTGACTTTAACTCAATCACGAAATTATTACTTCGATGGTGATGAAGAGATCGTTCAAGCTTAGCCTTTGATCTTCAGAAGAAGATTTGATCATTCATCCTAACTAGTGCCATACACTGAGTCACAATTCCATACTCAAAAGATTCTTTCGCTTTCATTTTTATTTTAAACTCTAACCATGGGTGAAAAGCGTCTATTCTGGTTTATCTCATTGAATATATTAAATGGGGGATCAATAGAATTCCTTTCATTTCTCCACAATGAATCAAATCTCTTGTAATGTTATTTGGATCACAACAAGGAGCCGAGAAGTTCACAACAGTCCATCCTTCAATCCTAGATGGCTCCACCAATTCCTTGTTGTTAAAATTCCAACGCCCATTCCTTGGAAAGAAATCTTCACTATTGCCTACTCTTAACCTTGGTGCTAACAGAATACGTCCGTCTATTGAGGTGACCATCTTCATATGAAAGAAAAATGTTGTAATGGTAGAATTGTCCATTTTACTTCCCACACTCACTTTGAAGTGATTAGTGAATATAGTTACCTTCTACCATTTAGTTCAAACACCACGCCTTGCCATAGGTGTCGTACAATCTTCTTCATATCTGATTCTGGAATGACATCAGGAGGCACAAGTGGCGAGAAAAGCGAGGATTCAGTCTTGCCCATTTCTCTCTTACTCAAACAAATCCATACCTTGAAATCTTCTTTCTAATTGGTTTTACTCTAACCATATACGAATGATTGCATTGTCTTCCACTTTATCAAGGAACCCATTCTCCATAACCAACTTTCTAACTTAGAAACTGATCGTGAATCGACACCTCTTAATGTATGAAATGATGTGCACAAATAAAACATAAAAAATTAGTACCAAAGAATAAGATATAAAGTAAGTAAAATATGATGTTATGTGATGCATGAATGCAGAGAAAGAGATGTGTTGATTCTGAATTCAGTTACATTAGAAAAACTTTTCTACAAAACAAATTTCTTGACATAAAATGGATCGCATACACGGCCTTGTCCTCATAGTCCAAGTGAAAACATGAATCCCCTTTTTCGCAAAAGTTAAGTCATGCAAACTTCTAATAGATGCCTCCTCTAGCTCCTTTTTGCTTGATCTGGGACGCGACGCACTGCTCCATAATACTCGTTAGCTTCTTCAAGAAAGTAGAGACGTGGCAATTCTCTATTTTTCTTTGTCAGCTTGAATCCTTGGGTAATAAAGTCTTGTATTCCTTCGCCGGCTATCAATCTTCTCTTGTTGTGTTCACTTAGACTATATTCGGACGAGATCGTATTATAATCCACTTTATAAAAAAACCCGTCTTCTTATGACAAACTTTTCTATTTAGCAATCAAATTAGAAATCAACACCTCTTTTCTATGATATGAATGCAATGCAATCAAAACAAAAGAAAACCCGTTAGCATAGGAAAAATAAATAACATAGAACACCTATCAGGGTGACCACTTAGTTCTACCTAGGGTAAGCCCTTAGGTTTTCTACGTGTGGTTCAGCTCTAAAGTTGAGGTACCCGAACCAGCAGATTCCTCGATCCTCACCCATTATAGGCTCATATGGACCGAGTTCAGTTCAGGGGAATACATTTCCCTATGGCCATGCGGAAGTGAAAACTTCACGAAGACATAGGTATAGATGTATTCCGGAAGCAATCTACTAGCCCATACAGAGGTGAAAACCTCACGAAGGCATAGTTTCTAGCTCCCACTTAAGGGTGTGACCATGATGGTCATGCAGTGCAATGCAGAGCAATATATTTAAAACCATATGCAATAAAAGGATCATATTTTTAAAATTAGAATTTTTAAATTTGAACAAAAGGACATGAAATTATCAATTTTACGGCCTGACTCTCTAAGTCCCCAATGGAGTCGCCAAGCTGTCGAAACCATTTTAAAAATAGGGTTTAGAAAAATGGGGATCAACTTTAAAAACAAAATGGGAGTCGCCACTTAGGTGTGATTGGATCACCTTTTAAAACGTTTCATTTTAAAACATTTAATTTTGGTCCACAAAAAATGAGAAAATGGATTCGGGAGTCGATTACGTATGAGGAAGGGTTAGCACCCTCATAACACCCAAAATTGGTACCTAATTGATAAAATCATGTCCAAATGTTTGAGATTTAAAAAAGTTAAAAAATAATCCTTTTATTTGAAGGTAAGCCAAGACTACCTATCTCAAAGAAATAAGAAAACTACACCCAATAAGTTAGGATATAGCATCTCATAACTTCGAAGCTAGATACATCTTTTTAGAAAATTCTTACCTCAAGATACAAAATATCACACCCAATAAGTTAGGATACAATGTTTTGAATTCTCAAGAATAAGTTTTTTATGATTTAAAACTTTAGATTTCTTTATTCCAAAAGAATATAAACATCACATCCAGCACGATTGGACACGACATTTTTAAACAAAATATTACAAATATAAATACAAAATAATATATAGACAACAAAAATAGCATATATATATATATATATATATATATTTGAGAAAATAAGTTTTGACATAAATAATTGATTCATAACTTAAAATAAAATATGTTCATAATAATCTAATATATTAAAAACTATACTTAAGAATACAAAATAAATTTTACCATATAAATGATTTTAAAAAATAATTTTTTAAAATAATATAGAATATAATACTATATAATATACAAAATATAATATAATAACTAATATATATATAAGTTTAAAAATAATATGTAGTAAAAATAATTAAGATAAAATAATAAATAATAATAGTTTAAAATATGTACATAATAAAAAATTTATATTATTAACAAGTTAATATATAAATAATAAAGAAAATATAAACAATTTAATATAATAAAATAATTTAATACAATATTAAAATAATAAAATGAAAAGATAAAAAAATAAAAATAAAACAAAGAGAACAAGGGTTAAAATAGCAATTAAAACAGATTAAAAAGATTAAATTAAAAACACACCTTAAACCACGAGGATTAATTGAGCAATTATGTCTTTTTTCAAACGTCGTCGTTCTGCTTATTAGCCTTTAAGGAGCCCAAGGATTAGATTGAAAAATAATTAAACCTTTAGAGCCAAATAAAGAAATTAAATTAAACGGAATTACAAATAATAAAAAATTGGGAGGACTCAAATGGCAATTAGGCCATTAAATGAAAACGCGCGGATCCTTCCCTGGGTCGGGTCAACACGCGGATCTTGCCCCTTCAAACGACGTCGTTTCAATGCCTATTGGTTTAGGCTAAAACGGTGTCGTTTTATTACTGCTATATAAGGTGAAAATCACTTTAAAAAAATCATTTCTATAGCCCTTAAAAAAAAACAAAGCACAGCTTTTAAAGAGCTCTCCCTCTCCCTCTGTCTCCGGCCCGAATTCAACATGGGTTTCGGCAATAGACCACCGTGCGTGCATCCCACGCGCCACCGCACACGACGGCCTAAAGCCCGAATCTCCTTCTTTTAAAAGCCGATTAAAAGGTAAACTCCTTTTCTTTATATATTTTTTAGAAAATGTATTTACGCGTAAATAACAAAAGAAATAAATTGAAAAAAACTAATAAAAGAAAAATCACCTCTGTTGTGTTTTATTTCTGTATAACTTTAATATTTTGTGTATATGTACACTGTTTGTATCTCTCTTTTTCTATCTCTCTCTGTGTATCTATCCCCTATTTTCTCTGGATTCCCCCCTTTTACAAGTTGCTTTAGGGTTTATATAAACCCAAAATAAATCTCAAAGAGAATCAAAATCGGCCTTGCTAATTTTCTTCCATTTTCCTTTTTTTGCTTTGTTTTCCTCTTCTGTGCAGGTGTCAAGGGCGAAGATCCTGGCGATGGTGACCATCCGTGCGTTGATGTCGGAGTGGCCCGCGCAGATTGCGGCGCGATGGGTGTCGATGCTACTAGGCTTGTGGCGTGAAGAGGGGGTTGTTGGAGGGTATTACGGTGCAAAGGCTCTGCCCTAGGGTTTTCGGAAGCCGAAAATGTTAAAAAAAAATGGGCTCATCGGGCTTGTTAACTTGGGCTAGGTTTTTGGTTTGGATTTGGATTGTTGTAATATGGACATTGGACATTTTATTTTTTTGTTTTTTGATTGGTATGGGCCAGGGCAAAATGACCTTATTACAACGGGATGCTCATAAGAGCCATAATCGGGAAGTCATACTAGTCAATAACAGATAGCTCGGAAGAGCCATTAATAGGAAGCTCCGGATAACCATATATCGGGAAGTTCAAGCGAGCCATATGGGAAGCTCCGGAGAGCCATTAATCAGGAAGCTCACAAAGAGCATTTAATTGAGACGCTCATAAGAGTTGTGGTGTGTCTACAACACATGCAAAATCACAACCAATCGGGATGCTTCGAAGAGCTATTAACGGAAGCTCACAAGAACCATATAATAGGAAGCTTGAGAGGGCCATAAATCGGGATGCTCTTTCGAGCTATGGTGTGTCTGCAACACATGCAAGACCACAACCAATTCGGGAACCCTGTATCCATCGAATTTCATTTATTCAAACAGAACTTAATACTTGTCAGTCATCGTCGGATATGTGATTAAATTCATATACATGTCAATAATACAATTACATACATACAATTCAATTCAAATATATAAATATACAATTTAGTTACACGAACTTACCTCGACTTATTCGTGTACGTAAAATCTACTGATCCAACACTTTTCTTTTCTATGATCTAACTCTATTTTTGATCTGTCCAGGTCTATACGAGTAAATTTAATTCAATTTAATACAATTCATATTCAATTCAATCCAATTCACATTTTAGGCAAAATTACCATTTTGTCCCTATACTTTTATTTAATTACAATTTTATCCCTAGGCTCGAAAAATGAAATTCATGCAATTTAATCCTTATTCCAAGCCTAACTGATTTTTACATGTAACATTTACAACCCAAGTAATTCATAAAATTTAGAATTTTTCCATAAATTTACATCTTTACAATTTAGCCCCTAAATCACAATTTCGTCAAAATTCACTTTACAAATGTTGTTTATCTATCAACAACCTTTCATTTTCTACCATAAATTTCATAATTCATGCATATTCATCCATGGAAAAACTTTTTATATTTTGATAACTTTACAAATTAATCCCTGAGATAGCTAGATTAATCTATTACGATTGTAGAAATATAAAAATTACTAAAAACTGGACAAGAATCCATACCTAATTGAGCCAAAATAACTTGCTTGAACTCAACACCCAAAAACTAGGGTTTCCATGTCTTTTAATTGGGAAAGATGATATAAAATGATGATATTAGATATTTTTTTATTTTTTTTTTTTGTTTACTTTCCAATTTAGTCCTTTTCTTTTCTTAAATGGTCTATTTTCCATATAAGGGCCTCAAATTTTGAATTCCATAGCTATTTAATAGTTATAGCTACTAGAACTCAACTTTTACATTTTATGCAATTTGGTCCTTTATCAAATTAGACATGTAATCGATAAAATTTTCTTAACAAAATTTTTATACGACATTTCTTTCATAATGCAGACCATGCAATAATATTAAAATAATTTTCCTTATGAACTCGGATTTGTTGTCTCGAAACCATTGTTCCGATTTCACTGAAAACGGGTTGTTACATGGAAGCCCTACTTATACTTCAACCCGTGACCGTATAACCACTGTGAACTAGGAGCCTAAGTTGCAATGCAATGGGCTTCTAAGGTGATGGTTTTATCCCTACATGACAGATGAAACGTATGGGTCCCTGAGCGTTATCACATCATCATGAACTTAAACATACCTTAAAACTATCACAATGTCTACCTCGAACACAAACACAAATAAATCTTTCCATTCAAAAATTTCAACACTCAACAAAAAAAAAATTTAAAAGAGAATTTTTTATTTTTTAATGGACGGTGTGCGAGAGAGTTGATGGAGTAGGGAAGAGCAAAACCCCTTTATATAGGCAATTGAGGGGAAATTTCTAAAAAAAATTATGTAAGAGCCCACAACCGTCCAAGATTCCTGGGATGGGATGTTTAAAAATTATTTCGGGATTTTTGGGTTTTAAATTTTTTTCATGGGTTAGGGTTGAAAATGTGAGGGAAGAAAACACCTCTTGCATGACACATTTTCATCGCTAAAAGCATATCCTACAACAAATATCGATTATTTATAAGTTGGAATAGAGCTTTCCTCGAAAGATGAGGTGGTTTCAAGTTCTTCGTTAAATGTCGATGATTTACAAGTTGGAATAGAGTTTTCCTCAAAAGACGTTTTTATTGTTGTAGTAAAGCGGTATAGCATAAAGCATGGGGTCAACTTCTATGTTACAAAATCCTATTAGAAAAATTTGAGGACAAGTGCGCAATATGTGACGGTAGATGTCCATGAAAAATTATGGCATCTATGAGAAAGAATACAGGGTTCTAGACAATTAAGAAACATAACATTCTACATACTTAAGTTGTTGCAGGTACGTCACATGATCATCTGAGATTGGATTCTGGCCTAAATTTTGACATTGTCTTACTCATTTTGAAATACTTGTGTTGCCACTAGTATGTCACAAGATCATCTCAAATTGGATTCTAACATGATCTCTGACATTATCTTACCTATAGTGAAACGAGTTCTAGGATTTCGGTGTTAATTTTGATTATCATTGTTCGTAGTCAATACAATTACATCGTGTCATACTATAAGGCATGAGTTGCAAAACAAAAGGCTATGGAAAAGATGTATTATGGATGGGATAAATCATATAATGATTTGTGGTAATGGTGTCAAGTACTCATTCAGTACGTCCCAAGGATCGTTATTGATCTACAAATAGAACCTGTGTATTTTGACGATTGATAGGACCCCTGGAAAAGGGTTTTCCATTGTCTTTTTTTGGATATTCAAACAATGCATCGTAGCATTCCAATATTGTAATCATTAGTCCAAATTAATAGCACATTCATGTATGGGAAATATGAGCATAAGTTGTTGTTGGTTGTTGCATAGGATGATAATCGAAAAATCTTTCCAATAGCTTTTGTAATAACAGAAAGAGAATCGCTGATGCTTGGGATTTCTTCTTGACTAACTTGAGAAGGCATGTTGTGGACAACAAGATATATGCATCATTTCTAATAGGGGAATCAAAATATAGGCTGCAATTGACCAACGTGGAAGCCTCTAGGACTGTGCAAAACATATGTATTGTATACGTCATATAAGGACAAATTATATAGGCCAATATCATAAGGACGTTGAGCAGCAATATGTTATTAACGTAGGTATGTAGTAGTCACTGTTTTCTATATCATTCTTTAAAATATACATTTTTTGCATTCATGGATATACTTTTTAATTACTTCGACAAGGTACGAGCTCATCCAACATCGTTTCCATTAAATGTTGGAGAACTTGTAGGTTATAAACAAAGAAGGTGTAGAATACCACGATGGGATACCCAATAAGCAGTGGACTTAATCATATAATGGAGGTCTATGATACGGGCACATGACAACGAACCTAGCAGAATGCATAAACTCCATATTGAAAGGGACGTTCATTTACTGATAACCTCAATGGTTAAATAAAACATATTTTCATTTATCAGTCTTGTTTCCAAAGCCAGCGAAAAAATATGTTGGATAGATAAAGAGCGATCACATTTGGTGTAAGGAGGTGATGAAAGATATTAGAGAAAATGCAAAAAGTACAAACTCTATGTTTGTAGTGTGTCACTCGCATCCAAATAAAATATTTCGAGTTGCAGAGTTCCATAGACCCGAAAAAGGCATTATGGGGGATTGTATCATGCATACTTGGGATGAATGACCTACGACTGTGAGAGATTCGAGCACTTCGTTTTTTATGTGCACATGCAATTGATGCATGTGTCTCAGTACGTCTGGATTGCATGTTAACGAAGTTTACAAACTAAAACGCATATATAAAGTATGGAAATCTGAATTCCCACTGAAAGTATGTGGCTATCTATCTCTAGCGTTCCATTCGAGTTGGTACCATATATTACGTTGCGTCACAAGCCAAAAGGTTGGTCAAATTCTACTCAAATATGTGACCATATGGATATTTGGGGAGGATATACCAACCGAGTTTATGCAGTTATTGTAGGAACCAAGGGTATAGTAAGCCAATATGTTCACACTTAGGGCAACATTGAGGAGAAGATCTGACTAAAACATTTATTCAATTTTTTATAAACATACAGAAAAGAAACAAACAATCAATTTGTTCATTTTTTTCATCTTTTCATTGCTTCTTATTTTTGGTAAATTGTAAGAATTGATATATTATTGATGTAAAATACAGAGAATACAATATAAACAATTTTTTTTCTCCGTAGATTGTAAATAAGTATATATTATTGACATGGAATACAATAGAATACAATACAAACAATTTTTAATTTTTTTAAATTGTAAATAAGTATATATTATTGATGTAAAATAAAATAGAATAACTTCTTTTATATAATTGGAATAAATACATTATGGATGAAAATTTTTAATACAATACAAATTAAAAGTTAATAAAGTAAATGATGATTTACATGACAAAAATTTAAAATAAAATATTCATTTGGCGTCGTCGGCCCGAATGTGTGTCACAACCCGATGGGTGTCAGTTACGAGAAGGATTTCTTCATAGTTGGGGTTCTGATTCCTCATCTTCCTCTTCACCTTGACCGCCATGTTGATCTTCATCTTTATCTTGCTCCTCCATGCTAGAGTATTGTGTTATCTTAGGTTCCCATTGTATATCTTCTGTTGTATAATAGGTGATTGCGAAGATGACCCACCTCAATAGAACAATGATGTTGTGGGGTGTTTGTGACACTATCGACGGATAAGTGTATGATGTCCCATAACCCAGTTGTAGACAGAATGTCAAAATTGTCGACGATGGCAAATCCATCGATGTTGTTGTTGGCATTGACGTGTAATATGGTCTTGAGGATGGAGGTGGTACAAAAAAATATACTTAGAGAAGGTGTTGATGCATGTATGATGGTGTAGTACTTGTGTAAAAAAATGGGGTTAGTGAAAGCACTAGAAAAATATGAATCATACTGACTAGGAGGTGGTGCACACATCGGTGCCCTATGTGGGGTTGAAGCTAATAATGATTCCATTGAAGCATGTACTCTCAATCTAGAATTCATGCGATGTCGTCTTGGCCTCCTATAACGATGTTTCTTACTTATTTCCTCCTCCGAGAGTAGATATGACTTACCATGAAGTCTAAACCATGTCATGTAATCTGGAGAGGTCGCCAAATCCGGTGGGAGAATTGGTTCGCGCATGGGTATGAAATCGTACCAATTATCCCAATGTAGATATATTTGGCATGGAATTTTGGCCAATCTTCATCGATTCTCCCCGCAAGCTGATCGTATGCAGTTCATCAAGCTTCTAAGGTGGCGGAGGAATACTTTTTCTAAACCCAAATTGGCACATCACTCAATCGGATTTGTACCTCTCGACCATTGCAAAAACTATTAATGACACTTTGATGTGCTAAATATTGCGATTGGCCAAAAATTCGGTCGGAATGCATTCTTGAATTCTTAGATCAGCGTATGACATCCATTTAAACTACAGTATGAAATTATAAATTTTATTACATGCCTATTAAATTTCAAACCTTACATAAATATTATATAATTTAAATTTTAAAAACTAATATCGGCTTCCGATCGTTGATCTAACAATAGTTGGATATCTTCGAGCTCGTCCGATATACCCACATGACTAGTGTCATTGTTCCACATATTCAAATAATATGTTATTTCAAAAATATAATAATAAAAATATAATGATGATTATATTATCAAATGAATTTTACTTAGTACGAGTGGGAATACATAAAAGGCGTTTAGTAATCGGTATCATGCCCATGGTTGAAGGGGTATGCAACCACCGATTTTAATTTTTTGTGGTTTCATTGTTCGAAACATCTCTCGATACAATGTTGCCAACACAGCTGATCCCTAACTAAGTTGTCCCGTTTCTTTCAAGTCGACTAGTTGTAGTAGCCACCTCAAATGTATCAAATTTCGATATTTATCTGGCATTAGAAGACCCCCGATTAACCTCAGGATGAACGTTCGTGTGTATTGTTCTCTTTCAACGACACTCACAAATTTGTCAATATAATTAAAATTGTCTTCTTACCATTTCATCTCTATCCGACTACCACTAAACTTGTCTGGCACCTTACCTAATAGTTGCTCACAAATTGCACTTCAATCGCCAATGCGTAAGACCCCTGTAATGATTCTCTAATCCACTAGTAAACCGAGTTGTAAAGCAACGTACTCAAGTGTAATTATACACTCACCGCATGAAAGATTAAATGTATGTGTCTCTGGTCTCCATCTTTCCACCAAAGCACTAATAAGTGCAAGATCTGATTTAGTCCCCCGAGCATACGAGACACGTGCAAGAATTCCGTCTCTTGCAAGGGTTGTTCAATCGCATGTAGATCCCTCACACTTAAATTGTGTATGTATGTCTCCGTAATCTGATCTTCGATTTGATTATATAAATATAAAGAATTTATAAAATTAATAATGTGAATAATTTAATAATTAAATTAATTAAAATTAAAAATTTTAATAATATTTTCTTACCATTTACAATTGAACGCTAAAAATATTTTTTTATCCAAGCGAATAAGCAATATTGACATTTTTAAATTATAAAAATCAAATAAAATCAAAGAAATTACAAAATATAAATTAAAACAACAAGAATTTGAGAGAATTTGAATGAAAAATTGAGAACTAAATAGTTGAGACAATTGAGAGAATAAGATTTGAATGCAAAAGAAAGAAAATGAGTTGGGTTTATATAGCAAATAAACTAGCCGTTAGAAAAAAAATTAGTCCATTAAATTTTTTTACCATTGAGAAAAGTTATCGTTAGAGGAAAATGTGTCCAGCTGAGGTGGCAGTAGGGATGCTGAAAGCACGACGCTTTTTTTTGCCACCTCAACTGAAAATGCGTCTTATTAAATACGTTTTTTTATTTCTCTCTAAAATCAACTTATTTTCCTAACTTTTGAGAAAAAAAAAACAATCTAACTCTATCATTAACTTTAAAAATCCAACTTTTTAGCTAACCAACCCCACATCATTATTTATTAATTCGTGTACCGAAACTACTTACGAGATTGAGATTAAATTTGTTTATTTATTAATGATAATTATATCTTTTCTATCTTAAAAATATCAAATATATTAAGGCCAGATTTAGTTTTTTTTTTTAATTATTCCTTTTCTTTATTCAATTAATTATTCCCTTGATAAGTTGCTAAGACTCTACTCGCATAAAAATTCTAATTAGACCAATAATCTAATGGCGTGTTTTCAAAGATTATACTTTGGAATGATTTGTTCACAAAGATCCAAACTTAATTAATAAAAAATCATTTGGTACATTATGGATAAAATTTTCAAACTCTACAAATAAAATTAAGAATTTAATAAATGTTCTATAAATGTTAAAAAAACATAAAACAATTTTTAAATATTATTTATGAAATAAAAAAAATACACTACTATTATATTAAATATTAACCTCTAAAAAATAGTGCTTACCAACCAAAAGAAAGGATTGTACGAAACAGTTACGCCATGTCATTTGTATCCATTTCTAATAGATTTATGCCACATCAGTATTTTTATCCTAAATTTAAGCATTTTTATCCTGAAAAAAATCAAATCCAAATTAAAATCCTGAAATTCAGGATAAAATGTTGAAATTCAGGATAAAAATACTAATGTGACATAAATATATTGGAAAAGAATACAGATGACATGGCGTCACTGTTTCATTCAATCCTTCCTCACCAACCAAATATTGCTTCGACACAAGTACAAAAAGATAATGTCGAAATATAATGGTATTTTAAAACTAAGTACCCCTTTTTTGAGGTGATGAAGGTCAAAGAAAATGTTAGGTAACATCCAAGTAGAGGCCACTTCTTCTTTACTTATCTCTCAAATTGATCCAAAGTGAATTTGTCCTTGTTTTTAATATAACATCCACAAACCTAGGGTTGAAGATGACTACACTCTTTAAGAGCTTTTCCCATCCACGAAGAGAGGGAAAGATGCTCTTTTGATGGGCTGAATTTACAAAGAGTTGAGATGAAGGACGCATGAAAGAGAGCGCCTCCTGATTAAATCTTTATTTGAATGAGTGGTAAGATTAAATTCCATAAAACTAATAATAATAAGGGTAAATTATTAAAATAGTTATTTTTGTTTCTTTCAGGTTACATTTTAGTTATTTATGTTTGAAATGTTATATTTTAGTCACTTACGTTAACGTGTTATGACATTTAGTCACTGATCCGTTAATTATCATTAACAGTGTAATGGTAAGCTTATGTGGCACGTTAAATCATCATTTCAAACAAAAAATTTAGATTAAATTATACAATTGATCACCATATTTTTTCGTTTAAGCAATTTTTTTCTTTTATGTTCTTTTAACTTTCCTTATTTTTAACTTTCCTTTTTTTTTCTTTTATTTTCATTCTCTTCTGCTTCTCCCTTTATTTTCCTCCCTTCTCCATCTCTTTTAAAGTAAAAGAAAAAATTAAATTGCTCAAAATAAAAAAAATATAGGAACCAATTGTATAATTCAACCTAAAATTTTCGTTTGAAATTGTGATTTGATGTATCACGTCAACTTACCGTTACACCATTAATGACAATTAACACTTAGTGACTAAAATGTGATGATAACATAAGTGACTAAAACGTAACATTTCAAATATATGTGACTAAAATGTAACTGGAGAGAAACAAAAGTGACTATTTTAGTAGTTTACTCAAATAATAATAACGGTAAAATTATTTATTGTAATGGTGGGCTGGTAAAGTCAAAATTGAAAATAGAAATTAAAGACATTAAATTGAGATATATGTTAAATTGATAATAAAATATGAAATAAATTTATATTTTTATTTATTTAGTTAAATTATAATTGAAAACACATTTATATTAAAAATTAAATGTATAAAAACAATACATTATATTTAGAAAATATTAAATAATAATTAAATCCATTATTACATTAAAATATATTAAATATCCTATCACATGAGTATGCACATGGAAACCACAGATTTAGAACACATATATGTGTTTAAAAATAACATATAATAAATAATGAAATGTGTGGTTTGAAGTTAACTAATCATAATAACACATGAAATATGTGTTGTAACGACCCGATTTTTAGTGGTGTTGGAAAATACGGTTTCAAGATCCTATTTTGTAATCCGAGTCCATAAATATTAAATTATGATATTTAAGGAGTTAAAATATAAATGAATTGAAATTTGGTTAAGTAATTTAGCCGAAATTGTGTTTAATTGAGGCCCATGGACTAAATTATAAAAATGCAATTACTATAAATTTTTAATTGGCTAAAAGTTTAGGGATCTAAATTACAATTAATCAAAGGTCCAAAATGGTAAATAAACCAATTTGTGATAGTGGATGATGATGGTAATTAGCATTAGGATTAGTTAATTATGATTAAAGTAAGTTAAACCATGATTTAAACTAATTAATTGGGATTAAATTAAACTAACTAAACTATAAAAGCCAAAGTTAGTGGAAAGAAAGATGAATTCATCATCTTCTTCCACTGGTTGTGCATGCTTGAAGAAGAAAACTCCATTGTAGGAGCTTAAAACAATAGGCCAACAATTAGGTAATGCAATTAAATCTTTTTCTTGTAATTTTTATAGATTTGAGGTCATAGGAGCTTGATTTAGCTAGCTTATGTATCAATTTGTGAAACCATTAAAGTTTTATAAAGTTTTCATTGTTGATAATTGAATGATTTAGGTGTTAAATTGATAGAAATTAAGCTTAGTTTAAGAAAAATGACTTAATTGTAAAGTCTAATTGCAAGTTTCATACATTAGAGATCAAATTGAATAAAATGTAAAACTATCATGAAATTTTGGTAAGAATAGAAAATAAAAGGTCTCTAATGAATATATGTAAAATCAAATTTTACTCCAAAGGTCTAAATCGAAATATTATGTTCATCCCAGGCTTAGGGACTAAATTGAATAAATTGAAAAATATGTGTGAATTTGTTATTGATTTTGATTTGAGTTGGAATTTGATATGGTGTATTATAAGATTATTATTCGTAGCTAAAGACAGCGCATGATCATCGAAAGGGAAAGGAAAGGCAATGACAACGAGTAACTCAAATCTTCGGTTTGTATTTCTATGATTTGAATTACTAAATTGTTGCATATTTATACTATTTTGCATAATATTGTATTGAGGTAAGATGAAAGTAATTATTTGAATTGAATTATTAGAATTGAGATTGGTTATCAGAATAAATGACTAAATTGAATAAAATGGAAGACAGTGCAATTTGGTGAAAATATGAAATTGACTTTGAATTGGGCTGGAATATATTATGTTATGTGATAAATTGATTATTTGGATTCTGAATTGTAGATGATGAAATGTAAATTGTGTTATATGATGAATTGAATAATTGATTACCCTATTAACTGTTGGGGTAGAGTCAGAAATAGTTGGCACGTCATAAGATAAATTGAGTACGATTTACTTCAGTTATATGTCGATGAGCGTTGAGCGCATTTTCCTTCGAATGTTTCAATGAATGCAAGGCACAAATTTTATTTCGATTATACCGATGAATGCTGGGCACAATCTATCTACTTTGGATGTTTATATGAGGCACCAAGTGCCAAATTGATGTGTTAGTTGGGATCCATGTATTCGTTTGAGTCCAAGTCATATTAATAGGAAATATAAATTGCAAAACAGTTAATTGACATTTGAAAATGAGATCGACATTATGAAATTGTATTACAAGTATGCATTTGCGATATATAATAATCAATAGCATGTGAAAAATCATGCAAACCGGTTGAACAAGCCTGAGGACTGATACAGAATGATGATGGTAGATTTGATTTCAATTCAAGAATGATATACAAACTTGATTGAATGTAATAGAGTGAAAAAAAATGTGACTGTCAAGTACATTGATATGATATGTTAATTAGTTGTTAATTGAGGTAGTATGTTTAGTTGGTTCTTTTGGCATAAACAATTATCTTGTAGCATATGTATAGTGTTATATGTATTGAAGAATGGCATGAGTTGTATGTGAATTAGTTGTTATTGAATTGGAAATTGATTGTATGCTTTTGATTTGAAATTTGTATTAAATTGATTTGAATAATGAAAATGCCACTGAGCTTTATTGCTTAGCGCACGATTTTGTTTTCCATGCGCAGGTTAGGTTCGTGACGAGGTACCGAGCATCAACTTCAGCATCCAGACAAAGATCCAAACTCAACAAAGTTTGTATTGTTTATTTTGTTGGTTATACGACATGTACCTGGGTTGAGTCAGAATTAGTATTTTGATTTGATTATATGCTAAATAAATGGAATTCGAAATGTCATAACCTATAATTAGGCAAGTTTTGTGGTACGATAATAGCTTAATTGGTTTTGTGTTGATATACATATGTTTATAAGTTCCAACTAGTTAAATGAAGGACTTAAGTGAATTGATTGTGTATTCAAATGAAATTATTGAAATGGATGTTAACATGTATCTATAATTGGTACTTTAGACATAAATGAACTCACTAGGTGTATAGATTTGGTGGAAAATTTTATGTGCAAGTAAATTTGAAAGGTTTTCAATGTTTACAAACAGGTACCAAAACTTATCCATTTGAAAACAGTATGTCACGTTGCGACGTCGAATGGTGGTTATCGCAACGAGAACAGGCCATCATGCCACCACGGGACATCAAGCATGGGTCGTTGAGACGAGACCTAGACAGTATGTTGCGTTGCGACAAGAAACCACCTGATGTCATGACATCGGCTTGAAATTTTGTAAACCTTACAATTTGGTCCTATTTCGATCTTGGGTTACTATTGAGCTTTCGTAAGCTCATATAAGAACCAAAAATAAATACGAATCAATTTATATACCTCTTTAACTTTTATTGAGATGTTTATCTTATAAATTAAATCGTGATTTGATTGTTGCTGCTCTGGCAATGAATATGACACCTTGTAACTCGAACTTGGCAACTGGGTCGGGTATGGGGTGTTACATGTACAATTTAAAAATTTTAAAAAAAAGATTAAATTGTAAGTAAAATAAAATTTAAACACATAAATATATCAGATTAACAATACTAAATACACTACAAGTATTTACCATCATGTTGTCATCAATTGTAAGTTAGCATTGAGTTGAGTTGTGATACCAACTTAATAATAATATTATTAATACAACTGTTGAAGATAATAAATTATGCATATTAAAATAAAAATTATAAAATACATTAACATGAAATATTAGTTGAGTGGTACATTTAAAATTTTATTAATTCAATTGGTATGAGTTTAAATCCTCTGTATGCAATTTTTTATTAACTTTTGTTAATATGAAAAGACTAAAATATATTTAAATAATATAATTTATTTTAATTACAAAAGATATTTTTGTAATTTTCATAATAAAAATTAAATAATAATATAAATAATAAATTAAAGGGTAAAATGAAAATTTTGATCTCTATTGAAGGTACAGCCTATGTACTGAATGTCTGCTGAAAAATAACTCAGTGTAGTTGAAAAGTATTCTAGAGGTTTATCCAAATAATCTTTCAGTTGGATATTATTATTATTTGCCTAAAGATTGCAACTCATAGGAGCTGCGATGCATCCAAAGGGCCCTAAGGCTTTGAGTTGAGGCCTCAATTTATAGCAGAAAAAGCAGAAGAAAAAGAAAGGGTGATTGGGGGATATTTCATTTTCATGGTAAGGAAGGACCCCATTTTTAAGAGAATGCAAGACTGGAAAGGAACCCCAAAAAATGTGATGGTTTATAGGCATTCACTTCAGCCAACCAAACCCCACACCCCTGCCCCCTACCCCTGGGTTCCAGCCCTTGGATAGGGCTCTCCCTTATTTTAATTGAATTGTCGCATCTCACTAGGTTTTCTAACCATCTACTGAGTCCCTACAATATTTTTAATGAATTAATTTGAAAATGGTTTATTAGAAACGAATGTGTGAGTGACATTAGTCACTAAGTGATGTCTGAATCTAATGCTTCTTCCCTTCTTATTTTTTGGGGTCAAAACTTGCATTTAATATTGTAAGGTATTCTTTAAAGGCAAAAGTAGTTTCAATAAATAAGTAAACTGAACAATCAAATAATTTAATATTTGTAAAGAAATAAATAAAAAGTATTAACAAAACCATTAATCGATAATAAGGTAATTAATATAGTCGATAGTAAAAAAAGTTAATAATTTTGGAGAAATTGAAATTATAAAATTTATATTAAAGAAAAGAAATTCCAATCAAATTAAAACATGAAAATGAGAATTGACCAAAAGGGAGTAAATGGCAAATGGAAAAGCAAGCAAACAAATAAATAAAATATGTAAGTCTTCCATTTGGAAGAGATGATACTTCACAGTTAATTCTCTTACTCCATTTATATGATATAATTAGTAAGCTGAAAATTTATTACAGTTGATTCAACATCTGATGGGTCACAGTTTCCCATCATAAGGAAAAGAAAATATAGCATTAATGGTGGAACACATAGGCTAAAAGCTTCTAATTCCATCATTGTTTGTCATGGACTAATATTCCTTCAATTCAACGTTTCTTAGTTTCAATCAATCCTTCCACGACACAACTACAAGACAATCACAATTGCCTGCAGGTTCCCCCCCAAAACCCCAAAAAAATTCTCCCATGACCCATCTCCCAACAAAAGTTAAATGACCAAATTTTCTACTTCTATTCCCTTTCTTTCACCTTTTTCCCCCTTTTTAATCCGTTTTGTCACTATCCTTAAGCCCTCAGTTGTGCAGCTCTCAGCCCCCACCTTCTCTTGTCTCTCTCTCGCTTTGGCCTCAATTTCATCCAACAGTATTCGGTCTCTCTCCCTCTGTCTCCTTTGTTGCTACCTTGTACCACTGCAACCCAAGGAGGATTGACCTGTCTTTTTTACTCTTTACATTTCCTTGCCATCTGCCGACCAAGTTTTTGGGGTTTTGTTCGATGGATATGCTAATTATTCTCTTCCTGCTAACCTCCGCCGCTCTTCCATTGGCTTCACCAGATCCAAACGACGAGGCTTGTTTAACCCACGTTAGCCAAACCTTGAAAGACCCTTTGAAGAACCTGCAAAACTGGACCAAACCCAACTTCGCTAACCCTTGCAACGGTTTCACTTCTTATCTCCCTGGTGCCACTTGCAACAATGGTCGAATCTACAAGCTTTCCCTTACAAACCTCTCTCTCCAAGGCTCTATCTCACCTTTCCTTTCCAACTGCACTAATCTTCAGTCACTTGACTTGTCTTCAAATTCCATCTCAGGCCCCATCCCCCAAGAATTGCAGTATTTACTCAACCTGGCAGTGCTGAACCTTTCATCAAACCGACTTGAAGGCGTGATCCCACCGCAGATTACCTTATGTGCTTATTTAAACGTCATTGATCTTCATGACAATTTACTCACCGGTCAGATTCCTCAACAAATAGGCTTTCTATCACGGTTGTCAGCTTTTGATGTTTCTTACAACAAGCTTTCGGGGCCAATACCAGCCTCTTTAGGGAACAGAAGTGGGAATCGGCCGAGTTTCAATGTCACTTCTTTTGAAGGCAATAAGGATCTTTATGGATACCCTTTACCACCCATGAAAAGCAAAGGGTTGTCAGTTCTGGCTATTGTTGGGATCGGGTTAGGAAGTGGGCTTGCTAGTTTGGTGCTTAGTTTTACAGGAGTTTGTATCTGGTTGAAGATTAGAGATGAAAAGATGGCTGCCGAAGAAGGGAAGATGAGTCACCCTATGCCTGATTATTAAAAGCTTGAATCTAAGATTAATTACTGATCTAAAATTTTTGGTGGGGGGGGGGGAGACTGAAAATTCCAGGTATGCTTTTAATTAAATCCTTTCCTTTCTTCTCAATTTTTAAGTGAGGTTTGGGTTTAATCTTTATTGTCCTAAAGCAGTTGCCTTTTCTGGGTTTTTATGATCTTTTTGTGTTTAACGATTTTAGGATTCTCCACATTTATTTTCAACAATGTATAAATTTGTGAGTAAATATAAAGTAATTATAAGATTTAAAGTGGATCCAATTTTAACACTGCTTTTTTGCTACTTGGTAGACACTTCCCCTGCTGGTTTCTGCATAATTTTGGGATATGGAATTCAATGTTGAAGTCTTTAATCTATGGGCGCAACAAGAAGGAGAAACCATGTGACCTAGATGATTAACATTTTAATTTTTTTAAATTTTGTGAAAAGTGATCCGAAACCATTTAAAGGTGACCCTGAATAACATGCTCAGGTGAATTGGCTTATAACATCGATTCTAATGAAAATTTAGGGTTGTTTTATTGATTCATTTCTTTATCTCATCTTTGCTTCTTCATTTGAGTTTTAGTCCAACAACTCATTTATCTACTTTTCTCACCTAAAATCCACTTGTCTTTTTGTGTCCAATTTTTTAGTGGAAGGTGACATCTTCTTTATTTAAAATCCTCCATCATCTATTACCTATTTTATTTATTTAGTAATTGGCTGATAGTTGGTTGTTGGTTGTGATAGTTTGTATAATCAATTTATTTTATTTATTGATTTGATCAATTAATTTTATTAACTGTTTATTTAAAAGTATTTGATAAAACTTAATTAATATGTGTAAATTGATAAATAAGGGCATGACACATTTTATTCTTAAATATTTATTTGTTTAATACTTTAATTTTTATTGGTGAAATTATTAAAATAAAATACAATTACTAAAGAATTAAAACACCCATTATGAAAATTAATTAGTAAATACTTTTGAAAATTTAAATAAATCAATTTCTTAAGTTCTTTATTTGTAAATATTAACCTTATGGAAATTAATAAATATTAATAGTGTATCGATATAATTATAAACTATATTCTTTTCGATAATTGTGTCATGTTCTTAGCATGTAAATTGGTGATAATTATATCACTCTCGAATAAATTTATCAAGTGACATATTTCAATTAATATAAAGTTGCATAATAAATTATTTTACACAAGTAAATTGAAAATAAATTAAAAGTACTTAAATATTCAATAAATAAATACATATTCAAACAAATAAAAACAAATATTTAAGAAACACGACATTATCGTCTAGTTGCCATCAAACTAATAGTGATGTCATTGATTTAGAAGGGCAAAAAAATTTGACAAATAAAGGCCAGAGAAAAAGTACAACAATTTAAAATGATAGAAATAACTAATCTTACGGGATGAAATCATCTTGCAAATGAATTTTCATAGTTGGATTTTTGTAGATTCACAATAGAGGGCTTTTTTCTTTCTTTTTTTTTTTGAGATTTATTTTGGACTTTGAAGGTGAAAGTGAAAACGAGAGAATGGAGGCTATTGATATACTAACACCCCTATTAGGTTTGAGAGCATATGGTAAATTGAATAATTTTTGAGTAAGTATGGTTAGATATATCATTCCACATATCTTATTCATAATCAATTCTGAAAAAAGTTGTCTATATTCGCGTTTTTTTGTTTTTGGAGGTTTTAGCTCAACAAACTTTTACAAATCTCTATTCACCAAACATTACAATTAGAGGGTTTGACGACCCAATCCTCAATTTCTGCCCAAATCAACTAAAAAATGCCCAAAACTTTGTTTACCAAGCACCCTAATTTTAAAAATAAAATAAAATTGGTAAGTGGAAATTTTGAGATGGACTCAAATTTTATTTTCATTCGAGTTAAAAAAAAAGATAAATATCAAATTTATAGGTTCTTGTGTAATTTATTACATGAATTTTGATTTGGTGCAATTATATATATGAAATTTGAATTGTGGTTCATATGTATATATGAAACTTTGATTTTGATTGAATTGTACACATTTAAATAAATACATACATATATTTATTTTCATATTGAATTAATATAATTATTTGTATATGCAATATATCAATATAAAATTATGCAATCAAATCAAAATTTATATTTAAAATCAAACAAAATCAAAGTTTATATATGATACTACATATTGAATCAAAATTTGTGAATAATTTTTATATTTATCCTAAATTTAAAATTTTAAATTAAAATTAAATGATTTATTTATAATTTCAACATCCACTTTTAAAACAGTAATTAAGTCCTCTATTTGGCTTCTTAATTATAAAAGTTGAAATTTTGTTAATGCAATTTCCTTTGTTAACTTACAACATTTCAAAAGTTGATTTTCTTTCGAGAAATAAAATAATAAAATTTCAATAATAAAAACATGGTAACTATTAGCGAATTGTGAGGAAATTAAGCTTGAAAACAGAGACAAAATTAGAGATGATCCACCATTTTCATTAGCATTAAAGGCAAAAAATAGTCTAATTGGAAAGGAAAGTTTAAAATTAAATGTCTTCTATAAAAAGAAAAAGAATCAATGTTCGTACAAAGGAATACTGGAGGAAACCCGAGAGCTAGGGGTACAAAGAGAGGATATTTGTGATAAGAGACATAATAGTGATGAAGAGTCAGTAGGATTGGGTAGACAGTTGAAAATTCAAGAAGAGGGAAGAAGAGCATCTAAAGAAGATCATGAGAGAATCGATGAACAGGAAGGAAGCATTAACTCAGACAGGAAAGCTAGGTGGAGAAGAACTAATTTTGCCAGAGAAAGGGTTTGTATAAGGAAGAAAGAATTGAGCGAAAAAGGAAATTGTTCGAATTTGAGGTAGGGGATTATGTAGAAGATAGCTGGTCAGAAGATCTAGTAAAAGAATGAAGTATGAGATACAAGACTTGTAGAATAAGGAAGAGTTAGATTTACCAATAGAAAAATGGAGGAAAGGGGATTCTCCTAAACAAAGAAGATCGGCGGCTGCCAAGAGGCAAGCCGACCGGACGCAATGAAAATCGTTTGTTGGAATGTCCGTGGTTTGGGGAATCCACGGGCAGTTCGAAGGCTTCGGTTCTTGCTGAAGCAAAATAACCCCGACATGGTTTTCTTTATGGAGACCAAAATTGACGTGAAACGAATGGAAGGAATTAGAAGAAGGTGTGGTTTTGTGAATGGGATCGATGTAGGAGCAGAGGGTTCACGAGGTGGACTTTGTCTTGCTTGGAAAGAAGAATCCATGGTCAGTCTGAAAACTTTCTCAAAAAATCATATTGATGTATTAATAGAAGGAAGCACTATTATTGGGGTATGGAGATTTACAGGGTTTTATGGGTCGCCTTATGCTAGTGATCAGAATGCTTCGTGGAATTTATTAAGCAAGCTGGGACAAGAACAGAGATACCCGTGATTGGTTTGTGGTGATTTTAACGAAATTATGTACTCTTTTGAGAAAATTGAAGGCATACTAAGGGAGAAGAGGAAGATGGCAGCATTCTGCGAGGTCTTGGATGAATGTCGATTGATGGATTTGGGTTTCTAAGGGGCATGGTTTACATGGGAGAGGGGTAATCTACCGAATACGAATATAAGGGAAAGGCTGGATAGGGGTGCGGCTAATGAAAATTGGATGTATTTATTTCAAAAGGTATTTTTCATTATTTAACTCATTCGATATCAGATCACTGTTCTCTCCTCATTCAGACAGACAACTTAGAAAACTTCAATAGAAGACCACAATTCAAATTTGAAGCATGGTGGACCCTAGAAGAATCTTTTGAGCAAGAGGTTAGGAATCATGAGAATCATCGAGTGGGCAGATTTATGAAAAGTTAGAAAGTCTTCAAAGTAATTTGACGAGGTGGATAAATTTGATTAAAAAAAATAGATATGGTTTGAAAAAGAAGCTTAACAAGGACTTGGAGACTCTAATGGAAAGTGACAGAAATGAAGACACATTGGAATAGCTTATTGATACTAGAATCAGACTTAATATGGAGATTGATAAAGATGAGATGTATTGGGAGCAAAGAGCAAGGGTAAACTGGCTTTGATTAGGAGACAAAAATACAAATTTTTTCCATAAATATGCAACAGCCCGTAGAACAATCAATACTATTAGTCGATTGGAATCAGTGGAGGGACGAGAAATTACTAATGAGAGCGAAATCCTTAAAACAGCCTCAAACTACTTTCAAGATTTATTTTCCTCTAATGGAATGGGAGATTTGTCGTATTTATTAGTAGGCATTGGCACTCATATTTCCTCTGAAATTAATTCAGCTAGCATTATATACAGGGGAAGAAATTTATCAAGCATTAAAAGGGATGGGGCCAACGAAAGCACCAGGATGAGATGGTTTTCACTCTATTTTTTCAGAATTATTGGCACATTGTGGGGAAAGATGTTGAAGAGTTTTGCCTTGGAATTTTGAATGAGGGTAATGATTTTGATCTTTCTAACCTTATAAACATAGTGCTCATCCCAAAAACCCCTAATCCTACAAACCTTGCTAATTTTAGGCCCATTAGCCTATGTACAGTTCTTTTTAAGATAGTGGCTAAAACAATTGCAAATAGGCTTCAGAACTATGTTGGAAGATGCATAGATTGTGCTCAAAGTGCATTTGTGCCTGGCAGATTAATTTCTGATAATGTATTGATTGCCTATGAAATTTTTCATACATTGCGGCAAAAGCGCTACGGTAGAAAAAGATTTATGGCGGTTAAGTTGGATATGAGCAAGGCTTATGATAGAGTGGAATGGGGATTTTTAAAAGCTGTAATGCTGAGAATGGGTTTTGTAGAAGAGTCGGTTACACTAGTCATGAAGTGTGTATCAACAGTCTCCTATTCAGTAAACATTAACGGAACCAAAAGTAGGATCTTTAGACCACATAGAGGACTCCGTCAAGGTAACCCGTTAAGCCCATATTTGTTTCTGCTTTGTGGGGAAGGGCTTTCAACTTTAATCAAATTGGCAGTCTAGGAAAAAAACTCTAAAAGAAATTAAGGCGAGCAGAAGAGGACCAACAATATCACATCTATTGTTTGCAGATGACTGCATTTTGTTTAGGAAAAGCTACAAAGGAACAAGCGGTAGTTTTAAAAACATTTTGAAAAACTACAAACAGTGCTCTAGCCAATGCGTGAATTTTAATAAGTCGACAGTGTAACACTTTAAACCCGGCCTAGAAGTTAGGCCTGAATTCGGCGTGTCACATTAAAGAAAGTTGAAAAGCTAAGCAATTATTTAGAAAAGTTTTATCGGATTTTTGAACTCCGAGTTCGTTGTTTGTTTGAGAAAAACGCGATTTGCTAAATGACTGTAAAAGTTGTTATTATTTTGAAAAAGCTATTTTGTTATGAAATTTGAACTTGCATCATTGCGTAAACATGATATTTTAGAAAATGATTGCTAATGTTTTAAGAAAACCTCGTATTTATAAGTTTAACAATTATAAATGAAAACTTAGAAAAAATAAACCAATTGAAACTTAAAAAAATAAACCAATGACTTTGTTACAAAATATTAACCCAAAATAAATAATCTAAAAGAAAAGGTAAAAATCAAAATTACAAGTTCATGAGTAGTATCTCCGATGTATAGCCACCCTGAGTCCTTCCCGGATCCCAACCTCTATCGCTGGAAATTACCTGAAACATTTAATAAAAAGAGGGGGTGAGTTTACGAAAATTCAGTGTGTATAACCCTCATAGGTAAGAACATGCATCACAACAATCCAAGCCGAAGCCCATTATAGTAACGGTGGTAATTGGGCTTTAGCCCAAAATAGCCTCGGTTGAACCTTAACCCATATCATATGTCACGGTAGATAATGTATGCAATGCGATGCAAACCCAGTCCAACCTATTATGTTCAATCTCCGCGTCTCCTGAATCTACCCAATAAGTGTGGCACCTAGCCACTGGTGGTACCTAACCACTGGTGGTTCCAAACCAATGGTGACAAATGTCACAAAAGAGAATACGTGAGGCTAACCCACTTGTGGTACCAAACCACTAGTGACAATCCCATAATGAATATATGTGGGGCCAACCCACTGTGGTACCGAACCACTAGGACGAGTCACAAAAAATATATATGTGGTACTAAACCACTGGTGGTTCCAAACCACTGAGACTTAGTCACAAAGGTAATATGTGGGGCCAACCCACTTGTGGTACCAAACCACTGGTAACAGTCTAAAAGAGATCACGTTTTCTCCTTCATCACATCATACCCCAAGTCTATACCATGTTTAATAGTCAATATGATATGATCATACTTTCAAATGCATAACAACCAACCATTCCATTCATACATACTTTTGCTATAAACAAAGTATCACGGAACTTACCCGAAATCTTTGATCTAATCTTACAAGGGTATTTTTAGTGACCAATATCGTCACTTCGGCTTTTAGGCATAACAGTTAATAGCATAACTAACATACAAAGTGTGTGTGAGTTACACACCTGATAATATGTAATGTCACACTCTCTACGTCGACACTATCGCTAATCGAAACTACTACTATCTGCCTAGACTTTGCTCAGAAGCCGGCCCATAAACCAGTGGCCAATCTCGAACATAATCAATCATACAATTAATCGAACGCGAATGAGAAGAATGAGTACAAGAGGTCGTGGACGTCCGCCGCGTGGCTGTGGTAGGGGTAGAATGGCTTTGTTAGAGCCAGCAAGGTCTGGCCATTGGTCCAAAAATGTGATACCGGATCCACCGGCGGCGGAAGCTGAGTTTCAAGATCAGATTGGAGGTAACGATCGCGAGATCTCAAAGTGATACTGGGGTTTTAGAGAGAGTTCTTTGGGGCGTGTGAGTTGGAGCCCAAAATCCTTGGCTGAGTGACTCCGGACAAATGGAGCAGAAATGTTTAGGAGAGTTTCTGGTATGGCTCCCAACACTGCTGAGTACTGGTTAGAGGCAACGGAGCGTATAATGGATGACTTAGACTTCTCGGCTGAGGAGAAGTTGAATGGAATAGTGTCTCTTCTCCGGGATGAGTCTTACCCGTGGTGGCTCACGGTCAGGGATGGTGCAGTGGCCGGTGATATCACCTGGGATTATTTTAGGCGACTATCGGAGAAAGTATGTGAAATTGGTTATCTTGATGGGCAACGTAGGGCGTCCTTGAATTTGGTGCAGGAGAATAAGTTAGTACCCGAGTACGAGGCTGAATTTTTGAGGTTGAGTAGGTATGCTCGGGGTATGGTGGCTACGGAACATGAGCACTGTGTTAGGTTCGAGAACGGCTTAAGAGATGAGCTACGGGTGTTGATTGCACCTCAGCGTGAAAGGGAATTTGCCGTTCTCATAGAAAAGGCCGCTTAAGTATTATTTTGGGTTCTTTTATTTAGTTGATTTTAAAGTTTTTATTTAATATGTTGATTAAGCTATGAACTGGATGTTTTTAAAAGCTAAATAAATACTTATCTTTTTTAAATATACAATGACTAAGTAATTAATACGGAGTAACAATATGACAACTAAGTTTCTCCAAACCAAGTTTCAACATGTTCTACACGATACAAAATACATCGACGTTTTCTCTAAAATCTTACATCGATTTACTTTCTAAAACAAGTTGACAAATCGATTTCCAAAACCTTTTCTTTTCGTGGCACGCCAGATTCGATTGTAGTGTTTGGACCGAGTTTGGGGTGTTACTGACAGTGTTCTACAGTACAAACACTTCAGAGGAGATGAAAAGGGATATTACAGATACTCTGGGAGTGAGATGCGCAACAAACATGGAAAATACTTGGGATTACCTAAAGTAGTAGGCAAAAGAAAGAAAGAGTCTTTTCTAAATATAAAGGACAAAATCAATTAAAGAATTGAACAATGGAGTACATGGCTTCTATCACAAAGGGGGAATGAGATTTTCATTAAGTCAGTGCTTCAAGCAATTCCTAATTATGCGATGTCATGTTTTCTTTTACCAAAGACTCTTTGTATGAAACTTGAAAATATCTTTGCGAAATATTGGTGGCAACATGGGAAGAAGCAGAAAGGGATTCACTGGTGCAATGGAAACTTATGTGCTGTTCCAAAGAAGATGAGGGTATGGGTTTCAAAAATATGTCTCACTTTAATGTGTCCCTTTTAGCGAAACAAGGCTGGAGGATAATCAACAATAAAGACTCTCTTGTCACGCGAGTTTTAAAAGTAAAATATTTTTAAATAATCATTTTTTAAATTCTAGATTGGGAAATACAAGTTCTTATACATAGAAAAGCATTTGGGCAACAAAAGATATTTTGAAAAAAGGTTTATTTTGGCGAATTGGCACAAGTGATAATATTTCTATTAGCAGTGATGTATGGATTCCAGGTGCAGTTAATTTTAGATTATCAACAAAGGTGGATTGCATACGGGATCTTAAAGTTAATGTACTGATTGATGAAAATGAAAGAAAATGAAGGCAGGAATTAATCGAAGGTATCTTCTCATAAGAAGACTCTGCAAGAATCCTCCAAATCCCTTTGGCAGAAATACCACGTGATGATCTCTTGGTATGGGGAGGTGAAACTTTAGGAGAATTCTTAGTCAGAAGCACCTATAAACTATTACAAATTACGGAGAATAATCCTAGAGCTTATGCTTTACAAACCGCCTACAAGAAATTCTACAAAAAACTATGGCTACTGAACCTACCAACAAAAATGAAGATTACAATATAGAGAATTTCATGGAATTATTTGCCTACAAAAGCTAATATGCGACATAAGAGACTTGTCACTGATGCGAGCTGTCCGCGGTGTGGGGAGAGAGCTGAAACGGTAAACCACCTTTTTCGAGAGTGTCCTGTTACAGTGGAAGTATGGTCAGAACTGATACTCCAAGAGGTGTCAACAAAGAATAATATGAGTTTTGAACAGTGGTTTATCTGGGTTTTCAAAGCGCTCAACACCCAAAAATGCCAAATTTTTTGCTGTGCACTCTGGGCAATATGAGGGGACAGAAACGATAGAATACACAAGAAAAAGATCAGCACAGGTAAAGATATATAAGAATTTTTTTTCAACAATTACATTGCAAAAATTGATGGTCATGAAAGCAGAAACCAAACAGGAATAAAAGAAGTTAAAGCTTGGCGATGCCCACCTCGAGATTCTGTCAAAATAAACTTTGATAGGGCTTTCGATGAACGACTCAATGTCTCAGTCTTTGGGATTGTTGCAAGGAATGACGAAGGAAGTCTCCTGTTCTCATACTCTGAAATCCACAAGAAGGTCACCTCAGCCTTTGCCGCAAAAGCCCTAGCATGTAGGAAAGTAGTCAAAATGGGTATCGAAAATATGTGGTCAGATATCGTTGTTGAAGGAGATGCCCTCACAGTAATAAAAAAAGAAAAATAAAGCGCAAAACAAATCGATGATAGGAGCCTACATTTTGGATATTCATCAGATGATAGATCGACATAATCTAACTAGATCTAAGCACTTTGCTTTCAGTCATATTCCAATGAAGGCAAATGTTCTTGCGTACACAATAGCCAAAGAATCATTGAAAAGGAGAGAAGAGTTTTACCTGGAGAAGAATATCCCTGATTACGCTGAAGGTAGGAGGCTACTAGCATGGATCCGAGAACCAGACTGATGGAGAGTTTTTTTGGTAGAAGTTTGAAATGGGAAGATGAAGAAATGAATGTTTTGTTTGAAAGAACATATCTTTCCAGAGAAATGAAATCGTCAATACTGAGGGAGCAATTATGAGGCTAAAGTTTTGACAGTTTCCAGACGTTTCTGATTGGGCGCTTGGGTCGGCCAATTCTCTTCCCGAGATTAGGTTGCAGACAGATTTTCCTTCCCGAGATTAGGCTGTAGACAATTTCAAAATATCTAGATATTTTTCAGTTTCTTTTAGGCTTGTTTGTTTTGAACGTGGGCCGTTTCTTAGGCTAGTTTTGGACCTTTTGTTTTGTTTAATTTCTTTAGAAATAAAAGCCCAATCGATATTTATTCAAAAAAAAAAACATGGTAACTATTTTTTTATAAGAAACATGAAAAATAAAATAAAATATTTTTATTTTTATTGATTCGAATCAAGACACCAAATTTAATATTTGACAAACTATTAAAAATATTTTTTTTGTGTTTATATGAGTTTAAACTAAGGCCAATTTATTTATAACTAAAATACTTATTTTCATCATTTTCACTTTTACATATAACATTTTAATGGAAAAATGAAAATAATTTTTATTATTTTTAATTTTATTTTCCAAAAATATTTTTAATTTTTTAACTAATCATGTTTTCATTTTCTAATAAAATGAAAACAAACTTAACAGAGTCTTTGCTTTTGGGTGTTATATAATAAATTTATAGATCGTTTATATTAATTATAAAGAGTTTAAAATATATATTTTGCATGTTGTAATATTGATAATGGATTATCATAATTTATTTTATATTTTATTATAATCTATGTTGAATTCTGAAATTTATATTAAATTATAAGTGTTATATTAAAACAACATTTTATATTAATTGATTTGTTTAAAATTAAAATTTCATATATTATAATATTAATACTATTTACTTTAAAATATCATATTTAAAATGCATATAAATTAATCCATCTTATTTATAAATTTATTGTGTACGGGTGTTTGTATGAGGTGGATCCTGATTTTACAACCCGGTCCACTTTTGACCCACCTTCACAAATCATCACCAATTCACCATCCACTTCTAAAACCTTAATACCTCTAATATCTATCTCTTCCCGCTTTTTCTCCAAAACCCTAATTTCTCCTTGTCAAAGCTAAAACCTCCCTTAAAAAATGGCTAAAAAGAACAAGCAGAAGCCTCCGCCAGACCCCAAACCTAGCCAGGAGGAAGAAAAGAAACAAGTAGAGCGCAAGGAAGAGGAAGTAGAAGATGACGAAGAAGAGAAAAGCTTCGAAGATTTGGGCCTCGACCATCGATTACTCCGAGCTCTTATCAAGAAAGGCGTTGGCAAGCCTTTTCCGATTCAACGTTTTGCAATCCCTCTCATTCTAGTAAGTTCATATCATGTTCAAATAGTTGCTTAATTTTAGTTATTTTTCGTTGATCGATGTTTAATTGCTTTCGGTACGGCGAACTCGTGTTATTAGCAAGGCAAAGACGTGGTAGCTCAAGCTAGAACAGGCACTGGCAAAACCTTTGCATATCTTCTTCCGTTACTTCAGAAGCTGTTTCCGTCGGATTCCGGTTCAAAATCCCGGCTTGCTCCAGGCGGTTTCATCCTCGTGCCCTCGCGTGAATTATGTCAACAGGCATGATATATATTTTTTAAACTCCTTTGGTTAGTTAAATGCATTTGAAAAGGAAATAACTTTTTGAAGTAGAAATGGAAATTTTCAATTTATGTTTCGTGAATAACAAGTAGGTAGTAGTTTGGGTATTATAATTTGATTAACTTTTAGGTATTTTCGTGTATAATTGGTTTTCAGGTTTATAAAGAGGCCGTATCATTGGTTGAACTATGTAGAGTTCAATTGAAAATTGTGCAGTTAACCGGTGGAATGCCAGCTTCTGATTTGGTTGGTTTGATTGTAGATGTATCATTCTTATGCTTTAGCACTGAATCACCTTTACTAATTTTTTTTTTTCCTTATATTGTTAAATTTGCAGCGAGCTGCATTGGCAGGGCCTCCCGATATTTTGGTAACCACGCCAAAGTGCATAAGGGATTGCTTGGCTGCTGGATTACTTCAGCCTGCTTCTATCAGTGAATCACTCGAAATTCTAGTCCTTGATGAGGTAAGGGTTTGAGTAAAATGTAAAGTCAGTTCGGTTCATGCAGCTAAAGTCCGATCGGTTCATGCAGCTATTTTTATCATAAGTGAAGTTATGATTTGAGCAAGTATGTACTCATATGATTTGCAAGCCACACTTCAAACATGTCATACTGTTATCAGCAATGGAACTGTATACCTTAAATGCTTGCTCTTTTCTAACGTAGCTAGCATATATCGAGTAAATCTGTAACCTATATTGCATTTGCTGTTTCTGTGCACGTTCTACTAATGAAACATGCTAGGAGGTCATTGATGGATATTTGTTTTTACAGGCTGATCTTTTGTTGCAATTTGGCTTTGGAGATGATCTTAAAGCTCTTACTCCTGCCATTCCTAGAAGTTGTCAATGCCTTCTAATGTCTGCTACCTCAAGGTGTGTTATTTTGTAAGCTTTGTATTCTTTGTAAACCAGGTTATGATGTTTGTGTTAATCGTTCTCACTGTTCTTTAGAGCCCATTGATTTATTTCATCTGATCCATCCTTCTAATTGTATTTTGTTTTGATGATTAAATGATTGTCAGCCACTGCATGTATACAATGTACACCTGCATTTTAAAATTTCCTATTTTTCTTTTTCCATTAAGATTGGCAATACCTGCTGATCAATCTATTTTGGCATTTGGTTTGGCAGCCCTGATGTTGACCAACTTAAAAAGCTGATTTTGCACAATCCATTCGTTTTGACGTTGTCAGAAGTAGATGCTACGGATGAGGTTATCTCAACAAATGTTCAGCAGTTCTGGGTATGAACCTATAACCACTATTAGGACACTGTTAAGGCTATTCCATTT
Source organism: Gossypium rotundifolium (assembly GCA_025506655.1). Classification (NCBI taxonomy): domain Eukaryota; kingdom Viridiplantae; phylum Streptophyta; class Magnoliopsida; order Malvales; family Malvaceae; genus Gossypium; species Gossypium rotundifolium. Next base: position 116,215,942 of record CP106732.1, on the reverse strand, counting down.
AGTTAGTTGGTTTTTCTCTAAATTTGGAACAATGGTTTACCTAAATTATTCTTCCCTTTTCTTTAATGGATTGCAAAAGTTATTTGTAGTTCAAGCAAAAGACTTCCTGATCCTTTACCCCTTTATCCTATTTTTTTCAGATTTCATGCAGTGCGAATGATAAGTTACTTTATGTTCTTGCTCTCCTAAAGTTAGAGTTGGTGTTGAAGAAGGTTTTGATTTTTACTAACACTATTGGGGCTGGTTTCAGATTGAAACTATTCTTTGAAAAGGTATTCTTTTTGTCATCTTAAACTTACCTATTCAGTAATTAGCTTAATTCTTGCATGCTTTCCATTTATGTGTCTATCATAAAATTGAAAGTAATTGCCAACTTGCATAGTTTTAAAGTATGTCAAATGAGCAATGTAGATTTATATCATTCTTGCTGAATGTCAAGACTAAGGTTTGCTTGGTAGGGTGGAAAAAAATTAGAAAGATGAAAAATTAGGGAGAAAACAGAAATGAACTATATTTTTTCTTCCGAATTAGTATGCTTGGTAGGAAAGATAGAAAAATGAAAAGAAAAAGTCATTTTCTTTCCATGCTTTGCTTGGTAAGTTTGAAAAATAGGAGGAAAGAAAATGATAATTTAAAAAAAAAATGCATAGTCTTGTAAATTTGCACTCTTATCTCTTTCATTTTCTCTCTTATCATTCCAATTTGGAATGACTTTTTTTATACATTAGATGGAAATATTCGTCTTTCTTATTTTCTTTCTCTCGCTTCTTTTTCTTACCAAGCACACTCAAAACTTATTTTCTTTTCCCTTTTCCCTTTTCCCTTTTCCCTTTTCCACTCTCTTCTTTCATCCTTTCACTTTTCCATTGAACCAAGCATACCCTAAGTGTTCTGTTGCTTCAAACCTCTATCTTAGATTAGTCCTAGTTTTTTTAAGTTTTTACGCATCTCATGGAGAATACTATGTGTATGACATAATTATTCTATTTTTAAGTACATTATTTTGACTTTACAATATTTGTTGTCAAGTTTAGCTACTGAGGCTCGAGCACTTTTTAGTTTTTCCTGTTCTTCCTAAATAAGAAAACCTGTCCTGTAGTCATTAATTTAGTATACCTATTTCTCATGACGTTTACTGTGGCAGTTTGGAATCAGGTCTGCTATATTGAATGCTGAGTTGCCTCAGAACTCTCGTCTACATATCCTGGAGGTATACTAAATAGTCCTGTTTCAATTAATTTTATTAGATTTAAAAAGTTGATTTTATATGCTTTTTATTTGTGTTATGCTAGAGTTGAAAAATGAAAATTTTGATGATACCATTTGCAACCTCCGTTGTGATTGTTTGCCTGGCTGTATCTACTAACAATAGTAAGTTTAGTTGCTTATGACCTGTGTTTTTTCTATCTTTTATCAGGAATTCAATGCTGGGCTTTTTGATTATTTGATTGCAACTGATGACAGCCAAACAAAAGAGAAGGAACAAGTTAATAGGGACAAAGACATGGACTCAAGGAAGTCCAGAAAAGGTGCTAAGCCAAAAATTGACTCTGAGTTTGGTGTTGTGAGGGGAATTGACTTCAAAAATGTCTACACCGTAAGCCCACTTTTTTTAAAGAAAATATTTTTAGCTTTAAACAGTTGTTTTATGGTTAATTGTTACTGTTTTAGGATAGTTTTTTTATCTTAATATTTTGCTTTGTACTATGGTTATTGGCCTTTGCACGCAAGGTGGAGTTTGTCTTCTTCTTTTCTTTTCCAAACTTTGATTTTACTGTTGTTTCCACATTCCTTTCTTGAGCAGGTTATAAATTTTGATATGCCTTCAAGTGCTTCAGGATATGTACATCGTATTGGACGAACTGGAAGAGCATATACTGCTGGTGCTTCTGTTTCTCTTGTGAGTTTCCTGACTAAATTATAAATAACTTCTGTAGGGGCTGCAATTTTTGCTGAATGACTTATTAATCCTGGTGCATTTTATATGAATTCACTCTGCACTCCCGTTTTACCATTTTCAACGTCTTTTATTTTGGCATGGTAACAGTTTATTTTTGGTGTCATGTCATTCAAGCATTGATTAGAGAACCCTAATATTGTCTGTATTTAGGCTAGATGCGTCTGATAATGATGAGCTGGACGTGTTGGATGACGTTTATGATTGTTGCATAATACATTTTATTTCAACTTGTTATTCGTAGCTCTTGCCAATTATTCCTTCGCCGTTAACAGGTTTCACCAGATGAGATGGAAATTTTTGAAGAAATTAAATCCTTCTTGGGTGAAGAAGACATTGGCACAAATACTATCATGCCATTTTCACTGTTGACCAAGGATGCGGTGGAGTCTTTACGATACAGGGCTGAGGTGATATTATTTGGTTCCTTCAGTGTCCAATGTATCATTCATTGTTTCTTTTATAAAATTGGGGTGGATAGCTTCATTATATAGCAAGTTGTTTCGTGGTTTATAGATTAAGTGCATGTTGCTTATTTTGAGAGGGGGAATCTTGCAGGATGTGGCAAGGAGTGTGACAAGAGTTGCTGTTAGAGAATCACGGGCTCAGGATTTAAGGAACGAAATTCTCAACTCTGAAAAGTGAGTAATTATTGATTGTCAAAGACATCAAAAGTCAACCTGTAATTTAGCCTTGTTGCAGAGTTTAATCTTGCTTTTTCTGAGTTGCGTGCTTCTGTTTGTTTAGGTTGAAGTCTCATTTTGAAGTAAATCCAAGAGATCTAGGTAATGGACGTAGTAGGCTAATGCTTTCATTTATTTCTAATGCACTTGTAAAATCCTGAATCCTGATGTCTGGAAATGAACTTGTACCGTACCAGATTTATTGAAACATGATAAGGTTCTGAACAAGGAACCTCCTGCAACTCATCTTCGTGATGTGCCTGACTATCTATTAGACCAAAAGACACGTGATGCCAGCAAAATGGTCAAGCTTACTAGAGCCGCAATGGGAGATAACAAATCCAGTCGTCGCCAGGGAGCCAAGAAAAGATTCAGAAAAAGCAGGGATCCTCTCAAGAGCTTTTCTGCTGAGGTAACCGGTTTTATGTTTATCTGAGAATTCTGTGCATTGCCTACGTTTAGTGATTTAATCTTAACATCATTCCTATTGTTTGGTGTCAGGCACCGAAGAGAGTCGGCAAAGATGGGGTGAAAGGAGAGGGAAAAGGTTTGGATTATACCCGTAAATCCAAAAAGCAAAAAGCTGTTTGATTATTCTGTACAACAATGTCTGCTTATTGCCGCAGCCAAAAATTTTGTTCTTTTCATTTATCCGAAAACTGTTGTTTTCTTTTTCAAGTTTCGTTTTGTCTGGATTTTTATTACCTGTTTTCTGAAGAGAAGATAAATACCTTTCAATTAAAGTAATTATCTACTACATTTTTGCCCATTAAGTGAATTTTGACAGTATTTAGAAACGAACAAAATAAGTAATAAATTCACGGCGCCTCTTCAAAAATTGGTCAACAGAAATTAATCGTCTTTGGTATATAATCTGTTATCCACCCCCCCCCCCCTCTTATGATGTCATAATTCATGGTAATAATATTTAAACCATAAAATCAAATGAAACAAAATCAAGGGAAGTCCATAACCCATTTCTCATTTTTGATATGGTTTTGCATCTCTTTCACTATTATAAATATTTGATTTTATTCAAGATTTAGCTTTCAACTGTACCTGTTTTTCCATTGTAGTCATTCAATTTTTTGTCACTTTAGTACTTAAAACTGTTGTTTTATTTCAGTAAACCCCCCAAAATACTAGAATAATAGATGACATTATTTATCACATGTCATGTTTTTATTGGATGGCATTGAGCTTTTTAAGTAAACTAGGATAAAGTGATTGTTTAAATATCAAAATTGACCCCTCAAAAAAGATTAGATACCAAAATAAGAAAACTAATATAATTTAAATGCTAAGTTATAAATTGAACCCCAACCTTCGGCATTACATCACTGAGTGTTCACCCTAAAAACTCACATTGTGGATTTGAATCACATGAGCATTATTGTTTTGGTGTGTGAGTTGACAGTGGTTTACTCCTATCAGGGCGTGTAAATTGTAAATACCTTATTCAGGTTGAGGGTGATATTTAGGTCAAGCCCTACCAACAATGATGACTCTTGGATTCAAACTTAATCCAAATAGCTGGGAAAGAAGTCTACTTCCACTTCTTCAAATCACTTATTGGTTTCTTATTTTTTAATATACTAATTAGTAGAACTCTTACTCTTAAAAAAAATTAGTGAAACTCTTGGATCTTTATCTTGCTCTAAAACTCCAACTCTTAAATCCTTGGGAAAACTCTAAAACTAACCAAATCAAACCTTCTTTTTATTTTTGCAATTTGGGTTAAGCTTTTCTCGTCATCAAAATTCAAAAGCTTACTCTATGCCATTTTTACCCATCAATAATTATTTATAGCCTTTAGGGACATTTTAGTTTGCAACAATTATATTGATTCGATAACTTTATGTTTTTAACAATGTTAAAGATTTTGAAATATATGGAATGATCTTTGAAGGTACAAGTGTTCAATAAGAGGAAGAGAGGGAGGAGATGGTGGTGGAGACAAGGGGTCGGTTCACTTGTGTCAAGTGGATAGCCGGGGTAATTGAAGAGGAATGAGGAGAAAGGAGTTAAGGAGAGGAAAAAGAGATTGAGTACTAAGGTATATTGCCTAGGGTAGCTTAAAGGAGAAGAAGATCCTGTTATCATCGTGCCCTGGGGTATTTATAGGGGGAAGGCCATCATGCTTGGTGGTGCCACGTCACTGACAGCATGGGTAGGGGCCCGTGCGTGTAGTCAGCCAAGTGGTAGGTAGTTACACGCTGGTTATTGTCAAGTAAGGTACAGTCTGAAATTCCCTTTATTGAGGTAGTACGAGGTTGTTACGCCTTAGTAGTCCTTTGGTGGTCCCCTATTGGGGACAAGTGAGCACCTGCTAATAACGAGTGGCCTTCTTGTAGATAGTGTGGGGCTTCAAGTGGCTAATCGCTTGATGACCATCTAGGCGGTGTGAGGAGCAAGGCCATCTGTAAGTGACTCAGGTTACTTCTTGTGTTGCCACGTGTTTAAGCCAAGGTAGGGGTATAACAATTGTTCGCCCCCTAGTTGAGAAGTGTTGGATCTAGTGCCCTTAGTATAGTAATTTTGTCTTTGTATACTTGCATTTTTTAAATAAACTGGTTTAATAAAATATCCATTAATTATATTAATATCATTTGTATACTTTCCTCAACGGTTTTTGTATGCAAAGTAAAATGGAAACAAATATTGGCATACTGATTATCTAACATTGAAATATTACGTGGTCAGATCGTGATACATAAAGATAACTTATATTAGTAGATAATCTAAACATGTCCTTATTCTAATCGAAAACAAGCAAATTGGTCGAAAGGCTAATATGTCGTCTATCAAGTCTAATTGGGGAGATACCTTCTCTTGGTTATTGGAGCGAAGACACCCAAAAGATAGAGACATAAATGTGATTGACTAAACTGATAGTATATCAGACAGGATCCAAGTAGAATAAATCCTAAATCCGTTTATGGATTTGTTCACTTGTGATGTTCATAGTATTGCATACTTTAATATTGAGTGGGTGATGGAATATGTATGCGTGACTCATATATTTTGATGTAAATGAAAGCTTGAGTTCAAATAGATAAGGAACCAAAAGCTGATACGTTGAGTATACAACTTTTGCAGTATGTAGCTTCATTCGACAATAGTGAAATTCATAGCTTAACTACAGGGTAAATGATATCCTCTCATCGACATTACATGATAGATGAAAAGTAAACATGGCCACAAGTAATTTGTCTTTGTGATAAATGTTTTGATTACTATTTAATAGTAATTGGATTTTCTTGAAGGAAGATGTAATGGTTATCATGAGATAAAATATGATCATATTGGGAGAATAAATTTATCCCAAAGAGATTAAAGATATCTTATGAGGGAAACACACTTATGAAAAGGTAATTGGATGGACACTTACTAAATAACTTTCGTTATGGTATATAATAAAGGAGAGCTCAATCACGATACTTTAGTGAAATGACATTATGACTAAATAAGTTTATAATTAATAAGTGACAAGTCTAAACTTAATTATAAATTATTTGACCTCTAATTATATATTTCTAATCGGTATCTTCTCTAGCTTGAGACTACTAGTAACATTGCATGTAAAATTGATAGATAGAAATGAATGGAAACGATGAAGTAAGAGAAATGGATCGCATGAATCACTACTCGTAGTGAATGTGTTTTCTCGCTAAGTAAAAAATTGACTTGAGAATTAATTTAAGGTTCATTGAATTATTATTTAATTAAATAATTTAAGTTTGAAGATGAAATTAAATTAATTAAGTCATTATGAATGGAAGTGGGAAGTGATCTTTTCGAGTGGCCTCATTGAGCTTCCGATAGTCGATACACACTCACCATTCGTCACCGTTCGTGTAGGGACCATTCATTCTTCTCATTAGAGACTATGGTAATCCCCCCTTTCTTTGGAAAACAGTGTGTAACTCATTCATTATCGGAAATGGTGTAAACAATTCCAACATCTAACCAAATCCAATTCCTTCTTCAATACCTCTTTCATAGTGCGATTTAGCCTCCATTTAGCATCAACCATGGGTTTCTTTCCTTCTTTCAAGTATACCTTATATCGGAAAAGGGATAGACTTATGCTTTTTATGTCGGCTATAGTCCACCCAATGGCCTTCTTACAAGCTTTTAACACTTGAAGCAGAACCAATTCCTTTTCCAAAGTTAGACATGCAGAGATGATAATCGACAATGTATTGTTCTCTCCTAGATATCAATACTTGAAATCCTCAGAAAGGGGTTTCAGTTCTAACTTTGGCGGTTTAATTATGGACGATATCATCTTTTCAAAAGCATTCTCGAGATGTCCCAGTGGTTTTTTATAATTCCTCCACCAATCCAACTGATTTACACGTTCACTTTTGAATTGGACCTCAATGTCTTCTTGGGATTCCTACCCATCATCATTGATAGATGGTACATTTTCTCTTGGAGATGTGATCTCCCTATGCTTTTTTTGTAATTTAGTTCCTGCAGATTCCATGCTTTCGACATCAGAAAATTGTTTAATGTCATGCTCTTCTGGTTTATCAAATGATTCCTCTTCTATATGTGTAGCTCCCATCAGTATTGACAGCTCATTTACCTATCTCATTCTTTGACCCAATGCTTCTCCAAAATTTCTGCTAGAAGCTTCTCTGTTAGATGAACGGTTTTAGTTCCAAGTGGAATCATTGTCCCTAACATTCTCAAGCAGGATAACTACTTCCCGTGCAATTTTTTGTCCAAATGCTCCCCCTAGAAATGATATCAAATTGTTATTTACTGTTGTAACACCCTTAACCCGTATCCGTCACCAGAACAGGATTGTTGTAACACCCCCTAACTCTTATCCGTCACCGGAACAAGGTTACAGAGTATTACCAGTCAATACAGTTTTAATACAAATAATACAGAAATACAAACCGTATTTTTCGAGCTAATCCTCGTTGACTTTCTCTTTTCCTTTCCTAGTCGAGGCTTCCGGCTCAACGTTAGCTACGGAATTTAAACAATTAAAAATTATCAATACAATAAAATTTTATATTAATTAATTCAATTTATACACAACTTTTGTCTAAATTCCAATTTAGTCCTTACATCAATATTAATTTTATTCTTTCCAAAACTATTTCATATTTTCATTCAATTCTCACTTAAAACTAACTTCAATCCTCAATTTCATCCTAAATCCCTAATTTTAAAATTCTCTCAATTTAGTCCATACTACATAAAAACTTATGATTTAACTTACAATTCAATCCTTTTTCAATTCTAACTTACAAATTCTATCAATTCTAACCCAAATTCTTCAATTAATTCAACATAAACCACATCTAAAAATCAACTAACTTTCAAATTTTCCACTTATATCAAGTAGCATCTTGTTCTAGGATTCCAAAAACATCAAAATTACAAGAAAATGGACTAAATTAACTTACCACTTGAGCTTCAAACCTAAGATCCTTAATTTTCCTTTTTCTTTTCTCTCTCCTTTCTTTCTCCCCTGTTTCGTTTGTTTCTATGTTTCTTTTTCTATTTAATTTGCTTTATTTCTTTTATTTTAATCTATGTTTCTTTTTCTATTTAATTTGCTTTATTTCTTTTATTTTAACTTAACTAATATAATATAATATAATATAATAGTTTAATAATATAATAAAATAAAATAAGATTTACTTATATAATAAGTAAATGTATAATAATTACTAATATATGAATTTTAATTTACCACATGTCATCATCTACACCAAACACTTGTCACATTTTGGTTTATTTACTAATTTAATCCTTCAACTTTTCTTTAATCTATAATTAAACTTTCACACTTTATTCAATTTAATCCTTATACCTAATTATCATTAATTCTAGCTAATTCAACTAACCAAAACTTAATTAATCACACAACCAACTTCGTAAATATTTCTAATAAATATTTACAAATCTATTTTAGGAAACAGTGACCCAAAATGTACTTTTTCGGTTCCGTAAATTTTGGGTCGTTACAGTTACAGAGCATTACTAGGGTTTACAAATCATCAGATATAAATTTCAAACGTTTCATTACATATCAATTTTCATAATAAAACGAATCAAAATCATATATACTATCCCTTATACGAGCCCTCAAGGCCCAAAATACGTATTAGAAACAAGTCGAGACTAAATCAGAAACTCAGAGAATTTTTCTGAAACAGTAGAAAAGTTTCAAAGCTGCAGGGGTCACATGGCCGTGTGGCCAGGCTGTGTGACTCACACTGTCAAAAGGCATGCCCGTGTCTCAAGTTGTGTGGGAATTCAAAATAGGGACACACGATCGTGTCTGTGCCCGTATAACTCTTTGACTTGGTCACACGACTAAGTCACACGTCCGCGTGCTAGGCCATGTGAGCATATTGACTTGCATTCTTAAAAAGATACAGGGGACGCATGGCCGTGTCACTTGGTCGTGTGTCACACACAGCTGAGACACATGCTCGTGTCTCTGCCCGTGTAGACAAAAATAGGCCATTTTCTAAGCCACATTTCTCACCCAATTTGACACCAACCTAGACTTAACATATTGCACATCAACAAGCCATAACAAGGCATTCAAAACAAGCTAAAATCAAGTCTTAAACACCTCAAATGACAACTTAAAAACATGTCAACTAAATATCCAAACTTACCTAATTAATTTACCTAACAAAGTTACCAAAGTTCACTACAATTCAAATACATACATACATATATCACTCATACTAACAACACGATTATACCTTATTCTCATACCAATATGTAAGTTGATTATATAAACAAAATATTATTCATAATATTTACATAAGCCAAACTTTGACCCGTACAAAAGCCTATACATGCCATATAAACCGAAGTTAACGTTTCAAAAACTACCGAGATAAGCTGGATAGTGTGACTTGAGTGCTGATTCGATCATCCAACCTTCTGAAAATCTACAATGACATTAAAAAATTACAAATAAGCTTAATAAAGCTTACTAAGTTTGACGAGTTAAACAAAAATCTTATCGAACTAACTATAATAAATTAAGTAACGAAAATCATCCATGACAACTTCTGTCTTTTACAAATTCAATCGATAAATACATCCGTATTCAAATCAATTCAAAAAAATAAATAACATGTCTTTCAAATTTATTAAATAAATCACTTTACTGAGATTTTTCCATTCGAAGAATGTCTTATGGATAAGAGTACATCGTCATGAAGCTCGAAGTAATGAGCGAGCTCGTAAGAATGATCCACCAATTACGCCAAAAAAAAAGTAAAACACGAGAGTTCGTAACAAATTCTAAACCCCAGTTTACTTGGGAATAATGCCGATATCTCCCTCCAATACCATCATACACCAAATCACGAATATACTCAAATCCCCGCTTTTAATTCAAACCGAATATCCAAATCAATATTATAATTCAAACAATAATTCGTTTCCAACAATAGAGTATATGAATAATACCAATCATCAATTTATACAAATGTTAAATTTTAACCGTACGAACTTACCTGGACTCAATTGTAGTAATTGCAGTAGTTCAAGGACTATTCTGCTATTTTTCCTTTTTCAAGAGTATCTACGGGATCTTGATCTAGAATATAAAATTACTTATTTATTAGCATATATTTCATTTCCAATTCATTTTACAATTAATAACCTTTTTTTTAATTTATGCAATTACCCCTAACTTTTACAATTTTTGCAATTTAATCCCTTAATTAGTTAATCTATCAAATTAACTAATTTTCTCAATTAATAATCTATCCAAATATTCTAGGCCCTCATACAGACTCTAATAAACCTAAAATTTACTATCAAACCCAAATATTTTGACATTTTCACAATTTAATCCTAAAATTAATATTTAACAAAATCACTTTACAAAATCATCACACAACACAATCAAAGCTCCAAATCCATGTTATTCATCAAAAAAATATAATATTTATCAATGGAAACTTTGAAAATTTTTAATAAAATAAAAAACGAATGTACGGTTTAGCTGAACCTAATTGGAACGATCTCAAAATAATAAAAATTACAAGAAACGGGTAAAAATTGAACTGGCATGAAACAAAAATGAATAAACCAACTTAGAGCTCCCTCCTATGGTGGTTTAGGCCAAAATTGAAGAAGAAATGCATAGGAAGCTTTTAAATTTCAACTTGTTTGCTTTAATTTCATCAAAATTACAATTTTGCCATTCAATTGCTTTATTTTATTATTTTACCTTAACATGACGTCCCACCACTTTAATTTAAGTACATTTATTACTTAAGTCCTTCCTTATTTATTAATCAAGCCATTTAATCACTTAATTATTATAATTAGCAAGTTTTGTACCTTTTTCAATTTAGTCCTTTTTAATTAATTAACTATCGAAATGATAAAATTTTTCAACGAAACTTTAATAATGACACTCCATCAATATTTATAAAATATTTACAGCTCGGTTTGTAGAAACGAGGTCCCGATACCTCACTTTCTAAAACCACTTGACCTAGGGTTTTACCACTCGAACCTAATAAATCATTATAAAACATGAATTACCAATTCAAAAAATTTTCAAACCATATTTGATTCATAAATATTAAATAATAATATTTATGAACTTACTTGCCAGATTTGGTAGCCTCGAAACCACTGCTTTCGCACCATTGAAAAAAAATCAGGCTGTTACAACTGTCCTCATTGAATCTGACATAGAAATATTGCAATTGAATTGCACTTTCAACATCGTTACCGATTAAACCTCACAACATCCTTTTAAACCTTTCCTAAGCTTGGCCTAGTGTCTCCATACTTTTTTTGCTTAAACTCAAATAACTCTTCGTATGCAGTGAGCATCGTGATCATTGTGATGTTCTTCCATGAGGTAATGGTATCCAAAAGCAACATATCCAACCATTTCCTTGCTTTTCCTCCCAGAGCAAACAAAATCAGCATTAACCAGATTGTCTCATTCGGAACCCCATAACTAATCATGTTGCAAATATGTTCTAACTTACGAAGAAAACCCACTGGATCTTTTTTCTCACCTACATTGAATTGGAGATTAGAGATAACCCAAGATATTAGAGACGAACTAATCATGAAATATGTGACGCTAATATACGATATAGTTATATCAGGCTGTAACCAACTGGTTCGCGAGGGAATGTGCAAATGTACACAGTCATTATCAAGTAATAAGTAAGTATAAGAGTTATTGTCTCCATAAGGACTGTGTTTAAATCGGTATTTGTAAAATTAGTATTCACAAGGTGGTTGAGAAAAATACAATAATTTTGAGTGATAGGTGTCAAATTAAATTAATTAACTAAATGTAAGTTAACATAAATGCAAATGAAATGAAATGCAAGGTGATGGTTTAACAGCAATTTCACGAGTTAACAACAATAACATGAATAGGCTAGAATAATTACAACATTTGACTTAATTTATTTTTCATCAAGCTTAACAATGTTCCAGAAAAATTTCACGGCGACTCGATCATTCATTAACTTGGAATCTAATATAAGTTCTTTCGAAATCTTATACCTAAAAAAACATATTTATTTCTATGTCCATATTTAAGTAAGAATTCCTTAGAATTTATGTGAAGTAATAGGGACAGGTTAGGTTTGAAACAATTTAATCACACAAACCTAAAAGCTATGCAAGGTAATAGAGCTCTTTCAAGTTATTACCAACCTTTAATTTAATCGGGTTAGGATTTAAATTATGCATGCACCTTCCAATTATTGCGTCCATTAATCGCCATCTGGTTAGGATCGATCAACTAATTCTAGTGCATTCAAACATGTTTCAATGCATGAAATACATAAATGATTTTAATTGGAAGCATGAATGACTGAGGTACAGAACATCATAAGCATGGATCAAAATGAACTTTATCAAATTAATGTAACCATTCTAGCTAAAATAAAATTAAGTCATCATGGTCAATGGAAAAACATCAAAACAATTTGCAAACATGTTGAATAAAAAATAAGATTTAGGAAGAAGAAACTCTTGATGATTTTGACGATTCTTGAAAATTGATCATAGTGGCTTCCGCCAATTCTTATGATTTCAAAATGCTCCTCAAGGTGGTTGATCAAGAGTGTTTTTCTCAAGGGAAAATGCTAGCTAAAGGGAAGTGGAGAAATTGAGGGCTTATGCATGGAAGAGATGAGAGAAAGATGAGAAATGTTGTGAATTGATAGATGTGTGAATGATGATTGAATGAGAAGTAAAGAATGGTATTTATAGGAGAGGGATGGCATGGGAGTTTGCTAAAACTATCTTGGAGATCCTTTGGTTTTCTCCTTTTCTTGGCGGCCATGAAATGTGGAGAGAGAGGTTGATAATTGGTTGATTCATGCTTGATTTCATGCATGAATCATGCAAGGGGTTTGACCATTTTGACAGATTTATTTGGAAGCTGATTTATGATTTTTCCATAAGTGTGAGGGTCTTCAATTTAATTATCCCAAGGCTAATTTGGACTGCTCTCATGCCTTTTATCGAATTTGGGCCATTCTCTCCCCTTATTGGACGGTTTTGACAACCCAATTGAGAGCATACTTCATTCTTTTAGTAACCATTTTCCAAGTTGGGTTAAATTGAATTTATGAGTCCAATTTGATGAGCTTTCCATCCAAAAGGAGTAGGAATTACTTGTGTTCATGTAACACCCCTTACCCATAATCCCTGTCAGAATCAAGCACGAGACGTTATCGTACAAAACTATTTGATCGCCATTTAGGCTCAACGCGACTACTCTACTTGAGTCTCTACAAAAACAACTTCATTTTTGACTTACGAGACCTCACTCATACACACGAGAACATTCGAGACTATACTAAATTTTTTCAATTCTACAAAAATTTTCTCTTTTATACAGGGCTCACACTCCCGTGTAAAATTAGACATGCCCGTGTGTAGATACACACACGCCCATGCTTCGTAACCATGGTGAATTCTGACTACACACACACGGTCTCACACGCCTGTGTTTGAAACCCGTGGATGACACTGACTTGGGTTACACGACCTGGACGCACGCCCATGTGGCTGGTCCGTGGTCGTATCTGACTAGTTCCCCACGGTCTGGGCACTCCCGTGTGCTTCATCCTTGTGATCATTCATATTCCAATTTCAAGGTGCAGACTTCACACGGCCTGGGAACATGCCCATGGCTTGATCGAGTGTCACATACGGCATAGACACACGCCCGTGTGCCTACCCATGTGGACAAGAACAAGCCTATTTGCCAAGCTCTTTGCACCCCTATAGCTTACTCTACATGAATCCATTCAACATACTAATAAACATCTCATAATTTCTATATGAATTCCTATAAATGACTTTGAAATTTCATAAATAGTAAAATAAGCCAACATTCATGGCAATTTACAAAATAAATGTCTTAGCAAGAGCCAATACACCTTTGATCAAAATAGTAAAATAATCTAACTAGTCTAGCCCCTATACATGCCATTTACAAAATCACTAAGTCTAATTATATCGAAGTGAGCAGATAGTGTAGGCAGTCTCCTGGTTATCGACGTATTCCGGCTCGACTCTTGAACTCTATAAAATAAGGGAAAGAAAGGGGAATAAGCTTAAAGCTTAGTAAGTTTACATGTAAACAATATAACATTTTAACGTGTATTAAACAATCTCATAGCATTATTTACTAAGCAAAAAACAATTTGCATTCAAGATCATGCTTACTCACTTCCTTCATTCACACATTTCAACCACATCACAAGGTCACATAATACAACGCATCACTATATCATAATACATTACTCATAGTCACATTACTCGGTGGTTTTGCACTTAGCCCACCATCAGTCTTTATTAGGGTGGTATCGCACATAGCCCACCAAAAGATTAGCTACGGTGGTATCGCACACAACCCACCAAAAAGGTTAGTTACGGTGGTATCGGACACAGCCCACCAAAAGATAAATAGATGATGGTATCGCACACAACCCATCGTAATTAAGCAACAAGGTGGTATAGCACTTAGCCCACCATCAAGGTATGATATAACACACTTACATATCCATTCCATCATTCATACTAGAGTTATTCAATAACTACTGCTTTCTATCTACTTGAATCATACTTGTTCTCAATTGTGCTATGCGCTAATTAACAATAATAATATGCATATAAAATGCATCATTTACACGTTAACTTACCTCGGTGCAAAACTTGTTATCTAGCGATTTACTCAATCACCTTACCTTTCCCACGGTCAAGGTTAATTCCGCGCTCTTCTTGATCTATAACAAAAAAATTCATTCGTTTAGATCATTATATGATTATAATACATCAAATTCTACACTAGGGCAAAAATGACCATTTTGCCCTTGTGTATTGGCAAAATTACGATTTTGCCCCTAGGCTCGTAATTTATTTTTCAACACATTTTCTAAATAAATAAGCATAGCTAAACATTTATTTCTCTTACAACTACTCACCATTCTCACCATTTCATGCATTTATGACACAATTTCATTCTTTGTATTTAAGTCCTATCTAGGTGTTTTCATGCTAACACCATTCATAAAAGTTGTTTCTCACCTCCCTTCCATTCATTTTCTTCCAAATACTCTCATGGAAAGTCTCTAGACTTTCAACCATATCTCAAATTAGTCCCTTCATTAGCTAGCTTAAGCTTTGGGGACTTCAAAAATACAAAAATCATCAATTAAAACCACCTAAATCATTTACTAGCAAAGAGATGGCTTGGCTGAAATTTTGAACTCCCAAATGCCCTATTTCGTCTTAAATTTTTGGTAGAAAGAGATGAATGAATAGTAAAAGATGATAGTTTTTCTCTTCCCTTTATTTTATTCATCTTTTCTCACCTAACTCATCTAATTTTAACCAAAAATTAAATGCTCTTGTCTCCCCTATGCACATGGCCGGCCATCACTAGGTAAATGGCCTAATTTCACTTTAAAATCTTCCAAATTACCTTCTATAGCTATTAGGTACCTCTACATTATAAACTAGAACTTTCGCGCTTTATGCGATTTAGTCATTTTTGCAATTAAGCATGCTATCACTCAAATTAAAACACCAAAATTTTCATGCATCCATATAATTGTGCTACAACACATAAAATAACATTTAAAAAAAAATTTCTTCGACCTTGGTTCAGTGGTCTCTAACCCACTGTTCGACTAGCCCCAAAATTGGGCTGTTACAATTCATATGTGATATTATTGACTCTCGCATGAATTAATTCTATGGTCCAAACTGTAGCAAATTGAGTACAAAAATTAGCATGTAGCATAAAATAGCAAGATTAAGTAAAATTAATACTAAATTGTATAAAATTACAAACTTCACTCAAATTATTTCTAATGTTTCAATATGAATTAAAATGACTCAATTGGCTACCCACATGCTTGGAATTTCCATAAATTATGAGTAAAAAGATGTTAATAAAACCTAAATAATTTATATGTATCACCAACTCCGTTCATACAACATTGTGTCAAGTAGAGATGTTATTCTTGGCCTAATCGACGGTTTCTTCCTCTTCAAGAAAACTTAATTCCTACAACAAATAAAAGAATAAAATCAAATCAACGAATCATATGAATTCTCCAATTAAGACATTGGATATTTAATTATGAGAAAGAAAGAAAGAAAAAAACATCGTATCTATTAACTTAGCTGTGGTCAATTATCTCCTTAGAAAACATGCAACACTAATAAAAATCACTCAATCATGCATCGACTCCCCGACAACGGCGCCAACAACTTGATCGCTTTCGCCACTGGTGCGCTAATACCGGAGCAGAGAATCAACACTAAACAATCAAATATAATTTGGAATCTGCAAGTGTGACAACTCAGTTGTAATATTTATAATGTTCAATGGAATAATAGAGCATTTCAAGGATCGAACCCAAAGGAGTTAACGATTAAGTGATCCCTAAATAATTAACATGCGATTACATGAGTCGAACTAACTTCTTACTAGGTGATATATTATGGCAAATCATAATTGAGGGGAATTAAACTAATTAATTATCTAAAAACAGAAGGAATAAATAATAAATCATGCAAATTATGAAACTAGCAAATTTAATAACAGACATCGGTTGGTTGATTTCCATGTTATTGGCTAACCTTTGAATTAGGGATCTAAATTGCTAATACTCCTAAATTGGCTTAATTTTACCTTTCAGCCTCAAATTGACCAAAGTAGACAAATTAGTCCAGTTTATCTCTTGACCTCACCAAACTAACCCTGGATAATCAAATCGGTGCTTGATAAGATCTCCTCTCGGTCTCCCTTATCTAGATTTTCCCTTAAGATCGTCAATCCTAAGTTTTGAATTCTATTTGATTTAGTCCAGATGTTACAATTTAGTCCATGAACCCAAAAATCAACTACCGAGCATTTCCATCAACCAACCACCTAAGATTTAGCTATTCATGCTCATATCTAAACACACCAACAACAAATAATCAAGCAAAAATGACATTACTTAAACTAAAAGCAAAGTAATAAAAATTCAAGCTTTCTTGCAAAAGCTTGGAGAACACAACAATGAGAGCAAAATATATGAATAAAAACACCAAAGAAATTATTTTTAACATATAAAATGAAAAGAAACTAAATGATATTAAACTAAGGATTAAAGTGAAAAAACAAAGAAAGTTGAAGTATTAAAAGACAATTAACAGAAAGCTACAATAACCTTAACTAACTAACTAACTAACTAACTAACTAAACATAAAACCAGAAAAGAAAAAGCTTGAACCATAAAAGATAAAGAAAAATAATAAAAACCCTAAGCTAAAAAGATGTTAAAAGATGAATAATATGAAAAGTGTTGTTTCTTTCATCCAAAAGAAGGCTTTTTGTTCTGATTATAACCCAAAATGTGCCCAAAATGCCCATCAGCATGTATTTTCTATTAGTGTTGGAGTTGGACAAGGACTACCCCTACAGTAATTTTTTGTCTCTTCTTGTCAGGGGTATTGCGATACCCATGGTTTGGTATCGCGATACTCACGTCAATCTTGAATTGGGGGAGCCCTGGGACATTAGGTATCGTGATACCACTATAAATGGCCTTTATCCTCTTCGTTTTAGCACTCTCATGGGTATAACGACTTTCATGCTTTGATCTCGCGATACCCCCTTCTAGGTGATGTTTTCATTCATGTTTAGACCATCATTGACTCCCTACAACACTCAATCCACCATTAGAGTCCCTATGGCATATTTGGCCAATTCGGGTTTCAAAAGTAGCACAAAACACACCAATTCATTAATTAAAGCAAAGAACTAAAACTAAGTAAAAACATGAAAAATACCTTCAAATTTCTGGAGAATAAGCTCTTTAAGTGTAATGGAGAGCCTAATTTGATGTATCAAATTATGGCAGATCACTTATACATTTGATATTGGCAATAGTTCACCCAATGGTTTTCTTATGTGCCTTAAATACTTGAAGTAGAGCTTATTCCCATTTCAAACTTAATTGAGCGAAGATGATAACTAGAAATGTGTTGTTTTCCCCCAAATATCCATATTTCAAATTCTTGAAAAGGGTTTCAATTCTAATTTAGGCAGTTTAACTATGGAGCGTATCATCTTCTCAGAAGCATCCTCGAAAGGTCCCAATGGTTCCTTGCAATGTCCCCATCAATCTAGCTAATTAACCTATTCCCTTTCGATCTAAACATCCATGTCGTCTTGATAGTTCCAATCATTCTCATCAAATACATTGTAATCCCTTTTGGGAAGCTAAGATCCTTATGGTCAACTTGTGATTTGATTCCCATGGATTCTATGCTCTCAGCGCCCTAATTCTCTCTAATTCACACTCTTCAGGTCCCTCATTCGACTCATTCTTAATGGGAGTTGTCATAATCGACACGAATAACTCCTGTACATGTTCTACACTATGATTGGTGGGTTCTCCCACACTCTTACTCACAGTCTCATGGTTCGGTGAACATTTACATGTCCAGGCGGAATCATTGCTACTAATATTTTCTAGTAAAACTATTACTTCTTGATAAATCGTAAAATATTTTAGGCCTACATTTAGTATGCTTTTGGATGATTTATCCCTTGTTTTATGTAAAAAGGTGCTCTTAATCTTTTTTTTTTCATGTTTTTACTCAAGAAAGCACCCGAGGACAAAAAGAATGAGAAACGGGCTTAAAACGGGCCAATTTGGGCCAAAAAGGAAATCGACATGGCTTGGACTTCAAGCCACACAGTCGTGCCTCGATAATTAACTAAGACACGGCCATGCCACGATTTACACGGCATTGCCCCAATTGACAGAATCGAGATACTGCCTGAAAATAATTTACAGGGCGTGTACCATGGCCGTGCCCCTGTCGCGGGAGAGAACAATTTCACTCGAATTTGGATACTTTGAGGCAAAGAAACACATTACAAAGCCTATTCAAACACCGAGTAGGAAGTATACTTGAATTGGGACACTTAGAGGCCAAGTAAGGCATTCTAAAAGTCTATATAAACACCCTAAGTGTAACCTGAAAGGAGGCGTTAGGCGGTGAGCTAGGCCAATGAGTCGAGCCAAGAAGATCGCATTTTGTGGAATCACTCGAAGATAGTCAAGTGGATCCATCTCGAAGAGCCGAAATTATACTCAAGACGGTGAATTTCTCCTTCAATTCCTTCAGGGGGTTTTAGGAATTTTATTTATGTTTTGTTTTATTTTTTCTCTTGAGATGTTTTCTTTATTTGTTATGAACTAAACCCTTCAGATACCCGAAGAGGATGAAACCTAGATGAATTTTGTTATTGATTTCTGAATTATATGATAAATACTTAGTTTGTTCTTAATTATGCATGCTTAATCCAAATCTGATGTGCTTAGGTGGAGGAGGAATAGACCCTACTTAAGAGTAGATTGAGCATAATTAAGCGGAGTTGATCGCACGCCTAGAGATAGGGTGACGAGATTTTGTCGGATTAGGGTGAAACCTAATATGGGAATCCATAGATCGATTTACTGCTATTCTAGGGGTTATTATAAGCGAACGAGAGTTCCACTAATTAACCTAGAGTTAGATGTTATTCGCCTCGAGAGAGGGTTTAATATACGTTAGGGAGTCTTACGGATCAAACTAAGTGAAGAAATCATATGGGTCAGTATTAAATAACAAGTGAAGTCTAGATGGATTCTTCCTGAGGGTATCGTCGTGATCAATTGAGTTCTCTTCAAGTATTTCCCAATTCGTTCTTTTTGTCTTTACGTATTTAGCTTAATAGTTGTTAAAATAGATTAAATCAACCAATCACTCCATATTTTAGGGGAAATAATAAAAAGAAAGTAAGTATTAGTACATTTAGATCCTTTGGGTTCGATAATTTGGTCTTACCTAAGCTATACTACTGTTTGATAGGTACACTTGCCTTTAATCGTTGTCAGAGTTAGTCTCAAGGTTCGATCCATTCATTATAAATTTTAAAGCTCTAATTTCAGTGATCAAGTTTTTGGCGCCATTGCTGGGGAACTGAAATATTAAGAAAGCTCTATTTTTATTACTTTAGCCATTATTTTTATTATTTTAGTATCTTTTGCTAATTTTATTTCTTCATTATTTTTTTTCCTAGCAGGTACCTCTAGTTTATGACTAGAAGGAACCCGACAGGACCTTTAGAATACGATAGTGAAATTGAAGCTACCGCTCGAAGGAATCGTAGAGAAATTAGGCGAGCCCTAAATTACATAGAAAAAGAGTGAGAAGATAGATCCAATCCTACTGAAGGGATGGACGAGAATAATCCACCACGAGATGTGGAAGAAAACAATGCTCCGCGTACTATGTATGATTATGCTAAACCTCATTTAACAGGAGCTGAATCTAGTATTATTAGGCCTGCTATAGCTGCTAATAATTTTGAATTAAAGCCTAACACAATACAAATGATTCAACAATTTGTTCAATTTGATGGTTTGTAGGATGAAGACCCAAACACTCATATAGCTAATTTTTTAGAGTTCTATGATACTTTCAAAATAAATGGCATTTCTGATGATGCTATTCGTCTTCGGTTATTCCCCTTTTCATTAAGAAATAAAGCCAAACAGTGGTTGTACTCGTTACCGTGAGGATCAATCACTACATGGGATCAAATGACCGAAAATTTTTTATTGAAATATTTCCCACTAGCCAAAACGGCCAAATTACGAAATGATATCTCTTCCTTTATGCAGATAGGTTTAGAGACATTATACGATGCATAGGAGAGATACAAGGATCTCTTAAGAAGGTGTCCACACCATGGTCTACCCTTGTGGCTACAAGTCCAAACTTTCTATAATGGTGTAAACCCCTCAACGAGGCAACTAATCGATTCAGCCACTAGTGGAACCCGAACAACAGAACTCCTGAAGCCACCTACGAGTTTACAACCTCGATGCAGTGACCATGCTGTCAAATCAGGTAGAGTTGATGAATAAAAACTTGACAGTTTATGTTTCTAGCAGGTACACCCAGTCATGCAGTGCAACGCAAGTGGAACTGTGGCAAATCCTAAGTACCTAACCTACCAACCGGACGCAGAAACCGAACAGACAAACTGTATAGGTAATAATTTTAGATCCAACAACAATCCGTAACACTTACAATCCAAGTTGGACGAATCACCCAAATTTTTCATGGGGAGGCCAAGGAAATCAAAGGAATCTAAGACAACAACCTCCTCAAAACTTCCAAAATTAGCCATATCCGCAAGAGAAAAAGCCAAGCCTCGAAGAGATGCTGAAAAAATTCATGGCAAATACAGAAAATCGCTTCCAAGAAACTTAGAAAATAATTAAAAGCAGCGAGAGCCGAATCGAGAACTTACTAAGTCAGTCAAGGCAGCCACTAATGCAGTCGAACAACTAGCAAAGCTAATGTCAGAACGACTGCAAGGACGTCTACCAAGTAACACTGAGATTAACCCAAAGGAGCAAATTCAAACCATCTCAGCTAATGACAGTAAAAGGTTAGAGGAGCCTATTCCAATACAAGAAAATAAGGTAGACGAAGGTGAGGTAGAGGTAACACAAGAAAAGCCAAAACCAGAAATCAAGGAGTACCAATACCAACCTCATATACCTTATCCCGAAGTAATAAAAAGAGATGATTCAGAAGAATAGTTTGGTAAGTTTCTTAAACTCTTAAAGAAATTACATATTAACTTACCCCTTCTTGAAGCTCTTTTTAGATGCCAAACTCGAGAAAATTTTTAAAACAGCTCTTGACTAACAAATGCAAATTAGACGAAGAGCACCACATAGAATTAAATGCAGCATGCTCAGCAATTTTACAGAATAGACTACCACGAAAGCTAAAAGATCTAGGGAGTTTTACAATTCCATGTTTAATTGGTAGTTTAGTTATTGATAACGCGTTAGCTGATTTAGGGGCAAGCATAAATGTCATGCCTTATACATTATTTAAACGAATAGGTCTAGGGAAGCCCAAACAAACTAGGATGAGTATACAATTAGCTGATAAAACTATTAAAATTCCTAGGGGCATTATCGAAGATGTTCTTGTCAAAATCGATAAATATGTTTTCCTAGTAGATTTTGTTATTTTAGATATGGATGAGGATAATACAATCCCCTTAATTTTAGAAGACCCTTTCTAGCAACTGCCAAGACTAAAATTGATGTTGCCACAGGGGAACTCATACTTTGTGTAGGTGATGAATCAATTAGTCTTCAAGCTCTTGACTCGGCCAGGACAATAATCGATGAAGGTAAGAAAGTGAATACAGATGATAATCAAATTGTTCAACATTTATCGCAGGAAACACCACATAGGCACAACCCTGAGCCGACTCATAGATCCTAAAGCGACAAAGAGGAATCACACAAGGAACAAGACCTTAGGATCGAAAATTTAGAAGAGCAGAGGACACAAGTCAAAAAAGAACCGGAACCGCACGAAGAAAAACCAGAAGAGCCACCAGAAGAGCTCGTAGGAACATCAAACCACTACAAAATAGGAAACCGGTATTATTAGACAAAGCAGATCCACACATCATCACAACAGACCTGAAGACAAGGGGAGAAAACCCTCTAAAGGTACACAATATCTTCTCACACGAAATAGTAGTGGTAAGCAACCCAACATTCAATACTCTCAAGGTAAACATTTCTCGGCTTCAACTTTGTCAAGAAAATAAAACTTTAAGCAAGAGGGAAGATATTCAAACCTTTAAACCTCCCTAATTTTTCTAATTCGAGGACAGTCCAGCTTAAGACTATAAATGAGCGCTTCTCGAGAGGCAACCTGATCGCTGCAAAATAGTCTAGTTTTAATATTTATAAAAGAGTGATCGAACCTGTAGACTGACTGCGACAACGATAGAGGCAAGTGCACCTATCGAACAGTAGTATAGCTCAGGCAAGAATATCTTATCGAACCTAAGGAACCTAAAAGTACTATTACTCACTTTCTTTCTATTATTTAGCCTAAATATGGAGTGATTGGTTTATTAAACTAAAACAAATGAAATACTTAAACTTTAAATGCAAAGGCAAAAGAATAAACTTTAGGAAAAGACTTTGAAGAAAACTCAATTGATAAAGACGATACCTTCGGGAAGAATCCACCTATGACTTCACTTATTATCTAACTTCCAATTCATATGATTTCTTTTACTTAGCTTGATCCGTGAGACTCTCTAACCTATATTAAACCTTCTCTCGAAGCGAATAACGTCTAACCTTAGGTTAATTAGTGGAACTCTTGTTCTCTTATAATAACCCCCTAAGGAAGCAGTAAATCGATCAATGGACTCCCATATTAGGTTTCACCCTAATCCGGCAAAATCTCGTAACCCTATCTCTAGGCGCCCGATCAACTCCGCTTAATTATGCTAGATCTACTCTTAGGCAGGGTCTATTCCTCCTCCATCTAAGCACATTGGATAAATTTAAGCAACATAATTAAGAACAAACTAAGTATTTATCATATAAATCAAAAAAATTAAACAACGAAATCTATCATAGGTTTCATCCCCTTTAAGTATCTGAGGGGTTTAGTTCATAACCAAACAAGAAATCATCTCAAGAGAAAAGATAAAACAAAGCATAGGAAATCCTTAAAAATCCCTGAAGGAATTGAAGAGGAGATCCTCCATCTTGAGTAGAATTCTGACTCTTCGAGATGGATCAATTGGCTATCTTCGTGTAATTTCTTAAACAAGTAAAGCTCTGGCAGAAAACTCTGCTAAAACCTCACGACCTTGAATTGCTGCCTTGGATTGTTTATATAGATGTTTGGGATGCTTTACTTGGCTCCTAAGTACTCGTAATTCAAGTGAAATTTGTCCTAAGTGTTTGAGTGGACTTAGGATTGTGTTTCTTGGGCTCCAAGCATCCAATTCTGAGTGAAATTTCTCTTTCCCGTGGTAGGGGCACAGCCTTGACATGCCGTGTAAATCGTGGTCCAGCCCGTGTTTCCATTCTATCGATTTAGGCACGACTATGACACACCCGTGTAATATATGGGTAGAGGCCGTGCTTCGGGTCGCCAATTGGGGCACGACCGTGTGGCATGAAGTCCAAGCCGTGTTAGGCTTTTTTGTCGACGAGGCATGGTCGTGTAAATCAGGGTGTGACCGTGTGCAATCTAAATATTGGGGCACGGTCATGTGGCATGAAGTCCAGGCTGTGCCGACTTCTTGGGTTGGCCCACTTTGGTCCGTATTAAGCCCCTTTTACGATTTTTTTTTATCCTTAGGTGTTCTCCTGAGTATAAGACATGAAAAGAAAGGATTAAGAGCATCTTTTTACATAAATTGAGGGCTAAATCATCCAAAATCATACTAAATATGGGGTTAAAATGTGCTACTTTTACGGTTTATCAAATACCCCCACACTTAAGCTTTTGCTTGTCCTCAAGAAAAATTCTCAATTTACAATTAAAACAAACTTTCCAAAATTCATAATTCCTGTCGATATTGTCTCATCACAATTCATAGATAATTTATACATGGATAATTCAACTCAAAGAGTCCTAAAGATTCAATTACGATAAGTCATACCTTTGTAGTACGAAAACATAGGTGTTTCCCCTTATCTAAGTAATTACCTTTAATTCAAAGCCGACAAGGATTGACGTCCTCACAATAGATTCACTCAAGTCACTCAAAGGTGTTCAAGGTTCAAGAATAAACACTCTAAGTCGAACCTGAAAAGTTAATCCCATAGACTTGCTCGAAATCAAATCTCCACCATCTTGATATAAGTTGATACATAGATCAAAAGGTCTTTAATCAAGGTTGTAATGGGGCTAGGGTTAAAGGTGTGGAAAAAGGCTAAATTAGAAGGGTTGGAATCGAGATTGACTTGACAAATTACCTAACTAGAAACACTGAACTAAATATGAATATTTACTTCGAATGAAAACTAATAATATCACTTTTGATAATTACTCCATAATAAGGAGTATTTTGATACTACTTTAATACGAGCTTCTTCTTTACCAATTGGAGTTTAAACACTCTAAGCTCTTTTATATACTACCAATATTGAATATACTGGGATTTTTTTTAGAACAAACTAAGTAAAACTTAATAAAAGGAACTTTGATAATTGAAATAACCTAATTTGGCAATTGATCAAGCCAATTCTCGATAGAGGGGTAGTCAAAGGAATGTTGATAACAAATACAAAGGGATTTTGGTTTAATATTAGTGGGTGAGTCAATAAAAAGGTTATTAGGATTCAACGGGGTTCACTAGGGGTTGATTTGTGAAGGTAGGCTTTTTAGTGGAGTGAATGGGTTAAACCTAGGTGCCTTTATCATCTCAGTGTATCAAATCATTAATGTGGTCTCGACATGTATAAACGAGGCAAGTTCTAGAATAACAGTTCAAAGTTGACACACTCATAATCAATTAAGAGAGCAAGAAAAAGAATATATGCTCTATAAGGCTCAAGATCTCACCAAAAAATTATGGGTGTTTTTGACATCAATCCCTGTAAATTTTAAACTTCAAGGTAATACTCAAATTCAGTTCAACAACCTATCAATTTTTATTTTTGAAAAATAGACTTATCATGCTTGATTCTCTAGTATCCTTCAAATTTAATCTTCAATGCACAATTAACTATGATTTAATTAAAGACATATCAATAAAGATCATAAATCATTAGAAATTTCATCCTAATTAATAATATGAGAAAAATACTTTTGATTAAGACTAATTTTAGGGTTTTGAGAGTTATGCAAAAAGTTAGGCACTATTACCCCCACACTTAAGATGTACATTGCCCTCAATGTACAAAGATAGATAATGAAATTTATGTGCCAAATCAAAAAGATAGGTGGGGAAAATAATACTCCCTGAAATTTGGATGATCCCTGGCGTCTTTGGTGGCGGTGATGGTGTTTTCTATGGGCCTGGTGGAGTGGCTACCGACAATCAATTTGCTAGATGAAGAAATTGGGTAGCCTATGAAGATATAACCAAGAGATCTAGGGAAATAATTATGATATACTAATACTAAATTTAAAGATTAAGAAAATAAAAAGAAGGAGACTAAGAAGAGAACTGAAATTGAAAGAAAAGACTAATGGACTAAGGAGTCCTTATTGTTGAATGGTTTGCGAAGTGGGTGTGACTTCGAAGGCTGTGTTGTGTGATTCCCTAGTAGCCTTTAGAACCTAAAACCAAGAAAGTAATATGAAATAAATTATATTAAGCATCAAAGAAGTATAGATAAGGAAAATAAAGGAGGCGAGAAAAGAAAAATAGAACCGAAAAGGTTTCTGAGACCCTTAGCATGTCAATTAAGTGAAGCTGCTGGCATGAACTCATGTTGAGGTTTCCTTTGAGGATACGATGCTTACGTTTCTTTGGCATGGTCTTTGTGTTGCTCAAGTGTCTTGGATCTTTTCTATGATTAGGAAGAAAAATTTGAAAGAAAAGAGGAAGAAGGAATAAGAAAGAATATGGGAAAAAGAGGAAGGGCTGTGGGGGTTTAAATAGGATTTCAAATCTGGCATGTTCCCACGCCCGTGTACCGAGGGTGTGTTGATTCACACATTGCCTATACGGCCGTGGCTAATGGCGTGTTGCTTCTTACACGCCTGCTTTCTTAGTTAGCCACGCTTGCATTTTGAGAGAGTTAGTAGCTTCACACGGGTCATAAACACGTCCGTCGTTATTCTTGTCGATACTCGTGTTTTAGGGTTGTTGGGCTCGTGGACGTCGGGAGTGGTTGGGGTGACTTGCGGCCCTACTCATGTCGATGTGGTGGTTTTAGTGGTCCCACGACCACGGACATGTGTGTGTGTAAGGCCATGTGGTCTGAAATCAGCACTTTATGTTAGTTTCAACTAAATACTTAGGAAAGAAAGATGGATGTAAAAGGAACCGAAAACAAATTTGAAAATAAATAGTGTTAATGTTTGGGTTGCCTCCCAAGAAGCGCTCGTTTATAGTCTTAAGCTAGACTGTCCTCATGTTTGAAAATTTCAGGGAGGTTTAAAGGTTTGAATATCTTCCCTTATGCTTGCGATTTTATTTTCATGACAAAGTTGGAGTCGAGAAGCATTTACCTTGGATTTATTGAATTTTGGGTTACTTACCTCGACTGTGTTTTGGGGGAAGATTTCGTGTACCTTGGGAAGAATTTCTCCCTTTGTCCTCAAGTCTTTTGGAGTGATGTGAAGATCGGCTTTGTCTAACAGCACCTGGTCTCCTATTTTAAAGTGATTGGATGTTCCTATGAGCTCTTCTAGTGGTTCCTTAGGTTTTACTTCGTGTGGATCCGGCTTTTCTTTGGTGTATATCTTCTGCTCTTCTAAATTGTTGATCGTATGCTTCTGTGTTGGCTCAGTTTTGATGCTTCGTGATGTTTCCTACGATGGAGGTTGAATAATTTGATTATCTATTGCAACGACTTTCTTACCTTCAACTTCGTGGTTACGGGTGAGTCGAGAGCTTGAAGATTGGTGATTCATCTCCTACACGAAGTATGAGTTCTCCTGTGGCAACATCAATTTTAGTCTTGGCAGTTGCAAGAAAAGGTCTTCCTAAAATTAAAGGGATTGAATTTTCCTCATCTATGTCTAAAACAACAAAATCTACTAGGAAAACAAATTTATCGATTTTGACTAAAACATCTTCAATAATGCCCCTAGGGATTCTGATAGTTTTATCATCTAGTTGAATACTCATCCTAGTTTGTTTGGGCTTCCTTAGACCTAGTCGTTTAAAGCGAAGGCATAAGGCATAATATTTATACTTGCCCTTAAATCGCCTAACGATTATCAATAGTCAAACTACCAATTAAGCATGGAATCATAAAACTCCCGGATCTTTTAATTTTTTGGTAGCCTATTACGTAGCATAATGAGCATGTTGCGTTTAATTCCACATGGTGCTCTTCATCTATTTTGCGTTTGTTCGTCAAGAGCTTGCTTAAGAATTTCCTTGCATCGGGCATCGAAAAAGAGCTTCAAGAAGAGGTAAGTTAATATGTAATTTCTTCAAGAGTTTTAGAAACTTCTTGAATTGTTCATCCGAATCATCTTTTCCAATGCTTGGGATAAGGTATACGAGGTTGGTATTCTTTGATTACCGGTTTTGGCTTTTCTTGAGCTACCTCGGTCTTATCCTTCTTTTCTTGCCCTGATGTAGGTCTATCTACTTCTGTACCCTCTTGAGTTGTAATGGCTTATATTTGCTCTTTTGGGTTTATTTCTGTGTTGTTTGGTAGACGTCCTTGTTGGCATTCAGAAATTAACTTTGTCAGGTGTCCCACTGACCTAGTAAGTTCTCCAACTTGATTCTCGAGTCCTTTCATCTACTTACATTGTTTATCAAGGTTTGTATCGGTCTTTTGAAGGCGAGATTACGTGGTCGCCATGAATTTTGGCAAGATCTCTTCAAGGCTTGATTTTTTTTCGTGGGTAGGGCTGATTTTGATAATTTGGAGGATTACTGCCTTTGAATTCCTTGATTTCCTTGTCCTCTCCACGAAAAATTTGGGTGGTTCCTCCAACCTGGGTTATAAGTATTACTATAGGGATTATTATTGGATCTGAAATTGTTACTTATATAGTTTGTCTGCTCGTTTTTTGCTCCTGGTTGGTAGAGTGGGTACTCAGTATTCGCTACATTCTCATATTGCATCACTGGATGTACCTGCGAAGAACATAGATTATCAAGCTTTTTATTCATTAACTCTACTGTGTTGTGATGATTGTCATCTGCGTCTATGTTGAAAACTCCGGCTGATTTTGTCGGCTTCGCCCTTGTGATTTGCCATTGATAAGTGTTCATTGACATCTCCTCAATAAAATCGTAAGCCGCTTCAGGAGTTTTGTTGTTCAGAGTTCCACCGGCTGATGAATCAATCATTTGCCTTGTTGAAGAATTCACACCATTGTAGAAAGTTTGGACTTGAAGCCACAAAGGTAATCCGTGGTGTGGGCATCTCCTTAGGAGATCCTTGTATCTTTCCCATGCATCATATAATGTTTCTGCGTCATTCTGCACAAAAGAAGATATGTCATTCCTAAATTTGGCCGTTTTGGCTGGTGGAAAATACTTTAAAAGAAATTTTTCGATCATTTGGTCCCATGTTGTGATTGACCCTCATGGTAACGAGTTCAACCACTGCTTTGCTTTATTCCTTAATGAAAAAGAAATAATCGAAGACGTATGGCATCATCAGAAACGCCATTTATTTTGAAAGTATCACAGAACTCTAAGAAATTAGCTATATGAGTATTTGGATCTTCGTCCTGCAATCCATCAAATTGAACAAACTGTTGAATCATTTGTATTGTGTTAGGTTTTAATTCAAAATTATTAGTAGCTATAGCAGGCCTAACAATACTAGATTCTGCTCCTGTCAGATTAGGTTTAGCATAATCATACATAATACGCGTGGCATTCGATCTTCTTGCATCAAAGCGGATTATTTTCTACCATCCTTGATGAGGATTGGATTTGTTTTGTTGTTCTTCTCTTTGGTAGCCTAGAGCTCGTCTAGTTTCTTTGCGATTTCTGCGAGCGGTAGCTTCAATATCACTGTCGTATTCTAATGGTCCTCTAGGGTTTCTTCTAGTCATAAACTAGAGGTACCTTGCAAGTTTAATAAGGAGGATTAGTAAAATTAATAAAAATTAGAAATAATGGCTAAAGTAATAAAAATAGAGCTTTCGTAATATTTTAGAATTCCCTGGCAACAGTGCCAAAAAATTGATCGCTACAAAACAGTCTAGTTTTAATATTTATAAAAGAGTGATCGAACCTGTAGACTGACTGCGACAACGATAGAGGCAAGTGCACCTATCGAACAGTAGTATAGCTCAGGTAAGAATATTTTATCGAACCCAAGGAACCTAAAAGTACTATTACTCATTTTCTTTCTATTATTTAGCCTAAATATGGAGTGATTGGTTTATTAAACTAAAACAAATGATATACTTAAACTTTAAATGCAAAGGCAAAAGAATAAACTTTAGGAAAAGACTTTGAAGAAAACTCAATTGATAAAGACGATACCTTCGGGAAGAATCCACCTATGACTTCACTTATTATCTAACTTCCAATTCATATGATTTCTTTTACTTAGCTTGATCCGTGAGACTCCCTAACCTATATTAAATCTTCTCTCGAAGCGAATAACGTCTAACCTTAGGTTAATTAGTGGAACTCTCGTTCTCTTATAATAACCCCTAAGGAAGTAGTAAATCGATAAATGGACTCCATATTAGGTTTCACCCTAATCGGCAAAATCTCGTAACCTATCTCTAGGCTCCGATCAACTCCGCTTAATTATGCTAGATCTACTCTTAGGCGGGGTCTATTCCTCCCCACCTAAGCACATCGGATAAATTTAAGCAACATAATTAAGAACAAACTAAGTATTTATCATATAAACCGAAAGAATTAAATAACAAAATCCATCATAGGTTTCATCCCCTTCAGGTATCTGAGGGGTTTAGTTCATAATTAAATAAGAAATCATCTCAAGAGAAAAGATAAAACAAAACATAGGAAATCCTTAAAAACCCCTGAAGGAATTGAAGAGGAGATCCTCCGTCTTGAGTAGAATTCCGACTCTTCAAGATGGATCAATTGGCTATCTTCGAGTAATTTCATAAACGAGTAAAGCTCTGGCAGAAAACTCTGCTAAAACCTCACTACCTTGAATTGCTACCTTGGATTGTTTATATAGACGTTTGGGATGCTTTACTTGGCTCCTAAGTACTCGTAATTCAAGTGAAATTTGTCCTAAGTGTTTGAGTGGACTTAGGATTGCATTTCTTAGGCTCCAAGCATCCAATTCCGAGTGAAATTGCTCTTTCCCACGGCAAGGACACGGCCTTGACACACCCGTGTAAATCGTGGTCCAGCCCGTGTTTCCATCTTGTCGATTTAGGCACGGCTATGACACGCCTGTGTAATATATGGGTAGAGGCCGTGCTTCGGGTTTGCCAATTGGGGCATGACCGTGTGGCATGAAGTCCAGGCCGTGTTGGGCTTTTTTGTCGATGAGGCACGGTCGTGTAAATTAGGGTGTGACCGTGTGTAATCTAAATATTGGGGCACGGCCGTGTGGCATGAAATCCAGGCCGTGCCGACTTCTTGGGTTAGCCCACTTTGGTTCGTATTAAGCCCGTTTTACATTCTTTTTATCCTTAGGTGTTCTCCTAAATATAAGACATGAAAAGAAAGGATTAAGAGCATCTTTTTACATAAATTGAGGGCTAAATCATCCAAAAGCATACTAAATATGGGGTTAAAATGTGTTACTTTTACGGTTTATCACAACCCGAGTACTAACACTATTTACTTTCAAATTTATTTTCAGTTTTTTCCTTCCTTCTTCCTTTCCTTTTAAACTAACCGAAGTGCAGAACTTCAAGGCCACACGGCCTTACACATGGCCGTTCCGTGATCGTGTGGACCACTAGAACCACCGTATTGACACAACAGAGGCCGTGCGAATCAGTCCCAACCACCCCACGACGTCACGGATCCAACCACTCCCACACGGGCACCAATAAATTGGCATGGCCGTACTCTACAATCGTGTGAAGCCACTGACTTATCAGACAAGGGACAAACACGCCCATGCTACCCAACCATGCCAACACACTGCCTTTCCAGAACGGGCGTGGCACCTAAAAAATAGGCGTGGGTGAGCAAATACGCCTAGACACACGGCCGTGTGATGCAATCATGTAATTCAACACACCCTCGATCCGTGGGCGTGAGAATGTGCCAGATTTAAGACCCTATTTAAACCTCACAACCCTCTTCCTTCTCCCCTCATTCTTCTTCCTTCTCTTTTTTCTTTCTTTCTTCAGAAAAAGTGTCCAAACTCTTGAGCTACACTAGAATCATGCTGAAGAAGCGTAAGAAGGCAAGCATTGTCTCCTTAAAGGAGACCTAAACACATAAGTTCATACTGGTAGCTTCGTTCAAACACCAAGCCAAGGGTCTTTTAGACCATTTAAATTTTTCTTTATGTTTATTTTCCCCTTTATCCTACTTATCTATAATTCTCTTCTGCTCAATATATTTTAAATTCTTTTCATTTCTTGGTTTTAGGTTCTAAAGGCTACTTGGGAATCACGCACCACAGCCTTAGAAGTCACACCCACCTCGCGAACCATCCAAAAATAAGGACTCCTTAGTCCATTAGTCTTTTCTTTTAATTTCAGTTTTCTTCTTTGTCTCCTTCTCTTTATTTCCTTTGTCTTTAATTATAGAATTAGTATATTATTAATGTTTCTTTAGATTTCTTGGCTATATCTTTGCAGGCTACCCAATTTCTTTATCTAGCACAAAGCTCATAGGTAGACACCCCACCAGGCCCATAGAAAACGCCACCAACGCCTCCTCCACCTATCTTTCACCACGACCTTGGCCAACTCCCAAAGTCATCCAAAATTCACGAAGTGTTAACTCTCCCCTTCTCTTTTGATTACATTATTGGTTATCTATCTTTGTACATTAAGGGCAATGTACATCTTAATTGTGGGGGGTAAAAGTACCTAACTTTTTGCATTATTCTAAAATCCTGAATTTTAGTCTTATCACTAAGAAATTTTCTCATATTATTAATTAGGGTGAAATTTTTGATGATTTATGGTTTTTATTGATGTGTTTTTGAGTAAGTCATTGATAATTGTGCATTGATGATTTATACTTGAAGAATACTAGAGAATCAAGCATGATAAGTCTATTTTTCAAGAATAAAAAATTTTCTAGGTTATTGAACTGAATTTGAATATTACCTTGAAGTTTGGAATTTATAGGATTGATGTCAAACACCCATAATTTTTGTGAGATTTGAGCCTTATAGAGCATATATTCTTTTTCATGCTCACTTTATTGATTATGAGTGTGTCAACACTGAATTGTTATTCTAGAACTTGCCTAGATTATTCATATAGAGACCACATTAATGATTTGATATACTGAGATGATAAAGGCACCTAGGTTTTAACCCATTCACTCCACTAAAAATCCTACCTTCACAAATTAACCCTTAGTGAACCCATTTGATCCTAATGACTTTGTTTTATTGAATTACCCGCTTAATATTAACCAAAACCCTTTGTATTTGTTATCACCATTCTTTTTTACTACCCTTATATCGAGAATTGATTTGATCAGTTACTGAATTAGTTTATTTCAGTTGATAAAGTTCTTTCTTTATTATGTATTTACTTTAGTTTGTTCTTAAAAAAAAAGAAAACCAAAGTATATTCAAGCTTTAGTATATGATTAAAGGAGTTTATGCGTTTAAATTCCAATTGTTGAAGAAGAGCTCTTATTAAAAGTATTATCAATAGTAGTATTACTAGTTTCAAAGCAATCATTTATCTTCTAGTTCATTATTCTTGTTAGGTAATTGGTCAGGGAAATCTCAATTTCAAACCTTCTAATTCAGCCTTTATCAACACCTTTAACCTAAGCCCCGTTACAACCCTGTTAAAAGACCTTTAACAGTGGTGGAGATTTGATTTTCAGGCAAGCCTATAGGATTAACTTTTCAGGTTCGACTTATGAGTGCTTTTCTTTAAACTTAAACACTTCGAGTGATTTGAGTGAATCTTTAGTGAAATCGTCAATCCTTGTCGATTTTGAATTAAAGGTAATTATTTAGATAAGGGGAGACACCTATGTTTCGTGCTACAAAATATATGACTTAGAATTGTTTGAATCTTTAAGAGTATTTGAGTTAAATTATCCATGTATGAATTATCTGTGAATTATGATGAGGCATTGTTGATAGGAATTGTGAATTATGGAAAGTTTGTTTTAATTGTAAGTTGAGAATTTTGCTTGAGGACAAGCAAAAGCTTAAGTGTGGGATATTTGATAAACCGTAAAAGCAACATATTTTAGGCCCACATTTAGTATGCTTTTGGATGATTTAGCCCTTGTTTTATGTAAAAAGGTGCTCTTAATCTTTTATTTTCATGTTTTTACTTAGGAAAGCACCTGAGGACAAAAAGAATGAGAAACGGGCTTAAAACGGGCTAATTTGGGCCAAAAAGAAAATCGACATGGCCTGGACTTCAAGCCACACGGTCGTGCCTCAAAAATTAACTAAGACACGGCCATGCCATGATTTACACGGTCGTGCCCCAATCGACAGAATCGAGACACGGCCTGAAAATGATTTACACGGGCGTGTACCATAGCCGTGCCCCTGCCGCGAGAGAGAGCAATTTCACTCGGATTTGGATACTTTGAGGCAAAAAAACACATTACAAAGCCTATTCAAACACCGAGTAGGAAGTATACTTGAATTGGGACACTTAGAGGCCAAGTAAAGCATTCTAAAAATCTATATAAACACCCTAAGTGTAACTTGAAAGGTGGCGTTAGGCGGTGAGCTAGGCCAATGAGCCGAGCCAAGAAGATCGCGTTTTGTGGAATCACTCGAAGATAGCCAAGTGGATCCATCTCGAAGAGCCAAAATTATACTCAAGACGGCGAATTTCTCCTTCAATTCCTTCAGGGGGTTTTAGGAATTTTCTATGTTTTGTTTTGTCTTTTCTCTTGAGATGTTTTCTTTATTTGTTATGAACTAAACCCTTCAGATACCCGAAAGGGATGAAACCTAGATGAATTTTTTTATTGATTTCTAAATTATATGATAAATACTTAGTTTGTTCTTAATTATGCATGCTTAATCCAAATCTAATATGCTTAGGTGGAGAAGGAATAAACCCTGTTTAAGAGTAGATTGAGCATAATTAAGCGGAGTTGATCACACGCCTAGAGATAGGGTGACGAGATTTTATCGGATTAGGGTGAAACCTAATATGGGAATCCATAGATCGATTTACTGCTATTCTAAGGGGTTATTATAAGTGAACGAGAGTTCCACTAATTAACCTAGGGTTAGACGTTATTTGCCTCGAGAGATGGTTTAATATACGTTAGAGAGTCTTACGGATCAAACTAAGTGAATAAATCATATGGTTCAGTATTAAATAACAAGTGAAGTCTAGGTGGATTCTTCCTGAGGGTATCATCGTGATCAATTGAGTTTTCTTCAAGTTATTTCCCAATTCGTTCTTTTTGTCTTTACGTCTTTAGCTTAATAGTTGTTAAACTAGATTAAATCAACTAATCACTCCATATTTTAGGCTAAATAATAAAAAGAAAGTGAGTATTAGTACTTTTAGTTCCTTTGGGTTCGATAATTCGGTCTTGCCTAAGCTATACTACTGTTCGATAGGTACACTTGCCTTTAATCATTGTCAAAGTTAGTCTCAAGGTTTGATCTCATTCATTATAAATTTTAAAGCTCTGATTTCAGTGATCACTTCTCATGTGGTTTTTGTCCAAATGCTCCCTTTAAAATGATATCAAATTGTTTTCTACTGTTCTCACCTAATCTAACATAAAAGTATTGTAAATGGACTGCACTCTCGACACCGTTTCCAATTAAAATTAATAATATTCTCTTGAACCTCTCCCAAGCTTGACCAAGTGTCTCCATGCTTTCTTGTTTAAATTCGAACAACCCCTTATAAACAATGAGCACAATAGTTATCAGAATATTCCGCTTAAAAAATAGTTGAATAAATTATTTCCAAGAAGTAATGGTGTTCGGAGGTAACATATCCAACCATTCCTTCATTTTTCTCTAAGAGCAAATGGAATCATCAACAATCGTATCGTCTTGTTCAGAACCCCTTCATAACTAACAATGTTGCATATATGTTCGAATCTATGGATAAAACCCACTAGATCTTCGTGTTCATCTTTGCTGAATTGGAGATTCAAAATAACCCAAGATATATGAAACGAATTAAGCTCATGTGGACACAATCTTATCTGAAGCAATTCAGGAAATAAAAGCTTTTTATAATCTAGGCTTACCATTAGAATTATATAATTTTATTAATGAATTATGGAAAACCCATATTACCTAACAAAGAGCAAACTTTAAAAGAGCTCTTACTAAACTCTCACAATTTTTAGTTTAAAAAAAAAAAACTAAAGAACAATAAATTCATGATTTATTGTTAAATTCTATTTTATATCGTGATTGAGAAGAACTAGAAATTAGTTTCTTAGATATTAAGAAGATAAACAATCTTCTTGATATATCCCAATGTTTTATAAACAAGGGAACAAATAATCCACTATAAATAAAATATTTAGATTATGCTTATATGATAAAGCTAGATTTATTTTACCTATAAAAATTTTTAATAAAATTGATGGAGCTATTTGTAGCCAACAAACTCAATTTCAAAAAGTTTTTTCGAATATTTTCTATAAACTTATGTTTTTACAAATAATTTTGCTGAAAAATTCCCTACTATAAAATTTAGACTCAATTAGAGGTGTTAATGGGCCGGGCCAGGCCAGGTTCGGGCCGAGCTTAACTAAAAATTTAGGTCCATTCATTGGGTTCGGGTTGGGCCCAAAAAAAGGGCCTAAATTTTTTCCAAGCCGACCCATATAAAAATGCTAAAACACGAGCCTGCAGACTACTACCAGTATTAAATTTTATATTATTTTATATAATTTTAAATATATATAATATATCAAAATACTAAAAAATCAAAATAAATATTTCCCAACAAATTGAAAATAAATTTTAAAAAATATATAGACTTAAATAACACTAAGATAGATGTAACTTAACAAGCAAATACCTCTAAAATAATAAAAATTAACAAATGCCTTTAAAATAATAACAAAATTAACAATAAAATAAGTTTTATACAATATTCAATCAATAATAACAAAATAGTAGTAACATAATAGTAATATGATAGCAAAATAGAGAGAAAACAACAAGAAAATAACATTCAAAAATAAAAAAATAGTAGATTTTTTTGTTATTTATTGAATTCGGTAAAATTCGAGTAAGGCTCAGCCAAAATTACCTTACCTGAGGCTCGGCCTATTTTTTAAACGGGTCTTATTTTTTGTCCAAGCCCATTTTTCGGGCTTATATTTTTGCCCAAATCCTCCCAAATTACGGTCGGGCCTTCGGGCCGGATCGGGCCACCCGGCCATGAACACCTCTAAACTCAATCATGAACCATTTGATATATTATGAAGCATTTGATATAAGCAATATTGAATGGGGTTTTGTTAGGTAAATAACAGTTCAAAATTTTTCTTTTCATTTATTAAAAAAATTTCTGGCATTTATCAACCATATTTGGACTATTTTAAAAATGCTCGGAGGAAAACAACCTATCTATAGCAACAGATGAGAAAGAACACTTGACAAAAGATATTGACAAGTGTTATAATAATCTCAGTTACTATCAAATCCAAGTAGTAGTAGATTTAATGCCCAAAGCCTAATATCTACTTCAACAAAATTTTTATTGCTTTTAGAGTGATGGTCGAAGAATACTGACATATAACGCTAGAGTTAGATATTATCAAGATAATAAAAATAAAGAATCAGTTAGACTATTAAAAAAATAAGTGAAATGGAGATTAATTATTTTCTTTCCCACATAATTGAAGACATAAAAGATACATAGGAAAGTTGAAACTCAACAAAATGTAGAAGAAACCACAATTACTTCCTGACAAAAAGGGAAACTATGTGTAAGCAACAAGAACCGCAACTGCATCTAAACAAAAAAGAAGCTAAGTGGAAGCAGCTATAGTCGAGCTAGTTGCATTTGATGTTCTGTTTTATCTTAAAAGAAAATATATCATCAATAAAGAAATCACCGTCCTCCTCTCCGTGCTTTTTCATCTCTTCCACCTTCATCTTTGCTTCTAACTTCTGCTTTTTCTTTCTCAATTCTCAATTTTTCATGTAAAAACCACATTTTTTTCTTTAAACAGGAAGACAAGAACATAATCATGGGTTTTAACTGTAAATTTAGTAAGAACAATAATAAAACGAGACTTGCTTTTTAAACCTTAGTTTTTCATCTTCTTCAATGCCATTACTTAACATAACCCTAACATCCATTAGCCTTCCTTCTCAGGCGCTGCTCCTGTTCCCATCTTCTATAATATCTCTCAAATTCACCACATATCGGAGT
This sequence comes from Gossypium rotundifolium, assembly GCA_025506655.1. Classification (NCBI taxonomy): domain Eukaryota; kingdom Viridiplantae; phylum Streptophyta; class Magnoliopsida; order Malvales; family Malvaceae; genus Gossypium; species Gossypium rotundifolium. The sequence continues at coordinate 116,177,752 of CP106732.1, read as the reverse complement.
TTTCCATAAAAAAACAAGGCTAAAAAAAACCCTTCAAAGCTACCACCACTTGCCGCTTCTGCAAAAACCAAGAAAGCTCTATATCTCTTCTTGTGAATTCCGCTTCTGGGTTTCGTCCTTTGAAGAGAATGACGATGGTTTTCAATTATTATATTATTGGGGGAACATTCTTGGTTTCTCTTTTTGGCTCTGTTTTACTTTTCATTTTGCGGCATGATAGCTATAGAGAGAAGAAAATCGAGAAAGGTTCTACGAAATTTGAGATCCAAACTGACACTGTTACTGGCACAGAAACAGGGTAATGCTCCCTGGAAAATGATTCAGGCGATGATATCATCATTGTCGGTGCCGGCGTTGCTGGTACTGCTCTTGCTCATACTCTTGGCAAGGTCATTTTATTGTTTTTTCTTATGCGCTATAAGTTATTGTGTTCCTTTTTATAGATTGATTTTGTCGAATGTTGGAGTAATTATTGAAATTTAGTGATTACTCATTTTCCTGTTTCTTTTGATTAACCGAGATTTCATTGTTCCTAAAAATCTGGGTTTCTTTGTTTTGGCTTGAAATTTAGTTGATTATTGCCTGAACGTAAGCTACTCATGGATACTCTTCACGAAATTGGTGTTCTTGGAGTTAATAAGAAGTTTGCCTTTGTTTACGTAGTGAAAAAGATATCTATCTACTGTACATTTCGTTTGACTAATAATTTCTGTTTAGAATTTTATTGGTATTTAATGGAAATTTATATCTTTTGATCAAATGAGTAATTGACTATTGTTTAGAATTTAACTTGTAAATAATCAGATTGTTGACTGTTGATTTGAACTTTGAATTCTCAGAAACAATTTGGATTTCATTTTGATTGTTGTCTTCTATTCTATGTAAGATTCTACTGCAATTGAAGAGATTCTAGAATTAGAATAACCTGGATAGGTTGCCCTTAAGGGCAAGAACTTAAGACCAACTTGAACTTCCTTGCAATTTTACTTTTCCATGTATTTGCTTTGTTTGGGGAAGATTGCAGATGATTTCTCAACAATTAGAATAATAAAAGGGCTTAAACTGATGTTCATTTGCAAGGATTGTTTTTTAGTTATTTAGTGCTGATTTACTTACAATCTTATTGCTTATTTCAGGTTGGAAGGCGGGTTCATGTGATAGAAAGAGATTTGACAGAACCTGACAGGATTGTTGGGGAACTCCTGCAGCCTGGAGGATACCTTAAATTAGCTGAATGGGGCCTTGAAGGTATGGATTGAAATTGTTATGCATCTATTAAATTGTGAACAAACTTTGGTTTTTCTTGGATCTGTTCTCCCTATTTGATTCACTCGAAGAGAAAAAATGATATCTCTTGGTTCTCTTCTGGTTACAGATTGTGTGGAGGAAATTGATGCACAAAGAGTGCTTGGATATGCTTTCTTCAAGGATGGGAGAAATACTAAGTTGTCATATACCCTGGAGAAATTTCATGCAGATGTTGCTGGGAGGAGCTTCCATAATGGGCGTTTCATACGGTGGATGAGAGAAAAAGCTGCCACTCTTCCCAAGTAATCGATGAGAGAAAAAGCTGCCACTCTTCCCAAGTAATCTTTTTTGCTTCCCGGATTCATGCTACATACATATTAATGACCGACTAATTGCAATTTGCAGCATTGTTGATTTTGCACTTCTTTTTCATGCGTAATATTTCATTTTACATTTTTAGGTTAATGAATTACGAGCTTGCAATTGATCTTCTTTCACCATCGTATGTAAAATTATCAGTGTGCGGTTAGAAGAAGGAACTGTAACATCTCTGCTTCAAGAAAAGGGAACAATTAGGAGGGGTGCAATACAAAACTAAGGATGGTCAAGAGTTAAGAGCTTATGCTCCTCTTACGATTGTATGTGATGGTTGCTTTTCAAACCTACGTCGCTCTCTTTGCAACCCAAAGGTGAAGTTACCATTTGCTAATTGTTATGTGAATACTTTGTCATCTTATCTAACAATGATATAGAAAATCATGTTGATGAGACAGTTATCTTTCAGCAGTGGTGAAGCCAGGAAATTTTCTTTGGGGGCCAGGATAAGAGTATAAATTGTTGGAGGGCCAAACTTAAAAATTTCATGCTAAAAGGGTTAAATTATATTACAAAACAATATGAGGGTCTAAAATTGTAATAAACCAACTTTATCCAAGGGGACAGCGCCCCTGGCAGCCCCCTTTTGGTTTCACCCGTCTTTCAGGCTATAATGAGTTGCATTGTCTGCTTGAATACTAAATGAAATCATTTAATTTGCATGTGCTCAGTTTCTTATGATGTTCTAGCAGGAAAGTAAATTTAGTATTTTTGACTTTTCAACAGGTAGATGTGCCCTCTTGTTTTGTGGGTTTGATCCTAGAGAACTGTAAACTCCCATTTCCAAATCACGGACATGTTATCCTAGCAGATCCTTCACCTATCTTGTTTTATCCGATCAGTAGCACAGAGGTTTGCTGCTTGGTTCCAGGGAAGAAAGTGCCTTCTCTTGCAAATGGAGAAATGGCAAATTATTTGAAGACCATGGTGGCACCCAAGGTAATCAGCTAATTGTTGATTGATTCATGATTTTGGATTAGTACCTATTTCTTTATAGTTTCACGGAACCTGAGCTTTGTGAAGCTTTCATTGCTGCTGTTGACAAAGGTAATATTAGAACCATGCCAAATAGAAGCATGCCAGCTGATCCTCATCAGACTCCTGGAGCACTTCTAATGGGTGATGCTTTCAACATGCGTCATCCTTTAACTGGCAGAGAAATGACTGTCGCATTGTCTGATATCATTGTACTTTGGGATCTTCTTAGGCCTCTGCATGACCTTCATGATGCAGATTCTCTGGCTAAGTATCTCGAATCATTCTACACGTTATGCAAGGTTAGTTGGCTGCTTACTCTACGATCCTATTTTAGTAACAATAGCTCTTTCACCATTTGATTTCCTTTGTGCCCCATGTCATATAGTTGGCTTCACATGCTTTGATTCTAACCAACTAGCTAGGATTGTGTATTTCGTTTCATTTCAATAGCACTAGGTTTTGGCGTCATCTTCAAAAATCTGAACTGATGGTCTAGCAATGTTCTTGACAAAAAGAAAAAAATTCTTCAATTCTAGGTTCGACCACTGACATTATGCCCAATGGCGGAGCCTAGTAGAGGCCAGGGGCCATGCCCCCCCCAAGTTTAAAATTTTTGCAATTTAGCTCTTTGTAGATATATTATGGCCCTCCCAAAAATATAAATAGGCCTCCCCAAGGTTTAATATTTTGCAATCTCCCCCTTTGTATATATACTATAGCCCTCCCAAAAATCAATTGTTTATATGTTTAAATCGACTGTTGTGTAGCACATCTAATTTTAGCTAGGCCCCCCCAATATTAACATCCTGGCTCCACCACTGATTATGCCCCTTTTCTTTCCAACCTGATTGGTCTTTGGAGATATACAATGCATCATAGATGTTATTACTTATTTTCAAAATTTTCTGTTTGGTTGTGTACTGCAGCCTGTGGCTTCTACAATAAATACGCTGGCCATTGCTCTTTACAAGGTGTTTTCTGCTTCCCCTGATCAAGCAAGGTTGGAAATGTGAGAAGCCTGTTTCGACTATTTAAGCCTTGGGGTAGTTTCTCAACAGGACCAGTGGCTTTACTCTCTGGTCTGAACCCTTGCCCATTGAGTCTAGTTCTTCATTTCTTTGCTGTGGCAATTTATGGAATTGGTCGCCTACTCTTACCATTTCCTTCACTTGGACGCATGCTAATTGGAGCTAGGTTAATTTCGGTATGTATTATTCCATTCTTTATACAGTTGATGCCTCTCTTTTCACCTTTGCTCTTTCCTTTTGTTTTCCTCGGGACTGCTCTCTACTTGTATGAAATAGATATTCTAACTGTGCAATTTATTTGACATTCCACACAAATTTTCAATAGATACCATGGTACAAAGGTTTCCATTAATATGTGTTAGCTCAAGTTAAAATCAAAGCTAAAAGTACAAAATCTGTGTATGTTGAACTGGATTTCGCCACCTTGCGATGATATTTTTTCCTCTCATTCATGCAGAGTGCATCAGGTATTGTTTTCCCCATAATCAAAGCAGAGGGAGTGAGACAAATGTTCTTTCCTGCCACTGTTCCAGCAGTATATCGAACTCCGCCCGTTGATTGATCTACCCTATCATGGTAGCGTCATCTTTTAGCACCCAAGGTTTAGACTTAGAGGGATGACTGATAAATGATGACTGCATCCTAGGACATTGTTCAACTGTGCGAACTGTTCATTCATTTATGAAAAAAGTTGTGGCAAAAACCAATGTACTTTATATTTGTTGTATTACACTGAGAAATAATAAAAGAAAAGATTCATCATTGTTGAGTAATAGATTTCAACAGTCAAAACACTGAGTGAAGAAATGTCACTTGAACAAAACACAATGGAAGCTGGAAGAAAGCCGTCATTCATAAACATGCAATAAGCTATAAAACTACGTTCTGAAAAAAAAAATGAATGTTATATTTAAGATCACATTACCTAAATTATATTTACAGGATAAATTTTACTTAACAATGAATATGAAAATTTTAATTTGAATACAGAAAGTTTCTTTAAAATGATATTGAGTGGATGGGGGCTACTTGCTAAAATACAAGGCCGAAAAAGCAAATTTTGGATCCTCAAAATGGTGAATGGGTTGGACAGGCATGGAGTCGTAGTAAAAGTAGGAGATGGGCTCCGAGGGTTTTAATTTTGTAAGCTGAAGGGCTAAAACATGACCGTACGTCCGATTACGGAACCCCTCCCCTCGATCAAGTACTAGAGAAGCGAAAGAAGAAACGTTCCTCCCACAGTCCCACTCCAGGGCCATTTTCTATTTCATTAGAAACTGCAAAATTTTTCTTATTAGCCAACAATTTTCAGAGAAATGCTAAGAATTCTCACTTGGTCACGGTCCTCCCTCAGGTCCCGATCTCAACTTTCTTCTTCTTCTCCATTTTCCTTTCTTTCATCATCATACTCAACTTTGATCAAAGGCTCCGAAGGCAATCAAAGCACCGCCGGTTCAGTTTTCAGCAGGGACCCATCTGACCCACCTCGCCTTTTCGTCGTCCAGCCTCGTCTCCGTCCCGCTACTTTCTTGCAGGCCAAGCTCAACGAGGCTCTTTGTTTAGCTAACTCCCTTGAGGAACAACGTGATGGCTACTTTCATTCTGATTTCTTCGATAAGGAGTTGCCTCCTCATGTTGTTGTCCAAAACCCTTCTCTTAAATCTGCCAAAATCCGCGCTGGTATCTCAACTCTCTTGTTTATTCATGTTTCTAGTCACTTCTTTCTTTGATGTTTTGTTCTTGGTTTTTATTTTTAATTTTTATTTCTAGACACGTATTTTGGACCTGGAACTGTAGAAAACATCCAATGCCATTTGAATGCTCTGGAGTCCAAGGCAAGACAGCTTCTTCTTATGTTTTTCTTAACGACCTTATGATTTCAATGCAACTGTGGAAACCTTATCTATCACCATATGGTTTTACTAGGATGGAGTTGATGCTGTTTTTGTCAATATCATCCTGTCTGGAGTACAGCAACGTAATTTAGAGGCAAGTACTGGCTGTCTAATTTCTCTCATTCTTTTGGTGGCAATGGAAACTCAAGCTGTACTGTAATGTGTTTTGCTAATATATTTGCTATTTTCTTTGGCAGCGAATTTTGGGAAAACCTGTCTTAGATCGTGTTGGCCTTATAATAGAAATATTCAATGCTCATGCACACACTAAGGAAGCCAAGTTACAGGTGCAATTCCTGGCTTTACTTGGCATGGCATCGCATTTTGAATTCCACTGTTTTCACTAAGACTTGTTTCACTTGCTATTATGCAGGCTGAATTAGCAGCTCTTATGTACAAGAAGAGTAGACTTGTCCGTGTCCGTGGGCTGGATGGCCGCAATACGTTTGGAGCTAGTGGAGAAGTTGAAGTTGTTAGTGCACGAGGGTGAGGCCTGAGTTCCCTGTAGAACAAAATAGGACTAGGTTATAAAGCTTTGAACATTTCCAAGATGGTTTGGACCATTATTCTAGCTGCCTTAGATTATAAATCATTCCTCTTTTTTCTTTTAACCAAATAGGAAAAACACTATGACCTGAGAATAAGTTGAAATTAACTTTATAGGGTGGGGTAATGGGTAAACGTTTTTTCTTTTTTCCAATATTCTCTTTTGAAGATTGAAATGTTTCCATAGTTCAAAGTTCAAACAGTTTTGATTTCTCTCTCTCCCCCTCAACATATTTATTTGTCATGTACATAAATGCTTGTCACTAATAATTGTCTATTCTTAGAAATGGTTTTGATTATGCATATGTATTGGTTGCAGGAGAGGAAGTGGGGGTCGTGGTTTCATCAGTGGTGCTGGAGAAACTGAACTGCAGCTTCAACGCCGAAGGTTTGTTCTTTATGCTACATATGTGTGTGTGTGTGTGTGTGTGTGTGTGTGTGTGTGTGTGAAGCTGTCTCAGATGCTTATATACTCATAAATGTCTGATGACCTGGATACCATGCGAATTTTTATATGCATGCTATAGTTGTTCTTGATTTTTGAAATTTCTTTTTTAATGGGCAATGTCTGTTCTATTACTATCTGGAGATGCCCCATCCCCTCCATAATAACTGAATACATTCAAGAATGTCTACACTTCTTTAATTAATGGGAGCTTAGGATATTCTGCTTTAGCATTGCCTTGTTGATTATATCCCTTCCTTTCTAAGATGGTGATAACCATGAAATGCGTGCTCTTTTATTAGAGGTTTCTAGCTATCCATATTGACTATTTTATTCATCCTTTGTCCTCTCATCTCAATTTGGATCTGGCTATTTGGATTGTGGCATGGCTGTTTTCAGTCTCTGTATGTTGCTCTTTTATAACTAGCTACTTTTTACTGTGCTCTGTTATCATAATCCTTATTAATTCAGTGTGTTTATATGTTCGCTGACTGGGACTTGTTCTCAGAATCTTGGAGCGGCGGAATCATTTGTTATCCCAGATTGAAGAGGTTCGCCGTACCCGAGCTGTGCAACGTGCAGCTCGTAAGAAACGAGGTGGACTTGATGGCCAAGGTTTAGCTACTGTTGCTGTTGTAGGATACACAAATGCTGTAGGTGGCCAAATTCTGACCAAAACTGCATTTTGTTTCAACCAGACTAAGAAGTTTGAGATATCTTGTGTTTTTTCCCTCTATTTTCTCATGCTCAACATTTACCCTTTTTCTCAATTAACAGGGGAAGTCTACATTAATTAGTGCACTCTCAGATAGTAATCTGTATAGTGATGCAAGGTATATTTATTCTTTAATACAATTTTTCCTCGAAGTTGAATTCTTTGTTATAAGTAAAAGGATGGATGCTTTTGCCTAATTGGAGGCAATGGCTTTGTGCAGATTGTTTGCAACATTGGATGCTAGATTAAAAAGTGTTGTTCTTCCTTCGGGGTGAGATGGTCCATATCTAATCTAATTTCCTCTCGCACAAATTTTGGCAATCAAATATAAACATGCTTTTTAACCATTGACGAGATTACAATCTCATGCAATTGATCTAATTTTGCACATAATAATTCAGGAGGAAAGTGCTTCTTAGTGATACTGTGGGATTCATATCTGATCTGCCAGTACAGGTAACTGAAAATCATTGAGTATATGTGTCATTGATTATATTTTTCCCCTTTTTGCTATTTTTTCTGTCTTCATTCACTAATGGATATTGCTCTTATAGTTGGTGGAAGCATTTCATTCAACCTTGGAAGAGGTGCTGGAGGCTAACCTCCTTGTGGTATGAACGGATAAACTTTTCCTTTTTTTTTAAATAAAAAAAAAATTGTCTATTGTAAATTGTAGTTTCAACTTTCTTTTCTTCTTTGTCTATTTATAAAAGCAGATTCTTTTAAAGATGCTGACCTTTTGATCATCTTTAATCAATCAAAGCTGATTAACACCATCGAACCTTATCTTGGCTGTATACAGTTCTAAAATACAGATAAATTAAAAAGAAAAAAAGAAAGAGAATATTCTTAGTACCTTAATTTTATCCTTCTTCCAATTCTGAAGTTACATATTCTTTTGTTGCGAAGCAATGAATTTTTGAGAAATGACTTTCAAGTAGATTCTATTATGAAAGAATTGAAGCTTGAAAGGGCAGTATCTTGGTTAAAGAATATTGATATCTGCCTTTAATCTTTTCTTCCTTACACCGGATTTTCCCTAGCAGCTTTTTTACCCTCTTTAGTAGTGTTGCATTTGCCAAATCTTCTATCACCCAGATATATCCTCTTTAAGAGGTCAATTATTATGCAATCAAGGGTTTGTTGTCACTCACTGTTATTATTGTTGTTATTGTTATTGCTTTTCTTTTGAGTAGTCTGGTTCTAAATGAATTTTTCTTCATATGATCAACTGGCCACTGTAAATAATAAATATGATCAGCAAACTGTGATGAGTGATCCTTGAAACATGTTTAAATTGTCCTTTTTTCAGAATAATTGAAGTATCTTTCTTTGGACGTGTAATTTATGTGAAACATTATCTCCTGAATCAGAGAATCAAGATTTCTGTCCTTCCTGCTTATGGATTTTTCTAATAACTCTGCAGCATGTAATAGATTGCACTGCACCTAACCGTGATGAACATCGGTCCACGGTGTTGCAAGTTCTTCAGCAAATTGGAGTGTCAGAGGAGAAGCTTCAGAACATGATTGAAGTCTGGAACAAGGTATGTTACCACTCTTTTCTCTCCAAAAACAACAATAAAAATGATGTCTTCTAACTTTACAATCTACTAAGATTGATAATGAAGAAGAAATGGGTGCTGGTGAATATATGGATGATGGTGAAGATGTTGAGATGAGAGATTTCTCAGCTGCAGAAGATGGTGAGACTAAAGATTCTCCAGGAGAAGATTGTGATGTGACATTTGAGCTATTAGATGGGAAATCAGTTGATGGTAGTGATGCATTGAAGCCTTCACTTGGAGAGCTTCAACAGACCATGGATGACAAGCAAGACGATTACTCTGATGGCTGGCTGTTGTCAGAGGACGACACTGCGGATGACTACTGGAATACCCTGAATGAACAGCAGCAAGCTGAGACTTCCAATGAGTGTAAGGTGGAAAAAGATTCTGAATCTCAACCTCAGCATGTTCCTCGTGTCAAAGTGTCTGCACTAACAGGCGTGGGCTTGCAAGAACTTTTGGAACTTATAGATGAAAAACTCAAGGTGCAAGATGACCAGCTGAAGTCTGAAAAAGTAGTGGGAAACAGTTACATCGATCGAAAATGGAGGCCCCCTCGAAAAGAGGACGAAGAGGTAGCAATTCAACAATAAACAGCAGGCAAATGCAGTTCATTTTCTTCACGTCTGGTGACTGTTAGCATATCACACACACCATCATCAAAATACTGGTGAAAGCCCTCATGGCACAGATGATGAATAAGCCCGAGAGCAACTTGAGATGAATCTCACCGTTTCCCTAGGTGGAGTTCAGAGTTATGGGACGTGGGATCTCCCAATGAAGACAGAGTTTCCAGGCATTGGATTATGCTGCATGAGAGCTCAAACGTTGTTGTATATTTAATGTAGAATGTGATGCACTTCCTTTGCTTGCAAAACTGTACTTATTAAAAGGTTTGAATCCCAAATCTTTGGATTTTGTGCTCACAAACAATAATAAAAATCGTATTAACCCAAAGATTATTCGTGCTCATCACGACGTCGTTTACCACACCGACGCGTTATTGACTTTAATAACACAAAGCGCGCGTGGCGACCCAGATCATTCAGTCTGAGACGGGGATCTTAGCTTTGCGCAAAACTATAATAAAAAACAAAGAGAATCTTAAAAACATTAGTTTTGTAGGCATCAGTCCTTACTTTATTTCACGTGAAAATGTTATTATACAATCTTTAACTTAAATTAAATTAAACAAACTTCTTTGAAGTTTATTGGAGACGAATGACTTGTGACTTTATTATCTCTTTTTCATGTTCTTGAGAAGGCATGGCAGGGTTAAGTAATTTATTTATGTCAGTTAATAGAGAAATGTTGATTTTTTTTGGTTTTATTATGAAAACTAAAGAACCACTATCCCCATTCGAACCTAGAAATTGGCAATCCATTACACACGACTTCTCCTTTTGAAAATTTTTGACAATCTTTATAAAGTATATTTTTAATGTTGGCTGCTTGCGCTGATATTTCTGTTTTTATTTTTCTGGTTAATAATTTACTTTTGACATTAAAATTTTCTTTTCATAGGATTTTCTCTGAATTTCTATGTCAAGAAAGAGAGTTTCCAGGCTGTCTTAATCTTTAATCCTCTTCTACTTATATATATATATTTATAATAACATAATAATACTATATCAAACTGAAGTGAACAAAAACACCTGCTCCTTTGTCATGCCTAAGAAAGTCAATTAACTCCCTAAGTACATCTTTGATCACCTGTATATCCTCCTTCCCAACAAAAGACATTTTGGCTATAAGATCAGCAACTTAATTACACTCCCTAAACACATGCCTTTTCACCCATTGATTTATAGCATTTGTTGAATTCACCGATGCAAAGTCAAATTCGAGGACACAAAGTAACCTTCTTGGATAGCTTTGACTACCTCTAAGCAATTTGCAATCTGTTTGAAACATAGCCCTATCATGCTCCATTTTTTTAACAAAAGTAAACCATCCCATATGTCCCATAACCTAGCATCACCCAAATCATTGTTAACCCCAACAATCCAATCTCTGGACTGGTCTCACACCACACCGCTATCAGAGGCTAACCTTGTACTCATATTCCTCGCCCCATTAATATGTAGATAAACAAAGTTACCTGACAATGATTGATCTTGAGTATCAATATGCCTATCAGATGGTTTATCTTTATCTGAAAACGAAAATTGCCCAGCCTAGTGTAATGAAACTTTAACAATCTTAGAAGCATTCCAAGACAAACCTTAGAATATGAATAAATTTCTATTTGTTTATAGGCGCCACACAATTAGGCCAAAAAGGCAAGACCAGTTAACATCCACAGAAATCAAATCCAATCTAAAAGATCAATTAGAAATTAACCATTCAACACGATTGGTAAAGAAAAAATTGCTACTCTGACTTGCAGGCACCACTTATAACCAGACCTTTTTGCAGCGAAACAAACTCTAAGGACATGATAACCGCAAACTGGGCAAAAAGGATCCTATCCCATGCCTAACTCGTTCTATGTTAGTGAGCAGACGTTACTTGAAGCCAAGTCACATAAAAAGACAGACTCTGTGCGGTCCTTGAATTTTCCAACTAGTTTTCTAGAAATCATCTCTGGGGATCCAAGAATTCTCCTAGAGCAAGTGATACGCACTTTTAATCGAGAAAGATCCGTTAGAATTACGACTCCAAGTTGTTCTATCCTGACCCGCAAAAGGTGAGGAGGCAAGATACTCACTATGTGCCTGACAAAATTTTCAGACACCTACACATGAAACAAATCTAGATTCCAAACACATTCTTCCGTTACCATCTCATTAAGCCTGCAATCAAATTCCAAGAGAGCATAAGAAGGTATATTTCTTGTCAAAGGGCCTACACTCACAACCCAAGGATTCTTCCAACATCGAATTGATCTACCATCCCCTACAGACCACACTAGATTATCCTTGAGTAATGGCCAAACCTTAGAGAGAGACATCCAAAGAAAAGAGCCCTTACTTGGCAAGATACTTTCCGGCAACTGCTCCTTCATACCATACTTTGAATGGAGCACCCTAACCCATAAGGCCTTATCATTCGATACCAAATTGAACCCCAATTTCATCAAGAAAGATTTATTATGATCCTCCAAACAACGAAACCTAAGACCTCCACAAGAACGAGGTTGACAACCTGAATCCCAATTAACTAATGCCAATTTCTTCCTTCCATTTGAAAAACCCAAATAAACTACCTGACCAAATGTTCGATCTCTTCACAAATATCTTCGGGTATCATTAAAGATTGCATAAAATAGTTCGGTATGGATAGAAGCACAAATTGTGCTAAGGTGACTCTTCCAGTTAGAGACAACTTCTTGGTATCCCAATTGAATAACTTACCGTGAACCTTATCCACCACATATATAAGGGTGTTATTGGTGACTCTCTCCTGAAAATGAAGGACACCCAGGTACGAACTGATATTTTCCACTCTTTGGAATCCAAACAAACTATTAATTCCACTCCCTAAAGCTTCATCAACTCCTTTCAAGAAAAAAAATATTGGTCTTCGGTTCATTAACATGATGACTAGAAAACTCACAAAAACGATCTAGAATCACCTTAAGAATCTGGGCATGCTTGAAATCCATTTTGCTAAAAATAATCAAATCGTCAACGAAGAAGAGATGTGACAAACCCAGACTTGCTCTAGACAGTTTGATAGGTCACCACTGACCATTCAAAATTTCGAGTGAAAGTCATGCCCAAACCATTCCATATACAGAACAAATAATATGGGGATAAAGGACATCCTTAACGAATCCCCCTAGTCAGCCTGAACTTTTATGTTGGAACCCCATTCCAAAGAATCTGCATGGTGACAATATTGCAGACATAATAATCTCCATCAGAAAATCCGAAATACCAGTAGCTCTAAGCGAGACATTGATAAAATCCCAGCACACTTGATCATAAGCTTTCTCCAAATTGATTTTAATAGTCATCCAAGACTTTTTATTATTATTGCCTCTTATAGAATGAATAACTTCTTATGTAATGAGGATGTTATCCGTTATGTGTAACCTTATGAATGAGAACTTGGAATAATTAATGGAATAGATATAATAAGTAATTATTTGTTTGGTAGATGATTATTATTATTGTTATTAAATTTTAATAAGGTTATTATTGAAAATAATTTAATAAAAATAATAAATAATTTAATAATATTTTAACATAATTATTATTAAATATAATTTAATAAAAATATAATTTAATAACATGCTTAATATATTATTATTATATGAATTAAAAATCTTAATATATAATACTATAAATATATATATAATTTATTTTATTATTTTTAAACGCAATAAATATATGTGCTAAAATATCATTATTGAAACAAATAATTTAATTACTTTACAAAAAATATTAGAAGTAATTAATTAACTTGAGAATTATATTTTACATCCAAGCATAATATTCATATATTAACAAAAAGTTACATGATTTCATTATTTTATATTTCAAAATCCATATGTTTTAAAATTTTACAACATCAAAAGTTACAACATTGTAATGACATTCTATTATGTCATTATACCATCCAAATATTATAAACACAAAAAGATACTAAAATATAATATATACTTTTACTTAATATCTTTTACTTAATAATAATATATAATTTAATAATATACTTATATAATAAGTATATATACATGTATTTTACAAATATATGTATATTAGTATCACACATGTCGCCATATGCACCATACATTTGTCTTAATTTAATTTATTCATCACATAATATCAATTTAATAATAATAAATACATTAAATATTTACTTAAATAATAAGTAAATGCATACATGTATTACAAATGTATGTACAATATATTTATTACACATGTATTTTATTTTTACCATACACTTGTCTTTCTTTTATTTATTTAATAATAATTAATTTAAAACCTTAAACATAAAAAAATCCAATAATTAAGATTTTATCTAAGTTTGCCGTCACATCTATAAAAATTGGCTTAATTGTCATTTTGGTCTTTTTATTTTCTTTTAATCTACAACTAAACTTTCACACTTTATTCAATTTAATTTTTTCTCCTAATTATCCTTAATTTAAGCTAATTCACTTGATTAAACTTTAATTAACCAAATCACTTAACTTCGTAAATATTTTTAATAGATATTTACATATTCATTTTTCAAAGAAGAGACCGAAAATACACTTTTTCGATGACCGTAAAATTCGGATCATTACAATTATAACACATGATGAATCAAAGAAAAATAGATTATCATTCAACAAGTCTAGTACGATACAAAAAAAATTAATTCAAACACCACCAAAGTTTCATAAACTAGATACATGAAATAACATAAACAACGTAACATTTACTATTTTCACCCTAAACCTAACTAATTTCTAGATGCTTGCCATTCATTGAACATTCAGTTGGCTAGTTCCATCCTCTAAGTAGTCCATGCATCCGATGGATGAATATTTGCGATATTCGGTTCATCATCATTTATCACATTACTAGGTAATCTTTCTTCCAACTCCGCTTCAATAGGATCAATACTCTTATAGGTTCTAATAAAATTATGGAGCAAACAACATGCAATAATGATTCTATTGTGCACCCTCACAGGATAGAATGATGGACTCCTAAGTATTCCCCATCTAAGTTTTAATAACCCAAAACATCTTTCAATAACATTACGCGCTGAAGCATGTTTCATATTGAAAAATTCTTCCGGAGTACTTGGTTGGTAACTCTGACGTCACTCATTCAAATGATATCTTTGTCCTCTAAATGGCGCAAGAAATCCCTCACAGTTTGTGTATCCAGCATCAACTAGATAATAACAACCTATAAAAAAGAAACTATTTGTCATGGTTAATTTCCCATCAAAGTATGATCTTAAAAATTAATTCAAATTCCTATAATTTTGCACTTTACCTTACGGAACTTTTAATCCATGTCTCCTACTAATAGCATCTCGAAGAACTCGTCCATCAAGAATGAGAACCTTCCCAACCGGAAGAACATAAACAAAATGCATATCAGGTGTACAAACACCTAACATATTTGTTGCTATGTCACCTTTTCGCGTTCGATATCTAGATTTATCAACTTCTGGAACCCTAATCTTGATGTGGGTTCCGTCTAAAGCACCTAAGCAATTCTACATCACATGTATAAAACCTCGAGTTAAGATACTATATTTAAATGTAAAAGGATTAAATTATGTACGAACTATATATAGTATTCACTCCAATACCTTGAACCATTTCCACCTTGGGTCTGTAGAATTAGCTGTAATTGGCTCTGCCTTTTTAAATAACACACCTTGTAAGCGTATGACAGCATTTAAAACATTGTGAAATGATCTACTAACAGTTTCCCCAGACCTATTAAAGTGATGCTTGATAACTCTATTTTTAAGGTGATGAGAAATGATATGTAAAAACATTGCCACTTGCTCATCAACAAGCATGTTCCTTGACGACTTCAATCCCCTTAAAGTTTGTAACATCTCACATAGTTTAAAAAAGGTAATTCTATTCATCCTAACTTGTTCAATACAAGTCTCGTCACTAGCATATACAAGTCTCGTCACATAATCTCGTTGTGCATAAAAATCTAAAATATAGGATCTAATCCTTGGTCTAGAAGTATGTATGCTATGGATGACACCTAATGCAACTAAGAATCAACTCGCAACAGTACACATTTGCAACCATATTGTAACAGCAAGACCAATTCTTTTACGCCTCACACTTTGTCCTATCAAAGGTAGATGAGCCATAACTGCAATATATTAAAGTTTCAATTTCTTCAAATCATAGTAAAAGGGTCACATTTCTTCAATACTAATTTCAATAACTGTAAAACAAAATCAAAGAATATAATTCCATATATATAATTAATAAGAAAGAACTGATTTTAGATCAAGAAACATGTTTCATCTTGTAGAAGAAACAAATTATTTGAAGCAAAAGTAGCAGTAACTGGAAGACATGCAAATCTATTCAAATAATTTAATGTTGTCCTAACTCTCAGCTAGTTTCAAAAAGCCAATAGGCATAAATAAGTATTTTTTTTTTTCCTTAATTCCATGAGTTCGTGGAATTTGGAATGACTATTGGTACTAAAATCATATCCATGCCACTGCTAAAATTGCACTAAGGATTGACAGATTCATTTCAAGAAGATCAAAACATTCAATGGCTATTGAAGGAAAAAGCTATATGGAGATAATTAGAAATAGATTAATATAATACCAAGTTAAAACATACCGTCCCAAATATTACAAACACAAAAGGGAAGAGTCATTCCAAGCATAATATTCATATATTAACAAAAGTTACAACATTGTAATGACATTCTATCATGTCATTATACCATCCAAATATTACAAACACAAAAGATCGCACCACCTAATGGTAACCATTACATGTGGTTGAGCCTATGACCGGTTTGGTGGATTTCTTTACTACCGTGTACCATTAATGCCTTATGTGCCTTTTGTCTTGGTTGATTATGCATTATTGTACTTCTTGTGGATTAGGCAAGTGAGTATAGACTATAGAGTGTGGCATCCTTTTAGTGGTGAAAAGCGAGAAAGATTAATTGTTTGGCTAACTATGGTACTTAGTACTTAATAGTGAAGCCAATATTTTCTGATAGAAGTAATTTAAGCATTATGTTTCTAAGGTTAAAAGTTGGGGAGCCGATTTTAAAAGATTAGGAATCCAAAATATGCCCTATATTTGTTGAATTTTAGTATGAAATAAAAGCTGTTGGATGCTTATTTATTCAAATTACCAAATTGAAGAGTTGAGACATTTGTTGGCTTCTTTGTAAATTATTATTAATGAATATTGATTTATCAAACTGAAAGAAATGCAAAGATACAAGGATAATAGCAAGTTACATGGCTCATTGAACCATACTAAATTTGTCACATGGTGAAACAAACACAAGTTCATGCAAAGATAATCAACTTTCTTGACAAATACTCTCCAGTTGAAATACAAGGTATATTCTTGACAAATACTTCCAAGTAGTCTCTGTTGCCTCCCAACCCCCATTTTAAAACCAAAAAGAAAAAGCATGCAGACACTATGGAAGCTCAACTGGTAGGACTTATCTAAGCCTTCATTTAAAAAATGTCAACCAAACTTCCCTTCATTTAAAACAGCAGTTTATGGCATTTAAATCTAGGAATTTATATGCTGAATTTTCAGCATTTGGACAACATTAAACACTTCCAATCAAAAATCAAATTTAATAATCCACAATCACACTTTCCTTCATTTACAACATCAGCTCAAAATAAAATAACAGAATATGCATGCTGAATTTTCAGCATTTAGACAACATTTCAACATGAAAATTTTCCATCTTTTCAACCCATATCTGTAGATTGCTAACAAGAAATTACTAAATATAAATTTCTCTTCAATTTAGACAGCAACAAACAGTAACAATACATAGTATTAAAATCAATAAACAGCAACTCAAAGCTTTTTAAACAAGGGAGTCTGTATGCTAATTCCAGCATTTGGTCAACATATAACTCTTATAAACAGCATCCAAATTGTAAAAAAAAATGTCAACCAAACTTCCCTTCATTTAAAACAGCAGTTTATGGCATTTAAATCTAGGAATTTATATGCTAAATTTTTAGCATTTGGACAACATTAAACACTTCCAATCAACAATCAAATTTAATAATCCACAATCACACTTTCCTTCATTTACAACATCAGCTCAAAACATTTTAAAATAACAGAATACGCATGCTGAATTTTCAGCATTTGGATAACATTTCAACATGAAAATTTTCCAACTTTTCAACCCATATCTGTAGATTGCTAACAAGAAATAACTAAATATAATTAAGACAAAAGGAATTAAGCAGTTTCAACATCAACTTAGGTTCCAAAATCACTCATTTAAAAAAACCTAAGGTCACTAAATCCAACCCGAACTATTACCATGCATACTTTGATGTTTCTGAAAACCTAAGGTCACTAGTCATCTGTTTCAGTAGCATGCTTCAAAGTTTACCCACATTATACTTACACAGGATTGAATTCAAATTGTTAAGACAAGTTTCAGTATTGAGTACTAAATTGATCAATAAAAATTTGAAGTAGTATCTAAACAGCCAAATATCTACCAATCACAGAATACCCAGAAATTTGAACAGCCAAATATAAACAGCCAAAACTTGAAGTACCATATTCACTTCCAAACATCTTTATTTCTAACAAAATACCCAGAAATTACTCAATATCCCATGATCCCAAATAGATCCAAACCACAAAATCTCCCCCAAAAGGGGAAAAATAAAAACAAGAAATGCAACAGAATATTATAAAATTAAATATATAGAGAAACTTAGGAAGAGAACTTAAAACTAAGGTTAAAGAATTTAACAAAAAAACAATAATTTATAATGAAACAAAATTTAAAGTGAAATTCTGGGTTTAATAAATAATTAATTAATGTGAAGCGATTGAGACGGAATGGAAGCAGGTTGGGGAGGATGGAAGGAGATGAAAGGGTTGAGATAAGGCCCTTGATTCATGATCATAAAAATAAAGCTTTTTAATCTCTCTAGTGTTGTTCTTAGCTATGACTTGGCCATTTAAGTAAGCTATCAAATCAGGAAAAAAAATCCCACAACAGACTCTACTTAAATTGGCAGAGAGGAAAACGAAAGAAACAATGGAAAAGTAAAAAGATTTACTTGAAGAAGACTCCGATGAAGGCGAAGGAAGCAAAATCTACTCAAATGGATAACAAAAAGAGAAGAAAAATTTTAGGCTAAGAAAAATTTGTAGAGAGGAAAACGAAAGGAACAAAGGAAGAGAGGAAAATGTTTACCCGAAGGAGATGAATGAGAGGAGTGCTACTGGTTGGAGTTTAAGGAAGAAAGGAATGTGAGAAATTGGGGGGTAAAATTGGGGAGATGAATGATTTTCTAAACAACGAATGACCATTCGGTGAGGAGGAGAAGGAATAAAAATGCTCTCTATTCGCTGCATAAGGCTGTAATGGAATACACCCGTAATAGGATATTCCACTCAACCAAACTGCTGTTTGTGGTGGGCCCATTGAATAGAATTGTAATGGTTTAACTATTACATTGAACCAAACAAGCTGTAAGGGTATTGTTCAACTCCGAATCAATCGAATCACCATCAAACACCCTTTTGACCCATTCACAGATAGCACTTTCCACTACATCCTATTGACTTTGGAAAAATAGAGCATGAAAGTCATCGCTACCTGGGGCCTTCAAAAGGGCCATATCAAAGAAAGCTATATTGATTTCCTCATCCGAAATATCCTTGTCTAGAAAGCCTAGAATTTCGCCATAAAGGTTCTGAAAAACATTACTACCTCGGACTGAACAACATTTGGATCATAACATTATTCACCACTCTGAAGTCGCAAGCAAAAATGCAGATAAATTTCCACCTCCAAAGTGTTTGACTATGAAAAAACCTAATATTCCTTTCACCCATTTTTAGCCAATCACATTTATATTTTTGCTTCCACAATAACTCTTCATGATGCGGGACTGATTCTAACTCATCCCTTACCTCCGTCTCTTGCATACACAAGCGAACAAAACTTGACCTCTCCATCGCTCTCTGAATGACAGCCAAACAATTAACAAGATGCCTTTTCCTATAACCAATTTTCTCATAAATAACTTTATTCCACTTTTTGATATCAATGGAAAATCTAGAAATAGTATCTGACATGCACTCATCAGACGTCCACTCCTTCTTAACAAAGTCTGTGAAATTCGGGTGTTCAGTCCCCCCAGCCAAGAACAGGAAGGGACGCCCCTTTGCGTATTAGAATTTGACCTAAGGGAGAGCCAAATAGGCTGATGTCTGATTTGATCCTCGAAATATGAGACACCATACAATTAGGGAAAGCAATTGCCCAAGCATCATTACCAATGGCACGATCAAGCGTCTCAAAGGTTCGGCCTCTCTGCTAGGTGAAAGAAGGGCCCTTAAAACCTAAAACCTATGTCTTGCAAATTTTCTGAGTCAACAAAATCACCAAATATAGGGCACCTCCTACCCTTGGATTTACCGCCCTTTTTTATTATCATTTTTGGCCAATAATGCATTAAAATCCCCAATAGCCACTCATGGAGTCAAATAAAAAAGAATAGATGACTTCAGATCTTCCCAAAGCCTTTTACGCTTCACTTTATTAGGGCTACCATAAATAAAGGCAATAAAAGAACTAGTAGGAAAACTGCTACTAAGAACATGAACCAAAATAAACTGAGGATGGCTCCAAGCAACTTCTACTTGAACCGAATCCTTCTACCCAACCCATATACCTCCAAAGAAACCAATCGCTTCCACTCAATGAGAGTACTGCAACCCCAACTCAGCAATAACAGCATCTGCTTTTGTCTCATATACCTAAGGGTTCTCGATCATTTTGAATCAACTTCCCCGATTACGAATAGTTCTAATGAGATTTCTCTCAATTTTACCATCTCCAACTTTAATCTTAGTAGCCTGTCCTTTGGAAACTATAACAGTGTTTCCCCTGACTCTAGAAAGACCAGCAACACCTGAAATAACTGGCGAAGGAATCAAATTCTCCTTGAATGCCAGTATCGAATGTCGCCCAAAATCTAGAACTCCCTTTGTTAACGGAACTGCTACCTCAATCGCCTCTTCAAAAATCGAATTAAAATGGGAATTTATGCCATATTGAGTTCTCGCCGGAGAATAAATTCCAGCAGCGACACCGAATGAACCTGGAAAAACAATAATGTTAGGATTAAGCCCTAGATACTTTCGCCTTGACCCGACCTTGATTAGGCCACCAAAATGTGCACCGAAATCTTTGAGGCCTCTAAAGCTCGATTAGAGGGAGAGCCCTTTAACAACCCATCTGATTTCACCAGATTAATAAAACCCAAATCACTAGGTTGGGCCTTCGTCTTTTCTTGGCCCTTTAAGCTAGCTTCCCCCAAATAAAATGGTCCACTGTCACCCGTACTCCCTTCCTTAACTCCACTAACCTATTCATTCCTTCTTGATCCACCTTATTACGCAGCCCAACTCTGTCCTGAGAAGATCCAACACCCATCTTTCCATTATTCCCCTTAACCCCTTCTAGAGAAGCTTTGTCTTTGCTTTTGGTAATTGAAAAATGAGAAAGGATTATATGAAATAGTGACACCACATCATTTGTATCTCTTTCCAATAGATTTATGCCACATCAACATTTTTATTTTGAATTTCAGTATTTTTATCCTAAAAAAAAAATTAAATCTAAATTAAAATCCTGAAATTTAAGATAAAATACTAAAATTCAGGATAAAAATGCTAGCATAAATCTATTGGAAAGAATCAAATAACGATAACATCATTTTTCATTCAATCCTTTCTATTGAAAAATTATCATTTCCCTCCTTTTTCGCCCTCCTTTCCATCTATGAGTATCAACGCATTAAACCTTGATTCAAAAATTTTCTCTCCTTAATATCCACTCTATGATTTTGGGGATTCCTTAATTTCCTCATTGATTTTGTTTCAACTATCATCCATGGTCCATAAGATTCAAGCCCTCTGCAATATCATCTTCCACCATCATTGAATCATCTGATGAAACTTTCTTATTAGAAGACAAGACTTCGCCATCTACTTTTGAATAGGGTACTGATTTTAAAAAAATCTCCTTTACATAACTATAATATCTGCAAGAAAAACAAATCACCGGTAAATATTCAAACTCAATTCATTGAAGAGCACGTTAATTAAAACCTAAAAGACTAATAATTTATCTAGATTTAAGTAAACCGCCGTTTTAGCAAACCGCCCTCGTGCTCTATTATCAGTATTGAAATATAATTTTGCAACCTTTCCCCCATCTCACCAATTTCCCATAAAATTTTTTGTTTACACATATACCCCGGGAGTCTTGAGAAACAAATCCAAACCGTTACCATGCTCGGGTAAGGTTGAGCAAAATTGAAATCCATTTATCATGGTTGCATTGTCAATTATTTCCCGTAAATGACCCAAGGTCCTTGAGAAAGCACCTTCTCAAAATCTTCATTGTTATAGAATTCATTGTTCTATAAATTAGCCAAGTAATATCCATCAGTTTGAATGGCATAGAGGGCTTCCAAAGATTGTAAACCCTATTTTGGAGAGTAGCAAAGCCTATGTTTAGACCTAAGAGTTTAATCACACCGTAGTAGCCATATCTTTTACTAACAACTGATGAACCCTCTCCGAGAAAACCATCAAAGGAATACCATTAACAGTTGATCTCATGATTTCCCCTTCCACGAAATCAAAATTATCATCCACTTCCAAACTTGCTGAAGTGTTTTCCCTTCTCAATCAAATGGGTCCTTTTCCCACCAATCTTTCTTTCCAAAATAACTAAGGTTCAAATGTGAAATCTACAACCATAGCTATGTCAGAAATAGCGTGTTGATCCTTAAGACGCACTTTCTTGGTTGAGTGATCTTCTACATATTATTTTTAATTATCAATATATGTTAATATGAATAGTAATTAAAATATTTTTTTTGATAAAAAAAGAACATTGTAATGTAATTCTAAAAATAAACATAAAAATGTGTCTGTCTATTGACACGCTCTGGTCTGTCTCTCTGACATGTGTTTTTCGTTTTAATTTTTTATTTTCAATATTTTTCAGATTCACTTTTTGTCTTGTTCTGGTTTTGGAGTGTTACTATTTTCACAGTGACTTAGTGTGAGTGACTGGTTTCTATGAAAAGGGGTATGGAGAATCTGCGGATCGAAGATGACGAAGAAGTGGGATGGGATAATAATGGGGAACAGAGTGCACAGGGATCTGTCTGTGTTCTGCCGGTGTGATGTTGCTTAACTGCTAGCGTAGTTTATTTCCCAGCCCTGAGGACGACAATGGTGAATCTATGGCATCCTCTTGGGGGGGGACCAAATCTCAGACTTAGGGGATAAACGCCATTTGTTCAAATTTTTCAACAAAATGGATATTGAACGAGTGGAAAATGGATCACCGTGGACTTTCAGTAGCCATTTACTAATTTTACACCGATTACGAGATGGTGAAGATCCCTTGTTAATCCCATTAATTTTCTCCAAGTGCATGATTTACCCCCAGGATTTTTCTTTGAAAGAATGACAAAGCTGTTTGGGGATTTTATTGGTTCGTTTGCTGAATATGATACAAAGCAAGGTTCTGGTGTGGGGAGAAAATTTATGCGAATTAGAGTCCAAATTGATATTCGTAAGCCACTAAAAAGAAAGAAAAATAATAATCTCTCCCAATCGCTCTACTTATGCCATCTTTAAGTATGAGAAATTGTCCCTATTTTATTTTGTTTGTGGCATTTTAGGGCATGGAGACAGCTTTTGCCTAGTTCGACTTAGTAATGGGGGGAAGAGACGCCGTTAGGATGGGATTTGTCTCTCCAGGCGCTGCCAAGGAGAGCGTCGATGGATAGTAGCGTTTGGTTATAGAAAGATGGGGATGACGAATTATTTGGTGCAAATAAGAAAATGAGAGTTTGTGAGTGATTCTAGGAGAGAAGGGTGGAAAGGCAGCTATCAGTAAATTAATCCTATCCTGGGATTTAATTTAGAAGGACTTTCCTTAAAGAACGAGTTGCCGAAAGAAGATTTGAATATTGGGTTAGGTTTACAAACAGTGAGTCATGACTTGAAGGATGACCCTATTTGTAACACCTCTAACCCACATTCGTCATCAGGATAAGGTTATGAAATGTTATCGAAATTTACAGAAAAATTACAAATAATTTTACTATTTACTTATGTTCATATCAAAGTGTCTACTGGAGTCGTAGTCACTAAATTATTTCAATTATAAAACTTTACATATAAAAAGTAACCCATTATTGTTACTGTAATACTTATAAACTATTCTCACTAATTCACAAGGTAGACCAATTCATAGTATCACTCATAGACATATACCCTCAAGCTTAGTAAAATTTATATATAACTTTAATTCTTCTACACTTATTTCATGTGCATTTTATTCAGCCATAGTTACAAGTTAGTGCATTTAACCAAGCCTTTTTCTATTGGACACATAATAAGTCATTTCATAAGAAATTTCATAATTTAAGCCTTACCATTCTTTCATGAGCACTAACTTACTTTCAGTTAAATACTTACCTTTTCAATGCTTCAAATAAATAAATATACTACTATTCAATCAATAGCTTGGCACTTGCCTAATCATCAAGCAAAAAGAATAGTTAGCGTACTTACACATCTTACATATAAATTCAATATTGATAAACTTATTTTCTCGACATATCATACTTGGGTTTAATACACATCATCATATACATAATCTTCTTATATCAACATATTAAAGTTAAACACATATTTATATGTCACTTTTCAATATATATTAAATAAATATCATTCCCATGTCATATTTCAATATATATATAAACTAAATATCATTTTCCAATACACTTTTCAATATATATCAATTATATATCAATACAGAGTATTTTAGATATAATTTCATAAATATACCATTCATAACACTTTTAATTCTCATATCATACTATTTCAATCTTATAATTGCTATTCAATAGCTTTTCTCATTAGGATATACAATTCAATTTCAATATCAATATCATTTCATGAATCTATTATTCATGCAATTTCATGCATTTCAATTGCATATTTCATTTCGTTGTCCATTCCAATCCATATTCAATATCACTCTATATCAATCAATTGGCCAAATCATTTGTTTACCACTATTAACCCAACTCGGACTCTGACGGATACACAGATCCAACCAAAACACACCAATACGACACTCAGTGCCTCATCGGATAGTTCGAAGCAATAAGTTGACACCTAGTGTCTCATCGGCCATGCCGAAGTAAGTTGGTACCCAGTACCTCATCGAATCTATCCGAAGTAATATAATGACACCCAGTGTTTCATCGACTCGAAGTCGAAGTAACCCTAACACTTCCAATCCTATGGCATGTCAACTATATTCGACTTAGCCCGACTAGTTAATAGGGTTTCCAAATCACTTTTCAGTTTCCAATCAATACACATTTCAATTAATCAAATATATTCATAATTCAATACAATTCAATTCACTTTTCAATAACAATCAATATTTATTTCAATTCAGTCAGTCAATATAATCGATATATATATATACCAACTCAATCAATATAATTTCAATAAATTCATCACTTATTAAATCTATCCGTTTCAATATATCCAATATTCAAATATCACTATTCCACATACATTCAATTCAATAACAATCAATATTTATAAATTTTCCATGTTTTTTTTAACATATAATATAAATAAATACATAATATCATACATCAATTCAATATAAATATCAAATTTCGATCATACGAACTTACCTGGGCCTATTTGTAGAATTTGTAGAAATTAAGGGACTAGTCTGTTAATTTCTTTTTTCCCTGTTTATTTTCGATTTCTTGATCTATAATATAAAATTACTCATTCATTAGCATCTATTCCATTTCTAATTCACTTTACAATTTATACCCTTCAATTTTCAAAATTACACTTTTGCCCCAAATTTTACAATTTTTACAATTTAGTCCCTATGCAATTAACCCATCAATTGAGCTAATTTTTCTCAATTGACAATTTAAATAATTATTTTAGGCTACCATACAGCCATTAATATTCATAATTTTAATGCCAAGCCCTAATTCTTAACTTTTTCACAATTAGGTCCTAAAATTAATTTCTATTGAAATTACTTGATAAAATCATCATATAGTGAAATTAAAGCTTCAAATCCATGAAAATTAATCATAAAATTCCAACACTCATTCATGGTAACTTTAAAAATCACTCATGGAATCCAAAACAAATGAATTCAATAGTTGGACCTAATTGTAAAAGTCCAAAAATATAAAAATTTTAAGGAAAAAAAGAATTGAACTTATTTGAAGCTAAAATATGAAATACCAGCTCAAAACCTCTTCAATGGCTATTTTTTACAGAAAATTGATGAAGAAAATGTCTAGAAACTATTAAAATAACTTTTGGCCATATAAACTTTTTTTAATTCCAATTTTGTCCCTAATCACATAAATATCTTTGATTTTTTTTCATGTTATTCTACCTCAGCCATTTAATATGGTCCATTTTCCCTTTCATTCCTCCTTTATTTACCATTAGGCTATTTAATCACTTTAGCAAATTTTGTACCTTTTTCAATTTAGTCCTTTTTAATTAATTGACTACCAAACGTTAAATTTTTTGACGAAACTTTAATACTAACTCAATGGCACTCCCTAAATATTTCTAAAAATATTTATGGCTTGGTTTATAAATTTGAGGTCTTGATACCTCATTTTTGACCCAATTTACCTAATAAATTTTTTTAAATCACAAAATTCACTAATTCAAAAATACTTCTAAAATAATACTTGACTAATATATTAATTTATTAAATTTTTGAACTCACTTATCGAATTTAGTGATCCCGAATCACTGTTTTCGACACAACTGAAAATCAGACTGTTACACTATTCAAGTTGGGGAAAGGAAGAAACGGCCTAGATCTATATATTTCTCTTCAAAAAAATTGTGTTCAACATCCAATAATTCTACTAATGGTGTGGAAATACAAGCCTTACAAATATCGACGGCTGCCAAGAGGCATGTCGGCCGGATGCAATGAGACTGTTATGCTGGAACGTTCACGGTTTGAAGAACCCGTGAAATGTTCAAAGGCTTCAACACATGTTGAAGTTATACTCTCCCTGTAACAGGCCGATTATGAACCTAATCAGAGCGATGTGTTTGAAAAATATTTTAATATTTTATTTGATATCTATGTTATGTGTTTGAGCATGTGGTAAAATATCGTATGCTAATTTGTCTGTTTGGATGTTTAATTTTAGAAAAAGGATTAAATCGCATAAGTGGTAAAAGTAGCCAATTATTAAATTGAGTGGCTAAATTGTTTTGTCTTCTTTGCATGAGTATTAAAGTTGTAAATTTACCTTTTGAGGTATAGTGGAATGACACTATGTCTTTTAATATATATTATATGTTTATTTTATATGTTAAATTTATAATAATGATATAATATACCTTTTAATCATATTATAATAAAATGAAAAAGAAAGAAAGCCATTGCATGTTCATCATTTTAGCTCTCTTGGCTGAAACTATCAAAAGAAAAAGAAAAGAAAAACAAGCAAGGGCTTCAGCACTCATCAAACAAGGTAAGTTTTAGCTTTAGATTTTTGATTTTTTTTGTATTTTTGAGATTGTTGTTCACTATACTATCAAGCCCATGTATTAATTTTGTGCATTGGTGATATTTGTGAGATATTCCATTGATGATATGTTGAGCTTTGTGATGATTTATGGTGTTAATTGAAAGATTTGAGTTAGATGAACATACTTTGTTCTTGAGTTTTGATGAATTTTAGTTAATTAAGGTTAATTTGTGAAATTATTATTTTGAAGGGTTAAATTGAAAAATTTATGAGAAATATGGACTTATATAGTCCCTAGGAAAATTCGGCTCTAAAGAATGTTAGACAAATTTTGAGTGATTTGTGAGTTATGTATTAGGGACTAAATTGTAAAAATTATAAATGTCAGGGGTAAAATAGTAATTTGCATAATTATGTGATTTTGGATTAAATTTAATGAAAATAAATTTGACTGAGCTCAATTTGGAATAATTTAGATCAAGAACAAAAGGAAACGGGATTGGATCGGGGAAAGGCGAAATTGAACGAATAGCCGGGAAACCCTAATTCATCGACCTCTGAGGTAAGTTTATAAGCAATCAGATTTAATCGAATGGTTATTGTAATTGAATGTATATGTTCAAATGAATTAATGGATTTAATTTTCAAATTACCGAATGAGATATGGGAATTTTTAAGTGTGTTAGCCGAATGTGGTTATTATGTACATGTATATATGTGTATCCCTTGATTAGTTGAAATAAGCATATTAAAAATCCATTTTGCTGAATGTGATATGGAATAGGATATATATATATATACTAGCCGAATGTGTGGTTGATTTATGTATGAAATTTGATATATTCGGGTTGGATGAATACTTATGGATTGAGTAGTAGTTAAATATGAACCTTGAAATTTGTGATGGTTGTAATTGAATAAATAACTATGTGTATATATGAGTGTGGCCAAATGTAATGGTAAGTCATAGGAAGAAGGGTTTGGTTTGAACATGTGTATATATATATATGTTCATATGTACAAAATGTGAATATATATGTTATGTGCAAGAGGAGGAGATCAGTTAATGGGCACTATGTGTGAGAATTTATACACCGAGCACTGTGTGTGCGAAATCGGTTGAATGGCACTATGTGCGAGAACTAAAATACCAAGCATTGTGTGCGAAATCGGTCGAATAGCACTATGTGTGCTAAAAATGAGTAATGGCACTAAGTGTGCGATACATTACTAGAAGATGGCATTGTGTGTGTGCTCTTTTCAAGTAACAGCACTGAGTGTGAGATACGTTGCTTGAATTGCACTAAATGCGTGAAGTTACGGATCTATCAAAACATTAACTAACAAATGGAGATAACCAAGAAATTTTACTTATGAAAATGATGCATGATATCTTGGCAACATAGTACTAATGAGGTGAGTTGCTCTTGTTTTATGAAATTTTAGGAACAAGATGTATTCAATAATCTATGAGCTTGTCCGAAATGGATATATGGTATGTAAATATGCGGTGTTGAGATTTATGGAATTAGTTAAGGTTTACATGGTATTAGGCTATATACATATGCGGTTATGAGCTCTTTTATGATTAAGTTGATTTTAATTAAAGTTTGACTAATGAATTGTTGTTTATAAAAACCATTGCTTATAACTTACTAAGCTGAGATGGCTTACTATATATGTGTTTGTTTGTCTATTATATAGATTTTGGAGTTTTAGCTCGAGCTTGGGGATCATCGTCAAGTCAATCACATTTATCCACTATATTTTGGTACCTTTTGTGAATGAATTTAAAGTCTATGGCATGTATAGGCTAAACTACTTTGTTTTGGATTCAAATGATATAAGTGTTTGTTATATGACTTAAATCTTAACTTGTAAGTTATTTTAAATTAGGCTATATATATAATACTTATATTATAATTTTGATTTGAATAAGGTATATGGTATTCTTTAGATTGATGAATATACTTTTGCTTAATTTTATAAGTATTATAGAGAAAGGTCATGAAATAAATAAGTCATACATTACGTATGTGAATTTTGAGTGCGTTATATTAATGAATATATTTGTGGTGTGTTCATTTAAAAAAATATTCGGCTATGGTGTTGTATTATTTTGGAGTCACTTTAAGATAACCTATTTTAGTAATCATTTGGATATGATATGCATGTGAATAAATAAGTGATAGTAGTTGAATTGTACAAGTTGATTAAGAGTAAACTTATGTATTCGGCCATGCTATTCAAAAGGACCAAATGAATAGTGATTTTGCTATTTGAATGGAATTGGTTTTAAATGATACTAGTGATAATATTTAGTGGTGACTTATTTGATTAAAATAACATGTATTGATTATGTAATAAGATTCATTTGAGTGTGTGGACTTGTGATTAGATATGTGATGCCTCGTAACCCTAATCCGACGACGGACACGATTAGTTAGGGGTGTTACACTCCCCACCTCGTCTTCTTTATGGAGATAAAATTTTCGGTTACTAGGATGAATAAGGTGTATGGAATGTCGTTTTCTATGTGGAATCAATATAGGGGCTGATGGATCAAGGGGTGGCTTAAGTCTAGGATGGAGGGAGGGTTGTTTGGTCACATTTCGAAGCTACTCAAACAATTATATAGATGTAGAGATTCAAGAGCATCTAGATAGCTTAAAATAGAGATGGACCAATTTTATGGGTCCCCGTACAATCACAGTAGAGAAGGAACGTGGAACAAGCTAAAAAATCTAAGTAGATTTTGTACACTCCCTTGGCATGTGAGTAGAGATTTTAATGAGATACTATTTTCTCATGAGAAAAAAGGGGTATCCCAAGGGATGATCGAAGAATAGAATAATTTTGTAATGTGTTGGAGGATTGTGCTTTAGAGGATATCGGGTATATTGGTCCTTAGTTTACTTGGGAATGTGGCAAATTGCGTGAACTAATATAAAAGAGCGACTCAACAGAAGGGTTACTACGACTGAGTAGAGGCAACTTTTCCTAGATTTTTCCTTGAGGCATCTTCCTTACTCATTTTCTGACCATTGCTCGTTGCTAATTAGAATTGATCAAGAAGAGTCGACGCGTCGCTGAAGGTCTTATAAGTTTGAATTTTGGTTGTGTATAGAGAAATCACGTGAGGCCGAAATTCAAAGATTGTGGACGTTACATGTTGGGCCTTTATTAGAAAAGTTAAGATCTGTTATAATGTGCCTTTAAAAGTGGGCAAATACAATCCGGCATAAATAGAGCGCCTTAACAAAGAGGTTGAGTCAACGTCTTGAAAAATTAAAACAAGAGGATCGAATTGATGATATGCTGGTTGAGATTATCAATGACAAAATGTATTTTAACTTTGAAGTGGAAAAAGATGAACACTTTTGGGAGTAGAGAGCTAGGGCCAATTGGTTAAAATCAGGTGACAAAAACACCTTCTTTTTTTCCCTATAAATTTGCTTCTAATAGGCATTTCAATAAAACTAGAGGCTTACAAGATGCTGATAGGCGCATTGTTTCTCATTTTGCTAATATAAAAAGAGTGGCTAGGAATTATTTTAATGATTTATTCTCCTCTAAGGGTATCAGTGACACAACCCATTTATTATTTGGTGTTAATAGACTATCGAGCTGCAAGTATAATAAATAGATGTGAGTCTGTCGGATATCGATCCCACAGGGATGTGTGTATTTTGGCTATTAATGTCGGTGCTATAACTTGATAAGAACAAGATAAATTGTGAGGATAGTTGTCGATGCAATAACTTGAGAACAATAAAATAAAATATGATAATGATAAACTGAAATCCCCAACATGAATCTTCAGTAGAATAGTAAGTGCTCACAAGGTATAAAAGTATAGGTGATTGTCAATACAATAAAATTCAATGTATATCTTACTTAGCATTACTCCTCTATTTAATCTCAGACTTAACCATGCATATTAACCTCACCTTTCGATGATGGTAGTATGGCACTATTAAGAACAAGTGGACTAAATTCCTTTAACCCTCACTCAACTTCCGTTGTAATGCTTGTTGGCTCAAACTGTCACTGCACTTTTCAGTGTTAGTGACTACAATAACATTTTTGTGTTAAAAACATTAAAACCCTAAGATTAAACAATAAAAGAAAAGATTAAATAAGATAACAATTCACCAAGAATTCATCAGTACTTCCATACAATCAGAAATCAGAGAGAAATCACCAGCATTTAGAAAGAAATAAGAAAGAATCGAATGGAGAATACTATCCCTAGACAACTCGACTGAATCTCTCTATTCCCTCTTGTCGTGTACTTAGGTCTCTTCGTCTGGAGCTAGTTTGCATCTAATTTTCACGTTAGCTCACCCGTGATAGGTTTAAGCTGCCATGGTCGCAAGCTCCAATTTCGGATGATAAAGATGATGATAGAGAGAAAAAAAACTCAAGAATGCCCTTTTCTTTCTCATGTCCACTTTTTATGTCCTCCTCACGCAATTTTGCTTCTTATTCGGACAGCTGTCAGGTGCGGTGACAATTCTGAACGCAATCTAGAATTAATCCATGTAGCAACATTGCGGACATCTGTCAAGTGCGACGATAATTTTGGATGCAATTTAGAATTAACTCATGCAACGACATTAATGAAAAAAGATAGCAAAATTAAGGATAAAATAGGGTAGGATTCACTGAGTTATAAAATGTAATTTACTAAACTAAAAATGCTAAAATGTATGCTAAGGATAACTAAATAATAACAATTTAACCAATAAGTAGGGAGAAAACCTATGTTCTTTCTAATGCTATCAGATATTCTTAATAAAGGATCATCGATGGAATTCATTAATAAGATGAATATTGTTTTGATACCGAAGATTGGCAGCCCCACCAACTTGAAAGATTTCAGGCCAATTAGCCTTTGTACGGTGTTTTACAAGATTATTGCAAAAATAACAGCAAATCGTTTGCAAAAGATGTTGGAATCGTGTATAGATGAGGCACAAAGTGCCTTTGTACCCGGGCGTCTCACTACTGATAATGTTCTTCTAGCCTATGAGGTACTTCACACGCTTAAAAATAAGAGAATTGGAAGGAAAGGGCAAACAACTTTGAAGCTTGATATGAGCAAAGCCTACAATCTAGTAGAATGACTTTTCATTGAGCTAATGATGAGAGCAATGGGTTTTGCGAATTCTTTGGTGAATTTCATAATGAGATGTATTAACTTAGTATCCTATTCTGTTATTCTTAATGGGCAGGCTGGTGGAATTTTTAAACTGGAAAGGAGATTGAAACAAGGTGAACCTTTGAGTCCTTATTTGTTCTTATTTTGAGGAGAAGCCTTTCGACGCTAATGAAACTTACAAATCAGGAAGGATTGATAAGGGGTATGAAGGTTTGTAGAAGGGGGCCACAGATTACTCACTTAATGTTTACAGACGATTGCTTACCATTTGAGGAAGTGACACGTGAGGGTGCTAATGTTCTAAAAGGAATCCTAAGGGATTATGAAGGCATTTTTGGGCAGGGCATCAATTTCGAGAAATCCACAACGTTTTTTAGCTCAAACATTACAAACGCGAGTAAGGAAGTGGTTGCCCAAATAGACATATGAATTTCTACTGTACCAGAGAAGTACCTAAGCCTACCAAACATTGTTAGAGGTGGTAAAAGAAAAGCTTTCCAGAGTCTTCAAGGACAGGATGCGAGCAAAAATTTCTGGATGGAGTATTCGACATCTTTCACAGGGAAGCAAAGAGGTATTTATAAAAATCAATCCTCCAAGTTCTCCCTACCTATTGCTTTGTTATGAGTTAGAAAGCATTATTAGTTAATTCTGATGGCATCGAAGTAGTAATAAGCGTGGTATTCATTGTTGTCCATGGAACCGATTATGTGAATTGAAAAGTTACGGTGGCCTAGGTTTTCGTTCTTTATATCAATTTAATTTAGCCCTACTTCCCAAACAAGGATGAAGGTTGCTTAGCTATCCCAATTCATTATTAGCATGTACTCTAAAAGCGAAATATTTTTCAAATACTAATTTTATGGAGTTAGTTTAGGACAACTACCTTCCTATACTTGGAGAAGCATATGGGCCACCAAGGGAATTTTGGAGGCTGGAATGTGCTGGAGAA
Source organism: Gossypium rotundifolium (assembly GCA_025506655.1). Taxonomy (NCBI): domain Eukaryota; kingdom Viridiplantae; phylum Streptophyta; class Magnoliopsida; order Malvales; family Malvaceae; genus Gossypium; species Gossypium rotundifolium. Next base: position 116,144,554 of record CP106732.1, on the reverse strand, counting down.
TTGGTTCGGGTACTGAGGTCTCGGTTAGGGCAGATGCATGGATACTTGGAAATCAAAATCAATGAATTCAAAACTTAAACAAGATGATTCTATTCTCAAAGTGGCATATTTAATAGACCAGTATACAAATAATTGAAAAGAGTATTTAATCAATTCTACCTTTGCTGTTGATGATGCTTGGTGGATTCTAGCCATTACTTTACCCCTTGTTCCACAGAAAGATGTTCGCGCTTGGAGTAGTGAAGCTACGGGGGATATATGGTCCAAAGTGCTTACAAATGGTTGATACATAACCATTATGGAATTTCTACTGATGGAAATTTCTACCCCTACTCCAACTTATACAAAAGACTATGGAATATTGATCTACCCTCCAAAATAAAAATTATATGATGGAGGATTATGAACAACTTTGTGTCTACTTATGCAAACCTATACTACAGGGGGTTGACGAACTCTGTGAACTGTCCCCACTGCCACAGTTGTAGCATCCTTAAATTTGGGCCTTTGCATTTCGCGTGGTTACATGTGTATTGTATGGTAGGTATGTTAGTTTGGACTATTTTAGGGTCTAGGCTGGAGCCAGGGATAGGCCAGAGTCATAGCAAAAAGTTACGTTTTGGGCTTCTAAAGGAAGGGAGCTGTTTGAGCTGGGTGTTAAAAGTAATTGATGATTGGTTAAGACACAAGAAGTGCCTTGGTAAGGTGGCAAGGAGGCGCCACTTAAGGCTTGGAGAAGTGACGCCTCAAGGAGAGCAAGGGAGCCTAGGTTCGAGCAGTAGAATTCCCTTTTCTACTTGTTATTTTAACGCCAAGGCTAGGGGGAAGTTGTGTTCAGGTGGGACTCTGATGGATGAGGAGTGGAAGGAGTCAACGCATTTGAATTTTGTGGTAGAGAGAAATTTGTGGAGTTGACTCATTCAAATTGATTTGAATGGGTGGCCAAGAGGAATTCGTGGAGATGGGTATGGGAGCTTAGAGTTGGCCGAAACATGAATTCTAGTTGGGGAAGGGAGCAATCGGTTTTGGGTGCTTAGGGGGTGCCGAATTCCTATAGTAGACTTAGAGGAGCATTTTCGGCATCTTATGCTTCATTTTTTTTTGGTCAAAACCGAAATAGCCATAGTATCTAAGTGTCATTTTCTTTGTTTTCCTTTTCTCAATCCTAAAGCCGAAATCACCATTCTAATTCCTCTTTCAACTTCATCTCTTCTCTCAACCTCTTTTGTACCAAAACTGAAATCTCTTCTCATATCCCTTACTTCTTGTGTTGGTCGAACCCACTTGTTTCTCCCTTGGCATTAATGTTTCATTCATTTTTCTATTTTTCCTAAAAAGCCGAACCCTCATTCTTCATTCCTCCTCTCCATCTTCTTCTGTCTTGATTAGCCGAAACCTTCAAGGGTCTCCTCCTTTGCCGAAATCCTTGTAACTCTCCTCTCAGTTCTTCTAAACACTTTGGCCGAATACCCTTGGCCACCTTTTCTTTCTCTTTTTGTGTTCCTTCCTTCTTGATTGGGGTGCCAAAATCTATTCCTCTTCTCTGGGTTCTCAAAGCCAAAACCTCAATTAATAACTAGGGAAGATCTCATTTTTCTCTTTTGTTCTTATGGTGAATCTCCTAGCATACTTACATCTCTATTCTTTTCTCTCTTTCGATTGCTATGGTGTGAAATGCCGAAACCCCTAAGCATCCTGGTGATGATTGTATTTCTATTTTTGGTTTCTCATCAGATTCTCTCTTGTTCCAAGCTGTTTTCGATTCTTTCTAGGGGGTGATCGAATCTGTCGGGTTAAGGTCAGGGGGAGGCGATCCCTTATATTTTGCGTTATCTCTTTCAGGATTTCTTGATCAAAGCTGAATGGCTATTTGTTTAGTAGTGTTATGCTTGGCCGAATGCAGGGGAGTGTGGTGACGCCATCTTGGGTGAACTTTCGGGATTCGTTGGTTGTGAGTTACACTTAGAGCCTCAGGTTTTTGTTGACTTAGGTAAGGGATCTATTTATTAGGGTTAAATCTCTATTCATTATTAATCTCGTGTTAATCCAATTTAGTGACCAAAGGTGTTATGGACCCTAATGGCGGCCGAACGTTAGGAGGGTTTTATCTGAGACCCCACCCACAAGTTCAAGAAGAAGGTTGTGTCATTTGTTCACGATTACACAGGTGTGGCCGACTCAGAAACAAGCGATGGCGATAGTGGTAGTGTCAGTTAATGACAGTTTCGACGTAGAGAGCGTCGTATTGTGAGAATCAGGTGTGTACCTCTTTCACACTTCATACATTAATATGTTTTATCGTGTATATTGCCAAAAGCCAGAATAGTTGTTGAAATCGATATGATACCCTTGTAGGTAGAAAAGCAAAACGAGGACTCCGGGTAAGTCCACTTTGATTGACTAGCGTTAAATGCATGTGTTGAATCTGCATATGCCATACTATGATATTTCTGTATGATAAGCATGATTATTATGCCATGAAAAGTATGTTCATAAAAATGGGTGTTGAGAGGAGGTGGAAGGTATAACTTCAAACTGTCACCAGTGGTTTTGACCACATAGTGGGTTGGCCCCGCTTATTATAATATTGTGACTAAGTCTCAGTGGTTTTGACCACACATGTATTATTTGTGACCTCGGTCACCAGTGGTTTTGACCACATATATATTATTTGTGACTTCTGTCACCAGTGGTTTTGACCACATGGGGTAGACAAAAGAGTTTCGGATGGTTATGTTTTGGGATGCATGATAGGCATATGCACTTATGAAATTGTGTAAGGGCTTATATCTTTGGGATGAGGACTTATACACTGAGTCTTGGTGACTTACCCCTTCCTTTCTATTTTGCAGATGATTCTTAGATCACGGATAGAGAGCTGGGACGGACTCAAGGTGGCCATGCACGTTATTTTGGGTTTTGTTTTAAATTATTATTTTTGGGTTAGATTTTTATTTAATTTGGTTTTAGTTGTAATAAGGCCATCTAAATTTTTATTTCGGGATTATTTACTTCATTGACAACTTTTGAATTTGCGTTAAGCATTAAAGCACGTCTAAAATGGAAAAGAGTCAATAAAATGAATGTTTTCACAAACCTTAATGGATTCTCGGGATTTTCTACAACTTTATCATTGGGTAAAAAAAATGAACTTATAATATCAGCAAGTTAACTTTATTCTCTTTAAAAAAAAACTTTGAAACGGTTTAAGCTTTTGATTCAAGGCAATTTCGATTTCCAATCAAACAAGACGTCTTTTTTTCAACCTAAGGCGACAACCGGTTTTATCAAAAACAAGCTTTCTCTGTGACATGCCGGATTCAGTCGTAGTGTGTTGACTGGGTTTGGGGTGTTACAATTTTAGTATCAGAGCCAGGTTCAACAACTCGACTGTGGGCCCGAGGCTCAAAACATTTTCAATAAAGGGTTTGCGAAATAACTTTGAAGGAAAATGCATGTTTTGGGAAGCATGGCTTTGAGTCTCCAAGCACCTATCGGTAGCAGTAAGTCCCTAACTGTTGATTGCATGGTTTAAATAGTTGTGTTATGGATGCTAGTAATAGAAATCCACTTTAGAGACTGAAGCCTATAGGATTGTATGAATTTATGAGAACAACTCTAAGTTATTCATAAAATTGTGCTGTAATAACAGTGGAGAAAGCTAATGCATAAAATTCTTAAATTAGATTAATTCGAGAACGGTAGACATGAGTACTGGTGGATGGGGCGTAATACACGCGGGCGTGGTAGAGGTAGGATGACTGTATCGGAACCGGCAGGGTCTGGCCATGGGTCAGAGAATGAGGTACCGCCACTGCCAGCTGTGGACGCTGGGTTCCAGGATCAGACGGGTGGTGATGACGCGGTGTCACAGGCGATGCTGTGGGTTCTAGAGAGAGTAGCTAGAGCAGGTGGAGGTACGGGAGCTCGAAAATTTGTGTCTGAGCGACTCCGAGCCAATGGAGCAGAGGTGTTTCGGGGGGTTTCTGGTGTGGCTCCCAATACAGCTGAGTACTGGCTTGAGGCGACTGAACGTATAATGGACGATTTGGACCTTACGGTGGAGGAAAAGTTGAAACGAATAGTGTCTCTTCTCCGTGACGAATCTTATCAATGGTGGCTCACGGTCCGGGATGGTGCGACAGCTGATGACATCACTTGGGATTTCTTTAAGGTAGCTTATCAGAGGAAGTATGTCGGGTCCGATTATATAGATGCGCAGCGAAAGGCGTTCTTGAATCTGGTTCAAGGAAATAAGTCAGTATCGAAATATGAGGTGAAATTCCTTAGACTGAGTCGTTATGCTAGGGTATCGTACTTAACACGAACACCGTATGTCGAGTTTAAGGACGAATTTGAGAGATAAGTTGTGGATGTTGATTGCTCCACAATAGGAGAGAGAATTTACAGTCTTGGTAGAGAAGGCCAAGATTACGGAGGAGGTGAAACAGTCGGTGAGACGGAATCAGGATCAGAGTTGGGTTAAGAAGAGTTCTGGGTCATCAGGGTCTACTGAAAATTCATAAAAAAGGCTAGATATAGTGGGCGAGTCAAGTCGCAAAACTTATCACTACTACCTAGTGGCGCCACGATGTGCTCGGTGTGGGAAGTCTCATTCGGAGAGTGTTGGACCGAAGCAGAGGTGCTTGAGTGTGGGTCAATGGGGCACCGAAGTAAGGAATTGTCCGCAGAGGTCACTAGGATCCGATCGAGGTCGTGGACGTACACAATTAGAGAGGGATGGCCAAGCAACCATGAGAGGGTGATGCGGCGGGGAGGTAATGGTTACGGTCGAGGTCGTGGAGCACCAGGCGGAGGTGCGAGAATCTTGATGCAAGACGACCTAGGTTGGTCTATCTTTCATGAGGTGGCAAGAGGAGGGCGACGCACCAGACGTTATAACCGGTACGTTCTTAATTTTTGGATTGTCTTATACTGCTTTGATAGATTTTGGATCGACGCACTTGTATGTTGCTAGTAGTATAGTAGGAACTCTGAACTTAGTTCATGAGGTTTCTTCTAGGGAGATGACAATAATTAGCCCTTTAGGTCACTCTGTAGAAGTAAACAAACTGTATAGGGATGTACCCCTAGAACTCCAATGGGTAGTGTTTCTGGCTGATTTGATGGAACTGCCATTCGAGGAGTTCGATTTGATCCTAGGGATGGACTGGCTAGTGAAGTATCAGGAAAGTTTAGACTGTGCGGCTAAGTGTATGGCGTTGAGGTCGGTTGAGGGTAAAGAGGTGGTGATGATAGGTGATAGAAGAAATTACCTATCCAATGTGGTATCTGCTCTGAAGGCCAAGAAAATGGTGAGAAAGGGATGCGAGGCATTCATAGCTCATGTTTGTGCATTGGAGGCCAAAGAGTCAACTGTGGGGAGTGTCCGAACAGTAAAGGATTTCCCTGATGTGTTCCTAGAGGAGCTTCCGGGTCTGCCTTCCAATCGCGAAGTTGAGTTTGGGATAGATTTGCTACTAGGAACCACACCAGTGTCTGTTGCCCCGTGTAGGATGGCACCGAAGGAGTTAGCGGAGCTGAAGGCGCAGATTCAGGAGTTGTTAGATTAAGGTTTATCCGGTCGAGCGTATCACCTTGGGGAGCGCCTGTACTTTTTGTCAAGAAGAAAGACGGAACCATGCGGATGTGTATAGATTACCGTCAGCTGAATAAGTTGACGATTAAGAATAAGTATCCGTTGCCGAGGATAGATGATCTGTTCGATCAGCTGAAGGGGGCATCGATTTTCTCAAAGATTGATTTGAGGTTGTGGTATCATCAGCTTAAGGTAAAGGAGGCTAATATCCATAAGATAGTGTTTCGCACTCGTTATGGGTACTACGAGTTTTTAGTAATGTCGTTTGGGTTGACTAACGCGTCGGCAACATTCATGGACATGATTAATCGAGTTTTTCAGCCGTATTTAGATCGATTCGTCGTAGTGTTTATAGACGACATCTTGGTGTACTCGAAATCGAAAGAGGAGCATGATAAGCATCTCCGTGTGGTTTCTGATTCGAGGAAAAATAGTTGTTCGTAAAGTTTAGTAAATGCGAGTTACGGTTAAAGGAGGTAACTTTCTTGGGTCATGTGGTGTCGTTGAGGGATTAGGTGGACCTCGAAAGATTGAAGCGGTATTGGATTGGAAACCACAAAAGTCGGTGGCGAGAGATTCGAGTTTTCGGGTTTGGCGGGATATTATAGAAGGTTAAGTAAAGGTTTTCTTTGATTGCGACCACCGTTAACCAAGTTGCTAAGGAAAGGGGTTCTGTTTGTGTGGTCAGACAAGCAATAAGAGAGTTTTGAGAAGTTAAAGAAGATATTAACAGAAGCTTCAATTTTGATTCAGCCTGAGGCAGGGAAAGAGTTTACGGTCTACTGTGATGTGTCGCATACTGGTTTGGGATGTGTGCTGATGCAAGAGGGGAAAGTAGTGGCGTATGCATCTCGACAGTTGAGACACCACGAAGTGAATTACCCGACGCATGATCTGGAGTTGGCTGCAGTGGTTTTCACTCTGAAAATTTGGAGGCATTACTTGTATGGGGAGAAGTCGATCGTCTGCACGGACCACAAGAGTTTGAAGTACCTCTTGACTCAGAAAGAATTGAGTTTGAGGCAGCGAAGGTGGATCGAGTTGTTGAAGGATTACGACTGTTCGATTGAATATCATCCGGGTAAGGCTAACGTAGTGGCTGACGCATTGAGCCGTAAGGTGGTAGCAGACTTGAGAGCAATGTTCGCTCATCTTAGTCTGTATGATGACGGAAGTCTGTCAGCGAAATTGCAAGTGAAGCCGACGTGGGTAAACCAGGTAAAGTAGAAATAGCTAGCGGATGAAGACTTAAGTACTCGGTATTTGTAAGTGTAGAATGGTAGATTGGAGGGTTATAGCTTGAGTAGTGAGGGTGTGCTGTGCTTTCAAGGGAAAGTTTTTATGTCGAGAGATGTTGAGTTAAGGTAGAGGATTCTCCAAGAAGCTCATAGCAGCCCATATGCTATGCACCCTGAAGGTAGTAAAATGTACCAGAATTTGAGGGAACAGTTTTTGTAACACCCCTAACCCGTATCCGTCGCCAGAATAGGGTTACGAGACATTACTCGTCAAACCACAATCAACGCACTCATACAAATACTATTACATTAATTAATAGTAATTAATCCATCCTATCACAATCAAATATGTACTTTCATTTTAAAATTATAATGCTAACAAGCTTATTACAAATAATAGCTTTACTATCTTATAAAACAAGTTTCAATCAAATAGTAAAAGACTATTCATTTGGTCATTTTGAATACATTAGCCGAATATGTACATCCACCTTTATTCAATATATACCAATCGGATGCATTATTATTTAAGACAAATATACCTACATGACAAAGCTTTGCTAATTACCATTATCATCCATCTACATTATCAGTTAATTCGTGATATATGACATGATCAAATTATGCAAAACCAAGCTCATGTAAATTTCATCATATCCTTTTCAAATGTGCTTAGCTCAGGAATATATCTATAAGGTTATTAATACAAATCATATAACTATATATACATAATCTCATGCACCCTATCACTAAATGTTCACCAAAATAATTTAACCATTCTAACCTCATGTCCAAATGCATATGAATATCAAATAAAATATAAACTCCAAACTACCAATGCCATGGCGAATATTACAAGTAAGTATACTATAATTTGATCATTAGTATTTCACACACAACATAATATGAAATAAACTTTCATGATATATCCGAACATGATAATTTAATGACAACATAAACAAGCATTACTAAACCATTTTAAAAATATATATATATATAGCAACCTATTAACTTGCTAACATATTACATGCTTTAAATCATCTAGCATCCAACATTTATCCTTATTAGCTAAGTGCATATCCCAATATTACACAATATATATGTATATCATATGATCATTTTCGTGTATGATTTAAAGCATGACCGAAATCACATATCTAATGGTATTATAATGCAAGCTACTATATCAAAATGTGAAACCTAAACTTAACCAAAAGCAATGAATTTTATTCGCAAGGCCATATTTATATTTACAATTCAACATCATTCATTATTTATCAAAACAAAGCCTATACATGCCTTTGATTCAAAAGTTTACAAAACATAACTATACCAAAGAGAGTGATAGTGTGGTCGATTGTCTTGATGATCCCCAGCCGTAGTTGAATTATCGATCTATAAAATAGAACACAAACATAAACAGAGTAAGCTCACTGGCTTAGTAAGTCTTAAGCACATACACTTTTAATGAACATACAATTGAACACTTTAATCTTCAAACTAATAATATTGTACATAAATTTTTCTATATATATATATATAGGATACACTAGCTGAATACTAGGGTCACATTTGTATCGATTATCATCACTATGTCATCCTGAACATATACTTTATCAACTTCCCATATAAGCTATGTATATTCACATCAATGATAAATTAGACATTATATAATATAGTACTTGATCAATTGACCATTTCTACACATCACATTTGATTCAAAACAAAAGAACTTAACTCACGTTCTTCCTTACTAATATAGTAGGCAAATTCTTACCGAACTTTTAGCACATAACTATATATATATCTCACCTTGTTTGATTCTCGTAATCTCCATTTATAGCATATCACCCAGAAAACACGCTAGGCATTAAAGTTCGAAATAAATCAAGACGAAGCTGCTAGGCATTAAAGCCAGATATAAATCGCCAAGATGAAGCCTACTAGGCATTAAGCCGAAATAAATCACCAAGCACGAAGCACGCTGAGCATTAAAGCCGATATAAATCACCGACGAAGCTTGCTAGCATTAAAGCCGAATTACATCAAGCACAAGGCACGCTAGGCTCAAGCCGAAATACAATATTACTTCCATCTCATTCACATTACAAGTGACGAATTATACAAACCATACTTAATTCATATCACATGAACTTATCAATTCAATTAAAATTTTACAACACTTTGCTAAAATATTTATCTACATTCGCTATCTCATATATATATATATATATCCTCAAAACATTTAAATTTCATCATCAATTAAGTCACATAAATAATTTTAGACATATATTTGTAAGGACTTACCTCGGTTGTCGATAGACCGTACAAATCCATTTATTCGAGAACCTTCGTCTTTCTCAGATCTAAATCCATTTTTCTTTGCTCTTGATCTAAAACACATTAAAATTTAGCTCATTCAAGTACATTTCATCTCAATTTAGTCCCTAAGCACATAACTAGGCAATTTACCATTTTACCCTACTATTTCAAATTTTTACAATTTAATCCTTTTGCCTAAAACACAAAATACACACAATTAGCAAAAACCATACAAGGGCGAATACTCACAATAGCATTATAAGTCCATTACTTTCATTTATTTTGCAAATAAGCCCTCTAAAATTTACTTTTACAAATTAGCCCTAATTACTCAAAATCACCAAAATTTCCAACACCAAATATTTTCATCTTAAGCATATCTTTAATTTAAAAACATCAAACATCAAAAACCACAAGAAAATCTCAATGGCCGAATATCACACATGCTTGAATTCAAAAATTTCTACATGGGTCAGCTAGTATACTAAGCAACGATCTCAGAAACGTAAAAATCAACAAAAACCGAGCTAAAATTCTTACCTAATTGGACCCAAATTGTTGCCGAAATTTTCAAAGTTTCTTCACCCTTTTTCTTAGCTTCAATCGGCCATGAACAAAGATGAAAGAAAATTGGCCTTTTGTTTGTTTTAATTTAACTTATATTAATTTATTATTAAATTACCTAACTAACCTTTATAATATAATAACAAAATATTATATATTAAGGACAAACTTGTCCATGACCAGCCACTAACTCTTAAAATGGGTTATTTACCCTTTCAATACTTCCTATTAAAAAGCCATGCTCAAATTAGCACATTACACTTTAGTATGCCACTTTTACCTTTTACGCGATTAAGTCCTTTTTATCAAATTCAACACTTAAACGATAAAATTTTTCTACGAAACTTTCACACACATAAATTCATATATAATAAACACTAAATATAATATTTAAATATTTCTCGGGCTCGGATTCGTGGTCTCGAAACCACCGTTCCGATTAGGGTTAGATTCGGTCTGTTACAACTCTCCCCCTTAAAGATTTTCGTCCCCGAAAATCTTACCGTTAAATAATGTCAAATATTGTTGCCTCATTGAATCCCCCGGCTCCCACGTAGCCTCTTCAACTCCGTGCCGATTCCATAGTACTTTCACTAAAGAAATCCTTTTGTTTCTTAACTCTTTCATTTCCCGAGCTAAAATACGGATCGGTTTTTCCTCATACGTCATATCAGGTTGGATATCGAGCTCAGACAGAGCTATCACATGTGACGGATCTGATCAGTATTCTGAGCATAGAAACATGAAATACATCGTGTATCTTTTCTAATTGAGGCTAGCTTCAACCTATAAGCAACAGCCCAACAGTTCGATGATTTCATACCACTTAGATGAACCTCGGGCTCAACTTGCCTTCCTACCAAAGCAGAGTCCTTTCTTCCACGGAGAAACCTTTAAAAATACTCGATCTCGACCGAAATTCAATGTCTTTACGTTTCAAATCAACATAAGACTTTTGACGATCCGGCGACTTTCAAATTGTCTCTAATAATAGCTACTTTGCTCATTTTCTTTAATCAAATCAACCCTGTATCTTATTCTCATGAGCTCACCGAAAGATAATGGTGTTCAACACCTTTGCCGTATAAGGCTTCATAGGACGCCATTTTGATACTAGATTGAAAAATGTTGTTATAGGCAAATTCAATCAGAGGTAAATATCTTTCCCACGCACCTTCAAACTCAAGAACGCAACATCTCAACATGTCCTCAAGTATCTCGAATAGTTCACTCAGACCGACTGTCATCTGCGGATGAAAGGTCAGATTAAAATGCGTTTAGTACCCAAGGTATCTTGCAACTTCTTCCAAAACCGCGATGTAAATCTCGGGTCTCTGTCTGAAACAATGGAACTCGGTACACCATGCAATCTCACAATCTGCGATACATACAATTCAACAAGTTTATCGAGTGAAAAGTCTGTACGAACCGACACAAAATGAGCTGATTTAGTCAGTCTATCAACTATAACCCAAACAACATCTTTCTTACTCGGTGTCATAGGAAGACCGGATACAAAATCCATGGTAATTCTGTCCCATTTCCATTCAGGTATCATGATTGGCTGAAGTAGTCCGAATGGCACTTGATGTTCAGCTTTTACTTGCTGACAAATTAAGCATTTCGAAATAAATTCAGATATATCCCGTTTCATGCTCGGCCACCAATAGAACTGTTTCAAATCATTATACATCTTTGTGCTACCCGGATGTATTGATAATCGACCACTATGGGCCTCACTCAGAATCATCTGTATCAAATTTGAGTTCTTCGGAACACACATTCGGCTTTTAAAATTCAAACAGTCATTTGCATCAATCTGAAAATCTGATTCTGCACCTTTTTCACATCTGGATTCGACTAGCAATCAAATCCTTGTCAACTTTCATGCATCACAAATTTCTTTGGATAAACATCGGTCTTGCTCAGAACTCGCCTATGATTGAACCATCACCGAGACATAGCTATTCAGGCATTCATTGCTCAAGAGCAAACAATGATTTTGACTTAACGATCCGCAACAACGTTAGCTTTTCCGGATGGTAGTCAATCACCAACTCATAGTCTTTCAACAATTCTAACCATCTGCGTTGTCTCAAATTTAGATCTTTCGAGTCATTAAATACTTTAAACTTTTATGATCTGAATAAATGTGACATTTCTCGCCATATAAATAGTGACGCCAAATTTTTAATGCGAAAATAATGGCTGCAAGTTCTAAGTCATGCGTCGGGTAATTTCTTTCATGCGGCTTCAATTGTCTTGAAGCGTAGGCTACAACTTTGCCTTCTCGCATTAAAACGCAGCCCAAACCATTTAAAGAAGCATCGAATAAACAACAAATTCCTTACCCGATTAAATTTGAACTAATATCGAGCTTCATCAAAAGGGCTTTCAACCGATCAAAACTTTTTGACACTTTTCCGACCACTCGAACTCGACATCTTTTCGCAATAACTTTGTCAACGGGTAGCTATCATAGAAAAACCCTTCACAAATCGTCGATAGTAACCCGCAAGTCCCGTAAAGCTTTGAATCTCTAAACATTTTCGGTGGCTTCCAATCAAGTATAGCTTAGATTTTATTCTGATCAACTCGAATGCCCGATGTTGAAACAACATGTCCCAAAAAGTCGACCTCTTTCATCCGAACTCACACTTACTAAACTTCGATACAACTACCGATTTCTCAAAGTTTGTAGCACTAATCTCAAATGCTCAAGATGCTCAATTTCATCTTTGGAGTAGATTAATATATCATCAATAAACACTACCACAAATCGATCCAAAATTGTCTAAAAACTCGATTCATCAAATCCATAAAACAAAGAGTGCATTAGTAAGCCCAAAAGGCATAACCAAAAACTCAAAATGTCTCGTACTCGTCCGAATGCGATCTTTGGCACATCTGTATCTCGACTCAGAATCGATAATAACCCGATCTCAAATCTATCTTGAAAATCTCAAGCCCTTTCAACCGATCAAACAAATCATCAATCCGAGGTAACGGGTACTTATTCTTTATAGTTACCTTATTCATTGCCGATAATCAATACACATTCGCATCGCTCCATCTTTCTTTCTCACAAAAAAAACGGTGCACCCCAAGGAGAGAAACTTGGTCGTGCAAAGCCCTATCTGTTAACTCTTGCAATCGTGCTTTCAACTCTTTTAGCTCAAGAGGTGCCATCCGATAAGGAGCTATTGAGATCAAGTCGTTTAGATGCTAATTGATGCCAAACTCAATCTCTCGTCTTGGGTAAACCCGTAGTTCTTCAGGAACACTTTTGGGTATTCACATACAATGATGCAGATTCAATCTATTTCTCCGATAATTTATTATCCAAGACATAAGCCAAATAAGCTTCGCACCCTTTTCTCACATACTTCCTGCTAACATCGAGGATATAATCAGGAAACCCACTTAAATCATCGGATTCAATTCTAATGATCTCACCGCTCGATGTCTCAAATCAATAAGCTTTCTTTTACAATTCACCTTGCGTCATGCGGTTAACGATCCATTCCCAAAATTATATCAAACTCATCGAAGGCAACAAAGATTAAGTCGACGGGAAGCAAAAATCCCGAATCATCAATGGGCAACCTTTACACACTTTATTAACAAACACACATCTACCCAAAGGGTTGGATACGCTGAATCACAAACTCGTGTAGACTCAATGGCGAGTCTTCATCAATACCGTAGTTTCACATACATATGAATGGGTGAACCAGATCAATCAATGCAATTACGGTAGTATCATAAAGGGTGAAAGTACCGTGAATGACATCCGAGAAGCAAGATCCTCTCGGCTCGAGTAACATAAGCTCTAGTTGGAGCTCTAGCCTCGATCGAACTACTGGTGTCCTTCGCCCCTCTCGACTACCACCTACATTGCGGAATGCCTGGTGGTCCGCCTGCGTCGATGCAATCGCTTCGGTCTAGAGTTACGTGCCGATTTACCTTTCATTAACACCGGGCACTCTCGAATAAAATGGTCTCAAGATCTACATTTAAGCGGACCGATCACGAACTCTACAACTCCCGTAATGCCATTTTCCACAATGTTTGCATTCAACTCGATTCGTGGAACGTTATCAACACCGCCATCGAGGTAGCTCGGGAGCTCACCGGAGGTCGATCACGCCTAGGTGAATCAAGTAGCTTTATGTCGGTGAAGTCATCTCTAAACTTCTTGGATGTGGAATGGAAATTCTTACCCGACGGTCTTTTACGAGTGTCTCTACCATCCCGACCTTTCTTTTCTCCTTCCCAAGCTCTTCAGCTTTGCAAGCTCGTTCGACTAGTGTCACAAACTCTTTGATTTCAAGAATGCCAACAAGCAACTTTAAATATTCATTCAAACCATCTTCAAACCTTTTGCACATAATGGCTTCAGTTGATACACACTCCCGAGCATATCGGCTCAATCTGACAAATTTTCGCTCATATTCAGTCACTGTCATTTGCCCCTATTTTAGTTCAAGAAATTCTTTACGTTTCTGGTCGATGAACCTCTGGCTGATACATTTCTTGTGGAATTCATTCTGGAAGAAATCCCATGTCACTTTTTCTTTTGGAACCATCGATACTAGTGTATTTCAATACAATTCAATTACTTTTCAATAACAATCAATATTTATTTCAATTCAATCAGTCAATATAATGAAATATATATATATATATATACCAACTCAATCAATATAATTTCAATAAATTCATCACTTATTAAATCTATCCGTTTCAATATATCCAATATTCAAATATCACTATTCCACATACATTCAATTCAATAACAATCAACATTTATAAATTTTCCATGTTTTTTTAACATATAATATAAATAAATACATAATATCATACATCAATTCAATATAAATATCAAATTTCGATCATACGAACTTACAGGCCTATTTGTAGAATTTATAGAAATTAAGGACTAGTCTATTAATTTCTTTTTTCCCCGTTTATTTTCGATTTCTTGATCTATAATATAAAATTACTCATTCATTAGCATCTATTCCATTTCTAATTCACTCTACAATTTATACCCTTCAATTTTCAAAATTACACATTTGCCCCAAATTTTATAATTTTTACAATTTAGTCCCTACGCAATTAACCCATCAATTGAGATAATTTTTCTCAATTGACAATTTAACTAATTATTTTAGGCTACCATACAGCCATTAATATTCATAATTTTAATGCCAAACCCTAATTCTTAACTTTTTCACAATTAGGTCCTAAAATTAATTTCTATTGAAATTACTTGATAAAATCATCATATAGTGAAATTAAAGCTTCAAATCCATGATAATTCATCACAAAATTCCAACACTCATTCATGGTAACTTTAAAAATCACTCATAGAATCCAAAACAAATGAATTCAATAGTTGGACCTAATTGTAAAAGTCCAAAAATATAAAAATTTCAAGGAAAAAAAAAGAATTGAACTTACTTGAAGCTAAAATATGAAATAACAGCTCAAAACCTCTTCAATGGCTATTTTTGACAGAAAATTGATGAAGAAAATGTCTAGAAACTATTAAAATAACTTTTGGCCATATAAACTTTTTTTAATTCCAATTTTGTCCCTAATCACATAAATATTTTTGATTTTTTTTCCATGTTATTCTGCCTCAGCCATTTAATATGGTCCATTTTCCCTTTTATTCCTCCTTTATTTACCATTAGGCTATTTAATCACTTTAGCAAATTTTGTACCTTTTTCAATTTAGTCCTTTTTAATTAATTGACTACCGAAACGTTAAATTTTTTGACGAAACTTTAATACTAACTCAATGACACTCCCTAAATATTTCTAAAAATATTTATGGCTTGGTTTATAAATTTGAGGTCTTGATACCTCGTTTTTGACCCAATTTACCTAATAAATTTTTTAGATCACAAAATTCACTAATTCAAAAATACTTCTAAAATAATACTTGACTAATATATTAATTTATTAAATTTTTAACTCACTTATCGAATTTAGTGATCCCGAATCACTATTTTTGACACTGCTGAAAATCGGTGTTACCACTATTCAAGTTGGGGAAAGGAAGAAGCTACTGAGATCTATATATTTCTCTTCAAAAAATTGTGTTCAACATCCAATAATTCTACTAATGGTGTGGAAATACAAGCCTTACAAATATCGACTACGCCAAGAGGCATGTCATTTGGATGCAATGAGATCTGTTATCTTTGGAGCGTTCACGGTTTGAAGAACCGTGAAATGTTCAAAGGCTTCAACACATGTTGAAGTTATACTCTCCTATGTGAAGCCGATTATGAACCTAATCAGAGCGGTGTGTTTGAAAAATATTTTAATATTTTATTTGATATCTATGTTATATGTTTGAGCATGTGGTAAAATATCGTATGCTAATTTGTCTGTTTGGATGTTTAATTTTAGAAAAAGGATTAAATCGCATAAGTGGTAAAAGTAGCCAATTATTAAATTGAGTGGCTAAATTGTTTTGTCCTCCTTTGCATGAGTATTAAAGTTGCAAATTTACCTTTTTGAGGTATAGTGGAAGGCACTATGTCTTTTTAATATATATTATATGTTTATTTTATATGTTAAATTTATAATAATGATATAATATACCTTTTAATCATATTATAATAAAATGAAAAAGAAAGAAAGCCACTGCATGTTCATCATTTTAGCTCTCTTGGCTGAAACTATCAAAAGAAAAAGAAAAGAAAAACAAGCAAGGGCTTCAGCACTCATCAAGCAAGGTAAGTTTTAGCTTTAGATTTTTGATTTTTTTTTTTGTATTTTTGAGATTGTTGTTCACTATACTATCAAGCCCATGTATTAATTTTGTGCATTGGTGATATTTGTGAGATATTCCATTGATGATATGTTGAGCTTTGTGATGATTTATGGTGTTAATTGAAAGATTTGAGTTAGATGAACATACTTTGTTCTTGAGTTTTTGATGAATTTTAGTTAATTAAGGTTAATTTGTGAAAACATTATTTTGAAGGGTTAAATTCTAAAATTTATGAGAAATATGGACTTATATAGTCCTTAGGAAAATTTAGCTCTAAAGAATGTTAGACAAATTTTGAGTGATTTGTGAGTTATGTATTAGGGACTAAATTGTAAAAATTATAAATGTCAGGGGTAAAATAGTAATTTGTATAATTATGTGATTTTGGATTAAATTTAATGAAAATAAATTTGTTTGAGCTCAATTTGGAATAATTTAGATCAAGAACAAAAGGAAACGGGATTGGATCGGGGAAAGGCGAAATTGAACGAATAATGGAAACCCTAATTCATCGACCTCCGAGGTAAGTTTATAAGCAATCAGATTTAATCGAATAGTTATTGTAATTGAATGTATATGTTCAAATGAATTAATGGATTTAATTTTCAAATTACCGAATGAGATATGGGAATTTTTAAGTGTGTTAGCCGAATGTGGTTATTATGTACATGTATATATGTGTATCCCTTGATTAGTTGAAATAAGCATATTAAAAATCCATTTTGCTGAATGTGTTAAATGGGATTATATATATACTAGCCAAATGTGTGGTTGATTTATGTATGAAATTTGATATATTCGGGTTGGATGGATACTTATGGATTGAGTAGTAGTTAAATGTGAACCTTGAAATTTGTGATGGTTGTAATTGAATAAATAACTATGTGTATATATGAGTGTGGCCGAATGTAATGGTAAGTCATAGGAAGAAGGGTTTGGTTTGAACATGTGTATATATGTATGTTCATATGTACAAAATGTGAATATATATGTTATGTGCAAGAGGAGGAGATCAGTTAATGGGCACTATGTGTGAGAATTTATACACTGGGCACTGTGTGTGCGAAATCGGTAGAATGGCACTATGTGTGAGAACTAAAATACTGAGCATTGTGTGCGAAATCGGTCGAATAGCACTATGTGTGCTAAAAATGAGTAATGGCACTAAGTGTACGATACATTACTAGAATATGGCACTGTGTGTGTGCTCTTTTCAAAATGTGACCTTGAGTGTGCGATACGTTGCTTGAATTGCACTAAATGCATGAAGTTACGGATCTATCAAAACATTAACTAACGAATGGAGATAACCAAGAAATTTTACTTATGAAAATGATGCATGATATCTTGGCAGCATAGTACTAATGAGGTGAGTTGCTCTTGTTTTATGAAATTTTAGGAACGAGATGTATTCAATAATCTATGAGCTTGTCCCGAAATGGATATATGGTATGTAAATATGCGGTGTTGAGATTTATGGAATTAGTTAAGGTTTACATGGTATTAGGTTATATACATATGCGGTTATGAGCTCTTTTATGATTAAGTTGATTTTAATTAAAGTTTGACTAATAAATTGTTGTTTATAAAAACCATTGCTTATAACTTACTAAGCTGAGATGGCTTACTATATATGTGTTTGTTTGTCTATTATATAGATTTTGGAGTTTTAGCTCGAGCTCGGGGATCATCGTCAAGTCAATCACACTGTCCACTATATTTTGGTACCTTTTTGTGAATGAATTTAAAGTCTATGGCATGTATAGGCTAAACTACTTTGTTTTGGATTCAAATGATATAAGTGTTTGTTATATGACTTAAATCTTAACTTGTAAGTTATTTTAAATTAGGCTATATATATAATACTTATATTATAATTTTGATTTGAATAAGGTATATGGTATTCTTTAGATTGATGAATATACTTTTGCTTAATTTTATAAGTATTATAGAGATAGGTCATGAAATAAATAAGTCATACATTCATTATGTGAATTTTGAGTCGTTATATTAATGAATATATTTGTGGTGTGTTCATTTAAAAAATTTTCGCTATGGTGTTGTATTATTTTGGAGTCACTTTAAGATAACCTATTTTAGTAATCATTTGTATATGATATGTATGTGAATAAATAAGTGATAGTAGTTGAATTGTACAAGTTGATTAAGAGTAAACTTATGTATTCGGCCATGCTATTCAAAAGGACCAAATGAATAGTGATTTTGCTATTTGAATGGAATTGGTTTTAAATGATACTAGTGATAATATTTAGTGGTGACTTATTTGATTAAAATAACATGTATTGATTATGTAATAAAATTCATTTGAGTGTGTGGACTTGTGATTAGATATGTGATGCCTCGTAACCCTAATCCGACGACGGACACGATTAGTTAGGGGTGTTACACTCCCCACCTCGTCTTCTTTATGGAGACAAAATTTTCGGTTACTAGGATGAATAAGGTGTATGGAATGTCATTTTCTATGTGGAATCAATATAGGGGCTGATAGATCAAGGGTTGGCTTAAGTCTAGGATGGAGGGAGGGTTGTTTGGTCACATTTCGAAGCTACTCAAAAATTATATAGATGTAGAGATTCAAGAGCATCTAGATAGCTTAAAATAGAGATGGACCAATTTTTATGGGTCCCCGTACAATCACAGTAGAGAAGGAACGTGGAACAAGCTGAAAAATCTAAGTAGATTTTGTACACTCCCTTGGCTTGTGAGTAGAGATTTTAATGAGATACTATTTTCTCATGAGAAAAAAGGGGTATCCCAAGGGATGATCGAAGAATAGAATAATTTTGCAATGTGTTGGAGGATTTTGCTTTAGAGGATATCGGGTATATTGGTCCTTAGTTTACTTAGGAATGTGGCAAATTGCGTGAAACTAATATAAAAGAGCGACTCGACAGAAGGGTTACTACGACTGAGTAGGGTCAACTTTTCCTAGATTTTTCCTTGAGGCATCTTCCTCACTCATTTTCTGACCATTGCCCATTGCTAATTAGAATTGATCAAGAAGAGTCGTCGCGTCGCTGAAGGTCTTATAAGTTTGAATTTTGGTTGTGTATAGAGAAATCACGTGAGGCCGAAATTCAAAGATTGTGGACGTTACATGTGGGGCCTTTATTAGAAAAGTTAAGATCTGTTATAATGTGCCTTTAAAAGTGGGCAAATACAATCCGGCATAAATAGAGCGCCTTAACAAAGAGGTTGAGTCAACGTCTTGAAAAATTAAAACAACAGGATCGAATTGATGATATGCTGGTTGAGATTATCAATGACAAAATGTATTTTAACTTTGAAGTGGAAAAAGATGAACGCTTTTGGGAGTAGAGAGCTAGGGCCAATTGGTTAAAATCAGGTGACAAAAACACCTTCTTTTTTTCCCTATAAATTTGCTTCTAATAGGCATCATTTCAATAAAACTAGAGGCTTACAAGATGCTGATAGGCGCATTGTTTCTCATTTTGCTAATATAAAGAGAGTGGCTAGGAATTATTTTAATGATTTATTCTCCTCTAAGGGTATCAGTGACACAACCCATTTATTATTTGGTGTTAATAGACTATCGCTGCAAGTATAATAAATAGATGTGAGTCTGTCGGATATCGATCCCACAGGGATGTGTGTATTTTGGCTATTAATGTCGGTGCAATAACTTGATAAGAATAAGATAAATTGTGAGGATAGTTGTCGATGCAATAACTTGAGAACAATAAAATAAAATATGATAATGATAAACTGGAATCCCCAACATGAATCTTCAGTAGAATAGTAAGTACTCACAAGGTATAAAAGTATAGGTGATTGTCAATACAATAAAATTCAATGTATATCTTACTTAGCATTACTCCTCTATTTAATCTCAGACTTAACCATGTACATTAACCTCACCTTTCGATGATGGTAGTATGGCACTATTAAGAACAAGTGGACTAAATTCCTTTAACCCTCACTCAACTTCTATTGTAATGCTTGTTGGCTCAAATCACATCCTTTGCACTTTTAGGTGTTAGTGACTACAATAACATTTTCGCGTTAAAAACATTAAAACCCTAAGATTAAACAATAAAAGCAAAGATTAAATAAGATAACAATTCACCAAGAATTCATCAGTACTTCCATACAATCAGAAATCAGAGAAAAATCACCAGCATTTAGAAAGAAATAAGAAAGAATCGAATGGAGAATACTATCCCTAGACAACTCGACTGAATCTCTCTATTCCCTCTTGTCGTGCACTTAGGTCTCTTAAATGCGGAGCTAGTTTGCATCTAATTTTCACGTTAGCTCACCCGTGATAGGTTTAAGCTGCCATGGTCGCAAGCTCTAATTTCGGATGATAAAGATGATGATGGAGAGAAAAAAAAACTCAAGAATGCCCTTTCCTTTCTCATGTCCACTTTTTATGTCCTCCTCACGCAATTTTGCTTCTTATTCGGATAGCTGTCAGGTGCGGCGACAATTCTGAACGCAATCTAGAATTAATCCATGTAGCAACATTGCGGACATCTATCAAGTGCGACGATAATTCTGGATGCAATTTAGAATTAACTGATGCAACGACATTAATGAAAAAAGATAGCAAAATTAAGGATAAAATAGGCTAGGATTCACTGAGTTATAAAATGCAATTTACTAAACTAAAAATGCTAAAATGTATGCTAAGGATAACTAAATAATAACAATTTAACCAATAAGTAGGGAGAAAACCTATGTTCTTTCTAATGCTATCAGATATTCTTAATAAAGGATCATCGATGGAATTCATTAATAAGATGAATATTGTTTTGATACCGAAGATTGGCAGCCCCACCAACTTGAAAGATTTCAGGCCAATTAGCCTTTGTGCGATTGCTTTACAAGATTATTGCAAAATAACAACAAATCGTTTGCAAAAGATGTTGGAATCGTGTATAGATGAGGCACAAAGTGCCTTTGTACCCGGGCGTCTCACTACTGATAATGTTCTTCTAGCCTATGAGGTACTTCACACGCTTAAAAATAAGAGAATTGGAAGGAAAGGGCAAATAACTTTGAAGCTTGATATGAGCAAAGCCTACAATCTAGTAGAATGACTTTTCATTGAGCTAATGATGAGAGTAATGGGTTTTGCGAATTCTTTGGTGAATTTCATAATGAGATGTATTAACTTAGTATCATATTCTGTTATTCTTAATGGGCAGGCTGGTGGAATTTTTAAACTGGAAAGGGGATTGAAACAAGGTGAACCTTTGAGTCCTTATTTGTTCTTATTTTGAGGAGAAAGGCTTTCGACGCTAATGAAACTTACAAATCAGGAAAGATTGATAAGGGGTATGAAGGTTTGTAGAAGGGGGCCACAGATTACTCACTTAATGTTTACAGACGATTACTTACCATTTGAGGAAGTGACACGTGAGGGTGATAATGTTCTAGAAGGAATCCTAAAGGATTATGAAGACATTTCTGGGCAGGGCATCAATTTCGAGAAATCCACAGCGTTTTTTAGCTCAAACACTACAAACGCGAGTAAGGAAGTGGTTGCCCAAATAGACATACGGATTTCTACTGTACCAGAGAAGTACCTAAGCCTACCAAAATTGTTAGAGGTGGTAAAAGAAAAGCTTTCCAGAGTCTTCAAGGACAGGATGCGAGCAAAAATTTCTGGATGGAGTATTCGACATCTTTCACAGGGAAACAAAGAGGTATTTATAAAAAACAATCCTCCAAGCTCTCCCTACCTATTCTATGTTACGTTTTTTATTACCAAAAGTGCTTTGTTATGAATTAGAAAGCATTATTAGTTAATTCTGGTGGCGTCAAAGTAGTAATAAGCGTGGTATTCATTGTTGTCCATGGAACCGATTATGTGAATTGAAAAGTTACGGTGGCCTAGGTTTTCATTCTTTATATCAATTTAATTTAGCCCTACTTCCCAAACAAGGATGAAGGTTGCTTAGCTATCCCGATTCATTATTAGCATGTACTCTAAAAGCGAAATATTTTCCAAATACTAATTTTATGGAGTTAGTTTAGGACAACTACCTTCCTATACTTGAGAAGCATATGGGCCACCAAGGAATTTTGGAATTTGGAATGTCTTGGAGAATTGGTTAGAATCGAGGTCTCGATTAGGGCAGATGCATGGATACTTGGAAATCAAAATCAACGAATTCAAAAACCTATACAAGATAATTCTATTCTCAAAGTGGCATATTTAATAGACCAGTATACAAATAATTGAAAAGAGTATTTAATCAATTCTACCTTTGCTGTTGATGATGCTTAGAGAAGTGACGCCTCAAGGGGAGCAAGAGTATTTAATCAATTCTACCTTTGCTTAGAGAAGTGACGCCTCAAGGGGAGCAAGGGAGCCTAGGTTCGAGCAGTAGAATTCCCTTTTCTGCTTGTTATTTTAACGCCAAGGCTAGGGGGAAGTTGTGTTCAGGTGGGACTCTGATGGATGAGGAGTGGAAGTAGTCAACGCATATGAATTTTGTGGTAGAGAGAAAGTTGTGGAGTTGGCTCATTCAAATTGATTTGAATAGGTGGCCAAGAGGAATTCGTGGAGATGGGTATGGGAGCTTAGAGTTGGCCGAAACATGAATTCTAGTTAGGGAAGGGAGCAATCGGTTTTGGGTGCTTAGGGGGTGCCGAATTCCTATAGTAGACTTAGGGGAGCATTTTCGGCATCCTATGCTTCATTTTTTTTGGTCAAAATCGAAATAGCCATAGTATCTAAGTGTCATTTTCTTTGTTTTCCTTTTCTCAAACCTAAAGCCGAAATCACCATTCTAATTCCTCTTTTAACTTCATCTCTTCTCTCAACCTCTTTTGTGCCAAAACCAAAATCTCTTCTCATATCCCTTACTTCTTGTGTTGGTCGAACCCACTTGTTTCTCCCTTGGCATTAATGTTTCATTCATTTTCTATTTTTCTAAAGCCCAGAACCCTCATTCTTCATTCCTCCTCTCCATCTTCTTACGTCTTGATTAGCAAGAAACCTTGGGTCTCCTCCTTTGCCGAAATCCTTGCAACTCTCTTCTCTGTTCTTCTAAACACTTTGGCCGAATACCCTTGGCCACCTTTTCTTTCTCTTTTTGTGTTCCTTCCTTCTTGATTGGGGTGCCAAAATCTATTCCTCTTCTCTGGGTTCTCAAAGCTGAAACCTCAATTAATAACTAGGAAAGATCTCATTTTTCTCTTTTGTTCTTATGGCCGAATCTCCCTAGCATACTTACATCTCTATTCTTTTCTCTCTTCGATTGCTATGGTGTGAAATGTGAAACCCCTAAGCATCCGGTGATGATTGTATTTCTATTTTGGTTTCTCATCGATCTCTCTTGTTCCAAGCCGTTTCGATTCTTGCTAGGGGTGATCGAATCTATCGGGTTAAGGTAAGAGGGAGGCGATCCCTTGTATTTTGCGTTATCTCTTTTGGGATTTCTTGATCAAAGCCGAATGGCTATTTGTTTAGTAGTGTTATGCTTGGCGAATGCGAGGAGAGTGTGGTGGCGCCATCTTGGGTGAACTTTCGAGATTAAGTAGGTTGTGAGTTACACTTAGAGCCTCGTGTTTTGTCGACTTAGGTAGGGATCTATTTATTGGGTTAAATCTCTATTCATTGTTAATCTCTGTGTTAATCCAATTTAGTGACCAAAGGTGTTATGGACCCTAATGGCGACGAACGTTAGGAGGGTTGTATCTGAGACCCGACCCTAAGTTCAAGAAGAGGGTGTCAATTTCATTGCTGATTAGCCACACAGGTGTGGGGCGACATCCGAAACAAAGTAATAGGCGAGATAAGCGGTAGTGTCGGTTAATGACAGTTTCGACGTAGAGAGCGTCGTATTGTGAGAATCAGGTGTGTACCTCTTTCACACTTCATACATTAATATGTTTTATCTTGTATATTGCCAAAAGCCAGAATAGCTGTTGAAATCGGTATGATACCCTTGTAGGTAGAAAAGCAAAACGAGGAGTCCGGGTAAGTCCACTTTGATTGACTAGCGTTAAATGCATGTGTTGAATCTGCATATGCCATACTATGATATTTCTGTATGATAAGCATGATTTTTATGCCATGAAAAGTATGTTCATTAAAACGGGTGTTGAGAGGAGGTGGAAGGTATAACTTCAAACTGTCACCAGTGGTTTTGACCACATAGTGGGTTGGCCCCGCTTATTATAATATTGTGACTAAGTCTCAGTGGTTTTGACCACACATGTATTATTTGTGACCTCGGTCACCAGTGGTTTTGACCACATATATATTATTTATGACCTCTGTCGCCAGTGGTTTTGACCACACGGGGTAGACAAAAGAGTTTCGGATGGTTATGTTTTGGGATGCATGATAGGCATATGCACTTATGAAATTGTGTAAGGGCTTATATATTTGGGATGGGAACTTATACACTGAGTCTCGGTGACTCACCCCTTCCTTTCTATTTTGCAGATGATTCTTAGATCGCGGATAGAGAGCTGGGACAGACTCAAGGTGGCCATGCACGTTATTTTGGGTTTAGTTTTAAATTATTATTTTTGGGTTAGATTTTTATTTAATTTGGTTTTAGTTGTAATAAGGCCATCTAAATTTTTATTTCAGGATTATTTACTTCGTTGACAACTTTTGAATTTGCGTTAAGCATTAAAGCACGTCTAAAATGGAAAAGAGTCAATAAAATGAATGTTTTCACAAACCTTAATGGATTCTCAGGATTTTCTACAACTTTACCATTGGGTAAAAAAAACGAACTTATAATATCAGCAAGTTAACTTTATTCTCTTTAAAAACAAATTTGAAATGGTTTAAGCTTTTGATTCAAGGCAATTTCGATTTCCAATCAAACAAGACTTTTTTTTCAACTTAAGGCGACAACCGGTTTTATCAAAAAAAAGCTTTCTCTGTGACATGCCGGATTCAGACGTAGTGTGTTGGTGGTTTGGGTGTTACAATTTTAGTATCGAGCCGAGTTCAACATTCTATTTGTGGGCTCGAGGCTCAAAACATTTTAAATAAAGGGTTTACAAAATAACTTTGAAGGAAAATGCATGTTTTGGGAAGCATGGCACCTGAGTCTCCGGCACCTATCCGTAACGGTAAGTCCCCTAACTGTTGATTGCATGGTTTAAATAGTTGTGTTATGGATGCTAGGAATAGAAATCCATTTTAGAGACTGAAGCCCATAGGATTGTATGAATTTACGAGAACAACTCTAAGTTATTCATAAAATTGTGCTGTAATAACAGTGGAGAAAGCTAATGCATAAAATTCTTAAATCAGATTAATTCAAAAACGGTAGACATGAGTACTCATGGACGGGGGCGTAATACACGCGGGCGTGGTAGAGGTAGGATATGTCGGGCCGTGCAGGTCAGCCATGGGTCGAGAATGAGGTATCTTGCCACCTTGACTATAGACGCCGGGTTCGAGGATCGAGGCAGGTGGTGATGGCCGCGGTGTCACGAGCGATCTTGTGGGTTCTAAAGAGAGTAGCTAGGCGGTGGAGGTGCGGAGCTCGAAAATCGTGTCCGGCGACTCGAGCCAATGGGCGAGAGGTGTTAGGGGTTTCGGTGTGGCTCCCAATACGGTGAAATCTTGGCTTGAGGCATCGAGCGATATAATGGACGATTTGGACCTTACAGTGGAGGAAAAGTTGAAACGAATAGTGTCTCTTCTCCGTGATTGAATCTTATCAGTGGTGGCTCACGGTCCGGGATGGTGCGACAGCTGATAACATCACTTGGGATTTCTTTAAGGTAGCTTATCAGAGGAAGTATGTCGTGTTCGATTATACAGATACGCAGCGAAAGGCATTCTTGAATCTGGTTCAAGAAAATAAGTCAGTATCGAAATATGAGGCGAAATTCCTTAGACTGAGTCGTGGATGTTGATTGCTCCACAATAGGAGATAGAATTTACAGTCTTAGTAGAGAAGGCCAAGATTACGGAGGAGGTGAAACAGTTGGTGAGACGGAATCAGGATCAGAGTTGGGTTAAGAGGAGTTCTGGGTCATCAGAGTCTACCGAGAATTCACAAAAAAAAGGGCTAGATATAGTGGGCCGAGTCAAGCTGCAAAACTTACTGCTACTACCTAGTGGCCGCCACGATGTGCTCGGTGTGGGAAGTCTCATTGGAGAGTGTTGGATGAAATGAGGGTGCTTGAGTGTGGGTCAATGGGGCACCGAGTAAGGAATTATCCGCAGAGGTCGGCTAGGATCCGGTCGAGGTCGAGGACATACACAATTGGAAGGATGGCGGCAACCACGGAGGGTCGTGATGCGGCGAGGGAGGTAATGGTTACGAGTCGAGGTCGTGGAGCACCCAAGGCGAGGTCTGAGAATCTTGATGCAAGACGACCCTAGGTTGGTCTATCTTTGAGGCGGCAAGAGAGGCGACACACGGACGTTATAACCCATGCGTTCTTAATTTTTGGATTGCCTTATCTTGCTTTGATAGATTTTGGATCGACGACTTGTATGTTGCTAGTAGTATAGTGGGAACTCTGAACTTAGCTCATGAGGTTTCTTCAGGGAGATGGCGTAATTAGCCCTCTAGGTCACTCTGTAGAAGTAAACAAACTGTATAGGGATGTACCCCTAGAACTCCAATGGGTAGTGTTTCTGGCTGATTTGATGGAACTACCATTCGGGGAGTTCGATTTGATCCTAGGGTTGGACTGGCTAGTGAAGCATCAGGAAAGTTTGGACTGTACGGCTAAGCGTATGGTGTTGAGGTCGGTTGAGGGAAAAGAGGTGGTGATGATAGGTGATAGAAGAAATTACCTATCCAATGTGGTATCTGCTCTGAAGGCCAAGAAAATGGTGAGAAAGGGATGCGAGGCATTCATAGTTCATGTTTGTGCATTGGAGGCCAAAGAGTCAACTGTGGAGAGTGTCCGAACAGTAAAGGATTTCCCTGATGTGTTCCTAGAGGAGCTTCTGGGTCTGCCTCCCAATCGCGAAGTTGAGTTTGGGATAGATTTGCTACCAGGAACCGCACCAGTGTCTATTGCCCCGTGTAGGATGGCACTGAAGGAGTTAGCGGAGCTGAAGGCACAGATTCAGGAGTTGTTAGATCGAGGTTTTATCCAGTCGAGCGTATCACCTTAGGGAGCGCCTGTACTTTTTGTCAAGAAGAAAGACAGAACCATGCGGATGTATATAGATTACCGTCAGCTGAATAAGTTGACGATTAAGAATAAGTATCCGTTGTCGAGGATAGATGATCTGTTCGATCAGCTGAAAGGGGCATCAATTTTCTCTAAGATTGATTTGAGGTTGTGGTATCATCGACTTAAGGTAAAGGAGGCTAATATCCATAAGATAGTGTTTCTTTTCGTTATGGGCACTACGAGTTTTTAGTAATGCTGTTTGGGTTGACTAACGCGTCGGCAACATTCATGGACATGATGAATCGAGTTTTTCGGTAGTATTTGGATCGATTAAATCGTAGTGTTTATAGGCGACATCTTGGTGTACTCGAAATCGAAGAGGAGCATGATGAGCATCTCGTGTGGTTCTCTGATTCGAGGAAAGCGGTTGTTCGCAAAGTTTAGTAAATGCGAGTTCTGGTTAAAGGAGGTAACTTTCTTGGGTCATGTGGTGTCAGCTGAGGGGATTAGGGTGGACCCTCGAAAGATTGAAGCGGTATTGGATTGGAAACCACAAAAGTCGGTGGTAGAGACTCAGAGTTTTCTGGGTTTGGCGGGATATTATAGAAGGTTCGTAGAAGGTTTTTCTTTGATTGTTGCACCGTTAACCAAGTTGCTAAGGAAAGGGGTTCTGTTTGTGTGGTCAGACAAGCAATAAGAGAGTTTCGAGAAGTTAAAGAAGATATTAACAGAAGCTTCGATTTTGATTCAGCCTGAGGCAGGGAAAGAGTTTACGGTCTACTGTGATGTGTCGCATACTGGTTTGGGATGTGTGTTGATGCAAGAGGGGAAAGTAGTGGCGTATGCATCTCGACAGTTGAGACCCCACGAAGTGAATTACCCGACGCATGATCTGGAGTTGGCTGCGGTGGTTTTCGCTCTAAAAATTTGGAGGCATTACTTGTATGGGGAGAAGTCGATCGTCTGCAAGGACCACAAGAGTTTGAAGTACCTCTTGACTCAGAAGGAATTGAGTTTGAGGCAGTGAAGGTAGATCGAGTTGTTGAAGGATTATAACTGTTCGATTGAATATCATCCGGGTAAGGGTAACATAGTGGCTGACGCGTTGAACCGCAAGGTGGTAGCAGACTTGAGAGCAATGTTCGCTCATCTTAGTCTGTATGATGACGAAAGTCTGTCAGCAAAATTACAAGTGAAGCCGTGGGTAAACCGGTAAAGGAGAAATGAATAGCGGATGAAGACTTAAGTACTCGGTATTTGTAAGTGCGAGAATGGTGGATTGGAGGTTATAGCTTGAGTAGTGAGGGTGTCTTTGTGCTTTCAAGGGAAAGTTTTTATGTCGAGAGATGTTGAGTTAAAGGAGGATTCTCCAAGAAGCTCATAGCGACCCATATGCTATGCACCACGGAGGTAGTAAAATGTACGAATTTGAGGAGCAGTTTTTGTAACACCCCTAACCCGTATCAAATCGCTGAATAGGGTTACGAGACATTACTCGTCAAACCACAATCAACGCACTCATACAAATACTATTACATTAATTAATAGTAATTAATCCATCCTATCATAATCAAATATGTACTTTCATTTTAAAATTATAATGCTAACAAGCTTATTACAAATAATAGCTTTACTATCTTATAAAAACAAGTTTCAATCAAATAGTAAAAGACTATTCATTTGGTCATTTTTGAATACATTAGCCGAATATGTACATCCACCTTTATTCAATATATACCAATCGGATGCATTATTATTTAAGACAAATATACCTACATGACAAAGCTTTGCTAATTACCATTATCATCCATCTACATTATCGGTTAATTAAGTGATATATGACATGATCAAATTCATAAAACCAAGCTCATGTAAACTTCATCATATCCTTTTCAAATGTACTTAACTCAGAATATATCTATAAGGTTATTAATACAAATCATATAACTATATATACATAATCTCATGCCCTATCACTAAATGTTCACCAAAATAATTTAACCATTCTAACCTCATGTCCGAATGCATATGAATATCAAATAAAATATAAACTCCAAACTACCAATGCCATGGCGAATATTACAAGTAAGTATACTATAATTTGATCATTAGTATTTCACACACAACATAATATGAAATAAACTTTCATGATATATCCGAACATGATAATTTAATAACAACATAAACAAGAATTACTAAACCATTTTCAAATATATATATATATAGCAACCTATTAACTTGCTAACATATTACATGCTATAAATCATCTAGCATCCAACATTTATCCTTATTAGCTAAGTGCATATCCCAATATTACACCATATATATATGTATATCATATGATCATTTTACGTGTATGATTTAAAGCATGATCGAAATCACATATCTAATGGTATTATAATGCAAGCTACTATATCAAAATGTGAAACCTAACAACCAAAAGCAACGACCTTATTCGCAAGGCCATATTTATATTTACAATTCAACATCATTCATTATTTATCAAAACAAAGCCTATACATGCCTTTGATTCAAAAGTTTACAAAACATAACTATACCAAAGAGAGTGATAGTGTGGTCGATTGTCTTGATGATCCCCAGGCCAAGTAGTTGAATTATCGATCTATAAAATAGAACACAAACATAAGCGAGTAAGCTCACCGGCTTAGTAAGTCTTAAGCACATGCACTTTTAATGAACATACAGTAAACACTTTAATCTTTAAACTAATAATATTGTACATAAATTTTCTATATATATATATATAGGATACACTAGCCGAATACT
This sequence comes from Gossypium rotundifolium, assembly GCA_025506655.1. Lineage (NCBI taxonomy): Eukaryota > Viridiplantae > Streptophyta > Magnoliopsida > Malvales > Malvaceae > Gossypium > Gossypium rotundifolium. Next base: position 116,114,142 of record CP106732.1, on the reverse strand, counting down.
AGGGTCACATTTGTATCGATTATCATCACTATGTCATCCCGAACATATACTTTATCAACTTCCCATATAAGCTATGTATATTCACATCAATGATAGATTCGACATTATATAATATAGTACTTGAGCAATTGACCATTTCTACACATCACATTTGATTCAAAACAAAAGAACTTAACTCACTTTCTTCCTTACTAATATAGTAGGCAAATTCTTACGAACTTTTAGCACATAACTATATATATATATCTCACCTTGTTTGATTCTCGAATCTCCATTTATAGCATATCAAGCATAAAGCACTCGCTAGGCATTAAAGCCCAAAATAAATCACCGACACGAAGCCTGCTAGGCATTAAAGCCCGACATAAATCACCAAAGACGAAGCCTACTAGGCATTAAGCGAAATAAATCAATCAAGACGAAGCGCTGAGCATTAAAGCCCGATATAAATCAAACACGAAGCTCGCTGAGCATTAAAGCCGAATTACATCAAGCACAAGGCACGCTGTAGGCTCAAGAAGCCAAATACAATATTACTTCCATCTCATTCACATTACAAGCTAACGTAATTATACAAACCATACTTAATTCATATCACATGAACTTATCAATTCAATTAAAATTTTACAACACTTCTTACTAAAATATTTATCTACATTCGCTATCTTATATATATCCTCAAAACATTTAAATTTCATCATCCATTAAGTCACAAAAATAATTTTAGACATATATTTGTAGGACTTACCTCGGTTGTCAATAGGCCAGTGCAAATCGGCTATTCGAGAACCTTCGTCTTTCTCAGATCTAAATCTGCTTTTTCTTTGCTCTTGATCTAAAACACATTAAAATTTAGCTCATTCAAGTACATTTCATCTCAATTTAGTCCCTAAGCACATAATTAGGAAATTTACCATTTTACCCTACTATTTTAAATTTTACAATTTAATCCTTTTACCTAAAACACAAAATACACACAATTAGCAAAAACCATACAAGGGCCGAATACTCACAATAGCATTATAAGTCCATTCCTTTTATTTATTTTGCAAATAAGCCCTCTAAAATTTACTTTTACAAATTAGCCCTAATTACTCAAAATCACCAAAATTTCCAACACCAAATATTTTCATCTTAAGCATATCTTTAATTTAAAACATCAAACATCAAAACCACAAGAAAATCTCAATGGCGAATATCACACATGCTTGAATTCAAAAATTTCTACATGGGTCACTAGTACACTAAGCAACGATCTCGTAAAGCGTAAAAATCAACAAAACCGAGCTAAAATTCTTACCTAATTGGACCCAAATTGTTGCGAAATTTTCAAAGTTTCTTCACCCTTTTCTTAGCTTCAATCGCCATGAACAAAGATGAAAGAAAATTGGCCTTTTGTTTGTTTTAATTTAACTTATATTAATTTATTATTAAATTACCTAACTAACCTTTATAATATAATAACAAAATATTATATATTAAGGACAAACTTGTCCATGACCAGCCACTAACTATTAAAATAGGTTATTTACCCTTTCAATACTTCCTATTAAAAGCCATGCTCAAATTAGCACATTACACTTTAGTATGCCACTTTTACCTTTTATGCGATTAAGTCCTTTTATCAAATTCAACACTTAAATGATAAAATTTTTCTATGAAACTTTCACACATAAATTCATATATAATAAACACTAAATATAATATTTAAATATTTCTCAGGCTCGATTAGTGGTCTCAAAACCACGAGCCCGATTAAGGTCGATTGATTCATTACAATTTTGATGGCCGGGTCTAAAGCTAGAGGTAACGAAATTCGTAAGTAAGAGTCTGACGTGTCAGCGAGTTAAAGCTGAACATCAGTTACCTTCAGGTCTATTGCAGCCGGTAAGGATTCCGCAGTTGAAGTGGGAAAGTATTACGATGGATTTTGTCAGTGGGCTACCCCTCACGTCTAGCAAGAAGGATTCAGTCTGGGTGATTGTTGATCGTCTAACAAAGTCAACTTATTTTTTACCAGTTCGGGTTGATTACTCACTTCAAATGTTGGCTAAGTTGTATGTAGCAGAAATCGTGAGATTTCATGGAGTGCCGATATCAATTATCTCAGATAGGGATCCTTGTTTCACATCAAAGTTTTGGAAAACGTTGCATCAGGCATTGGGTACAAGGTTGGATTTCAGCACGACAATTCATCTGCAGTCAGATGGGCATTCAGAGAGGGTAATCCAAATTTTGGAAGACACGCTGAGAGGTTGTGTTTTGGATTTCAGAGGTAGTTGGGAAGAATTTCTACCATTGGCAGAGTTCGCGTACAACAACAGTTACTAGGCAAGTATTAAGATGGCACTGTATGAAGCGCTGTATGGGCAGATGTATCGTACTCTTACGTGTTGGACAGAGTTGGGTGAGCGTCAACTGTTGGATCTAGAGTTGGTTACTGAAACGGAGGATAAGGTTAGGCTGATTTGAGCTCGTCTGAAAGAAGCTTCGGACAGACAGAAATCTTATGCCGATCTCAAATGGAGGGATATAGAGTTTGCGATGGGTGACAAAGTTTTTACGAAAGTGTCCCGTGGAAGAAGGTGTTGAGATTTGGTCGGAAGGGCAAGTCGAGCCCTAGGTTCATCGAGGTAGTATAAGGTGTTGAAGCGTGTGAGACCGAGAGCTTATCGACTTGAGTTGCCAGCAGAATTGAGTCAGATCCATGACGTGTTTCATGTTTTAATGCTTAGACGCTATCGCTCAGATCCGTCGCATGTTGTACCAGTGGAAGAGATAGAAGTAAACCCAAATTTATCTTTTAAGGAGAAGCTAGTGCAGATCCTAGATCGGGATGTCAAAGTCTTGCGTAGAAAGTTAGTTTCTTTGGTGAAGGTTCTTTGGCGGAATCATGGTTCGGAGGAGGCCACGTGGGAGCCAGAGGATGTGATGCCGCAGCAACACCCCCAATTCTTTTGACCAGGTAATTTTGAGGCTGAAATTATTTTTAAGGGGGGTAGAACTATAACATCCTTAAATCGGGGCCTTTGCATTTCGCGTGGTTGCATGTGTATTGTATGGTAAGTATGTTAGTTTAGACTATTTTAGGGTCTAGGCTTGATCCAAGGATAGGCTAGAGTCATAGCAAAAAGTTACGTTTTGAGCTTCTAGAGGAAGGGAGCTATTTGAGCTGGGTGTTAAAAGAAATTGATGAGAGGTTAAGACACAAGAAGTGCCATTGGTAAGGTGGTAAGGAGGTGCCACTTAAGGCTTGGAGAAGTGGCGCCTCAAGGGAGCAAGGAGCCTAGGTTGACAAAGAGAATTCCCTTTTTCGCTTGTTATTTTGATGCTAAGGCTAGGGGAAGTTGTGTTCAGGTGGGACTCTGGTGGATGAGGAGCGAAAAGAGTCAACGCATTTGAATTTTGTGGTAGAGAGAAATTTGTGGAGTTGACTCATTCAAATTGATTTGAATAGGTGGCCAGGAGGAATTCATGGAGATGGGTATGGGAGCTTAGAGTTGGCCGAAACATGAATTCTAGTTGGGGAAGGGAGCAATCAGTTTTGGGTGCTTGAGGGGTGCCGAATTCCTATAGTAGACTTGGGGGAGCATTTTCGGCATCCTATGCTTCATTTTTTTTGGTCAAAACCGAAATAACCATAGTATCTAAGTGCCATTTTCTTTTTTTTCCTTTTCTCAAACCCAAAGCCGAAATCACCATTCCAATTCCTCTTTCAACTTCATCTCTTCTCTCAACCTCTCTCATATCCCTTACTTTTTGTGTTGGCCGAACCCACTTGTTTCTCCCTTGGCATTAATGTTTCATTCATTTTGCTATTTTTCCTAAAGAGCCGAACCCTCATTCTTCATTCCTCCTCTCCATCTTCTTCTGTCTTGATTAGTTGAAACCTTCAGGGGTCTCCTCCTTTGCCGAAATCCTTGCGACTTTCTTCTCTGTTCTTCTAAACACTTTGGCCGAATACCCTTGGCCACCTTTTCTTTCTCTTTTTGCGTTCCTTCCTTCTTGATTGGGGTGCCAAAAATATTCTTCTTCTCTGGGTTCTCAAAGCCGAAACCTCAATTAATAACTAGGTAAGATCTCATTTTTCTCTTTTGTTCTTATGGCCGAATCTCCCTAGCATACTTACATCTCTATTCTTTTTCTCTCTTTCGATTGCTATGGTGTGAAATGCAGAAACCCCTAAGCATCCTGGTGATGATTGTATTTCTATTTTTAGTTTCTCATCAGATTTTCTCTTGTTCCAAGCTGTTGCCGATTCTTGCTAAAGGGTGATCGAATCTGTCGGGTTAAGGTAATGGGGAGGCGATCCCTTATATTTTGCCTTATCTCTTTCGGGATTTCTTGATCAAAGCCGAATGGCTATTTACTTAGTAGTGTTATGCTTGGCCGAATGCAGGGGAGTGTGGTGACGCGATCTTGGGTGAACTTTCGGGATTCGTTGGTTGTGAGTTAAGCTTAGAGCCTCGGGTTTTTGTTGACTTAGGTAAGGGATCTATTTATTCGGGTTAAATCTCTATTCATTGTTAATCTCTGTGTTAATCCAATTTAGTAACCAAAGGTGTTATGGACCCTAATGGCAGCCAAATCCAATTTAGTAACCAAAGGTGTTATGGACCCTAATGGCAGCCGAACGTTAGGAGGGGTTGTATCTTTGACCCCAGCCCCTAAGTTCAAGAAGAGGGCTGTGTCGGCTGTTCATGATTGGCCACCTAGGTGTGGGCCGGCATCCGAGTAAAGCAGTAGGCAGATAGTGGTAGTGTCGGTTAATGACAGTATCGACGTAAAGAACGTCGTATTGCGAGTAATCAAGTGTGTACCTCTTACACACTTCATACGTTAATATGTTTTATCGTGTATATTGCCAAAAGTCGAAATAGCTGTTGAAATCGGTATGATACCCTTGTGGGTAGAAAAGCAAAACGAGGACTCCGGGTAAGTCCACTTTGATTGACTAGCGTTAAATGCCTGTGTTGAATCTACATATGCCATACTATGATATTTCTGTATGATAAGCATGATTATTATGCCATGAAAAGTATGTTCATAAAGCGGGTGTTGAGATGAGGGAAGGTATAACTGATTGTCACCAATGGTTTTGACCACACAGTGGATTGGCCCCGCTTATTATAATATTGTGACTAAGTCTCAGTGGTTTTGACCACTCGGTCACCAGTGGTTTTGACCACACATGTATTATTTGTGACCTCGGTCACCAATGGTTTTGACCACATATATATTATTTGTGACCTCGGTCACCAGTGGTTTTGACCACACGGGGAAGACATAGGAGTTTCGGATGGTTATGTTTTGGGATACATGATAGGCATATGCACTTATGAAACTGTGTAAGGGCTTATATCTTTGGGATGGGGACTTATACACTGAGTCTCGGTGACTCACCCCTTCCTTTCTATTTTGTAGATGATTCTTAGATCGCGGATGGGGAGCCGGGACGGACTCAAGGTAGCCATGCACGTTATTTCGGGTTTTGTTTTAAATTATTATTTTTGGGTTAGATTTTCATTTAATTTGGTTTTAGTTGTAATAAGGCCATCTAAATTTTTATTTCGGGATTATTTACTTCTTTGACAACTTTTGAATTTGTGTTAAGCATTAAAGCACGTCTAAAATGGAAAAGAGTCAATAAAATGAATATTTTCACAAACTTTAATGGATTCTCGAGATTTTCTAAAACTTTACCATCGGGTAAAAAAAAATGAACTTATAATATCAGCAAGTTAACTTGATTCTCTTTAAAAAAAACTTTGAAACGGTTTAAGCTTTTGATTCAAACCAATTTCGGTTTCCAATAAAACAAGATGTTTTTTTTCAACTTAAGGCAACAACCGGTTTTATCAAAAACAAGCTTTCTTTGTGACATGCCGGATTCGGTTGTAGTGTGTTGACTAGGTTTAGGGTGTTACAACAGTGGTGTGGAATCAGTTGAACATGTTTTTCAAGAGTGTCCGCACACAAAGGAGATCTGGCAACAGTTGGGGTTCATACAATGTGTACAAGCCCATTTTTGCCTGGCCCAGACCCAAACAGATTAAAACCCATTTAACCAAAAAACCTAAACTACCCAAACTAAAATTAAAACCAAACACTAAAAACCCAATCAAGCCCAACTACCCCTAGCCCATCAACCATCGAAAAAAAACAAGTGAATGGCAAACCCTATGGGCGCCGCACCTAGGGTGTCTGACTTCTGGAGCCCACTTGCTCTGCCAGGCCACTGCTCCACCGCCCATGTCGGGTCTCCACTGCCCACTCCACTTGTACCTACAAGAATTAAAGGAGAAAGGATAAATCAATAGAATGTACAAAGTTTAGGCTATAAAAGCCGAATCAATTTCTTTGTAAGAGGGACCTTCTTTTTTTTCAATAGAAACAGATTCGAGAAATTTCAAAAAAACAAAGAACATCCAATACAATCATCAATACACTTGACTCGAATATACAAGCAAAGAATACCCCAAAACAAATTAAATCGCATAAAGGTGGCTTTAATTTCCTCTTTTCTTTTATTTTTGAAACTGGTGTTAGTTTAATATTTCCTTTTCATCTTTTTTTCTAAAATTTTTTACATATATATATATATAATATTATTAAAGAATATAAGAAACAAAAAAAAATACAATTTTACCTATTAGTCCATCGTGCTTGTGGTGGTAAATGGCAACGACGTTAGTAGAACAACGCCGGAGACCCTAGACCTGCAGAGAAAAAACAACAAAAAGTTTTTTTTTTAAAAGCAAACAGCAGAAATGAAAGAAAAGAAGGAAAATTTTGCTTTTATAAGGGATTCAAAATGACTCTGTTTAGGGCTTATTTCAGTGGCCCCAAAATGACGTTGTTTTGCTCCTATAACCCGCGCTCTGACCCGACCCACTTCAGGATCCGCGCTTTTTTTTTGCTAAGGGGATATTTATGCGTTTAGCCCCTCCGCCCTTTTGTGATTCTGTAATTAGGTTTTCACTTTTTTAAAATTCGGCCTAATAATTTCACGCTGGTTCCATTTTGGTCCATAGTGAAACGCAGCACATAGCAAGGCCTGGATAAATTTCCTTTTGGTCCCTCCCTTTTCATGCGAATTACAAATCGACCCTTCACCTCATTTTTTTCATTTATGATTTGTCCCCAAAATTTTGCTTTTTTTTTATACAGTCCCGTTAGCTCTGTTTGTTATTTTATTTTTAAAATTAATTTAATGTCTCTATATTACTATTATTATTCTTTATATTATTATCATTTTTTCCTACTATTATCATTTATTAGCATTATTACTTTTATTATATTATCTAATATTTCATATTATTATTATTATTATTATTATTATTATTATTATATTATTATTATTATTATTATTATTATTATTATTACTATACTACTATTATTATTAAGTATTACTATTATTATTTTCTATTATTACCATTATCATTATTATTATTTATATCATTAATCATTTTAACCTTCTTATTACATTTAAAATTATATTATCTTGTATTATTTTCATCTTATTATTATTACTATGTATTATTATTACTATTATCATTTTATATATTTTTATAAATATAATCATTCTTACTTGATTATTATTATTTCTTACTTTATTGTTTTTATTTTACTACCGATTATTATTCTTATTATTTATTATCTCGTATACGTATATATACCTTTTCTTTATCATTTTATTTATCGATTGATATTATTTTCATATTATTATTATTATTATATTTACTATATTTATATCTATATTTATTTTCTTAGTTTCATACTATATTATTAAATAAAATATATTTAGTAAAATTATCATATTTCATCTAAAGGATTTTTAAAATAAGGCAATGTTTTGTATTTAGAAATTCGGGGAATAGTGCCCTAACGTGCTGAGTTTCGATTTTTCGTCTGACTAAATAGCTAAACATCCTTTTAATAAATTTCGTAAATCATAATATGACTTTGATTACGAAAGATTAAAACATCGTGTCCTAACATGCTGGACGTGATGTTTATATCCTTTCGGAACAAAGAAATCTCATTTTTTAACTCAAACATCTATATTTATTTTCTTAGTTTAATACTATTAAACAAAAATAAACTTTGCGAAATTATTATATTTCATCCAAAGGTTTTTAAATAAGGCAATGTTTGTATTTAGAAATTCGGGGAATAGTGCCCTAACTTGCTGGGTTTCGATTTTCCGTTTGACTAAATAACTAAATATCCTTTTAATAAATTACGTAAATCACGAGATAACTTTGATTACGAAGGTTTAAAATATCGTGTTCTATCGTGCTGGATGTGATGTTTGTATCCTCTCGGAACAAAGAAATCTCAAATTTTCGCCCAAATTATCCAAACATTTTCTAAAGTATTTGTATTTTAAAATCTTTTCAAATTTTCGACATTAAGACATTAATTAATCAATTAGGTACCAATTTTGGGCGTATCGAGGGTGCTAACCATTCCTCGTACGTAGCTGACTCCCGAACCCATTTTTTGAGTTTCGTAGACCAAAATTGTTGTTTTGATAAATCAAACTGTTGATTAAAAACAACCGTTTTACAAGGTGACCTGATCACACCTCAACAAAAAATATTGGTGGCGACTCCCATTTTATTTTCGTTTTCAAAACCAAAGTCGATTCCCATCGTTTCCAAAAAAAATGGTTACGACAGCTTGGCGACTCCGCTGGGGACTTGAATAAGAGAGTCAAGCCATGAGTTGATTAATTTTTGTCTTTTTGTCAAAAATTAAAAATTTGGTTTTAATATACGATCTTTTCATTGCATTTCATCTGTTTTGTGTTAATGGTCTTCATCATTTTTATTCATATTTTCTTATTTGTTTCGAGCTTTGTGTATATCTCTACATATTGAATTGCATGACCGTTGTGGTCACACCTTTTTAAGTGGAAGTGAGAAGCTACTCCTTCGTGAGGTTTTCACCTCCGTGCAGGATAGTGAATCGCTTTTGGGATACATCCGTACCTATGTCTTCGTGAGAATTTCATCTCCGTGCAGCCATAGGGAAATGTATTCCCCTGAACTGAACTCCATTCGTATGAGCCTATAATGGGTGAGGATCGAGGAATCTGCTAGTTTAGGTATCTTTACTTTAGAACTGAACCTCATATAGCAAGCCCTAAGAACCCACCTTAGGTAGAGCCACGCCAAACCCTAGTGGTTACCCGAGTAGGTGCTTTGTTTCTTGCTTGTTTTAAGTTGTGTGTGAAATACTGACTTGCTTTGTTTTATTGAATGGCATTTTCATTACACTTAGTCCACTTTCGCGCATCATATTGCATAATCGTCCGATTTTTACCCTTTTAAGTGGGAGTAAGAAACTATGCCTTCGTGAGGTTTTCACCTCCTCATGGGCTAGTGGATTGCTTTTGGGATACATCCATACCTATGTGCTTCGTGAGATTTTCATCTCCGCATGGCCATAGGGAAATGTATTCCCCTGAACCAAACTCGGTCCGTATGAGCCTATAATGGGTGAGGATTGAGGAATCTACTGGTTCGGGTACCTCTCCTTAGAACCGAACCACATATAGCAAACCTTAAGAACCCACTCTAGGTAGAACCATTCCAAACCCTAGTAGTCACCCAGATAGGTATTTTATTCTGTTGTTTATTTCTCTTGTGCTAACGTGTTTCTTTTGTTTTAATTGCATTGCATCGCATCATCTTAGAAAGAAGGTGTTGATTAATATTCGATTGCTAAATAGAAGAGTTTGTCATAAGGAAATGGGTTACTTGATAAAGTGGATTATAATGCGGTCGTTCGAACATAGTCCAGGAAGACAACGAGAGAGGACTGATAGTCCGCAGAAGAATACAAGAATTTGCCCGAGGATTCAAGCTGACAAGGATTATTCGAGAGTCATCATGTCTCAATTTTCTTAAAGAAGCTTATGAACATCGCGGGGGATAAGAGATACGGCCTGGACCAAGCAACAAGGAGCTAGAAGAGGCATCTATTGAGAAAACTCACTGGACACGGCCACAACATCCGGATACGAAGAGAAGGATTGGTGTTTTCACCTGGACTATGAGGACAAAGCCGTATATGCAATCTGTTTTATGTAAAAAAATTTATTTTCTAGAAAAGTTCTTCTAATGGAATTGAATTCATAATCAACGCCTCTATTTCTTTTTGCATTCATTCTATGCATTTGCATTGCATTTCATGCATTTGCATTACATCATATCATATGCATTAAAATCCGTAGAAAGACCCTAATTAGGTGAAATTATTTTAGTTAACCTAGAAGACATGGAACAAAGATTGGAGAGAATAGAGAAAATGCAAATACAGATGCAAGAGCAATTGATCAAAATTCAACAAGAGATGCAAAAACAAATGCTTGAATTCCAAAGGAATATGATGGGCTAGTTGACCCAATACTAGCTGGAAGACTTGAAAGGAGTGACCCACTGGTCAACAGTATGGATGATGATGAAGAAATCGTTTATGCCTTAATAAATATCCTGACTCAACCAGACGTTCAGTCGCATGGATACCCGTCATTATCGAACCCCAATGTCAGACTAATACCTCGACCTTGTTGAATTTCCCGATGGGCTCATGTTTTAACCCTGAGGATGATCGTGCCAAACTGATTGTTCAGGCAGAGACAAAGGAAAGGAGAGCGGACTTTGAAGGCCCGAAAAAGAAGGAAAAAGAAGCGGGTAGTATGAATAAGTATGACAAGGGCCATTTGGAGCCGATTCTGATGAAGCCGACTAAGGATGGTGACTACCGACCATCAAGGCCCCTAAGCGAGATTCAACTTAAAGCCTAACTGGAAGACCCAGTTCACTCCTATTCCCATGACATATAGGGAGTTATACCAGAACTTATTTGATATGCATGTTGTAGCTCCTTATTACACGAAACCGATGCAACCTCCATACCCAGAATGGTACGACCCAAATACCCAATGTGAGTACCACCAGGGGTCATAGGGCATTCGATAGAAAACTGCCTTGCTTTCAAGAAATTGGTGGAAAAATTCATCAACATGGATATTGTGAAGATAGATGACGCGCCAAATACAGAAATATGAACCTGGGAACATTTTGAGAAATGAGACTGCGAAAGAAACTCCTATAGTATTTAGAAGCTTACTTAGAGTAATGTATAAAACATACTTGTTGCTTTAAGCCTAGAAGCAATAAGATTTCTTTTGTGAAAATGGCTTGTGTCCAGAATTACTATTTCAGTAAAATGCATCTTTTTGAACAAATATTTCTTTTCTTTTTATACTATACATTCTATTGAATATTCTTTTATTCTTCATTCATAAATAATCATTCTTGGAATCATTTATTCTTTGGAATTTAACTTCATACCCACAATGGGTCCCAGATATCAATGACATGAGCGACGCTGTTACTGACTCCCTTTTTACTAGGATATGTGTCTAGAGGGATCTAAGGACTTGGAAGATGAAAGAGATTGTAACTTATTTCCTAACTTGTTAAAATGGTAGATCCTACCTTATGAAGTGACAGCGGAGACTACGAGCTAACAAGGGAGATGAAGATAGAGGCTTAACCCAACTTAGGAATAAGGCAATGCATCATTGAGTTATCCCCAAGAATTCAAAGATGTATTCGCATGATTACATTAGGACACGTCTGGACTACTGAGGCATGAGTATGCTGTCAAAACTAAGAAAATCCTGGAGGAAGTCCATGAGAGTATTAGAAGATCACATGCTAATGATTTTACAACGGCCAGGAGGTTCGAGCTACTAGTTTACCAATAAAGGGAAATTGAATATATGACTTATGCGCCTCCTCTATTTCTTCACAGATTTCCTATATGTGGGGCATGGACGCTATCAAGCCAGTCTCCTCAAAAGCTTTTAGCCAACATCGGTTCATATTCATGGTTGTTGGTTACCTCACTGAGAGTGTGAAAGTCGCTTCATATGCCAAAATTACAAAGTCGGCAAATTCAAATTCAAATAAAAAAATGAGTGGCAATAAAGAATGTCGGAAAGGAACATAATTACACAATGTCAAAAATTTACAGTTTGTTCAAAGATCAGACACCATTCAGTGCAGCAAAGGCGGAAAAAAACCATTCAAAAGTTTTTGAAAAAATGACTGAGACTTGTAAAGGTTGGCATAGAGAAGTTACCATTTACCCTCTAGGTTTTTTGAACGTTGGCTAGGTCTTTTGTCGGGGCATCTTTCCCATTGGTTTATGAAAGGGAAACAATTGTTGGAAGATAAGATTCCTTTTCCCCAAGATTTGATTGAATTGGATAAAGCAGAACGTCTCTAGTAAGGTCGATTAAAAGTATTCATAATGGTCGAATTTACCAAAAATAGATAATACGGCCTCATGACAAAGAGGTTCGCCCGAGAGAATTTCATAATGGGGACCTGACATTATGAGGATTCCTCTCATACAAAAGGACTTCATAGGGAAGTAAAAACCAAATTTGGCAAAACTTTATGTGGTAAAGAAGACTTATTCTGAAAGATCATTAACTTTGACCAAGATGAATGGCAAGGACATGTTCAAGCTGGTGAGTTCAGATTTCATCTAAGAGGAGAGGACAAGGTGAAAACCCGCAAAAGGCACCTTGAGAAACGAAAAAATAAAAAATAAAAAATGAAAAAAAAAAAAAGAAATAAAAATTTTCGTCAGAAAAAGAAGGAAGAAAAAGAAAAGGTCAAGGCGAAAACCGCAAAGGGCGCTTTGAGACCAAAAAGGATTTGAGTTGAAAACCCAAGAAGGGCGGCTCAAATTTTGTTCGAAAATGGGGCATACAGTAGCCTTGCTACACTTGAATTAACAATGAAGAAGTATGTTACATCTTGGGGCATCGACAAAGTACTTCGAATCCCCTAAACACATATTGAGCTTAAAATGGTCCTCAAAAAGTTTGAACAGAGAAGCTCAGGCTGCGATATCTGGGGCACCTAGTTTTCATTTTACCCATTTTTGTTATTTGTGGTTATTCATTTCAAAGTACATTACCAATAAATTTTTTTCATTGCATTTGCTAGCTGTGATCAACTTGTTTGTTTCGAGCTATGCTCCCAATAAATTTCCATTTTGTCCATTGTTATAATCTTTTTCAAGCATTTTGCATTGAAATATCAATTAGCGGACTAATAATACTTTCATAAATGGAGTTTCGCATATTACTTTGGAAGCTTCTAAATAATACAAGAAACTAAAACAGAACTGTTGTTTAGAACTTACCAAGCCTAAAGTCTGAAAATATTGGAGAAAGATGATTATCTCTTTGAACTCCTTTATTGGTTGAAAAAAAAAACAACACATTTTGTTGGTGATACAACCTCGACGAATAACGAGCAATGTCAACCCAACTGTACAAGGGGATCATTCTCGAGAAAAGAAAAATGATACTCTGCATTCATCCAAATATCAAGCATATACATCTGGTAATTACACCCAGTGAATGGTGTAACAGATCGAATTGATCCTATACCTTGGAGTTACAGCAGGATGGACAGAATAAACCAAATGTTATTCTCCTAAAGTTGCAGTGGGAGGTACAAACTTTATGCCCAGAAGGTACAGTGAAAGGGACTCTGAAATTACAGCGGGGCAAGCTTGCTGAGCGGAATATGATCGTTTCTTTGGATTTTCTGTCAAAGATACCAACTGAACGAAAAAGCATGAAAACGCATCAGTGATAAAAACTTAATGAACTACGAGCAATGACAACCCTAAGCATTTAAAAATGGATCATTTCATTTTGCATTCATACATCATCATTCAAAGCACGTTTAGTTAGGAACATTCGACTCATTCTGATCATTGCATCCTAATCATCATAAAAAACCATTCTCATGACATTCTACATTATGCAAATATCGTTTATAATACATTTAGTTAGGGGCATTAGGTCCCTTCTAATCATTGCATCCTAATCATTATACATTTAACAAAGGATCATTCTCATGACATTCTGCATTCACTAATCATTGTAAAAAGGCCATTCTCATGACATTCTGCATTCATACATGTGTCGTCCATAACACATGTAGTTAGGAGGCTTTGAGTCATTCTGATCGTAGCATCCTCATCATTTGCATAAGCATAAGCACATAAAATTAATTCTACAGGACAGGTTCCTTAAACAACGGTGTAGCAATATCAAAGTTTAGATTTTGTTCCCTAGAGATGATAGTTGGGCAGACTGAAGATTGAAATCTTTTTGAAGATAGTAAGAAAACAAATTGAAAAGTTCAGATTTTGTTCCCTAGAGATGATAATGGAGCAGACTGAAGCTTTAAGTCTTCCTGAAGATAATAAGGAAGCAATCCAAAAAGTTCAGATTTTGTTCAATAGAGATGATAGTGGAGCAGACTGAAGTTTAAAGTCTTCCTGAAGATAGTAAAGAAAGAAATTGAAAAGTTCAGATTTTATTCTCTAGAGATGATAGTGGAGCAGGCTGGAGATAGAAGTCTTCCTGAAGATAGTAAGGAAGCAAATTAAAAAGTTCAGATTTTGTTCCCTAGAAATGATAGTGGAGCAGACTGAATATTGAAGTCTTCCTGAAGATAGTAAGGAAGCAAATTGAAAAGTTCAGATTTTATTCCCTAGAGATGATAGTGGAGCAGACTGAAGATTGAAGTCTTCCTGAAGATAGTAAAGAAGCAAATAAAAAAAGTTCAGATTTTGTTCCCTAGAGATGGTAGTGGAGCAGACTGAAGATTGAAGTCTTCCCGAAGATAGTAAAGAAGCAGATTGGAAAGTTCAGATTTTATTCTCTAGAGATGATAGTGGAGCAAACTGAAGATTGAAGTCTTTTGAAGATAGTAAGGAAGCAAACCAAAAAGTTCAGATTTTGTTCCCTAGAGATGATAATGGAGCAGACTGAAGATTGAAGTCTTCCTGAAGATAGTAAGAAAGCAAATTGAAAAGTTCAAATTTTGTTATCTAGAGATGATAATGGAGCAGACTGGAAATTAAAGTCTTCCTGAAGGTATCAAAGAAGCAAAAAGTTGATTTTATCCCCTCGAGATGGTAGCGAATCAGATTAAAGATAACAGGTCTGGCATTCCTAATGTTACAGGAGCAGATTGAAAATAGCAAGTTTGGCAATCCCGATATTGCAGGAGCAGATCGAAGTTAGCAAGTTTGGCATTTCTGATGTCGCAGGAGCAGATCGAAGACATCAAGCCTGGTCTCCTTAAAGTTACAGCGGAACAGATTAAAAATAATAGATTTGGCTTCTTGAAGTTGCGAAGCAGATCGAAAACATCGAGTTTTATCCCCCTGAAGTTGCAGTGGAGCAGACATAAGACAATTAAACTTATCTCCCTAAAATTGCAGTGGAGCAAATTAAAGCGACAAATCTTATATCACTAAAGTTACAGTTAGTGGAATCAAATCTACTATAGCTACAAATCTCGTCTTTCAAAGTTGCAGTGAAGTGGATCGAAGCAACAAGATACAGTGGATTGGAATGAGGCCACATGAAAAATGAGAGCACCGAAGAATCAAAACTCAGTGAGACCGGGCAAACTTGATCTTTTTTGAAAGTCTTTGCTCCATTCCTGTTACACGACAATTAGCAAAGAAGGGGCAGCTGTACAAGCCCATTTTTGCCCGGCCCAAACCCAAACAAATTAAAACCCATTTAACCAACAAACCTAAACTACCCAAACTAAAATTAAAACCAAACACTAAAAACCCAATCAAGCCCAACTACCCCTAGCCTATCAACCATCGAAAAAAACAAGTGAATGGCAAACCCTAGGTGCGCCGCACCTAGGGTGTCTGACTTCTGGCGCCCACTTGCTCTGCCAGACGACTGCTCCACCGCTCATTCCACTTGTACCTGCAAGAATTAAAGGAGAAAAGACAGATCAATAGAATATACAAAGTTTAGGCTATAAAAACCGAATCAATTTCTTTGTAAGAGGGGACCTTATTTTTTTTCAATAGAAACAGATTCGAGAAATTTCAAAAAAACAAAGAACATCCAATACAATCAGCAATACACTCGACTCGAATATACAAGCAAAAAATACCCCAAAGTAGATTAAATCGCGTAAAGGTGGCTTTAATTTCCTCTTTTCTTTTATTTTCGAAACTGATGTTAGTTTAATATTTCCTTTTCATCTTTTTTTCTAAAATTTTTACACATATAATATATTATTAAAGAATATAAGAAATAAAAAAAATACAATTTTTACCTATTCTGACCACCGTGCACCGTGGCCGACGCGACAGACGTCGGACGGAGCAACGTCGGAGACCCTAGACCTGTAGAGAAAAAAACAACAAAATTTTTTTTAAAGCAAACAGCAGAAATGAAAGAAAAGAAGAAAAATTTTGCTTTTATAAGGGATTCAAAATGACACCATTTAGGGCCTATTTCAGTGGCCCCAAAACGACGTCGTTTTGCTCCTATAACCCGCGCTCTGACCCAACCCACTCCAGAATTCGCACTTTTTTTTAACTAAGGGGATATTTATGCGTTTAGCCCCTCCGCCTTTTTGTGATTCTGCAATTAGGTTTTCACTTTTTTAAAATCCGGCCTAATAATTTCACGCTGGTTCCACTTTGATCCATAGTGAAACGCAGTGCCGCAAGGCCTGGATAAATTTCCTTTTGGTCCCTCCCTTTTCATGCGCATTACAAATCGACCCTTCACCTCAATTTTTTCATTTCTGATTCCAAAATTTTGCTTTTTTTTATAGAGTCCCGTTAGCTCTGTTTGTTATTTTATTTTTAAAATTAATTTAATGTCTCTATATTACTATTATTATTCTTTATATTATTATCATTTTTTCTACTATTATCTCTTTATTATCATTATTATTTTTATTATATTATCTAATATTTCATATTATTATTATTATTATTACCATTATTATTATTACTATACTACTATTATTATTAAGTATTACTATTATTATTTTCTATTATTACCATTATCATTATTATTTTTTATATCATTACTCATTTTAACCTTATTATTACATTTAAAATTATATTATCTTGTATTATTTTTATCTTATTATTATTATTACTATGTATTATTATTACTATTATCATTTTATTTATTTTTATAAACATAATCATTCTTACTTGATTATTATTATTTCTTACTTTATTATTTTTATTTTACTACCTTATTATTATTCTTATTATTTATTACTGTATACGTATATATATCTTTTCTTTATCATTTTGTTTATCGATTGATATTATTATCATATTGTTGTTATTATTATTATTATTATTATTTTTATATTTACTATATTTATATCTATATTTATTTTCTTAATTTAACTATATTATTAAATAAAATACATTTTGTAAAATTATCATATTTCATCTAAAAGTTTTTAAAATAAGACAATATTTTATATTTAAAAATTTGAGAAATAGTGACCTAACGTGATGAATTTTAATTTTCCGCTTGACTAAATAGCTAAATATCTTTTAATAAATTTTTATAAATCATGAAATAAGTTTGATTAAAAATATTAAAACATTATGTCCTCACATGCTAAGCGTGATGTTTCTATCTTTTCGAATAAAAAAATCTCATTTTTAACTCAAATATCCATATTTATTTTCTTAGTTTAATACTATTAAACAAAAATACATTTTACAAAATTATTATATTTCATCCAAAATTTTTATATAAAAGAATGTTTATATTTAAAATTTAAAAATAATGCTCTAACGTGTTAAATTTCAATTTTCATTTGACTAAATAACTAAATATTCTTTTAATAAATTACGAAAATCACGAGATAACTTTAATTACGAAAATTTAAAATATTGTATTCTAACGTCTTTGAATGTGATATTTATATCCTCTCAAAACAAAAAAATTTTAAATTTCCACCTAAATTATCCGAACATTTTTAAAATATCCGTATTTTAAAATTTTTTCAAATTTTCAACATTAAGACATTAATTAATCAATTAGGTATAAATTTTAAGCGTATCGAGAGTGCTAACCCTTTCTCGTACGTAATCGACTTCCGAACCTATTTTCTAAGTTTTATAAACTAAAATCGTTATTTTAATAAATCAAATTGTTTATTAAAATAACCGTTTTACAAGATCACCCGATCACAACTCAAAAAAAAAAAATAGTGGCGACCCTATTTTATTTTCGTTCTCAAAACCAAAGTAGATTCCAAAAAAATGGTTACAACACAATGTACGCAGATGCATATGAATCAAATGGCAGAACGGGTAAACAGTTTTTTTTGAAAATAGTTCCATGTACCTTTGTCGATTGTTTTGGTATAGGTTGTGGGCAATCTGGACTGCACGCAACGAATTGCTACATGAAGGGCAAAGTGTGATTGCAAGGGAACAGTATATTTCATCAAAAAATATTTGGGTGAAATTATGGGGGATAAAAGCAAAATTGCAGAGCGAATCGTACTCGTTGGTGTGTGGAAGGCGCCTTAGAACCCTTTTGTTAAAATAAATTTTAATGCAAGATTTTGCAAGCAAGATAATTGATCCTGTTCAGGGATTATTATTAGAAATGACATAGGTAATATTCTCTGTTCAAAAACTATTTTACATTCACCGTTTTACAGCAGAAGTGATGGCTTGCTTCCAGGCAGTTTTGACAGGAGCGCAAATTGGTTTCCTAAATGTAGAAGTCGAAGGAGATTGCTTGTCCGTGATTCGTAATCTGAAAGAAAATAAAGGGGAACGGTCAGTAATTGGAGCATATATTCGTAATATCCGTGCGTCATGTGTGATTTTCCAAAACTGTGTTTTTCACCATGTACAAAAGCATATAAAACGGTGCTACTCATGCTTTGGCTACAGAGGGTCTTAAAAAAAATGAAGCAACTTATCTTGTGGGCAATGTTCCTGCCTATACACTAGATGCTGTTGAAGTAGATCGGTGATAACTACATGTACAAGCCACATCTGATATCGGTTCCCCGTTCTGGAAGAGGGGAAGGAAATAGTTGGAAAAGGAATTTTTGGGTCTTTTTAGATGAAGCCAATATTCTAAAAAGGCGCAATGGTTTTTAAAAGAACATCTTCCAGTATATTATTGAAGTAGATTGATAGGATTGATGGGTTAATAGTCTGACAGGCTGCTGAGAGGTTTTCCTTTTAGATGCTTTGGAATTGAACAATCTGCCTGGGTCGTTGGAATCATTTATGTTTCTTTGAATGCTTTGTCGGTTTTATTCTTCTATCAGAACTAATTTCCCTTATGTTTAGTCTATTCATTGGGTTGGTCTTATTCAAACTATTTTTTCTTACCATCCAAGCAAAAGAGAGCTGGTAAAAACATGATCATACATACAACCCATGGTTGCCATTTCAACAATTTGATACAAAAGAGTTGTAGAGAAATTACAAATGATGGTATGCTACTACTTTTTAACCTACATTTGCTCACTTATTTCTTTCCTATTATTTCCATCTCCAACCTTGCAAATAATCTTTAAGTTAATGACATTACCAAGATTGGGAATGTCTTTGAAACAAGAGAGTATCTCCAAGTTCTAGCTTGTTTTCTTGCACAAACTGTGACCATCCCGCACCAAGACGAACTTGTGATTTTGCATTCACTATGGTGTTTAACACCACTTCCTACCCTCCGAGTTCTTTATCATGGTGCTTAGTTTCTCCGCCAAGCCCATTTCTTTGGCAAAACTAGTTGGAACAACCAAATTTAAGAGAACATATATAATGAAGTTGAAAAAGAAAACATTATTGAATTGAGAATTAAAATTAAGTGGTTGTTCTTACAAGAGAGTACTTCGTATTCCTTCAAAACCATTACAAATGAAGCCTTCTTTGGGGTCAACTCGATACAATCTCATCATTTCCAATGCTTACACCTAAACAACCATGGATGATTGAAATGAATTGATGAAAAGGTATAAAAATGAAAATCCAAGTGTTTACATATGAAATATAAGTTAAAAGACCTTGTGACTACCTTATGACTCTGCATGAGAGACCAAAACAAAGGGAAAATGGGTTACGTAGCATTACACCTCATCTTTTGATATAATCATCCTCTAGTTCCTCCTTCCCACATGCACCTCTTCTTAAAATTGAAATTGACAATCCAATAATATGCAAAATAAATAAAGAGTGAAGATGCATTTCATACAAATCATTGTGATTATGGCAAATTGATAACCGAAATAAAATTGGCGACCAAAGAAAGGGGTGAGTACTCTTTTTTTTCATTTTGTCAAAATATCGCAGGTAAGAGAATAAAGATGGGACAAACTTTAATATGTATGAATCCAGAGGTTTTAGGGAAAAAAATGCATGAGTCACCATCCTACTTTCATGTTTATGTAGAGGCTATTAGTCAATAAAGCAAACAAACGAGAGAGGGAAAGGAAGATAATATGGTCGACTACATATGAATAAAGAAAATTTACCAATCATGCCAACCGAAAGAACCCTAAATCAAGCAGATTATATATTCGAGTTTTAATAATATGAAGGCATAGCTCAAAGACCTATCTTAGACAATAGTCTCGGCAAGCTTATTAAATGTGTAGGTAAGACTTGACTCGTAAAATTTGTCACGACAAGATATGATCACTCATCAATGACCTAAAGGAATATCAATTAAAATATTTTATCATGTACACAAAATGCCTTTGAATCGAACTTCGCAGATGGGATAACCAAAGCAAAAAGGAGAATAATGAAAATGCAAGAAAGATAAACCTATATGGTTGACAACCGAATTTTAAAATACCAAAAGAAGTATAGATACTATCTTGAATTTGAAATTCACGTTTTATACGTTTCAAATATGTAATCAAGTTAAATTTAACTAATGTATACACAAGACATGAGTTTGATTCTCATAATTTATATAGAAATGAAATTCAAATCCAAATTCTGATTCATGATTCCGGATATAGTACAAAAGACTATAGACAAAAACACTAGGAACAAAAGTAAATCATAAGAAAGCAATAAAAGATACAAATTTCAGAACATGTTTTTTATCAAAAACAACACGAATATTATAGATGATCGAAAGAAAAGGAAAACTTACCAAGGTTGATATGATCCTTGAAAATGGAGGAAGGAGATCCATTCGACTCCTTTGAATAGAAACTCCACCGAAGCCGAGACGGGTTCCCTTTCTCCCAACCCCACGAGCCAACACCCCATTGTCATGTATGGTCCGGGCCGAGCAAGCTATGCTCATCGAAAGTAGGAACATGAAAGGAGGTGAGACATAGGAAGGAAATAAGTCTGTTATTTTGGGTTGCAATTTCTGTTCTATTTTGTTGGGCCTGTCTTTACACGCTTCTATTTGAATAAAATCTCAATTATTCTATTTCTATTTGAATAAAAAAAAAAAAACAAAAATAAAACAACCGAATGCATAATCTTTTTTAATTGTCAATATGCTCTTTTTTTTTCAATCTTATTAGCTACTTATTTCATAAATAATTTAATTAAAATTTAATTGAGCTAGAGAGAAGTTTATACAAAATGTGTGTATAATAAATTTTTGTGTTTAAAAAGGATGATTTAGAAATTGATTTTTTTATCCTATAATATAAGTTATTTAAAAAAAAAATGCAAAAGCAAATAAATAGCGAATTTTGAGCAGCTTTCATAATTCCTATTGAGTAGTGTTTACAACGGAAAAAGAAGCAAAAAGGAAGGCCAAAAAAAACACTGGCTGACAATCACAGATCTAAGATCCCAAATCCAAATGCCCCGTTCTCATTTCTTCATATCAAAGGTGAACAGTGCCCTCTGTCTTTTATCTCTTTATATCATATTCAAAGCTTTCTCATGCTTTGGATCTGATTTTCTCGTTTTGATTGTTTGCCATTGATGTTTCTTCTTCCCATGAAGATGGAATTTTGTGTAAATCTCTTGTTTTCTTGTTACAGCGTAAATAAAAGGCAAGATTTAGAACGATAGTAAGCAAGCAACCATGTCAAGGAGGCAAGCTAATCCCATACGCCGCTTTGTCGACAGCGGAAGCTTTTCTCTCGCTGGTGCCCTACATTCCAAACCCCGATCTTCTCCCATTTTACCAATCGGTCTTGTCCTTGTGGTAGTCCTCTCTCTTTTTTTTTTACCTCTTTATTTAATTTTGTTTCTAATTTTGTTGCTTTTAGCGAAGGAAATTAACTTCTGTGGTAAAATTGAACTTTCAGGTCGCTATCCTTCTTATTGGCTATGTATATAGTGGCTCAGGTATCCTTACATTTTTACTGCTATTTCTTGTTTGGATTTACTTGCTTTGTTATTCAATACGCTAGTCTTATTTGTTCAATTAATTAACCGTTACGTCTCTTCGGAGGAATATAGGCAAATTCCGAGGCGAAGCAGTTAGTCGGATCGGAGGTAAATTTTATTTTAGTTTGATTTTCACAATTAAATTAACTTGCGCGATTGTGAAGTTACTGGTTTCCGTGTGAGTGTTTTAGGGTCCGGTTCCCTTTAGTACTTTTTAGTCTATTTCTTTATAGTACATCTTTAATCAACGTTTAACTTTCACAATTAACGAGTGACTCCTACTAATTTGAATGTTAATGATGAGTGCAGTAATGAACTGGAAACTAATGCTATGTTTCTTTTTTTGGATAAATTTTATTTATTCATCCAAGTAAGCAGTAGTTTGTGATTAATCCCCCATGCTATACAAATGTGTTTGTTTAACCTATCATTCATATTGACTTTGTTATGTACCAGTTTAATTAAACAACATCCTTAATTTTGGATACTAATGCTATGTTTGTGAGTAGTTTTGAATTTGATATTTTTTCTCATAAATCAAGGATAAAATAGACATTTAGTTAAAGTTGGTTAAGATTTAGTTAACCTATATTTTCATATGCATTTGAAACTAATTATTAAGCTTATGGTTTCATGTATTTTATTATGCAATTTGTTCTAAATTTGAAATCTGTATCTATTCTCCCAACTTTAAGTTGTACGATGCAACCTTAACGAGTTGGAGACCTTAAGTTATTTTAAGGTGCATCTAGATGAGCAGTGAGATTGGCTTTAGTGAGATTAAAAACAACAGTGGAGGTGCGATTGGTTATTGTAGTGGTGAGATTAAATATTGTAGTAATGAGATTAAAATTAGCGGTGAGACATGTGTGACTATTAGTGATATTAAATTAAATTGATATAAAATGGACTTTGTAACATTTTCTGAAAAAGCTAATAGTAATTAAAAAATACTACAATTAAACTAAATATTTTAAAAATAAAATTAACTATAGTTATGAAAACAAATAAAGAATATATTTAAATTAATAATTCCTTTAATAATTATTATTCAAATAATTTATTAAATTATAAAATTAATATCAAGTTTTAAATAATAAATTATAAATGAAATTTTAAATTTAAAATGCCATAAAGATAAAATAATAAAATGAAATTTCAAAATTATAAATACAAAAGACAAAAGAAAGAGGGATAAAATGGAAGTAGCTCTCAAGTGGGTTTCACTGGACACTTTTAAACCAGTGAAAATTTGGTTTTCCATTGGTGTCCACGTAAGTTAATTGCACCGGAGGTGTGCTATCCAAAGGGATAGCAATTGTGCTATTGCACCAAAAAGGTTCTCAAACTCACTGTCCTGGAGCTATGATGGGTTTCCAAAGGAAGCCTTAGCCTGTATGTAAGATTACTAAATTCAACAGCGATTGTATTTTGGGAACAGATTTGATCTTAGAGGTCTTGTTTCTGAATCTTATTGTATTCAGGCGTTCATTCATTTGGTACTTGTGCCATGACCTTTTTCTTCAGTGATGCTCAGAGGTAACACCATAAGGCGTAGTTTCTCCATTGCTTCATTCAATTCTGGCCCCAGGAGTAAAAAAGTATACCAGTGGCGGTTATATAAAGGAGAAACAGTTTCCATGTGTTATGATTAGTGTAACATTCATGTGTGATTATAATGGAATTCCCAGGTTTTGAAAAGTGTGTTTTAATTAAGAATAACATTCCAAATATCAATTAATTGCTTGTGATTTTGTAGGTGACTATTCATGTTCAGTAGAAGTTCAGAGGGTAATACCTTTTTTAAAGAAGGCATATGGTGACAGCATGCACAAGGTTTTGCATGTAGGCCCTGATACCTGTTCAGTGGTATATAAACTTTTGAAAGAGGAGGAAACTGAAGCCTGGGGTGTGGAACCATATGACATAGAGGATGCTGAGGCAACCTGCAAGAGTCTTGTGCATAAAGGAATTGTACGAGTGGCAGATATCAAGTTTCCTCTTCCATATAGGCCAAAGTCATTTTCGCTTGTAATTGTATCAGATGCCCTTGATTACTTGTCTCCAAGATACCTGAACAAGACTCTACCTGAGTTGACAAGGGTGGCCTCTGATGGTCTAGTTGTTTTTACAGGTAATCTCTTACACTTTCAGGTACAAATTATAAAATGAGTTACACAGGCAGAGAAATTGATTCTATAATGATATCTACTTCTAAAGATAATTGTGTCATAGATGAATTGTTCTTTTTTTCTGATGTAACTACACTAATGGCATCTAACGATGAATAATCAGCCACCATGGCCTTCCAAAGAAAGTTAATAAATTAAAAAAATGTTTTTCTTTCTCTGGTCCCTTTTTTTGCCATGCCTGTCGGAGTACTTGTCAGACACCTAAAACCTGCTAGTTCTAAATATGCATGAATTATTATGATAAATAGATGCAGACGGTTACCAGTCTGAAGCAACATTACCATTCAGAATGGTTTCCTAGAGAGGCTATAGGTGCAGCCATGAGTGATTTTTAGATGGATATGGTGCGTATATTCATTTTTTTCTTTGTCATCCTGGGGGATTCTTCAAAGCTTTTCTTGATATATTTGATGCATCGTGGTTTATTTGAGTTAAAAATTTTAATTGATTTCATATTCTTTTTAAGGTTACCCTGGTAATCAGAGAGCTAAAGTGGCAGAATTATCCAAATTTGGGCGACCGGTCAGTCTCTATCTGCTCCTTATTATAACAATGAGATTTGGAATTGAAAGTGGCCATAGGATATCTTATAATTTTCATTGGAATAAACTTGTCATACAGCATTTTTGTTTCAGTTAATCATGTATTTTTTATATTGATATTATCATATTCCTGTTGGTTGTTCATTGGGACTTTAATTAACAGTTTAGCAGACCAAGGTATTGATGAGATTTTATTGTCATTAGTCAGAACTTTTGGTCTAAATGTAAAGCAAGAAAAAGGCCCAAAAGTCTGGACTTTGGTTGCATGTATCATTCACTATTAGCAAGGGATGAGGTTTTTGTGTAAAGTCTGATAGGAGCAAAGATGTCATATTTCACTTAGTTCCAGTTGTGGTCCTTGTTTCTGAATTATCTCTTAGCAGTAACATTATTGTGCCAAGTTGGCTTTAGCATTGATATAGCTGTTTCATTTGTGAAGGCTAAAATGCGGGGTTCATCGTGGTGGGTTCGATTTTTCCTCCAGAATAGTTTAGAAGAAAACGAAGGTGCCATTAAGAAATTTGAGCAGGCTGCATCAAAGGGATCATACCATCCAGCTTGTCAAGTGTTCCACCTAAAGCCATATCACTGATACAAGAGAAATTTCATCAAGATAAAATTTTCATTAATTTCTTCTCTGTCATTCATGGAAGATAAAGTAGAAATATATTCTCATCTCAAATGAAATATAGCATGTTGGGTAAAAAGAGATATCCCTATTGTTGTGGCCTTAACATTACAAACTTTACATTTATTAATTTAATTGATGGAAAATTCACAGATACATGTATTCACACATACATTTTTTTTATCTTATTTAACACTGGGGGTTGCACCTGTTTTCATCTCAATATTTCTTTGTCTTCTCATGCTTTTTGTTTTTAAGTATAACTCTGGACCTGTCTTGTAGGAGTGAGATACGTTGGGTTCAGTTTTTCCATTTTCTGAACAGAAACTGAATCGTTGGACATAAAAGAATCCCTTATCATCGAACCGTTTTCATATCGTTTCTGGGCTTGGAGCTTTTTAATTTTTTTTCGATAATTTTTATTTACTTATATTTTTAGACATTATTTGATAATTTTAATTTTTAAAGTTATATATAACATTTCAAATAATATATTTATTTTAAAAAATTAAAAAATATATAATTATAAATGTTTATTAAAAATAAAATTAAATCTTGATTTAATCACTCTCACTTCATTCAATATTATAAAATGTTAAATTAGAAATGTTAATGATGATAAAAAGCACAACAAAATTTTAGAAGTTTTAACAACATAATAATAGAAAAGGAGATGAACACTTAATTCTTAGAAGTTTTAACAATAATAATAATAATAAATAAACAACGAATTTGTGAGGTACTGATATTGAAAATAAATTTAATTTTTATTTAATTATAGAATATGTAAAAGTATAATAAAATTATATATTAAGCTTATATGTTTTAAAAAATATTAATTTTTTTTGAATTTTTGAACAGTTTTTGTAAATTTTTTGATGGCCAATAGAATAAAAAGAACCAAATTAATATGGTTGAATAACATTATCTAATCGAAACAGAATTGAATTAAAAAAAAATTCAAATTGAATTATCGATTCCACTTGATTTCTGGGTTTTATTGGCTGTGTGGTGGTCCATACCAGCTCTTTGAAGCAACAGAAAGAAGCTCTTCGCATTTAATTGGCATCTTTTCTCAACGTTTGGTTTGTGATTTCCAGGGTTAATTCTTTGGCTGTCTTTTTGGTAACTTTCATACGCATTTGTTGAATTCTGATTTATCCCACTGAGCTTTCGTCTTATTGTTGTATGGTTAAGTATCATACTTTTTGAAGGTGAAAGGAGCATGTCTAGTATCCAAAGAACTGGTCCATGAAAAATTCGGCTAATGCATCAGAAATGTTGAAGTTTGATCTATCCATACTATCTGTGTAATGTCTATGAATTGGTGCCGCAACCAATTCCAGTTGTGAATAATACTAAAAAAATCAATTTCCTTCTTAAATCAATAATCTTAAAAGGTTTTTTTTTTATACAAGTTAAAAAAAAAAAATTCCCCATTAAAAATTATCATTCGTTTTTAGAATCTGTCATTTTATTTTACATATTTACTTATTTCGAGAACAAATAACTATATTCATTAAACAACCATACTGTCTTTTAAAAATTGCCATTTTATTTTTAATTTAGTTCATGTAGTGGATGCGGTACTATCTATGCTTAAAATCCATTGATTATCATCTCATTAACAAAAATATTTTGGATCCCTATAGCATCATTAGTAACCCCAACAAAGCCCTCAATCTCGATGGACTCCATCAATTTTTCTACCAACAGTGTTGGGTCAATACTAGTAGCAAGGTCTCACCTATGGTAAGGGAGGCTTTCTAGAGCAGCATAATCCCAGAAGGGGTTAAACGACATTTAGATCGTCCTTATCCTGAAGTTAATGGAAGCAAGTTCCATTCAGCAATACGACCAATTAGTTTGTGTAACACCTCCTACAAGATAATCACAGAAATAATAGTGATAAGACTTCACCCATTACTACAAAAACTCATCTCTCTATCTCAAGGTAGCTTTCTTACAGGTCATCACCCCTCAAATAATGCCATCATTGTACAAGAGGTTAAACGCTCCCTCAAAAGAATGAAAGGAAAGAAAGTAGCTATGCTTCTGAAGCTAGATTGGAGAAGGCTTATGATAAATTGCAGCGGAGTTTCGTCTGCAAAGTTCTCCACTACCTTGATTTCCCTAGGCCTTAGATTGATCTCATAATATATTGCATTATTTGGCAAATTTCACGGTCCTCTTGATTGGCTCTAACTAGTCATGTTTCAACCATCACGAGGATTAGACAAAAGAGATTCATCATTGCCCTATATCTTCATGTTGTTCATGGAATTCCTCTACAGAGGACAAAGCGTGGCTACCCTTACTCGTTGTGGGAAGAAGCCCCTTACTTGACCTGATTGTCGGAATCGAATAACGGAATGTCACATTTGTTGCAAAAGCAACCCACATCAAATAATTTCAAACTTAAATACAATTTATATAATTACAAATCACATATCATACATACATAATAAATTGAGATCAATAAGGACCTTATTTTAAAAATCTAGACATAAAATGAGATTAGACTGTAAAATTTCAAACTTTTAAAGTTAGTATCAAAAGTTTATAGTTGGTATCGATACCTTTTTAAAATCGATACCAATTTACGATTTTGTTTTCTTTGCAAATAAAGGTATCAATATTTATCAACTGGTATTAATATTTTATGAAAAATTATCTATACTCATATAAACATCAATACCATTTGGCATTCTTTTGTTTTAAAACTGTTCATATAATCAAGTATCGATACCAAATGCCAAAATATCGATACCTAATTCTAGAAATAGTAAAATCTCATCTCTAAAAATGTTTATTTTATACCAAAATCACGTAAGTTCTACCTTTTAGAAGTAATTAGAGACAAGAAATCATCAATAAAAAAACATACCAACTCATAACCAAGTATCCTTATAACCATCTAATTATCAATACGACATTTTTATTACTATTTATACCAAACCTTATCACAACCAAACAATACCAATATGCCCTCAATGGCACCTCAACAAATCAACAAACATGTATTCATTCATTCATCCATTCAAACACACCCACATTTGACTCCATAACTACTATATAACATCTACATACCATTTCGTTAAACCGCAATTAACACATTTACCTTCACCTACTTAAGCACAAAATAAACTTAAAGTTAATTCCATGATTTATGCATCAAACTTACTAAATATCACCTAAACTTATCATGCATAGGGGTGAGCGTTCGATCGAATCGAATCGAATCGAATGAAAAAATTTCGAGTTAATCGAGTTGACGAATCATATTTTATCATCCTAATTTAATTTGAAAATTTCTTGAATCGAGTCGAGTGAGATGGAATTCGAACCGAATTGAATCGAATATATTTGTTCGAGTTAAATTTTAAAAAAATAATTTTGGGTCCTTATAACCATTGTCACCCATCGTAATAAAATTTGTCCACCTTAACCAAAATTTTTATTAACTTTCATCACCAAATAATTTATTTATTAATCTTTTATATACGGGTTAACTTCTTTGCTTGTTTAGTTCTTTCAATTATCTTCAAATTCTTGTCATTATGTATTTTGGAATTAAAAATATATTAAATGTAAAATGTGATTTTTAATAAAAGTTATTTTAAAGATAAAATATAAAATTGATACTAATATAAAATTTTAACACGAATATTTTATGGCATAATTAATAATTCAATTTTAATATAAATATTCAATATGACTAAACAATTCAATAATATAAATAATATAAAATGTGAAATTTAATTTAATAATATAAATAGTAGATATAAACAAAATTATTACTATTTATGTTTAGTGATTTTTTGGATAATTTTGATTTTTATTTGAGAGTAAAGGGTGAGAAGTAAAAGTTTAGGGAGAAAATAAAAGTTTTGGAGAATAAAAGTTTGAGGAAAATAAATAGGGGAGTAAAATTTTGAAGGAAAATATTAAAAAAAAAATTGGAGGGGGGATGGGTTTGGGGTAGATGGGAGATGATATGGGAAGGGAGTAAAAGTTTAAGGGGAAAAGTGGGAGGGAGTAAAAATTTTGGGGGAAAATAAAAAGTTTTGAGGGTTTTTGGGAGTAAAATTTTGAGAAAAAGTAAATGGGAGAGTAAAATTTTGGTGGGAAATGAATTTTGGGTAGATTGGGGGGTTGGGATGGGAGGGGAGTAATAGTTTTGGGGGGAAAGTAGGAAGGAGTAAAAGTTTTGAGGGAAAAGTAAAAAGGTTTGGGAGTTTGGGGTAAAAATATAAAATATTATAGTTTGATATTCAAATTATTCGAATTATTCGAGTTATTTTAATTCAAAAACTTAACTCGATTCGAACTCGAAATTCAAAAAAAAATCGAGTTGACTCGAATAACTTGACTCGTTTAACTTGAAATTTGAATTTTTTTCGATTTTTTCGAGTCAAATCGAATTTTGCTTACCCCCAATCATGCATCATTCCGCACTCAAACATCAACCAAGACATATTATATAACATGGTACCTTCTAAACTATAAGGAGACCAGACATATAATCCAAGCAACCAAACAAACCATCAACCTCATGACAAAAGCTATTACATCTATACATATATATTTACAAAGTCTTTAATTACCAACAAACCACAAAATGACTATTTTAAATATAAAACATCCTAAGTACATGCCAAGACCAAAAAGAACCATTCACCAACACTTGAGTTTGGAATTGTTGCTGGTTGTTGGAACGATGATCGAATCTTTAAGTAGCTAACCTATGCACGAAAAATAAAAACCATATGTTGAGTAAAACTCAATGGTATTTCTATAATCCAAACATTTAAAACATACTACAAGTCATAATGATGCATAAACTTAATAAAGATGACATTTAATATGTAAATTCAATAGGCTAATTCACATAGTCATTAATCCCAACATGCTTATTTTACCAAATATTAAGACATGGCAATCACATTTTGTAAGTCATTTGTAAATTCAACTAATGTAATGGCACATTTCATCTCAATTCCTCATTTCAAGTGTTCATTGAACAAATGTAATCAATATTTATAGTTCAATCCACCATTTCATAATTCCATTTCACTTTTCATTTCCATTTTGCAACATTTGCCATTTTAATATCAAATATCTCGATTTTACCATTTGTTTCCCTATTAAAAAACTTGGACTTGGATGGATACATGGATCCAACCAACACACCAGTTTGGCACCCAGTGCCTCATCGGATAAATCCGAAGTAAATAGTTGTGTCCAGTGCTATGTAAATTGAGACTTAGTGTTTCATCAGTTAAACTGAAGTAAATTGGCACCCAGTGTCTCATCGACTAGTAGTCGAAGTAACCCTAAACTCTTTCTATCCTATGGTATGCCAACTATATTTGACTCTGCCCGAACAGTTAATAGGATATTTAATTCATTTTTCAATATCATTCAATCAAACATATGGAAGCATCGAATATCACATTTTGTATTCAATTTTCATTTTTATATAAACATACATATGTTTTTCATATATAATCAATTTAGTTCCTATAATTATCAATCAGTTCAAATCATCTCAATTAAACAAGGAACTTCACCTTACATTCTTACCATGCACAACCAAATCAAAATGTAGCAATTATAAGTTAGTTCGGATTACAGAAACACAAATCGTAAACTCTGAGCTATTCATTGACGACTTTGTCCTTTCCTTTATTTTTCAAGGAATCGGGTTAAATGTTAGCTACGGATCAAAACAAATAAAATAATTTTATCAATACACAATCAAATTCACATTCAATTACTAATTTATGCAACTTTTTCATTTTATTCAATTTAGTATCTAAAATCGGGACTATCATAGCTTTCAATTACCCAAACTACTTTCTTTTTAGTTGGACTGAAAGGAAAACATGAGATGAAATCCACGATAATCATGTCCCACTTCTACTCAGGAATTTATAAAGGATACTGTAACACCCCTAACCCGTATCCATTGCAGGATTAGGGTTATGAGGCATTACCGAACTAGACTCAAAACATCACAGGCATTTATTGTAATTCATACACTTATCAAATACAAAAATGTATTTTTAATCTCCCAATATCCAACTAATAGTTCATACCAAAATTTGATTAAACCAAATAGTCCATCAACTTAAAGTTTACATGAACTCATTTGCATGCATATAAATGAATCTAAGATGTCTATGTCAGTACATACATTACATACCTATATGATCATATAATACACTTATGAACATAAAGAATAATTCATATCATACTAAACTCGTTTACTTTATAATCAATCTAAAGAACATATACCAAATCTATCGTATACTTTATCATTTTTAAAACATTTCAAAGTTATGCATATATATATTTATATACCATGGTGGTTCTAAGCATCTTGTACACATGTACCATTAATAATACATTTATTAATAATAACCAAACATCATAGTTAAAATATGCGTATTCAACAAATAATTCTACTACCTATTTGAATATATATACAAAATTTGTATAAATTACATCTATGAAATTATACAATACATCATATCATATCCGTTAACAACCAATTACACCAGTGAACATTGAAACCAAAACAAATGGTAAAATGCACAACCAAATCATAGATTGTTTGCATTCTCTTTCCATTTAAATATTACACTTAAATCATATCATATATGCGAATCCCAAATGAATTTATTTACAAAGATAACTAACCTTAGCATTTCCATTAATTAGAATTTACCTAAACAACCATCTCAAAAGTATAGCCATGGACAATATTTTACAACATTTCAAACCATGACCTAGTACATGCAACGATTAGCCTTCAAACGAAATTCAACCATTAATCTAAAGGCCAAAATACATGACTAAACTAACTCAAACATTAGCATTATAAACAAGTAATCACACCAAATGCACAATACACATACTTGACCAAAAAGATCAGACCATAGCCGAATATAACCAAATAAAATCCATATCATCCATACATCATAATAACATATCCATATGCACTATTTGATCACTTAGATAAACTGTATATTTCCACTTCAACTAACATAGAATATAAGCCATATTTGTATAGCTAGATTACATATAATAACAGAGTTTTCAACTCAAACAAAGACATTTATCATCCTATACATGCCTTTATCCAAAATAAGACAAAATAAAGGTGTACCAAAAAGATGATAGTGTGGTTGACTTTGCCGACAATTTCCCGAGCCCGTAGCTTGACCAAAATTTATAGACAGAACATTAAACATAAACGGAGTAAGCTTACTAGCTTAGTAAGTCTTAAGCAAATACAAAATAATGTTCATACATTCAAACTTTTAATCATTAAATTCATGGCAAAGATTATAAACATTATATTAAGGAAATTAGTCATAGTCGAATATCATTAATACTCTTAATCTAAGTATTGACATTTCTCTACCATGAATGTATACACCATTACATCACATATTAATCATAAGTATCTGTATATTCCAATTCGAATGAAAATATCATGCATATCAATCACATTTCATCTTTTTTTGTACATATATGCAAACACATACGAATTCACTTTCCCTTAACAATTTCACTTATAACCAATTCATCAAAGTAGTGTATACATTTAAGCTCAATTACACATAATAAAAATTCTTATTGAATTATCAATTTGATCCATAATACTTAACTCAATTGATATTATACTTACTCACTTCATTCCTTATTACACTAGTAGAATAGCACTTACCCGAGCTAATGGCACATTGCATTAAATATATGCCTCACCTCGTTTAAATCCTGAATTCTCCGTTTATAGCATATCACCGGCATTAAGCCTGCTAGGCATTTAAGCCCGAATTACACACCGACATTGAGCACCGCTAGACCAAAGGTCCAAAGTTTGAACACTAAGCATTAAGCACGCTAGGCAATAAGCCGAAATAATTCATCAAGACGAGACACCGCTAGGCTTTAAGCCGATATAAATCAAGCACAGACAAAACTCGCTAGGCTCAAGCGAAATAAATCACCGGCACAAGGCCTGCTAGGCTCGAAGCCCAAATATCAACATAATTAATCCTTTAATACACATTTCTTAATGCTAACATCGCAAACAAATCATATACTTCATATTACATTCACATATCAAATCGAATATACTTATTCATATCATATTAAACAAAATATATTCAATCCAATATAATACCCTTACATTCGGCTAACTCATACATTTATGCTTAAAATTACTAAATTCATTCATTTACTATGTTCATAAATAATTATTTGATGTATATTTGCTTAAGAACTTACCTCGACTATCGACGGACAACGTAGACCGGCTATTCGATAACCTTTGCCTTTCCCCGATCCAAATCCGTTTTTCTTTGTTCTTGATCTAAACACATTAAAATTTAGCTCATTCAAGCACATTTCATCTCAATTTAGTCCCAAAACACATAAATGGGCAAATTACCATTTTACCCTAATGTTTCACATTTTTACAATTTAGTCATATTTGCACAAAACACAAAATACACAAAATTTCACTATAACACCTTAGGGCCGAATGTTCATAGGGACTATACAAGTCCATTTCTTTCATTTATTTTTCATTTTAGTCCCCTTAAAAATTCATTTTTGCAATTTAGCCCATAATATCAAATTCACTAAAATCTCAAATACAAAACATGCTAATCTTTAACATATCTTTAATATAAAATCATCAAACATCAAAAACCCCAAGAACATGTCAATGGCTGAACACCAAACATGCTTAAATTTAAAAATTCTAACATGGGTCAGCTACTGTTCGAAGCAACGATCTCAAAAATGTAAAAATTATCAAAAACCAAAAACTAACCATACCTTAATCAAGCTTCAAAATGCCGAAATGTTGAAGAAACTCTAAGTTCTTCCTCCTTTTACGTTCGGTCATAGGAAAAATAAGATGATAATGGCCTTTGGTTTTGTTTAATATTACTTATTAATTATTTTACTTTTTTAACCTTTATAATAAAATAAGTATAACATATAAACTATGTCTAAAACCGTCCGTCAACCATCCACTATCATATTTATGGCATATTTCTACTTTAAGGACTTCATATTAAGAAACCACTAACAAATAAGCACTTTTTACTATAGTTTGTAACTTTTACACTTTACACAATTAAGTCCTTTTTTTAATTAAGCACACAAACGATTAAATTTTTCTACGAAACTTTCAAACACATTAATTCACATATAATAAACACAAAATATAATATTTAAATATTTCTTGGACTCAATTCGTGGTCTCGAAACCACCGTTCCAATTAGGGTCAAATTTGGTCTGTTACAACTCTCCCCTTAGGGATTTTCGTCTCCGAAAATCTTACCGTTAAACAAAGTCAGATATTGTTGCCTCATTGAATCCTCAGGCTCCCATGTAGCCTCTTCAACTCCTTGACGATTCCATAGCACTTTCACTAACGGAATTTTCTTGCTTCTCAACTCTTTCATTTTTCGGGCTAAAATACAAATCGGTTCCTCCTCTTACGTCATATCGTATCGAATTTTAATTTCATACGGAGAAACATGTGATGGATCTGATCTGTATTTACGGAGCATTGAAACATGAAACACATTGTGTATCTTTTCTAATTCAGAAGGCAACTTCAATCTATAAGCAACAGGCCCGATACGTTCGATAATTTCATATGGTCTGATGAATCTCGGACTTATTTTGCCTTTTTGACCAAATCGGAGTACTTTCTTCCACGAGAAAACTTTTAAAAACACTCGGTCTCCGACTTGAAACTCAACATCTTTACGTTTTAAATCAGCATAGGACTTTTGTTGATCTGAGGCAGCTTTCAAATTATCTCTTATCACAGTCACTTTCTGTTCAGTCTCTTTAATCAAATCAACCCCGTGTATCTTATTTTCACTGAGCTCAGTCCAATACAACGGTGTACGACACTTGCGGCCATATAGAGCTTCATAAGGTGCCATTTTGATACTAGATTGAAAATTGTTATTATAAGCAAATTCAATCAAAGGTAAGTATCTTTTCCACGTACCTTCAAACTTAAGAACGGAACATCTCAACATGTCCTCAAGTATCTGAATGGTTCGTTCAGACTGACCGTCTGTCTGCGGATGAAAGGTTGTACTAAAGTGGAGTTTAGTACCTAAAGCATCTTGCAACTTCTTCCAAAATCGCGATGTGAATTTCGGGTCTCTGTCTGAAACAATGAAACTTGGTACCCCATGTAACCTCACAATCTGTGATACATATAATTTAGCAAGTTTATCGAGTGAATAGTCTATACGAACTGGTACAAAGTGAGCTGATTTGGACAGTCTATCTATTATAACCCGACTGCATCTTTCTTGCTCGGTGTCATAGGCAAACCGAATACAAAATCCATAGAAATTCTATCCCATTTCCATTCAGGTATCATGATCGACTGAAGTAGCCCAGAAGGCACTTGATGCTCGGCTTTTACTTGCTGAAAAATTAAACACTTTGAAACAAATTCAGATATATCCGTTTAATGCCAGGCCACCAATAGAACTGTTTCAAATCATTGTACATTTTTGTGCTACCCGGATGTATCGATAATCGACTATTATGAGCCTCGTTCAAAATCATCTGAATTAAATCCACATTCTTCTGAACACATATTCGCCCTTTGAAGTTCAAATAATTATTTTCACCAATTCAAAACTCTGACTCTGTATCATTTTCACACCGAACTCGTCTAGCAATCATATCTTCGTCAATTTTCTGTGCATCACAAATTTGCTAAATCAACAAATGTCTTGCCTTCAACTTGGCTATGATCGAACCATCACTAGACATAACCATATGTGCATTCAACGCACGTAGAGAAAATAATGATTTTCGACTCAAGGCATCCGCAACAACGTTGGTTTTCCTCGGATGGTAATCAATCACCAATTCATAATCTTTCAACAGTTCTAACCATCTGCATTGTCTCAAGTTCATGTCTTTCTGAGTCATCAGATACTTCAAACTTTTGTGATCTTAATAAACATGGCACTTCTCACCGAATAAGTAATGATGCCAAATCTTCAACGCAAAAACAATAGCTGCTAATTCCAGATCATGAGGCGGATAATTTCTTTCATGAGGCTTCAACTGTCTCGAAGCATAAGCTACTACCTTGCCTTCTTGCATTATGACGCAACCCAAACCATTCAAAGAAGCATCACTGTACACAACAAATTCTTTACCCGATTCAGGCTGAATTAACATTAGAGCTTCGGTCAAAAGAGCTTTCAACTGATCAAAATTTTTTGACATTTTTTCGTCCACTCAAACTTGACATATTTCTATAGTAGCTTTGTCAAAGGTGTAGCTATCATGGAAAAACCTTTCACGAAACGTCTGTAGTATCCCACAAGTCCCAGAAAGCTTCGAATTTCAGAAACATTCTTTGGTGGCTTCCAATCAAGTATAGCCGATATTTTGTTCGGATCAACCCGAATACCTGATGCTGAAACAACATGACCCAAAAAGCTGACTTCATTCATCCAGAACTCACACTTACTAAACTTTGCGTACAACTGTTGATCTCGCAAGGTTTGTAGCACCAATCTCAAATGCTCGGCATGTTTAGTTTCATCTCTGGAGTAGATTAGGATATCATCAATGAACACTACTACAAACTGATCCAAATACTATCTGAAAACCCGATTCATCAAATTTGTAAAAATAGCTAGTGTATTAGTAAGTCCAAAAGGCATAACCGAAAACTCAAAATGTCCGTACCTCATTCGGAATGCAGTCTTTGGCACATCAGAATCTCTGACTCGCAACTGATAATAACTCGATCTCAGATCTATCTTTGAAAATACTGAAGCCCCTTTCAACTGGTCAAACAAATCATCAACTCGAGGCAACGGGTATTAATTCTTTATTGTCATCTTATTCAGCTACCGATAATCAATACACATTCGCATAGTCCCATCTATCTTTTTCACAAATAGAACTGGTGCACCCCAAGGAGAGAAATTCGGTCGTGCAAAACCCCTATCTGTCAACTCTTGCAACTGTGCTTTCAACTCTTTCAACTCAGTAGGTGCCATCCGATACGGTGCTATTGAAATCAGAGTTGTTTCCGGTACTAATTTAATGCTAAACTCAATCTCTCGAACTGGTGGTAAACTCGGTAATTCTTTAGGAAATACATCTGGGTATTCACACACAACTGGTACTGATTCAATCTAATTTTCAAACACTTTACTATCCAACACATAGGCCAAGTAAGCTTCACATCCTTTCTCACATACTTACGAGCCAACATCGAGGATATTACTACCGATAAGTTCAGATAATTAGATTCAACACGGATAATCTCACCGCTCTGACATCTTAAATCAATAGTCTTTCTTTTGCAATTCACCACAGCATCATGCAATGTTAACCAATCCATTCCCAGAATTATATCGAACTCATCGAAAGGCAACAACATTAAATCAGCTGGAAAGCATAAGTCCCGAATCATCAATGGGCAACCTTTACACACTTTTATCAACGAGTACACATCAACCCAAGGGGTTGGACACATGAATCACAAACTCAGTAGACTCAACAAGCAGAATCTTACTGGATACTAAAGTTTCACACACATATGAGTGAGTCGAACTAGGATCAATCAATGCAATCACAGTAGTATCATAAAGAGTGAAAGTACCAGTGATAACATCTAGGGAAGAAGCATCCTTTCTGGCACAAATAGCATATGCTCTAGTTGGTGCACGAGCCTCCGATCGAACTGCAGTGTCTTTAGTTTCTTTCTGACTACCACTTACATTTCCCGAATGCCTAGGTGGTCTGCCTCGCACTGACACATTACTCGATCTGACATTCTGAGCCGTATTTTGCTCGGCTAACATCGGGCACTCTCTAATAAAATGATCTGACGATCCACATTTAAAATAGGACCAATCACGAAATCTACAACTCCCAGAATGCCATTTACCACAATGCTTGCACTCAACTCGATTCTACTGAATATTACCAACACTGGCCATCGAAGTAGCTGGGGAACCCGCAAGAGGTCGATCTCGTCTAGACATGTCGGAAGTAGCTTTATGTTGGCCAAAGTCATCTTTAAACTTTTTGGATACAAAATGAAAAGTCTTACTCGATCTTTTACGGGTGTCTCTAGCTTCCATTTTAGCCTTTCTTTTCTCTTTTCCAAGCTCTTCAGCTTTGCAAGCTCGCTCGACAAGTACCACGAACTCTTTGATTTCAAGAATTCCAACAAGCAACTTTACATCTTCATTCAGACCATCTTCAAATCTTTTGCACATAATGGCTTCAGTTGATACACACTCTCGGGCATATCGGCTCAATCTGACAAATTTCTGCTCATATTCAGTCACATTCATGCGACCCTATTTTAGTTTTAGAAATTCTTTCCGTTTCTGATTGATGAATCTTTGGCTAATATATTTCTTACGGAACTCGATCTGGAAGAAATCCCAAGTCACTTTTTCTTTTGGGACCACCGATATAGTGTATTCCACCAGTGATATGCAATGTTCCGTAGTAAAGATATAGCACACTTCAGGCATTCATCTGGAGTACAGGATAACTCATCAAGTACCCAAATAGTGTTATCAAGCCACATTTCAGCTCGCTCTGCATCGTCATCATCATTGGCCTTAAATTCTTCGGCCCCATATTTTTGATTTTATCAACGGAGGGCCTACTAGATCTCATCGAATCTATCATCGGAGGTGCTGAAGGTACCGGAGTTGGATTATTCGGGGGTGGAGGTTGTTGTACAGCTGGGTTAGTCTGAATGAACTGGGTAAACCATTCATTCATCATCTGGTAGAAGGCTTGCTTAGCCTCCCCCTCTTGGCTACCCAAGACAGGTCGAGAGTCTACCGGTACTGACCTGCGTGCGAGATTAGGCGCTACACTCTTTACATCATCCGCTACGGCTCTATCAGGATCCATTTACTATATAAAACACATTTTAAAATGTCAGAAGTCACCACACTATCGTATATAAAATAAAGGCATGTATACCTAGACTCTCACGCGCTATAGTAGTCCTAGAATTGACTAAATCGTAAGCTCTGATACCAATCAAATATAACACCCCAAACCCGTATCCATCACCAGATTAGGGTTATGAGGCATTACCGAACTAGACTCAGAACATCATAGGCATTTATCTCAATTCATACACTTATCAAATCC
Organism: Gossypium rotundifolium; assembly: GCA_025506655.1. Taxonomy (NCBI): domain Eukaryota; kingdom Viridiplantae; phylum Streptophyta; class Magnoliopsida; order Malvales; family Malvaceae; genus Gossypium; species Gossypium rotundifolium. The sequence continues at coordinate 116,074,305 of CP106732.1, read as the reverse complement.
AAAAACGCATTTTTAATCTCCCAATATCCAACTAATAGTTCATACCAAAATTCAGATTAAACCAAATAGTCCATCAACTCAAAGTTTACATGAACTCATTTGCATGCATATAAATGAATCTAAGATGTCTATGCGGTACATACATTACATACTTATATGATCATATAATACACTTATGATCATAAAGAATAATTCATATCATACTAAACTCGTTTGCTTTATAATCAATCTAAAGAACATATACCAAATCTATCGATACTTTATCATTTTTAAAACATTTCAAAGTTATGCATATATATATTTATATACCATGGTGGTTCTAAGCATCTTGTACACATGTACCATTAATAATACATTTATTAATAATAACCAAACATCATAGTTAAAATATGCGTATTCAACAAATAATTTACTACCTATTTGAATATATATACAAAATTTGTATTAAATTACATCTATGAAATTATACAATCCATCATATCATATCCGTTAACAACCAATTACACCTGTGAACATTGAAACCAAAACAAATGGTAAAATGCATAACCAAATCATAGATTGTTTGCATTCTCTTTCCATTTAAATATTACACTTAAATCATATCATATATGCGAATCCCAAATGAATTTATTTACAAAGCTAACTAACCTTAGCATTTCCATTAATTAGAATTTACCTAAACAACCATCTCAAAAGTATAGCCATGGACAATATTTTACAACATTTCAAACCATGACCTAGTACATGCAATGATTAGCCTTCAAACAAAATTCAACCATTAATCTAAAGGCCAAAATACATGACTAAACTAACTCAAACATTAGCATTATAAACAAGTAATCACATCAAATGCACAATACATATTCTTGACCAAAAAGATCAGACCATAGCCGAATATAACCAAATAAAATCCATATCATCCATACGTCATAATAACATATCCATATGCACTATTTGATCACTTAGATAAACTGTATAGATAAACTGTATATTTCCACTTCAACTAACATAGAATATAAGCCATATTCGTATGGCTAGATTACATATAATAACAAAGTATTCAACTCAAACAAAGACATTTATCATCCTATACACGCCTTTATCCAAAATAAGACAAAATAAAGGTGTACCAAAAAGATGATAGTGTGGTTGACTTTGCCGATAATTTTTCGAGCCCGTAGCTTGACCAAAATCTATAAACAAAACATTAAACATAAACGGAGTAAGCTTACTAGCTTAGTAAGTCTTAAGCAAATACAAAATAATGTTCATACATTCAAACTTTTAATCGTTAAATTTATGGCAAAGATTTTAAACATTATATTAAGTAAATTAGTCATAGCCGAATATCATTAATACTCTTAATCTAAGTATTGACATTTCTCTACCATGAATGTATACACCATTACATCACATATTAATCATAAGTATCTGTATATTCCAAGCGAATGAAAATATCATGCATATCAATCACATTTCATCTTTTTTTGTACATATATGCAAACACATACGAATTCACTTTCCCTTAACAATTCCACTTATAACCGATTCATCAAAGTAATGTATACATTTAAGCTCAATTACACATAATAAAAATTCTTATTGAATTATCAATTTGATCTCATAATACTTAACTTAATTGATATTATACTTACTCACTTCATTCCTTACTACACTAGTAGAATAGCACTTACCCGAGCTAATGGCACATTGCGTTAAATATATGCCTCACCTCGTTTAAATTCTGAATTCTCCGTTTATAGCAAATCACCGGCATTAAGCCTGCTAGGCATTTAAGCCCGAATTACACACCGCCATTGAGCCTGCTAGACCAAAGGTTCAAAGTTTGAACACCGACATTAAGCCTGCTAGGCAATAAGCCCGAAATAATTCACCGGTACGAGACCTGCTAGGCTTTAAGCCCGATATAAATCACCGGTACAAGGCCTGCTAGGCTCGAAGCCCGAAATAAATCACCGGCACAAGGCCTGCTAGGCTCGAAGCCCGAATATCAACATAATTAATCCTTCAATACACATTTCTTAATGCTAACATCGTAAACAAATCATATACTTCATATTACATTCACATATCAAATCGAATATACTTATTCATATCACATTAAACAAAATATATTCAATCCAATATAATACCCTTACATTCGGCTAACTCATACATTTATGCTTAAAATTACTAAATTCATTCATTTACTATGTTCATAAATAATTATTTTATGTATATTTGCTTAAGAACTTACCTCGACTATCGAAGGACAACGTAGACTGGCTATTCGATAACCTTTGCCTTTCCCTGATCCAAATCCATTTTTCTTTGTTCTTGATCTAAACACATTAAAATTTAGCTCATTAAAGCACATTTCATCTCAATTTAGTCCCAAAACACATAAATGGGAAAATTACCATTTTACCCCTAATGTTTCACATTTTTACAATTTAGTCATATTTGCACAAAACACAAAATACACAAAATTTCACTGTAACACCTTAGGGCTGAATGTTCATAGGGACTATACAAGTCCATTTATTTCATTTATTTTTCATTTTAGTCCCCTCAAAAATTCATTTTTGTAATTTAGCCCATAATACTCAAATTCACTAAAATCTCAAATACAAAACATGCTAATCTTTAACATATCTTTAATATAAAATCATCAAACATCAAAAACCCCAAGAACATGTCAATGGCCGAACACCATACATGCTTAAATTTAAAAATTCTAACATGGGTCAGCTACTGTTCGAAGCAACGATCTCAAAAACGTAAAAATTATCAAAAACCGAAAACTAACCATACCTTAATCAAGCTTCAAAATGCCGAAATGTTGAAGAAACTCTAAGTTCTTCCTCCTTTTACGTTCGGTCATAGGAAAAATAAGATGATAATGGCCTTTGGTTTTGTTTAATATTACTTATTAATTATTTTACTTTTTTAACCTTTATAATAAAATAAGTATAAGATATAAACTATGTCTAAAACCATCCATCAACCATCCACTATCATATTTTTGGCATATTTATACTTTAAGGACTTCATATTAAGAAACCACTAACAAATAAGCACTTTTTACTATAGTTTGTAACTTTTACACTTTACACGATTAAGTCTTTTTTTTTAATTAAGCACACAAACGATTAAATTTTCCTTCAAAACTTTCACACACATTAATTCACATATAATAAACACAAAATATAATATTTAAATATTTCTCAGACTCAGATTTGTGGTCCCAAAACCACCGTTCTGATTAGGGTCAAATTCGGTCTGTTACAGATACAACTTCCTTGAGGGAACTTGATATTATGCCTTCACTTGCTGGCAAGTCAAACAACTTGAGACATACTCTGATATCTCCTTCTTCATTCCAGGCCACCAATAAAAACTTTTTAAATCACGATACATCTTAAGGCTTCCTGGATGAAGTGAGAAGGGTATTTGGTGAGCCTCTTTTAACAATACCTGCCTCAAATCATTTCATGTTGGCACATACTTCTTACCCATTATTTGAAGTTCACCATACCTTCTTAAGGTGAAGTTCATAGTATCGTTAGACGCCATTCACATCTTGTATTCACCACACTTCGTATCTTTTAACTGTTTCTCCAAAATTTGAGAGAGAAAAATGAGTCGCACAATTAATTTTACAAGGAGTGATCCATCGTTTTCCAAGTGAACACTTACTTGAAGGGATGCCAAAGCTGCCACAGTTTTCCTACTTAAAGCATCCGCCACTACATTTGCCTTTCCAGGGTGGTACTCGATTTCTACCTCGTAGATTTTCAGTAGTTCCATCCAACATCGTTGGTGTGGGTTTAAGTCCTTCTATGTCAACGAGATACTTTAAGCTCTTGTGGTCTGAGAACATGTGACACTTACTCCTCATAAAGATAGTGTCTCTAGATCTTTAGTGCTAGCACCACATAGCTAATTCGAAGTCAAGTGTTGGATAATTCTTCTCGTGTGGTTTTAGTTGACAAGATGCATATGCTACAACTTTCCCTGTAACAGTCCGGTTTAGACCTTAGCCGGAATAGTAGTTTCGGGACCACAAATTCGAGTCCAAAAATATTTTAATATTATTTTCTGTGGTTGCAATATGTGATTAATCATGTGTGAAAGTTCGTGAATTAATTTGTTCGTTTGTGTGCTTAATTAAAGAAAAGGACTAAATCGCATAAAAGATAAAAGTGACATTCTACATGTTAATGTGTTAAATTGAATTTGGTTTTTGAATGTGAAGGCCTTAAAATGAAATTAGGCCATTTTTTTATGGTATGGATGGTAGTGGACTTTTAATTTAAAGATTATGTAATGTTTCATTAAGGGAAAAAATGGAAATGAATAATTAATATGATTATTAATAAAACAAAACATAAATAAGCCATGTATTTGTGTTCATCCACCGAAAATAAAGAAAAGAAAGAAGGGTTTAAGCTCTTTTTGCATTTGGCACACATTTTGGCTAGATTAAGGTATGTTTTGCTTGGTTTTGATAATTTCTACGTTTTTATAATCGTTGGTTCGAGTACTACAAAACCCATGCCTTAATTTTGGAATTTGATGATGAATTTGAAATGTGTCATTGATGAATACTTGAGTTTTGTGATAGTTTATGATGAAATATGAAATATATGTATTAGATTAATATGTTTTGTCTTTGGATTTTTGGTGAATTTGAGTAATTTAGACTAAATTGTGAAAATAATATTTTGAAAGACTAAAATGTGAAATAAATGAAATGTACGGACTTGTATGATGATGATGGAAATTTGGATAAGCATGGGTACAAGGGAATTTTGTGTATTTTGTGATTTTGTGAAATAAGGACTTAAATGTCAAAATGTAAATATGTGAAAATGTAAGGGCTAATTTGTAAATTATCCTAAATGTGTATTTTTGGATTGAATTGGATGATTTGGTGAACAAAAGAGTTAAATTTGAATATGTATAGATCAAGAACTAAAGAAAACAAATTTAGACCGAGGAAAGTCGAAAGTGATCGAGTAATAGAATCCATCCGTTTATATCCGTACAAGGTAGTCTATATACAAATAAATGTATTACAGTTGAATTATTCATGTTCATTTAATATTGAATTGTGTTGAATGGCCTTGGATGATATACATGTGAAATCCGAGAAAGTATCAATAATGTGTCAAGGTCCGAAAAGTCTCGTACGAACCTTAGGAATAGATAGGATTCATATGTCATGACATAGGAATTTTGATATGTGATATCATGTAAGACCACGTCTAGGATGTTGGCTTTGATTTGAGAATTATGTGTAAGACCACTTTTGGGATATTGGCATCGATTTGAGATTTATGTGTAAGACCATATCTGGGACATTGGCATCGTATTTGATTTGTGTAAGACCCTGTCTGGGACAGTGGCATCGATGTTTGATTACATGTAAGACCACGCCTGGGACGTTGGTGTTATACGAGTATTTCGAGTATCCTATTTGATTTCGAATGGTTCAACGGGAAATTCTGAGAAACAAAAGACTATGTGAAATGTGTAATCGATTCAGGTACGTTGGAAATGAATACTATGTTTGAGTATGAAAAGTGAATATATGTGAATTTGCTCAAGTGAGATATGTGTATAGTCTTGTTGAGACTAAATGTGATATATGTATGAATGTGCTATGAACAAAAGACATATATTAATGATCTTGTATTTGATATGATTATGAATGTTTATATGTTAAGTTTATTTGTATATGGCTTACTAAGCTTTTGAAAGCTTACTTTGTGTGTGTTTACATTGTTTTATAGGTCGTTAAAGCTACGGAAGGCTCGGGAATCGTCGAGGATCGTCACCACACTATCAAATCATATTTTGGTACCTTTTGAATGTGTACATATTTAAGTATGGCATGTATAGTCTAGTGAATGTTGATTATGTTTTGAAAGGTGCAAAAATAGCCATGTGATATGGCTAGATCATGAATATGATGTGAATGAGTAGTTCATGCTATATGATGCATAGTTTGTTATGGTTTGATGGCTAATGGTTGAACTATCGAGATGGTCAAATTTATGATAAGTTTTATGATGCAAAGTTGGCATATTATTGATGAATGGTTAAATATGATGAATAGGTAAGTTTTTGGATGGTAATTTCATAGAAATGAGTAAAGTTTGTATGAGGAAAATGGCACACAAATTGGTATGTTTGATATGCATTTGAATGGTTAGAAAATATGATCATTTTGGTATGATTTGGTTACAATTTTGAGGGCATGAAATGTGCTTGTTTTTGCTTGTAGGTATAAACCAAAGTGCGGGTGGCAATTTCGCCTTGCAAAGGGCCTATATTTTCCCACACGGTTGAGCACACGGGCGTGTGGCTCGATTGTGTCCTTGTGGTTGCATTTCAAAATAAGTCAGTTTAGACCACAAGTTGGACACACAGGCGTGTGACTGGCCGTGTGGTGCAAGTCAGTGTCGACCACGGGTGAGGCACACGGGCGTGTCTCAGGCCGTGTAGACAAGTCAATATGTATGCCCTGTTTTGCCACAACTTAGGCACACGGGAGTGTCTAAGGCCGTGTGAGGCACATGGCCTTCCCACACGGGCGTATGACCTCTGTAGCTTTGAAAAATGTTTGAAATTCAAAAAATTTTGTAAGTATTCGGTTTAGTTCCAACCCTTTTCTAATGTATGTTTAAGGTCTTATAGACCCCATTAAGGGACTATATGCTTGTATTTTGCTATGATATGACGATGATATACTTTATGATGTGAATTGTTCGTAAAATTTCTAATTTTTTTGGTAATTCCTCTTAACCCTAGATCGATGATAGTTACAGGTTAAGGGTGTTACATTCCCTTTCTGCATGAGCACACATCACAACCCATTTAGGGATGTGTTAGTAAACACTATGTACTCCACGCTAGACTCTATCTGAGCCAAAATAGAGGCCTCTATAAGAACTTCTTTTAGCTTGTCAAAGATCTTTTGACAAGTCTCTGTCCACTCGAATTGTTCTGTCTTTCTTAGTAGTCGCATGAGAGGTGTTACCATAATGGTGAACCCTTTTACAAATTGTTTGTAGTAGCCTACTAACCCCAAGAAGCTACAAACCTTAGTGCCATTTCTCGGCGGATTCCAATTGAGCATCCCTTTAATCTTATCAGGTTCTACCTTGATGCTTTCTGCAGAAATAATGTGATCCAAGAAATGAACTTCTCTCAGCCAAAATTTGCACTTATTGAATTTGGCGTATAACTTAGCACAATCTCTAGGTGTTCATCATGGCCTACTACACTTTTAGACTAGATTAAAATATCATCGATAAAGAAGACTACAAAGCGGTCCAAGTAGGGCTGGAAAACTCTACTCATTAGATCCATAAATACTGTTGGGGCATTCGTTAATTCAAATGGCATTACTAGAAAATTGTAATGCCCATAACGTGAGCGAAACACAATTTTCGAAACATTGTCACCCTTAATCTTCACTTGATAATAGTTAGACCGAAAGCCAATTTTAGAAAAAATGATAGCTCCACTTAGTTGGTCGAACAAGTCTTTTATTTGAGGTAGTGGGTACTTGTTCTTCATAGTCACCCTGCTCAATTACCGATAATAGATGCATAAGCAGAGAGTCATATCCTTCTTTTTTACGAATAGGATTGGTGCACTACAAGGTGAAACAATTGGTCAATAATCCTTTATCCAAAAGATCTTGTAGTTGCTTCTTTAACTCCTTTAACCCCAATGGCGCCATCCTGTATAGTGTAAAAGCTATGGGCACAATACCAGGGGCTATTTCAATTGAAAACTCTACCTCTCAATCTGGTGGCACGCTTGGGTGTTCTTTTGGAAACACATTGGAGAACTCCTTCACAATCGATATTTGGCTGATGTTCTTCCTTTCCACAGCTGAGTCTATAATATACGCCAGATAGGCGCTTGTGCCCTTAACTAATAGCATCTTGGTGGATACTGTCGAAATTATGTTACCTGCCATACAGGTCTGCATGCCAGGTAGTAACACTTCTTTACCTTCAGTAGTTACAAGTCGTACACCTCTAGTTTGGTAGTTTACAATGACGTTATGTATGGTTAACCAATCCAACCTAGTACTAGCATCGAACTCATGAAAACTTAGTAGTAATAGGTCCTTCAAAAAGATGTATTCATCAAAAGTTAGTAGGCAAATTCTAATTATTCTATTGACCACCATACTTTGACCAAGGGGGTTGGCACCAACACATTTGTCTCAAAACAGACAACTTCTAAACTCTTACCTTTCATAACCTTTGTACAGATGTACGAATAGGTTGATCTAGGGTCTATTAATGCATGAATATTATGTCCCAAAATGGAAAATTTACCCGTAATAACCTCTGGTAGGTCTGCATCTTCCTTAGCCTTCATTACATTAGCTCTGGCAGATATCTCTGAGTTGGGCTTGGTGTAGTTTTTCTTTGAAGCTCCCAAAATTGATTTAGATTTTGCAGCTATTCTAGATCTTGCCTCTTGTTGAGTACTTTGAGCCCTCCGCACAGATTGTTCCAATATGGTATCAGCCTTTGAGGGGCAATCTCTAATATGATGATCCAATAACCCATATGCATAATATGATCCCTATTGTTTCCAACGATTACTTAGTGATTCCTCTCATAGTGTTCGCATATAGGGTCCCTTATCATCTTGGACCCACTTGTGCTTGCTATTGAGGTGGCTTGTCATGCACTTCTTTCTCATCGAAAACTCGAGGGCTGAAAATCTCTCCTTGGTGGAGGGAAGCTTCTTTTTCGATTTCTTGAAATTTGTTGAGGGTGGACGACTAGAGAACCCATGCTTCATTCTTTCTTAAATAATCGTTTCCATCTTTTAAGCTTTGGTTGTCATGACTTCTAAACTTTGAACTTCTTATGCTGCCACCAGGGCATGAATTTCATCTCTTATGCCCCACTCATTTTTTGTACAAGGCTTTTTCGGTTTGGAACATGTCTCGTACATAATGATTGATTTTAGCAAATTCTCGTTTGTACTCCATTACTGACATTCGTCCCTACCTGAGATACATAAACTCTTTCTTCACTTATTCGACATATATCGGATTAACATACTTTCCCCTAAATTTAATTAAAAAAAACTTTCAATTAATCTGCTCCTCAGGAGTTACGCTTATTAGCGTCTCCCACCATTAATATGCCTTCCTTTCCAACAAGGATATAATGCATAAGAGGCTATCCGTCAGCATACATTTCAACTCTGTAATTACTTTACCAACGCAAAACAACCACTGTTCTACTGTGGCGAGGTCATCACCCTTATATCTAAATAACTCTTTAACACCATGTTTGTGTATCTCTCTCATGGGATCCCCTTTAAATTAGTTTACAGTAGGAGTATAGGTAGTAGCACTTCAGGCTGAGGTTGAGGAGGCAGTTGGGTTGACCCCATGAATTGGTCAAACCATTGACTCATTATCGTAACGAAGACATTTTGAAAATTATTTTCGGCTTCGACCAAATCTATTGCAAGACCCAGTTCTTGTGCCAGAGGTACATGGCTCTCAGTCTCTTCGCCCGTCACTTCTTTTCAGCTTTTAGACACATTTCTTGGCTACAACAAAACTTAAATAAATCAAACTATAGACACTAAGCCAGATATATTTCATGCATGGCGGGATGTGAATTAACCATCAATTTTCCAAGAATTGGCTAAACCTAGGTTATGATACCAAAATTTGTAACACCCCTAGCTCGTCAAGAAGACTTGGTGCACATCATTCAGCCAAGCATATCACCGATGCACTGGAGCATTACTGACAGATTCAAAATTCTTTGGTTTTAGTTAAATATTTGAGAAAACAGTTATGAAGGTATCCTTTTTAGTTACAATATTATTCTTTTCTCTAAATTAGTAACGCATATTTAAATAAGAAAACAACAGGGTTATAAAATATTGGCTATTAATCAACCGCTTCCATCAATGGAGAATACATACAAAAGAGTTCATAAACTACAAATCAATGAAGCTTGGCATACACTTTTATAAAAAGGGTAAATTCTCTTTAAAAGACAAAACAATACAGAAAATGAATTGAATTACAAAAGTTGATTACAAAACATATTTATGCGCCACGCGCCAACATAGCCATGCATGATACAAACATTAACAAGTAGCTCACTTGTAGACGTAGTTTTGGCGTAGTCCCTTTCAACTAATCTTCTTCTACTAATCAAACGTCTGAGAAATAAAAGTAATGAAGTAAGTTCAATTGAACTTAGTGAGTTTCAAATAGACAAAAAATGATTATCAGTATGATTATCAGGGTACTGATAATCAACCTAGGAATAAAGACATTTTCGAGACTCAATCTGGAAGACACATTACGCCAAGTTACCAGTATAGTCCCCTAGCGACAACTCTTCACCGATATAACACACACAGAATCCCTAGTGGACACATATCGCTAACTTATACATCTCTTAATCGTGTATGTTTACCTATGACTCAACTTTGTGCCAGCCTCGGACCCATATTTCATAAATCAAAATCGCATAGTAGCCATAATTATATTTGTCTTCATATTTCTTGTTAAATTGGACATGTGTTCTCTCACAAGGTTGGGCCGTAATCTACCAGTTCGGTTTGCAATAAAGCTACCCTACTGGAGGCATCACAAATAAAGCTTATTTCCATATTATTTACATGTCACAAATAGTCTTTTACTAGACTCGCACACAAGGTGGGTATTTACCTCGACCATGGCCATGCTCACACATACAACACTGGTTCATTACACACATATCAATTCACAACACATCGACCCATCTTCTCTAGGAACAACTTACCTTACACAATCCACAAATCATAGTATTTTCATAACTCAAAGGAAGTAAGAAAAAACTCACCAGAAACTTTAGGACCGAATCTACTCTACTGGTCCTTTGCCTTGACTGCTCAGACCTTCATTAACTTCTTGAGCTAAATAAGAAACAATTAAAATCATCATACCATTCTCTTACTAGAATTTAATCATGCATGCACCAATGCAAGAACGTAAATGCCCTCGACATCAACCTAAGGGTTTTCCAGAAACTACCAATCAGCTGGTACTTATGAATGGTGTTTTGACAAGCTTCTGAAAACCTTCCTTGTCTCCTCTAGCGAAGAGACATAAGGAAGAACACACAGAAAAACAAAGGTGAAACATGCTATCTATAGGCACCCTTTTATAGCATAGACAACGAAAAGTAAGCTTAGTAAAGAGGTTAGAAATCCCACATCACCCTTGAAATCAGAGACTAAATTTTCCTAACAAAAATTAAAGTCCAATCTTTTACCAAATGCAACTACTACCACTAATCAGAGTAGTAAAACATTGCTTGTACACTTAAGCAACCAAATAAACAAGTCATTCGACTACCTAAACACATCAAGCTATCATCTATATACTCTAGTTCAATTCCAACTAGGTTTCAACTAAAATCTAACGATACTTATTGAGTTATCGTTTCCATACTAAAGCACAGAAAAATAATTTTATCATTTTACGAACTAAAAAGTTTGCCCAAAGTATATGGGGTTGGAGGGTTGTCACACAAAAAGTCCGTCAAACCTTTATAGTTCACCAAATGGCAAATTCTAGTGATGCACTCCTTACATAAGGATCCTCACAACACACCACCTAAGCATTTAACGGATCAGTCATTATTCTAATCCTTGAACTACCCTTGGCTTATTCAACTATAAGCCAATCACTATCTATACGATCTATGCCGAGCGAGTTGTTACACTGCTAACTACCTCCTTACATTAGTAGTGACTCAAAAACACAAGTGATGGTCTTATTAGAAGGAAAGTCCACCTAATAAGGTTCTTAACACAAAAAGATATTTTAAGTCCGTGTAGTGAAACTCCACAGTTTTGACGAAGTTTAACGAAGTACTTTGCCATAAAGTTATCATCTTTATCTGGTCTAAGTCTCGCAAATTAGGCAATCTTTGCAAGCATAGTCTCCCAAACCGAACCAACTCGCCAAACAAGGGTGTGACAACTCCCACCCTTATAAAAATTTTGTCCTTGAAATTTCATACCTACGAAAAGATGCGGATAGTTCTCTCTCACTGTACTTTCCCTCTCCCACGTAGCCTTTTCAACTTTGTGGTTCTGCCACAACACTTTAACCAAGGGATTTCCTTATTTATGAGCATCTTGGTTTCTTTGTCCAAGATACAGACAAACTTTTCCTTGTAAGAAAAATTTGGATCAGAGTGATATCTTCACAACATTGGCACATGAAACACCTTGTGGATTTTAGATAGTTCTGGTGGAAGAGCTAACTAATATTCTACTGGCCCGATGCGCTCCAAAATTTCATAAGGTCTAATGAATCTTGGGCTAAGTTTCCTCTTTAATCCAAAATGAATAATATTTTTCCAGGGTGAGACATTAAGAAACACTTTGTCACCAACTTCATAAGATGCATCTTTCCTTCTTCTTTTTTTCTGCATATGGTTTTTGGTGGTCTTAGGCAATCTTTAAGTGGTTCTTGATGACCATTACTTTTTCTTCTGTTTCGCAGACTAGGTCTAGGCCAACCATCTTTTTCTCACTAGGCTCCATCCAACAAATCGGTGATCGGCACTTTCTCCTATATAGTGTCTCAAAAGGTGACATACCCAAACTGGCGTGATAACTGTTGTTATATGCAAACTACGCCTAAAGTAGGTACTTTTCCCAATTCATCCCAAAATCGATCACACAACTTCTGAGTAGATATTCAATGCTTGGATCACCCTTTTCATTTGTTCATCAGTTTGAGGATGGAAGGCAGTGTTGAATTGAAATTTGGTTCCAAGAGACATCTACAACTGCTTCTAGAACCTTGATGTGAATCTGGGGTCATAGTCAGATATAATTGATGAAGGAATACAGTGCAGGCGAACTATTTTGAAATGTACTGCCATAAAGTGAATCGACTTTGTTAACCTATCCATGACCACCCAAACAAAATTTTGCTTTGATGCACTGAGAGGCAACCTTAAAACGAAATCCATCGTGATCCCGTCCCACTTCCATTTTGGGATATATAATGAATACAACTTACCCAAAGGAACCTGATGTTTGATCTTGACACTTTGATAGGTTACGCACTTAATTACAAATTCTAATATCTCTTTTTTCATCCTTGGCTACCAAAATAAATTCCTCAAATCCTGATACATCTTTACACTACTTGGATGAAGGGAGTAGGGTCCTTAGTGAGCTTCCTTCATGGTCTCCTACCTCAGGTCTTCTTCGTTGGGAACATATAACCTTCCCATAAAGTGTAGCTCTCCTTCATTTCCCAAGTTAAAATTCCTAGCATCGCCAGAATTCATGTTTTCCTTTATCTCATTACATCGTGCATCCTTGAATTGAGACTCCAATATCTAGGAAAGGAAAATTGGTCGCACCCTTAGTTTGGTGAGAATTGACCCATCATTAGTTAGACACATTTTTGCTCTCAGGGAAGCCAGAGTTGAAATAGTTTTCCTACTTAATGCATTAGCCACCACATTTACCTTACCTAGATGGTACTCAATGATTAATTCATAATCTTTTAACAATTCAATCCATTTTTGCTGATGTAGGTTCAGCTCCTTTTGGATGAGTAGATACTTCAAGCTCTTGTGGTATGAAAATATATGAAACTTTTCCTTGTAGAGGTAGTGTCTCCAAATATTTAAAGCCAACATCATGACTGTTAATTCTAGATCATAAGTCGGGTAATTCTTCTCATGAGGCTTGACCTGGCATGGAACATAAGCAATCATTTTTCCCTTTTGTATGAGCACACACCCTAACCCATTCAAAGATGCATTCGTGAACGCGACGTATTTTATTACCGATTCTGGTTGACTCGACATTGTGGCTTCAATCAATGTTTTCTTCATTTCATCAAAATTGTGTTGACACTCTTTAGACCAGCAAAATTTCTTATCTTTCCTCAACAATCGCATCAATGGCATTGCAATTGTGGGGGACCTTTTTACAAGCCTTCTATAATACCCTATCTGGCCAAGGAAACTGCAAACCTCTGTAATGCTCTTCTATAGATTACATTCAAGTATAGTCTGGATCTTTTTATAATCTACCTTTATTCCCTCCGCAGAGAGGACATGCCCAAGAAGTGAACTTATTTTAGCCAAAACTCACACTTGCTAAATTTGACGTATAGTTTGTTTTCTTGGAGAACATTTAAAACTATTCACAAGTGTTCTTTGTGCTCCGCCTCACTCTTCGAGTAACCAAAAATCATTAATGAAGACAGCAACACAATGATCAAGGTAGAGCTAGAATACTTGGTTCATCAAATCTATGAATACTGCTGTCTTAGTAGTTAAGTTAAAAGGCATCACTAGAAATTCATAATGCCCATAGCGTGTGCAGAATGCAGCCTTAGGAATATCATCCCCTTTAATCTTAACCTGATAATACCCCAACCATCTAACAATATTTGAGAATACCTTCGCTCCGCTTAGTTGATCGAACAAGTCCTCAATTCTAGGCAGCGAGTACTTATTTTTAATGGTTACCTTGTTCAGCTGCCTATAATTAATACACAATAGGAGGGTCCCATCCTTCTTCTTAATAAACAATATTGGCAAACCCGAAGGTGAAACACTTAGTCTGAAGAACCCCTTATCCAACAATTCTTACAGTTAAGCTTTCAACTCTTTCAGCTCAACTGGAGCCATTCTATACGAAGCGCTTGGTATAGGAGTAATCCCTAATGTCACATCACTAGAGAACTTTACGTTTCAGTTTGGCAAGATCTTCGATAGTTCTTCTGGAAAGACATCTTCAAATTTATTCACAATTGGTACTTGCTCAAAGTTTTCCCTCACCATCTTCGAGTCCAAGATATACGCCAAGTAAGTATCTCTACCATTTGTAATCATTTTTCTGATATTAGCCATATCTCTTTGGACTTGTACTTATCGCCTTATTGCCATTTGTGGATATTAGCCACAACCTTCTAGACTTGCACTCAAATATTGTGCTATGTCTTGTTATCCAATCCAACCTTAATATAGTGTTGAACTCATGGAAACTCAAAAGCATTAAGTCCGCTAAGAAAACTTGTCCGTCAAAACTCAATGAATAGTCCTTTACCACCCTATTTACTATAATACTCTGGCCTGATGGGTTAGTGACTATCATGCTAACCTTGGTGGTGGACAACTCTAAGACTCTTACCAGCTACAAACTTATCAAAAATGTAAGAATAAATAGACTTAGGGTCTATCAATGCATATATGTTGGTGTCAAATAAAGAAAATTTACCCGTAATAATATCGAGGGCTTTAGTGTCATCTTTTTTCCTACATGACATACACTCTAAATGAGGCTTTGGGCTAGGCTTAACAATGTTTTTTCTTGAAGCTCTCTAGGCCGATCCTGATTTTGTCTCCGTCCCAATTTTCACTTTAAGTTGGGACTACTTAACTATCTGAATAGAGTGTTTAGTATTTCATCCTCCTCTCATGGGGAAATCCTTTTTGTAATGGTCATAGGCTCCATAATTATAACATCCCCCGATGGCCCTTTAGAATATACTAGTATGATTCTTCTCACAATAATTACAAACGGGAACCTTCATTCTCCGGAATCCTTTTATGCTGGCCATAGATGTTGTTTAGTGTATACTTCACTCTCGGTGTAAACTCGCAGTCTGTGACTCTGCATTTTTACATCCCTAGGTCTTTTGAACCTAGAGTTAGAGATCGCGCCGGAAGCTTCGTGCTTGCTCCTTTATTTATCTTTTACCTTATTTCTCTCCTGAATAGTTGTCTCCGTTCTTTGAGCCTTTACAGATAAGGAAGAAAATTCTCTAATCTCAAAGGCAGCTAATAACACCCTAAGCTCTGAATTTAATCCTCCTTCAAACCTAACACATAAGTCTTCCTCATCTAAAACTAGGTCCTTAGCATATTATTCAATTTGATAAGCTTTCTCTCGTATTCAAACACTGACATCCTTCATTGCTTAAGTTCTAAATTTTTTTCATCTACTCAACAAAGAGTCTGTTGATGAACTTTTCTCTGAACTTTTTTAGGAAGAATTTCCATCTCACTTTCTCTCTTAAGACCATGTTGGTTATCATGGTCCACTATTGATACGCCTTATCTTCAAGCAGGGAGATGGTGCATCTCAAACTCTCGATTAAGGAGCACTACAGGTCCTCTATTACATGACTGACTCAAGAAAGCCAGTTTTCTGCCACAATTGGATCGTCTTCTTTAACACCTCTAAAATCTTGGCACCTTGCTTACGAATAACCTCTAAAAGGTTCCTTCTAGACACTGTCACAACTGGGACTAAAGGTGTATGGTTCGTTGGTGGTGCAACTTCTGTCGTTCATATTGTCTTCTCAAGTCTCACAGATTCGTCACGACATTTATGGGACAAGGTTGGTGCAACTCCCATGTATTTGTCAAACCATAGCCCTATAACATGGTCCACCGTTTCCATCACTACCTTATCAGCCTTTGTTCCCAAAACTCCTTGGCTCGCAGAAGGAGCAGGGCTGCTCACTGGTGGAGGGGCATTGCTTTCTATTTTCTCCCCTTCAACGTTCCTAGAATTTATTGGCATTCTTCCTTCTTTCATTTTTTGCTACATTACACAAATTTTGTTAGCAATACCATGAGGGATTGACTTAATCGAAGCTCTAATACCAATAAAAATATAACATCTGATGCCCGATCCTATCGTCGAATTCGAGTATGGAGTGTCATGAGTTAAAATCATTTAAAGCATTGAACCCTTTTTTAAAAAAAAAACTTTCCAATTTGACGAGCACCCATTTACTCGAGCAGTGTTCTGTTAATTTGAAAATATATATAATTGAAAGCAAAATTAAAATGGTACCACGCTACTTTTAAAGATTGAAGATACAAGTCAATAACCTTTGTTAGCAGGTTAGAAAATATCCAAAAGATCGAATGAAATTTTCCTTTCGAGTTACTGTTAGAAATATAATTTAAAACTTAACTCAATTTAATCTGATAACACTAATAATCGCATTTAATAACTAGCCAACACAACTACCAATAAACATTCAAAAGTACAAAATATCATTTTCAAAATATAGTTTATTAACTTTTAAATGGCGACATTCATGTTACCCACGAGAAACAAAGAAGGCTCACAAATGGGCCTCTAATCTAGTTGATTCCTTGCTATCAAAACGTTCAACCTAAGAACCTGGAAAAAAGAAGAAGTTAGGTAAGTTCGAAGAACTTAGTGAGCTCCCGAGAAATGAATCTCACTATAAATACCATCATGCATTAATAGGTTAGACTCAAACTAATAGACTAGCACACCAAACATGGCGGAGACAACTCTTTCTGATCTGAACTATCCACTGGCCAATACTACCATGATCAAACTTAGCCTACTGTTGGACACTAACTATTTTTGGAATATCACATATGACGGACATGGGCACAACTGCTCCTCGTGTACGTCACTCGTGCGGACTACCCTTTTAGAACTATTAGGCTTACTATTTATATTTCATGCAACGTGCACTCCTTATTTTACACACATGCACCCTTTTTCCCACACTCCCTTCCTTGTGCTAACTTCTAATCCTAGTTTTGGAAAACCATTTTCTTATATCTTCATATTACTCATCAAAGCTATTTACCAGTCATCACTTCTGTACCCTCTAACGCTCCTATTTGTTTTTGAACACATACGTGCTTCCCCACAAGGCTGGGTTTTCACCAGTCATGGTTTGCACCAGAGTGCCATACAAGAGGCACAACATATTATCTTGTGTCTTTTTTTCATCATCATACACATCCTTTCATTGCCTCCTTACTCTAGTCTGGATACGGAGCTTGTGCATAAAGGAAATAGTATTTACACCATATATATACCAGATTTTTGGGTCTATTTAACAGATTCTACCCTTGCATGCACAGACTCTTTAAATTTATTTCTTTAAACATGAGCACCAGAGCCAAAGGTCAAAGCCACTTACCTAGATGTATAGTGATAAAGGTTAAACTAAATAATATAGAATTTAAACTCAATGTATGAAGGAACTCACCAGAATTCTTTACTCAGAGCTTTATCTACTTTACGGGTTCCTTCCCTTTGGTATTAGGACCTTCTCTTGTTTCTTTGGCTAAAATAATAATATGATTTCTTTAAACATCAAAAAAAAAAAGTTATGAAATAACATGAATATGTAGACATGCAAACAATGTTTGGATAGAAGTTTCCTCCCTATCCAGTATCCAAATAAAAATTCTATTGTACCACTCTTACAGCAACTTCCTTTTATATGGTATAACTTAAAAGACGGTTTAGGAGTTTACAGACAGACAACTAGGACATAAGCTCTTTTAAGCTTAACGGACAACACCTTCATTAACGGCAAATGACTCTCTTGGTTTTTTTGATGATAACAAAGACTAGCAAAGAAGATGAAACATAAGTCTTCTCTCCACTACTAGGTTATCCTATTTAGAAATAAATCACGTCCAAATCTCACTCAAGATTAACTTTGATCAGTCATCATTCTCACACGCTTACACTAATTAATCACATCCTACGATTCTCCCTAAGTGTCCTAACTACTGGTACGTTACATCCATTAGGATGCTAGATGACTTAAACATGTCCCCTTAACTAACTCATTTACATTAGCAGCGACACAAAAACATGGGTGGGAGTCTTATTCGCGAGAAAGTCCACTTAATAAGGTTCTCGCCACAACAAAACTTTTAAATCTGCGAAGTGAAACTCCACAAGTTTGACGATGTTCAATGAAGTACTTCGCCATGAAGTTACCATCTTTATCCAATCTAAGTTTCATGACTTAGGCTATCTTCGCCAGCGTAGTCTCCCAAAATGAACCAACTCGTCAAATGATAGTGTGACAACCCACAAGTTCAGAATAGATATTTTTGACAGATCTCTTGATTCTTCGATGGCTAAAATCACATATAATTTGTGTGCTAATAACCGCAAAATTTTTTCCATTACTCTTACGTTAGCAAGAGTTTCATTGTTCATTGTTCATTATTCATTTCATTTACAACTGTTTTCACTCGGGTGACATAATCTTCAATATTTTTTCAAACTTTCATTTTCAATGTCTCAAAGTCAGCTCTTAGAATTTGTAAATGTACCTTTTTGCCTTTTTAGCTCATTGAAGGGATTTTTGCAAAATTCCCTATGTTTTCTTTGATGGCTTAAAATTTGAATTCTTTTTCCAATGTTGATTCATCAACTCCTTAAAAAATAATCAACAATGCCTCTTATCCTTTTTACGAGCTTCTTTCAATGCTCTTTCCTCTTTGTTTGTCAAAATTGCTTCGACAACTGCATTTTCGGGGTCAAGATATCCTTCTTCAACAATATGCTAACAATACTAAGAGCTGAGTAAAACCTTCATTTGGATGCTCTAATTTCAATAATTTGTCTTTATTAATTTTGAGATTTAGGTTGAATCATGTTTGCCATTGTGGTGTCGACACGAAACTAGCTCGAGCAACACTTGTTGGAAGCGTAGTAGGCAATTAATAATAAAAAATAATTTTATTACTCATACAAGTATTACACATTACAAATAGAAATATTTTTTCTCAATACACTAACTGCTACTAGTTTTTCTCACTCGCATCAATTTAACACTCACACTATCTTTTTTCTCTCAACATTCACTTATATACTTTTCATTACACTAACATATAAAACATATTTATAAGCATATTTAACTGACTTAGAAAACTCTAGCAAACCTTGCTTCCTAAGACTTTTCAAACTATTGTTGCCATAAATATCCATTATCTTTATCTTTTAATATTTCATGAAACTTCCAGCAAGTTTATCATTATAATTATTTTAGTCCTTAAGTAATTAGCAGTAAGCTACCATGTGTTGGATTTGGTACCTTAAGTGTAGTATTTTCGTCTAAGTACACTGTAAATTTTGAACAAATTGGTTGATAAAATTATTCATGAATTACATTAATACTTTGTATATTGTCCTTACATGGTTTTTGCACACAAAGAAAAATGGAAACAAATGTTGCTCATTGGTTGTCTAATGTTTAACTGATACTAAGCGGTATTATGTGATCATATCATAATACAGAAAGATAGTTGGTATTAGTAGACGGACCTAAACATGTCCTTATCCTAATAAAAAATAAGCAAACTGACTGAAAGACTAATATGTTGTCTATCAAGTCTAATTGGGGAGATACATTATCTTGGGCATCGGAGCAGACTACTCCTAAAAGATAAAGACATAAATGTAACTGAATGGACTGACAATACATCGGATAAGACCCAAGTAGGATAGATCCTGAATTCGTTTATGGATTTATTCACTTGTGACATTCATAGTGTGGCATACCTAAATCCTTGTTGGATGGAAGACTACGTATGTGTGACTCGTACACTTTGATGTAAGTAAAAGCCTGAGTTCAAACAGATAAGGAACCGAAAGCTAGTGCGTTAGGTGTACACCTTTGCCGTACGTAGCGTCATTCAAAATAGTGAAATTCAAAGCTTGAGACATCCTGAGACATGGGTAAATGATATCCTTTCATTAGCATTACATGGTTGATGAAAAGTAAACGTAGCCACGGGTTGTTCGTCTGTGTGATGAATGACTTGATTACTATTTGATAGTAATTGACTTTTCATGAAGGAAGATGTAATGGTTACCATGAGATAAAATAAGTCCATATTGGGAGAACGAATATTATTCCAAAGAGATCAATGATATCCTATGAGGGTAACATACATATGACAAGGTCATTGGATGAGCACTGAGTAGTTGTTTTCGTAATGGTATGTCGTTAGGGAGAGTTTAGTCACGATACTATAGTGGAATAACTTCCTGATTAAATGAGTTTATAATTAATAGGTAAAAATTTGAAACTTAATTATAAATTATTTGAGCCCTAATTACATATATTTAATAGGTACCTCCGCTAGCTCGTTGAAGCCATAAATTAATTGTGTATTTGAATCAAAATGAACATAATGAATAGAAATAAAGAGATGAAAAACATTTAGAAATGATTATGGTTTTCTTGAAATAGAGAAATAGAATCATTTGGAAATGAATGTAATTTTCTCAAAATGGAAATGGAAATGAAAATAAAATGAAAATGAAAATGAAAATGAAAATGAGAAATGATTCATTTGCAAATATAGATGAATTAGTTAAAAATGATCGGAAGAATGAATTTATGTTTTTGAGCTATTTTTAAGTCTGAGAATATATTTTTGAGTTATTTTTAAGCCCAAAAATGAAAATAAATCATTTGATCATAGTGAACATGTTGAGTGGTGAAATATTAAACATATTTTCTCGCAAATTTTACCAGAGGTAAAATCGTCATAATTTTACATTCGGTAAAATTGGGATGAAAAATTATTTAATATAAAATATTAAAGTTTATTTTGGGAAATAGAAAAATTGAATCGGGTTGGATCAAATTACAAAGCACCGGGTTGAAAAGTTCTGGAAGTATTCATAATTGGACCCGATGTGAGAGAAGCCCAAAACCCCCTCATGGATATGAAGGGGGCGGCAACCCTAGTAGAAATATTAGGGGATGTCATCCACCCTTCTCCTAGTCTAAGTAGGAAGTTGTTTTTCTATTTGAAATAAACCTTTACAATTCAACGAGGGTTATATATTCTCTTCCTATAAATAGATAACACCGGTAGAGCTATTAATACAACTTTGAGATACAGTTACTCTAGTGAAAAATAAAGAGAATTTATTCTCAACTATTAAATATATTTTCAGAATAACAATTCTACTGGTTTTTATTAAAGAAAAGAGAATTTTTGTTTTCTCCCCAAAAGAAAAGAAAATTATTTCTAGTTCTGTGCTTTGATTCAATTGGTTTGAGCCTACACTCAAAGAAATTCGTGGTATGAGGATAGCGGAAAAGATCATTTAGTTGAAATTCAGAAAACATTAAGGATTTGCTTATCCGAAAACACATGTACGGTTTTGGTCTAAGGGTTTATTGCTATAAATATCACAAACTGAGTTGATTTTCAAAATTTTAATTTTCCACTTTGTAAGAAAACCGTTTTCAAATCAGATTTTTTCCAACACCATGTTACTAATTTTTCCAAGTTGCAGGCCAATCTTTCCCAATTCATCATGACCATGTTTAGCCAACCTTGAGAGGCAATTTCACTCCTAACAAAATCTACTCAATCGAATAAACAGAAGCTTTCTCTGTAGGGGTAGCGAGGAAGCAAGAAAACTTCAATTAGTGAGATAGGAGAAAGTCACTAAACTAAAAGTTGGAGGGGGCTTGGGCTTACAAAAGGCTGAAGGTTGAAATCAAACGCAAATCATGAAATTCAATTAGAAGCTCATCCACGAAAGAGATATGTTGTGGGCTCAAATGCTCTTTACCAAATACCTTTCAAGCTTATGTTAAGGGGCTAGAACTTTAGTCTAGCAATCCGTGCAATTTTAGGCGATTTCTTCGTTTTAAATCTACCTAAGTCAGCATAGCACTCGAAAAGTGATAATTCATAATAGAAATTCTTCAAAGCATTGAAAATAAAGTGGAAGCAACTCAAAGACAAAGAATCAATGAGTGAATAGAAAAACCACAAGAAAGTAACACTCACAAGGTGTTTGAGTAAATGCTCTCAATAGTATTCACTTACTATGAATGAGGATACAATTGGATGATTACAAATAAGAGGGAATGTCTCGATTTATAATTGAACTCCCTTAGATCCAACAATATTTTTTACTTTCCATTGACGGTTGAGATTAAGCCAATCTACAATTTGAGATTTTTAAGGGATTGACACAATCCTCTAAGATTACAAAAGCAAATCTTATACAATTACAAATATTCTAAGATTAGTTTCCATTTTTCGTTGCTTCGATCTTGAAGCCAACACCCCATAGGATCCCATTATATTCCATTTAGAGTTAGTGAATATGTTTTGAGAGCATTTACTCAAATACCTTTTGTGTGTTACTTTCTTGAGACATTTCTATTTTTTCGTTTTTTTTGTCTTTGTCTTTGGTTTGTTTTCGGTACCTTAGAGAGTTTTTATTGAGACTTTCACTTTGGAAGAGTTAAGTTGACTTAGGCAAATTTAAATTTAAGAAATCACCTAAGGCTATACAGATTACGAGATTAAAATTCTGGTCTCATGAAAATTACATCAACTTCAATAATATAAAATCAAAGACACTAAGCCAATTCCAAACGGACAAATTTAATATAACATTCTTTAATTAAGTAAAAGTCATATAGGTATAATTCAAATATTTTATTTAAAGCAGTATAGATTTATTCATTCAGAATAATAAAACCTTGACATGATATAAATTATATTTTGAAATATTAACTAACAAAAGAATTTCAATGGAGAAATCATATATTCTTTAACATTACTTTGATATCAAATGTAAATCTTCAAAATCATGATATTATGCATATCAAAACTTAATTATTGTATAATTAATAATTCTAATATTTTTAAAGTAATATGATTTTCACAAATATAAACAATTATTTGAATTGAAATTGAAGTTAACTATTGGATTTAACGAAAAGAACATCACAATAAATTTATTTCTCCGTCTAAACATTTTCGCTTTAGTTATACAACCCTTCATGATTGGAGCTATGAACTTTTATTAGTTTTATGGGTATAACCCTAATAAGTAGAAGGTGAATCAATTTATAATAATTAATATTTATTTTAATACGTCCATCAAGTTTTAGAATGAATGGATACTTAGATAAGATTTAATTTCTATTAAAGGAAATAACTTAATCACTTTAAATTGAGTTACTTGATTTTAAATTTAATTATGTCCATAAATATGGGCTAAAATCTTACATAATTAGCAATTCAATAGTAATTGATCATCTATACTTATATTAAGTCCTTGACTGAGTTAGTGTGGACGCTAATTTAGTTGAAAAATTACTAGAATATCTTTTTATGTACAAAGTTATATTATTTTTAACAATTTTTTGTCTTTCTACATTTTATAAATCAATAAAATTTAATCATATCAAGGTTTGAGCTAGTAATACATAAATTTTAAACATTTAAATTTATCATTTAAACCAAAACACTATTTAATTCTTATATGAAATTTTAATAAGCATATTTGTTTAAAATATGCAATTCATTAACAATTCATCAAGTTTTGTTAGCAATTCACACTTAAATTTAGGAAAGTTTAAGAATTTATTATCATTATAGCAATTCATATGGTAAAATTAATAATATGTTTAGAATTCATTAAGTTAGCAATTCATTAACTCTCATTACCGATTGTACTCCATAAATTAGTAATAAGTTTGACCTAATTGTACTCCATAATTCATTTACACGTTCCACTCATATAATGTGTCAATTATCAAAAATTGAACATGTTACATTAAAAATCTTTTATAAATACATAAAAATCTTACTTTAGAATATATATATATATATATATAATATGATTAGTGATAAGCGAAGTAAATAAAACCTCCTAGTCCTAACTAGGGGCAGTTTAGCTTCTCGTTCTGGTTTTATTCGTGTCCTTAGATTATATGCCCAACAGGCAATGGCGACAAAAGTGTAGGTTTATTACCCACAATTAAGCAAAGGATAATGACAAGTGACCCCCAAATGGCCAAGATTAGTAGTCTTAAAAACGACGGAAGGGTTTGAAACAACGATCTCTGGGTCTTCCCAAGTGGTACGCATTTAAGGCCCAGCATGCATGGCATAATGCATGGTACGTAGGCCATAATATTGGGGGCTACCAAATTAAAAATCACTTTCAAGCTAGGCTGGAGACCAGTCCATATCGACGGAATCAATCGGGGCAAGCGGCATGGCTTTGTTGGAATTGTTTTGAGATTCAATCACTACTGTGAGTCCCAAATTATTAGAAAACGGGTTCACAGTTGAGACACACCCTTTGTTATACCAGACTAAGCTTACACTCCAAGCTCATACCCACACACTATGTTAAGTGTTAACATCTCGACCCACCACTCCCATAATTATAGTGACTTTGAAAGTAACATCCCATAACTAAGACTGGAGATTTTAATGGCTCCATGGTCTATATATTCTAATGCAAGTACAGTGAAAACCAGAAAAAATGGTCTACGAACCTTAAATTTATTATATAGTTTTATTAAGGGAATATTATATGTTAGCTAAGTTTGTTTTGCCGTATATCAGTTATGAAATTATACAATTTGAATGAAAGAAAAATGTTGCTTTCTTTTAGTCGTTGTTGGATATATCTTTGTCGTAAAGCTCAACTTAATTGTATTCGATTGGTCAGATTTCATTGTGAGTACTTATTAGGAGAATTTAATTATTTATTTTAGGATGCTTCATGGATATATATATATATATATATATATATATGGGTATTTACTGTTCAAATTTTGTAACACCCCTGTTGGGTTGGCCACCGAAATGTTATATTCGTTGCCAAAGCAACTTTAAAGAAATATAATTCAAATACTCTTTTTAGTCAAGTTAAAAAAATAATCCACAGTAAATATAAGGTTTTCGTTTCCATTCCAAGTTTTATTCAAGCTTTCTTTAGCTCCTTCAATAGCTTATAAACCATTTAGGACTTATTTATAAACATTTTAAACTTCAGGGACAAATAAAAATTTGTCTCAAATATTTTATAGGTACAAATTTAGTTCGAAAGGAGTTAAGTATCGATACTTTCTATATGGTATCGGTACCTTGACTCGGGTATTGATACCCCTAACTAGTATCGATACCAATTTGAGCTTCAATGTTCAAATTTTAATTATAAGTATCGACACCTTGCTTGAAGTATTCAGGGGCGTAGCTAGGGGGGCTGGCATGGGCCGGCCCCCCTAAAATGTAAAATTGCTTAAAAGGCTCTTAAATTTTTTTAAAAATTTTAAATTAATAAAGGTAAAATTACACTTTGACCCCCTAAAATTATAAAAATTCAATTTAAATCCTTTACAAATTATAAAGATATAGACTATAAAAAATTAAAATTTTATCCGGCCCCTCCTAAAAAATTATTCTGAGTTCGCCCCTGGAAGTATTGATACCTTCCTCAAAGTACTATGCCCCTAGTATCGATACCAAAATATGGTTCGATGTTCAAAATTTAAGAGAAAATTCATTTTAGGACAATTTGCATCTTACACTCTAACTTCTCATAATTATTACAATTAACTCAATATATATTAAATTTGTTATCAAAAGTCATTACTCATTAACTTATTTTTGGAATATATGATATTGTCTTAAAGAATCCTATGTACATTCCGTTTATATCAAAGTTTATAAAATTATAATAATTGAAGTTTTACAAATAAGTCCATTAGAGGATTCACACTTTACAAAAATAGTTTACTCGTTCTACATATCGTTAGTATTGCCAATTTTATCAATCAATTTATCAATTATGACTCCTTAATTTATTTTATAACAATCACTCACTTAGTATTTCAACATTTCATTTGAGCTTCTTTTATATATTAATAAATTTGTTGTTTGCAACAATTTATTAATGTTATAACCAGGGGCGAAGCCAGAAGAATTTTTTAGGGGGGCCCGGATAAAATTTTAATTTTTTATAGTTTATATTTTTATAATTTGTAAAGGATTAAATTGAATTTTTATAATTTTAAGGGGGCTAAAGTGAAATTTTACCTTTACTAATTTAAAATTTTAAAAAAATTCTAAGGGCCAAAATTATAATTTTACATTTTAGGGGGCCGGGGCCCATGCCAGCCCCCTGGCTACGCCCCTGGTTATAACTCTTCTATTATTTTCCTCCCCCTCCTCCTCTTCATTCCACATCCTATATGTATATCTATTTATATAAAAATATTTTACCTTTAGTATGACATGCTTATATATAACATTAATTATTCTTTCACTATTTACACATATACTTTGACAAAGTTGTCTTCGAGTAGCAATTACTAAATTATTTATATCTTGACCTACATAATTCAAAATTAAGATCCGATGTTTTTAAAAAACTAGGCTCAATGTTGTTTTAACCATAAAAATTTTAGAATTTCTACATAAGCTAATAAATACTATTTTTTCTTCAAATCTTATTTTGTTCTACTGCTAGGCAACTCTGACCCTTCTTCACTAAAAATTAATTATCTTTCAGTACAAGACTTGAATTATATTTCCGGTTTTTCCATTGAAAATAGACCTATCAAGATTTTAGTCATATAAATTTAATCACCTAAACAAATTTTTTACAATTTATAATGATTTTTCAAAGTCAAAACAGGGGCATCCAAAATCATTCTAACATTATCTCACAAAAATTCATATATATCATAATCGACAATTCTATTACTTACACCGTTTCTTTTATGCTAAACTAGACTAAATGAAAATTAATTACATATTTAATTCACCCTCTAAATCGATTTCTACAATTTTTCATGTATTTTAAAATTTAATCTACTGATGTTTTCCAAGAGTGTTTTAGTGAAAATTTTGCTCTTCCATAATTTCATTATATAAGTTCTTATCACTTCATTATCCACAATTCAATTACACTCTTATTGTAACACCTTAGATTTTTGGATTAGAATTTTTTGAGGTTTGCGTTTAGGGTCTATGCGTAGCTCGACCAATTATGTGTGTTTCTGTGTTCTAGTGACAGAATGGGTCTGCTAGCTGGTCTGGTGGTTGGTAGTGTGTTAGTTTAGCCTGGGGTCTCAGGTTTGAGTCCGCAGGTGTGTTATGAGGGAATTATTTTTTATTTAGCTTTCTTTTGTTTAAAATTTTAAAATTTATTTATTTTATTTTGTTTTGTTTCTTTTCCCTCATTATTTTTTTTCACATTCTTTCCTCTCCCTCACCATCGTTTTTCTTTCTCCTTATTTCATTTTTGGATTTCTTACGCCTTTTGAAAAAAAACAAAAGAACGGTTTTTTTTTATGATTTTTGGAAAGCTGCAGTTTCCTTGTCGTCAAGTCGGTGTCTGGGTGTACGATCACGAACTAAGGTGTGGGTTTCAAACTTTTCTTTTACATTATTGAAATTCTGAAATGGATATGTGAAATTCGACAATTGTGGGTGCGTTTCTGAATTATTTAGTTTTGATATTGGATTCCATAGAGTTTAGTTATGTCTTGAATATTACGAATTTAGTTGAGGAAATGGATATGTGAAATTGACAATTGTGAATCAATTATTTAGTTTTGATATTGGATTCCATAGAGTTTAGTTATGTCTTGAATATTACGGGAATTAAACAGTAGGTTTTTGGTATTGAAGCGGATAGGAATCATTTTTAAGAAATCTCGGGGTGGGTTTTAGATCTATTGATTTTGGGAATGAGTTTTGAGAAAGAAATGCACGATTTTCAGCCAATTTCGGGGTGGTTATGTGACCACACGGGCATGTTCCCCCACACGGGCGATTCACATGGCTGTGTACATACGAATTTCAGGGTTTCTATGCAAATTCTGGTGTTACACGGCCTGACCACACGGTTGTGTGGCTAATTTGAGGATTTTAGTCGACTTCCATATGGCCGTGTCCCGTGGGCACACAGGCGTGTGCATTTGGGGATTAGGGTTTGGATGATTTGGTGCCACACGGTCGTGTAGGCCAAATTTGGGGTTTAGGGATCCCATATGAGTATGTGTTTTGGACACACAGCGCGTGTCTGGTGGGCATACGGGCGTGTCAGACCCTCACACGATCGTGTCTGCCTTGTACCCTATTTTAGCACAAATAGACAGAGAGTTACACGGCTGGATCGCACAACCATGTCCCTAGGTCACACGGGTGTGTGCCTTAGCCACACGACCATGTGCCTCCTTTCACACGAGTGTGCGCCTCTCCACATGGGCGTGTTGCCACACGGCCTAGGCACTTCCACACGGTCATGTGGCCCTATTTCGTAAACTTTTGTTCTGTAGCATAACTTATTCACTCTGTTTCTTATGTCGTCCAACGGTTGTTGGGGCCTCTGTATAAGTACTAAGGACTTTGATATGGCTTAGGGTCGTGTGATTAACTGTAACCATGGTGCTAAACTTTCGATTTGATAGTTCGTGTTTGTATTGTGCTCTACAAAATAAAACTGTGTCTGATAATTTTGAAGAAATTTGACATTGAGTTTGTGTGTGTAAGAGCATTCTGATTCTATACTCTGATTCTATGTGTCTGATTCCAAAGAGTGTGTATTTTTTGTAATCGCACAGAATTCTATATTTGTCTGACTATTTACGACCTTCTGTGTCTGTGTGACTATTTGTGTTTGGTGTGCACTGTTGCATTTTCATCATTTTTTGGTGTTTGGTTGTGAAGAGAAGGAAGACTGATACTGATATGATCTGGTAGTTTAACTGCAACATATTTGTTCAGCAGTTTACTGCAATGCACTATATTGTATCTACGTCAGCTATACTGCGTACTTTTATCTGAGTGGCTGAGTCCACATACATGGTGTGTAGGGTTGGATGGGCCTTTCGAGGTCCTATGTGGTGTGTCTGGTTGGATGAGCTTAAACAACTCTATTAGGGTGTGATTGGGGGACAGAGAGTTGTTTGATGGGTGGGTTTTCACTACTTGACTGCATTCATAAGCATCTGATTAAGTGATTGGGTGTAAGTTTGTTTGTCAACATTCTGTTTGTTTGACTTATCATTTGTGATTGTTCTTGCGAGTAATGACATTTTGTACCACTGTGTGTGATGATAAGTGCTTTGCTTGAGTACGTTTGTTTGGGACATTGGCTTCATGTATACCTTCTGGTTCTATATATCTCGATAAGTACGTTTCACTGTTGTACTGCTATCTAGAATTCTGGTATGTAATTTTGTTGTTTTTCATGTCTTGAATTCACACTGAGCTTGTGTAGCTCACCCCCTTAGTGTTTCCCCTTTCATGTACCTTTCCGAATTCTGATGCTGGACTTGGCACGCCGGAGGTCTCGGAGTTACGCATTTTAAATAATTGGTTTAAGTACTGTTTTGAAAATTGTGGTATGAACTTTCGTATTAAATACATGTAAGTGTTATTTGGACTGAGGTTTTTGTAATACCGGGATTTTATATCTGAGAGTTTTTACGGAACTTAAATACGATAATGTTTTTCGGTTTGTTAAACTAAAATTTACCACGATCACTTCGGTGATCAATGTGACCTCCGAAATTCGGTCTAAACTCCTAAGCCGAGTATTGGGGTGTTAAACTTATATTCCATACACTTTTAAGATTACTTGATCTTTGGATTTTCATCTCATGCAATTTATGGATTATTTATGAATTTAGCTTATTTTACCCAAATTAAACAGTTCCTCGTACTATTACTCTTAATACTAATTTCATCATTTTAATATTTATATCACTTAACATATATTGATATTTAGCAAAAAATCATTTGATTATACATAACATTACACTTTTGATCATTTTTCAATTTAGCTCTTAAAACTCACATATTATCAACATATAAAATTGGTCCCTCATACTTTTTTACTTATTCAATTTGGTCCTGCACACTAATTTCATGTCATAAGAAATTGAGTTTTTTCACTTTTGGTACTTCAACTTTCATGTGTTTACACTTCAACTCTTCAAATTTTGAATTATCTTATTTGAACCCTAAATCTTCTTCTTATTTCAACTTTCTCTGACATCACCAAATCTTCTCTTTTACCACTTTGGTTTTTTTTTTTTATTTCACTTTATTGAGAAATCACTCGTACACAATTCTTGATTTATTATAGATTTTATAGTATAACAATTTTAGGGGTATTACAGAGTTTGACTTGGGAATTAATATTTGTGGCTCTAGTTTACATCTAAAGAAATATATAAATCCTTTGTTTCAGCAATTTTGCTTTAAGTAATCTTCAACATCATTTTCTGAAAAATTATGGGAGTGTTAACACGTAACTCATAAATTAATGGTCTTTTTTAGATACTTAAATTTCCTATAAACCCTAAACCGGAGGAGATTAAGTGTTTAAGCGAGTTTCATCTCATAATCCTAAAATTACCTTGACATACTAGGCTAGTAGCTATAGGTAGAGTGGGCATCCATAGTTGTGGTTGACTTAAGTGTTCATTCCAGTATTTAAATGGATAAATACATATGTTACCTACGTCGAGCATCAACGTCAGGAAGAAGAGACAAAGGGGTGATTGATGGAGAGGGGCCTACGTTATTGAAGCAAAGGTTAGCAAATGGTCCATGGCTGTGTCTCCTGGGAAGACTATGAAGAATGGATAAAACATGCAGCCTCATGTTGGTTGTCACCAAAGGTAGAGATAGCAACTGCCCAAATGGTCCCCGCCCGATCCCAACCCTACCCAATGGGAGGGGGCATGTAAACAAGGGTTTCACATGCCCTATTTACACCCTTCTACCCCTCTTCTTCAACAAAGCACGTGGCCTTCAATTATTTTCCACATCTCAAATCATTCTAAACCATAACCCAAATGTAAATCCAAAAGGGGATTTCAATTACGAAAAGTTTTGCTATCACTCCTTGTAATATACGTGAGTTATAGATTTAGTGCTTATGTTTTAATTTAGTCTGTTTTAGTCTATGTAATTTTTTTTATTTTTAAAATTTTAGTCTAAACCTAAATGACAACAGTTGAATCTGCTAGGTCATATTATGCTATTATTCATGTACTACTATGTGTAAGCTCAAGATTGAGTCCATGTTTTACTTTTTAAATTTTAAAATTTAAATCCTACTTCAAATAATAACGGCTAAATCTATTAACTAAAATGATGTGATTTTTAATGAATATTATGTAAAAATAACAAGTTGGCATGATATTACACATGTAATAATATATTTGTAAATTTTTTTTAAAAAATAGCAAATTTTAACTCAACGAAATTTAACATTCATATTTAAATCAAGACTAAAATTTTAAATTAAAAAAAACAATTAATAACGATTAAATTAAAATATAGAGATTAAATAAGCAACATATGCATGGTAAGCATGATAAGAGCCAAAATTGAATTTCCCTTGTGCCCTTGTCAAGGGGGTTACCTGCAGGTCTGGTTCATCTTTAGCAAACTAATAAATTTATTGCCGTCCAAAAGATCATCATTACTAATGATAATGCTGTATATAAATAAGTTGATGACCTAAGGTGAGTACTGTGAATATATAAAACCACATTACATTATTAAATTCAGGATTTCGCGTCATGTTTTGGCTTGTCGTTCAATGGCCATGTTTATGTCTCTCAAACCTAAGCCTTATGAAATCGTATCAATCAGATCAATGTAAGCATTTCCAGGTCCCATTTGCTGCATCGGAACAAGGATTGAGGGACATTTTATTCATACACCATTATCAATGATGTATGCTCATCAATACTTGGATTTTTATACACTTGCCATTCTCCACATACAATATACTATTTTTTGGACGCTGGGTAATTATGGATTTTATTATTGTCATTATAAAAAATATATTTATTGACGTCATTGTAAAGTAGTAGTTTAGCCAATTTCTCTGCCATAAGGAAGTTGTTTGTCACTTTCCTCAAAGCTTGACCATTTCATTTCACATTAATTCAAATGATCTATATCGGTGAAGAGAATTAATTATATAGTTTACTTGTTTACTGACATATAACATTAATGACACAAACCCTATCTGTCCCTAATTCCCTTTCTTTCTTAGCTTGTTTGACTTCAATATCAACCCTCCACTGCATGGAGCTGTCTCTCATGGTTGACTTTCATATTGCCCAAACCAAGCCACCTTTTTTTCGGTTTGCCTTTTCTTAATTTGAATGATAAAATGAATTTCTATTTTTTTTAATAAAAGAAATTTAATTACGTGTTGTGTCAGCGTATAATTTTTATTGGCCGATTATGAATTACACTATGTTACATTTTAAAAATCTTATTATATTTATCTTTAGTAATTTTTAAAAATAATGTTTTATTATTAATTACTTTTGACCAAACACATTTAAGTATAAATTCTGCTGATATCTAGAATTTAATCAAACCTGAATTCTAACATTGAACCTATTGGTTAATATTATTTATTTTATCCCAAAACATGACATAACTTTAACTTTTTTGTGTTTGTAGGAGTTGTATTGAATGGTATTAAAAAATTCATTAAATAAGAGAGAATAAATTTTCACGTAAAGAAATGGTCCACACTAAGGTTACTTCAAAGTGGGATCTTAAACGAAGGACCCCCGCCCTTCCCTTCAAATCACATCCAACTTCTGTAATTAAACTCGTGAAAGACTACGTGATTATGAGCTGTCCCTCACTTTATTTGTATTGATCCATTTATTATTAGATTTCCTCTTTCGTTTTACTTCACCTTCCCCATGTGATCATACAGACAGACAGACAAAACACACTTTGAAATCAGGTAGCCAAAAAATTCAAAACAAAGGGCGGATGGAACGATTGGTTACTCACGACTTAGAAGGTGGTGAAGCAATAATTGCTTGGGTTGGAATATCTATCTCATCGTGTTTTCTCACCCTATCCCCATTTAATTTTCCTTTTGTCATTGACGAAGACTTTTAGTTTAGTAATGGTTAATAACTTCAATATATGACCAAAGTTGGTATGTAAAATAAAACCATGGCATTGCATTTAATATTAATAGGATCTAGATTTCTTAATTTTCATTACTAAATTAATTTGATTTAACTAATTCAAACTCAAAATTGATGTAACTTGATTTAATAATAAGGTATTTAACAATTTAAACCTATTCAACGTGAATGAAAATCGACTTAAATCGAAAACTTTTTCCAACTATTAGTGTTGCTAGTTATACAATTAGTTGAAAGTCACTTTGCATCTAGATTGATTGCAATTGGAGTATTCTGTTGACATATTTTGACTAAATTATATTGGCTATATTTGTGCATCTTTTTAAAGGATTTTAAGCAACAATTATCATGACAATAATTGGTAAAGATACTTAGTCGATATTTTAAAGAGTTCCAGTATATTCACTTGCATTGTTTAAAGAAATTTAGGATTGGAAAAGTTTATTTGGTAAAAAAGTCTTTTTATTTCATGTCATATCAAGAGTTTAATTGGGAAAGTAATTAGTGGCTTCATTGGATCATACTCATTGAGGTTCACATGTCTACTACTCTATATATTGAAGACTTGTTTACTGTTTTATGTATGAGTTAAAGAGAGTAATAAAATGTTCATTAGAGGAACTTACTAAAGTGCAAATTGTGTCGTAAACAAATTGACTTCATCAATTTTTGACCAAGTATTCAAGGGGAAAGATATAGTAGAAGAGTAGATCTAAATAATTGTATAGAAATGAGGCTACAACATGATGAATGAGTTTAGCTTAATTTACAGGTTCTACTATTGAATTATAGAGGATTACTATCTAAGAAAGGCCATGTAGAAGTAGGATTTTGTTTCAAACCCCACAACCAATTTGTGTATTCATTGTTTTACTTTTTCAAATACAAATGTATCTTTAGTTACAACTCACTATACAACTAGTAGCAATTCAAAATTATCAATTGTATTAAAGCTTGATACGGGACAAAATCTGTGAAGACTCTTTTATTGAATTACTACGACATAGAAGGAAGCTCAATCTCTAACTCCTTATTATTGATGGCTCCAACTAAGTCTATTCAAAGACACTAGTGAGGGCGTTTATTCAACACATATATGAGAATATGTGAAGAGCAATGCTTATTGGCTGGGATCTGTTAAAAAACATGCCCATATTGTAGTAAATATGTAATTATTTTCTAAATATTTGAACGATGAATAAATAAATAAAGTCAATTTCACATTTCACTATTAAGTATTTTGTGTTTTTGTTTTTCATGTTTTACATGCATAGTGAAATTGTGAGCATTTGATAATCTAAACGAGTCCGTAATCCCAAAAAATAATCAAAGTGAGCATTTGATTCAAATACTTAGAAGGATTATTATGTCGTATAAAATTCCAATAGGGAGATGGCTAGTCTTGGCTATTGGAGTAGTTGACTCCATTAGTAGAGACATAGATGAATTCATTGGAAGCATTACTTGTGAATTACTTTTGAATCCGTTTGTGAATTAATTTACTTGTGATGTTCATGGTGTGATTTACCTAAATATTGAGTTAGTCACTGACTATGTATATGTAATTCATGTGCTTTGATATAAGTAGATGCTTATGCTCTAAAGATGATCAAACCCATAGCCGATATGTTCGGTACATGACTTGTGTATGACATGGCTTTAGTAGCAACAATGAAATTCATAACTCAATTAAAGAGTTAATGATATCATCTCATTGGCATTGTGTGGATTGATAAATATGAAACGTGACCACGGGTTGCTTGTTCCCAAACAAGGAATTTACCACAATCATTTGTCGATAATGATCATATTAATCATTAAGAAGACACAATGGTGATAATGAGATAAAATAGGATTATATTGAGTGAACGGATTCAACTCAAATAAATCAATGATATCATATGAGGGTAACACAACATGACGAGGTCATTGGACAAAACAGTTGGATAATTTTTTTTTAAATAGTATACAATAAGAAGTTTTCAATCATGGCACTTTTTGTGGACTGAATCCATGATTAAGTAAATTGTGAATTATTGAAACGATACTTCTAAACATAATTGCAATTACTAGAGCCTAATTGTATATGTGTGATTAGTCCCTCCGCTAGTTTAACAAAAGCTCGATTGGACTACATTTGGATCAGAAAAATTTTTTACGACTCTCGAAATAATTTAATTGAGTCAATTTATTCAATGTGGAATTAAATTGGATGATTGTGAGAATTGTTCAACTAGAAATTTTGATTAAATAGTTTTCTTAAAAAATTAATTTTGGAATATATTAGTGAATTTTGGAAAATTAATTTTGATCAAGTAAAATTAAAATAATTAAATTAATTAAAATAAATATGATATTTTTGAAAACTAATTTTCAAGTCAGACATTTGGGTCAATGGGTAATTGAACTTAAAAATTGGACTTCAGATCGAAAATTGGAACAGAGAACCAAAAACCAAGACTGAGACCCAAAACTGGTCGAACTGAGCCCGGTATGTGAAACCCGACTGACTGTCCAACCGGTGGCTTGATCGGATTGATCTGGTCATCATTGGTCTGGACAAAACTGGCTCGGGGTGCCATAAGGGTGTCGTGTCTGCGATGACATCACTAGGAATGGCGGTGCCAACGACTGCGACTGTGGCATTTTGGTGGCCAGTGGATGCTCAACAGCGGTGGTTCTTCGACAGTTTAGCAGTGGAAGAATCGTACACCTACTAGGACTCTACCGGATAATTTGATTTCAGATTAACCATTCCAAAAATAATAATATTTTAATAAATTTAATATTAAATTAAATTTAATACTTATCTTAATAGTATTTTATTAATTTAATATTAAAGTGATTATCTTAATATTAAATTTAATTTAACAAGATAAATATTCTATTAATTTAATATATTTAAATTTAATCTAATATTTATCTTGATAAGTATTATATTACTTTAATATTAAAATGATTAAGTTTAATTATAGTTGAACTCTCTAAAGTCTCCCATATAGTCATTAGTCATTATTTTTCACACATTGAATTCAAGAGAAAGTTGTAGAGATAAATTTCTCTGAAGAAATTATTTTAGAAAATCTCTAGAGATATTCTTTCATATTTATAATTTGACCCCAAATTTTAGATAAATTAAAAATTTCCCCACTGATAATTTTTTATGAAAAATTTTCTGATTCGAAGTGAGCCCACACTTGGCAGACATGAGCTTGAGAATACTGAAGAAGACCACTCGGTCGAAGTGTTCATCCTAGATGAATCAGAAAGGTACAATTTTGATAAAGTGTTTATTACTTTAAATATCACAACCAAGTTCTTGTTTTTGGAAAACAATTTAAAACTCTAGTTTTTCCCTTAAACTTATTTTTTGAT
The DNA here is from genome assembly GCA_025506655.1 of Gossypium rotundifolium. Classification (NCBI taxonomy): domain Eukaryota; kingdom Viridiplantae; phylum Streptophyta; class Magnoliopsida; order Malvales; family Malvaceae; genus Gossypium; species Gossypium rotundifolium. The sequence goes on along the minus strand of CP106732.1, from coordinate 116,037,296 downwards.
GGGTTTTGCAAACTCGATTTTCCAATAGGATCCACTAGCAATTGAAGCTAATGATGTGAGGACACCTAAGCCAAAGACTATTTGGACTACTAAGGAAGATAATGCAACCAATTTTAACTCCAAGGCCTTGAACACCATATTTAATGGTGCGGATCCTCAACAATTTAGAAGAATTTCTAAGTACATTACTGCTTGAGAAGCATGGATTATTCTTCAGATTTCATGTAAAAGGACATTAATAGTGAAACAATTCAAACTCCAAATATTTTCATCCAAGTTTGAGAATATCAAAATGTTACAAGATGAAACATTGTCTAACTTTTATGCAAAATTATGTGACATCTTCAATGAAGAATTCACCTTTGGAAAGGAGTATTCTAATGCAAAGTTGGTGCGAGGGGTCCTTAGATCACTCACAGAACATTGCTCCATCAACGTGACTATGTAAACGATTATAACAACATCAGTACAGTGAAGATTGATGAATTGATTGGGTCCTTGTAAACATCCAATATGAATTTGAGAGAAACCAAGAATAGAAAAATCAAGATAGAAATGAACATTGCTCTACAAGATGCTTCTTTAGTTGCAATTGATGATCAAACTACCATTGAGGACTTGTAGGAGCAATAACCCTTCTAACTAAGAACTTCAATAAGGCATTCAAAAAGTTGTCCAATACAAGAAAGGGATTTGAAGAAGGTCATAGGTTCACTAAAGGAAAAGGGAAGATAATAGGTATTAATGAAGAAAATCCTAAAGAGAAAAAGAAAGGCATTTAGTATCTCAAGTGTTAGGGATATTGATCGTGATTTAAGAGTTTTAATATTTATATATGAATGATCGAGCCTAGAAACTAACTATCACCATGATTAAGGCAAGCCCACCTATCGAATAGTAGTATAGATTAGTGGAAAGACCGGAATGTCGAACCCAAAGGAACCAAAAGTACTAGTACTGGCTATCTTTTTTTTATCTAGCCTAAAATAAAGGGGATTTTATCTAACTAGTTACTAAGCTAATGATGCTAAGACACAAAGAACGAATTGTGAAATTACTTTTGGGATAATCAATTGATCAAGACAATACCGGAGGAAGAATCCACCTAGACTTCACTTGTTATTTAACTCTGAACCAGACGATTTATTCACTTGACCTGATCCGTAGGATTCCCTAATTTATATTAATACCTCTTTCGAGGCTACTAACGTCTAACCCTAGGTTGACTAATTAAAATCTCTTTCTAATTAAAACCCCTGTGTTGCATTAACTCGATCCATGGACTTCCTTATTAGGTTTGACCCTAATCCGGTAGATTTTCGTCGCCCTATCTCTAGGAGTGCGATCAACTTTGCTAAATTATGCTAGATCTACTCTTAGACATGGGCTTTTTCTCCTCTGAATAAGCACATCAATACTTGAATCAATATCCTGAAATATTAAAACAAGAATTAAGAACACATAATTAAGAAAAAATCAAGTATTTATCATACAGTTCAGAAAATAATAACAAGATTCATCTTAGGTTTCATCCCCCTCAGGTATTTGAGGGGTTTAGTTCATGTTCATAAAAAATAAATCTCAGAAGAAAGTAAATAACAAAACATAAAGAAAAACCCTAAAACCCCTGAAGGAATTAAAGGGAAGATCCTCAGTCTTGAGCGTGATTCTGGCTTCTTGAGATGGATCAACTGGCTTTCTTTGAGTAATTCCCTATATTCAGCCCTCTCTAGCTTTGCCTCCTTTGGCTCCCCCCTTTTAGGTCACACTTAGGGTGCTTATATAGGCTTCGGAATGTCTTTCTTCGCCTCTAAATAACCTTTTTCGCGTAGAATTAAAATGGGTCATAGCAGGGACATGCCCGTGTGAATTGAGCCCAGGCCGTGCTCGAGTCAGCTAAAGTGGCACGACCGTATGGTGAACTCCAGGCTATGTTGATTTCTCACTTTGGCCCAATTTCTCCGTTTTTGGTCCGTTTCTTGTTCTTTTCATCTTTCTATGCTCACCTAAGTATAAAATATGAAATTAAAGGATTAAGAGCATCGAATTCCACAGATTAAGGAATAAAAGTATGTTAAATGTGGGATTAATATATATATCACGGTTTATCAAATATCCCCACACTTAAGCGTTTGCTTGTCCTCAAGCAAAATTCTCAACTCACAATTAAAATTAACTTCCCTCAATTCGTAATTCTCATCAATAATGTCTCATCATAATTTATAGATAATTCATACATGGATAATTTAACTCAAAGAGTTCTAAAGATTCAAACAATCTAAGTCGTCAATTTTTGTAGCACGAAAACATAGGTGTTTCCCCTTACCTAAATAATTATCTCTGATTCAAAACCGAAAAGGATTGACATCCTCACTAAAGATTCACTCAAATCACTCAAAGTGTTTAAGGTTCAAAATAAAGCACTCAACAATCAAACATGAAAAGTTATTACCATAGGCTTACATGAAAATCAAATCTCCACCACTATAGAATGAGATGATACACAAATCAAAAGGTCTTTAAAAAGGGTTGTAATGGGGCTTGGGTTAAAAGTGTAGATAAAGGCTGAATTAAAGGGTTAGAATCGAGATTGAATTGTTAATTTACCTAACTAGAACAATAGACTAATACTGAATAATTACATCAATTGAAAACTTATGATAATAACACGAGCTTCTTCTCAAAATATGAAATTAACTGCTTAAGCTCAACAAAATAGAACTACTAATAGATAAATTTCCACTATTTTTTTAAGAATAAGAACATACATGAATAGGATGAATTTAACCTGAAATAGAGAAAATAGTTAGGCAATTGATCAAATCAAATCTCGACATAAGGGATATCAAGAGATTAGGGGAAGTAGAAATTCGGTTTTAGGTTAATATTAAAGGGTAAGTCAAGAAATAGTTTATTAGGATCAAAGGGGTTCACTAGGGGTTAATTATGAAGGTAGGCTATTTGTGGAGTGAGTGGGTTAAATCCTAGGTGCCTTTATCATCTCAGTATATTAAATCAAAGGTGTGGTCTCGACATGCATAATCGAAGCAAGTTCTAGAATAACAAATCAATGTTGACTCACTCATAATCAATAAAGTGAGCAAGAAAATATATATGCTCTAAAGGCTCAAAATCTCACAAAAAGTATGATTTTTTATGTCAATCATTGCAAATTTAAAATTTCAAAGTAATATTTAAATTTAGGAAAACAACCTAGAAATTTTTTTTCTTCTGAAAATAGACTTATCATGTTTGATTCTCTAATATCTTAAAGTATAAACCATCAATGCACAATTACCTATGACTTACTTCAAGACATATCAATAAAAATCATGTAGAAATTTCATTCTAATTAGTGATATGAGAAAATTTACTTAAGAACAAGACAAAATTCAGGGATTTTTAGTAATGAAATCAATAACCTCCCCACACTTAAGATGTACATTGTCCTCAATGTACAAAGATAAAAATGACAATATAGTAAGAAAATCATAAAAGAGGGAGAGAGGTGAAACTTCTTAAATTTTGGATGGAGTAAAAAAAAAACGGTATAAAATTGGGTAGAGGAGGTGGATACTCCGGTGGTGGTGTGGTCGTTCCTTAACAGACCCTTGAACCTAAATTAAAGAAATCAAAATATACTAATATAAAGTAAGGACAAGAAAGATAAAGGGAAAGAAATAAAAAATAATAATAAAAGAAAAAAATAAATGGACTCAAAGGTCCTTGTCTTGTCGAGTTAATGAAGCGGCCGACAGAGACGTGGTGGTGGTGCATGGGCATGGTGGTCTTACACGGGCTAAAGGCACGGGGCGTGTCACACGCCTGTGTGACTTTTTCAATATCAACCACGGCCGCCTCGCACGGCCGTGTCGATTTATCTCAACCTGTGTTGTTTAGGCAGTTTCGACCACGGTCGCATCGCACGACCGTGGCATTTTATCGTACCCCGTGTTTTGGGGGAAGTTTCATCCTTGGACCGCACGGTCTCTGCCATGCCGATGTGTCTAATCGTGGTGTCCACATGGCCACGGCCACGCCCGTGTGCAAGGCCATGTGGTAGGGAAATCTGTGTTTTATTATCGTGGTTAGTTTTTAGTTAGATGCTAAAAATCGAAAATAATGACATTAGTGAAGTTAGTGCTCGGGTTGCCTCCCGAAAAGCGCTTGTTTAAAGTCTTAAGCTAGACTTACCCTTCATTTGCATAATCATGGTGGTTTGAGGAGTTGAAAATCCTTTCTCCTGCTATCAGTTCTACTATCAATATATAGTTCGAGTCGAGTAGTGTTTACCTTAAAAGTGCCGAATGTAGGATTAGTTATCTCGACTGTTTCGTATGGGAAGACATTCAATACCGTGTGGCGATCCGAGGATCTTTTTTTATCCAACAATACCTGATCTCCGATCTTAAATTGTGTTATCCCATCTTTAAGTTTGGCATGGTTTTGCTTTGGTTCATCGTGTTTCACTAGTTTCTCCTTGTAATGTGTCTTCCACTCGTCTAGTTCATCGATCTGAAACCTTCGCTCCTCATGAGTTATTTCTTTGTTAGCACGAGGTCTAGGATCTGGCTCAGTTGTATAATTTCGTGGTGCTTCCTGAAAAGAAGGTTGAACTGAATGGTCATTAATCAAATTTATGTTCTCACCTTTATTACTCGATGTCCTAGCCGAGTCAAGAGCCTGGAGAGTGATCGTTTCGTCACCTACACAAAGTGTGAGTTCACCTGTACCAACATCAATTCTAGCTTTAGCAGTTGCTAAAAAGGGTCTTCCTAAAATTAAAGGAACATTATTGTCCTCATCCATGTCTAAGACAACAAAGTCTACTGGGAATATGAATTTATCAATCTTTACTAGTACATCCTCAATTATACCCTTAGGAACTCTAATAGTTTTATCAGCCAATTGAATGCTCATCCTAGTTTGTTTGGGTTTCGAGACCTAGCTGTTTAAACATTTTATAAGGCATAACATTGATGCTTGCCCCTAAATCAACTAAAGTATTATTAACAGATAAACTACCAATGAAACATGGAATTGTAAAACTCCCTAGATCTTTTAACTTTCGTGGTAGCTTATTTTGTAAAATTGCTGAGCACACTGCATTGAGCTCCACGTGCGACGTATCGTCTAACCTCCGTTTGTTTGTAAAAAGGTCTTTTAAAAATTTTCTTGAATCTGGCATCTTCGAAAGAGCTTCAAGAAATGGTAAGTTAATATGTAATTTCTTTAGAAGTTTAAGAAATTTACCGAATTGTTCATTTGTGTGGTCTTTCTTCATCGCATTGGGGTATGGCACACAAGGTTAGTACTCTGTAATTATCGGTTTTGGTTGATCATGGCTTACCTCAAGCTTACCTTCCTCTACCATATTCTCTTGCCGCTATTTTGGTTCATCTAACCCTTCACTATCGTGAGTAGTAACGGCATGAAGTTGCTCCTTTGGGTTAGTTTTAGTATTGCTTGGCAAGCTACCTTGTGGTCATTCAGATATGAGTTTATCAAGTTGTCCTAATTGGTTCTCGATCCCTTGAATCGATGCTTGCTAATTTTTTAGTGTTGTTTCAGTGTTTTGGAAATGGGTTTCTGACACCGCGATGAATTTTGTTAGCATCTCCTCAAGGTTTGGCTTCTTTTCTTGTGGGTAGGGTAGTTGTTGAAAGCTTGGGAGGGGTTGTTGTCTCTGATTTCATTGGCCACCCCATGAAGTTGGGATGGTTCCTCCAACCTAGATTGTAAGTGTTACTATAAGGGTTATTTTGAGGTCTAGAATTATTACCCATATAGTTCATTTGTTCACTTTCTATGCCAGGGTTGTAGGATGGATATTCTGTATTGCTCATCCCTCCTCCATTTGTATCGCACTGTATAACTGGATGTACTTGCGAAGAACCACACAAACCATCAATTTTCTTACTTAAAAGTTCTACCTGATTTGATAGCATGGATACTGCGTCGATGTTGAAAACACTGGCGGCTTTTATTGGCCTTGTCCTTGTAACTTGCCACTGATAGTTATTCAATGCCATCTCCTCTATGAACTCATAAGCCACTTCAGGGGTCTTGTTATTTAGGGTTCCGCCGATGGCTGAATCAATCAATTGCCTAGTTGAGGGGTTTACACCATTGTAAAAGGTTTGAACTTGTAGCCACAAGGGTAACCCATGGTGAGGGCATATCCTTAGTAAATCTTTATATCTCTCCCATGCGTTGTAGAGTGTTTCTAGATCCATCTGCACAAAAGAAGAAATATCATTCCTCAACTTAGCTATTTTAGTCGATGAAAAATATTTTAATAAAAATTTTTCGGTCATTTATTCCCATGTAGTGATTGACACTCGTGGTAATGAGTTCAACCAATGTTTAGCTTTGTTTCTCAATGAAAAGGGAAACAATCAAGGCGATTGGAATCATCAGAAGCGCCATTAATCTTGAAAGTGTTGTAAAACTCAAGAAAGTTTGCCAAGTGATTGTTTGGATCCTCATCCTGCAAACCATCAAACTGAACAAACTGTTGAATCATCTGTATAGTGTTAAATTTCAGTTCAAAATTATTTGCAGCAATAGCAGGTCTAACAATACTTGATTCAGTTCCTGTTAAATTAGGTTTAGCATAATCATACATAGTACGAGGAGCATGATTTTGATTCATCAGATTTTCGGCAACCACAGGAGGTAGCGGATTATTATCAGCCATCTCTTCAGTAGTGTTGGTATCGTCCTCTTGCTCTTCTTCTATGTATTGAAGGCTTCGCCTTATTTCCCTACGATTTCTGCGAACGGTACTTTCAATTTCACTATCAAAAACCAAGGGTCCTGATGGGTTCCTTCTAGTCATAAACTAGAATTACCTGTCATAAGCAAATAAAGAAAAATTATCAAAGTTAATAAAATAAAACTAAATTGCAAAAAAAAAAAAAAGCAAGAATGGCTAAAGTAATAAAAATTTAGTTTTCCTAATATCTTAGTCCCCGGCAACGGCACCAAAAACTTGATCGTGATCTGAGAGTTTTAATATTTATATATGAATGGTCGAGCCTAGAAACTAACTATTACCACGATTAAGGCAAGCGCACCTATCGAGCAGTAGTATAGATTAGTGGCAAGACCGAAATGTCAAACCCAAAGGAACCAAAAGTACTAGTACTGGCTTTCTTTTTATTATCTAGCCTAAAATAAAGGGGATTTTATCTAACTAATTACTAAGCTAAGAATGCTAAGACACAAAGAACGAATTGGGAAATTACTTTTGGGAAAATCAATTGATCAAGTCAATACCCGAGGAAGAATCCACCTAGACTTCACTTGTTATTTAACTCTGAACTAGGCAATTTATTCACTTGACCTGATCCGTAGGATTCCCTAATTTATATTAATACCTCTTTCGAGGCTACTAACGTCTAACCCTAGGTTGATTAATTGAAATATCTTTGTAATTAAAACCCCTAGTGTTGCATTAACTCAATCTATGGACTCCCATATTAGGTTTGACCCTAATCCGGCAGATTTTCGTTGTCCTATCTCTAGGAGCACGATCAACTCTGCCAAATTATGCTAGATCTGCTCTTAGACAGGGACTTTTTCTCCTCTGAATAAGCACATCAATACTTGAATCAATATCTTAAAATATTAAAACAAGAATTAAGAACACATAATTAGGAACAAATAAAGTATTTATCATACAGTTCGAAAAACAATAACAAGATCCATCTTAGGTTTCATCCCCATCAGGTATTTGAGGGGTTTAGTTCATATTCATAAAAGAATACATCTCAAAAGAAAGTAAATAACAAAACATAAAGAAAAACCCTAAAACCCCTGAAGGAATTAAAGGGAAGATCTTCAGTCTTGAGCGTGATTCTGGCTTCTTGAGATGGATCAACTGGCTTTCTTCAAGTAATTCCCTGTATTCAACCCTCTCTAGCTTCGCCTCCTTTGGCTCCCCCCTTTTAGGTCACATTTAGGGTGTTTATATATGCTTCGGAATGTGTTTCTTCGCCTCTAAGTAACCTTTTCCGCGTAGAATTAAAATGGGTCACGGTAGGGACACGCCCGTGTGAATCGAGTCCAGGCCGTGTTTGAGTCTGTTAAAGTGGCACGGCCGTGTGGTGAACTTCAGGCCGTGTTGATTTCTCACTTTGGCCCAATTTTTTCGTTTTTGGCCCGTTTCTCGTTCTTTTCATCCTCCTATGCTCACCTAAGTATAAAACATAAAATTAAATGAATAGGAGCATCGAATTCCACAATTCAAGGAATAAATCACCCAAAAGTATGCTAAATATGAGATTAAAATATGTAAAATATGGGATTAAAATATGTATATATTATGGTTTTAAGATATAGTCACATGCAAGTTGAGTATGTTAATACACCAAAGAAAAAATCATTATCAAACAAAAAGTGATGAGGGCTCTTCTATTGAATAAGATAAATATAAAAATCACTTAAGTAATTATGTAGCTTTCGCATCCAAAGTTGTAATTGTAGTTGTAATTGACTCGGATAAATATAGCAATAGTGACAATAAATTCATTGAAAACTTCATGGACATTTACAAGGCTATGCTTGATAAATGAGATCAAGTTTGTAAGATCAATTTATGCCTCATTAATGAAATTATATGTTGAAACAAAAAATTGGAAGTTGATGAAAAATCTTAAGGACGATGACTCTTTGTTGACTAAGAAAAAAAGCTAGACTTAATGAAGTTATGAAGGAAACAAAATATCCTATCCCGTTCTAAAGACTAGTAGTTCTACGAACGGAAAGCTGAATGAAATACTTGTTAAAACAAGAATTAAATTTGGTCAAGGAAGCTTGAGGTATAGACACCAAAGAAAAAAAAATGACCATAGTTGTTTTCATGAAATCTGAAGGGATTATTGAAAAATCTGAAAGCTCCATAAAGGTTGAAGTTATTCATATGGAGAGGCACTGAAAGCAAATTGGAATAGTGGTGTTTTATTACTTTGGTGTCTCATAACATATAATGCTCAAATATTATATACTACTAAAAGATCCCAAAAGGAAGCGGTTATTCGTAGTGCTAATTGCAACTTGAGTTACATCTAATAGAAGGAAGAAGCAAAACCTTGTCTGGAAGAAAAAGATCAAAAATGCTTTTTGGTTGCTCACCAGTCCTTGAAGGCTTCCACTTAGCATATTTAAAATTTTGACAGAGGATATTCTAGACATATTATTAGAGTAGAAAATGTAACACCTTATACCAACCCGATCAACAGGTTCGAACTGTAAGGTGCCACAATCGTTGCTGGAGAAATTGTGATCAAATTTAATAAGAATTCACATAATCAAACATACAACCATAAGAAATATAATAAATCAATACAATAATAATCATTCTTGAGTCTTATACGAGCTTATGAAAGCTCTAAAGTTAACCTGAGATTGAATCGAGACTGAAATGTAAAATTTTCAAAATACAAGGTTGATGTGTGACATCATTGTTTCAACGTTGTGATGTTGCCAAATTATGACATCCCGCTTGGTGAAGCCCTAGTGAAAGTTGTTGGATTTAAAAAAGGGGTTGAAGTCTCCAAGCATACCATTGGGTAAAGTCTTGGTTAGGTGAATAAGTCAGAGAGAAGAAAGGGTGTGGTTCTAACCGCCCAAACAATACTTTGGCGATAGATTGGGCAAACTATTCACATTGGGATATTGAGTAGAAGTGCCTTAGAGTGTAAGACATCTCTAAGAGTGGAACTTGGTAGAATGTTAAGGAATTTTGAGTAATGGGGATATCGCCAAAAGGCGTTGTATGCCAGGTTTGACTAGTTAAGGTGTTGGTTATATTTTAATGAGATGTTAGGAGTGAACGATGGATTTGACCCGAAAATATTTATTTATACATGTAACTATGCATTGATGTACATGTTCCCTTATAGATATTTGTAAGAGTATGCCCAAAGATCAATCATGAGATGGTTGTAATAACATACTTGATTTACCATGTTTATTAATATAAAGCGTTGTCATTATTATTTCAATTTTTCCTTCTGTGTGTACAAATAAACTATTTTATAATAATGTCCTGAGAATAATATGATTATTCTTAAAATATCCTTAGTCAAGTATTATTGTTGACTAGGACAACAATAATGCATTAAGACTAATATGTAGTTGATTGATGATAAAGAGTTGTCATTGATATGGAGTGTCAAAATCAATGCATGAATATGTGTGTTAGAGAACAACATATTGGACTGACCCGCTATGAGGATGTTTCTTGGATTATTATGTAATTGTCGCAACATTACTCATAGTGATTAATATGTATATGATCCTTAGACTTGATATAATCATTATCCCAACATCGCGAGTCATATATTTTGATACAGTCAAACGTGCACCGTAGCTGCTTGTTCTATAAAGGCTGATGTTGGATATACCACAATCTATGTAGAGGGATATCGTTGATCAATATAGGATAAGTCCCTCCCACATAATGGGAGTAATATCTTAGGCCACTTCATTGAGTGAGACTAGAAATGCATGGCCATGCTCAAATAAATTGACATGAGATGTCATACTAATTTGTATATCATAGTCTACTCAAGATATCAAGAAACATGGAATGGACTATACAAGTGTGACTATTCCATGACTTGTATCTATTCCAGAGATAAAGGACTTAAGGATTAATGCATGAAAAGTTAATCACAAAAAGTTATGTTGAATCATGACTTCTTGTAACTTAGGTAGCAATGATGCATTGCTAGATGCCACTCATTGTTTGTGACATTAGAATCGTTCTAGTATTATCGCTAACGTTTCAAGAACCTATAGGTCACACCCTATGGTTGAAATGAACGGAATGAAACATAGTTGGTATCGTGTTTGATTGTCACATGAATTAAATTAATTAAAGAATTAATTTAATTGGGCAATCAAATATTGAATATATTATATGTACAAGGATGTTGTACACATAATGAGAATTAATATATGAATTTGGTTCGTATATAAATTTAAATAAATATAGTTTACCGAAATCCATGTTATAATTAATGTAATTATAACTTTTTAGGTATAATTAATGTAATTATAATTTTCGGTTAAAACATTATTATATTTATTTAATTTTATAATTCATAAATGAAATACCGATTATAAAAGGTAATAAGTGAAGAAAAACCCTATGAATTTGCTTAGAAAAGTCTAGCAACCGTCAAGCAAATAAAACCTTTGAAAACAGTTTTTAGAGATTTCTGTCGTTCATAGTCAAACCGGGTGGATTACGTAGAGGCCGACATCGTAAAGGTTGCGGCTTGGTTCGACAGTAGATCAGAACTCTTGTTGTCAAGGCGTCACTGTCTACTCAGATTGAAATTTTGGTAATTTTGAAACCTTTATTTCACCCCGATTCGTTCCTCACACATGGATTCATGGTTTGAATCACCGGGATTAATTTTATTTCGCTGCGCCATGGGGGTGCCGGCGTTCCAACACTATTAACCATCCATATGGCAGATAGAGTAAGATCATGACACATATAAAGTTTCTATAGGGACAAAGGTTGTATATCTAAATAGTTAGAAATTGAAAAAGGGAGTTTCTCTTCCACCTTCTTCAGGAAATATTTCCGTAGTCTAGATCTAAAACAATATAAAGTACTTCATTCCTTCACGAAAGTTGAAGGTTGATCTAGATTTCCACCCATGAATGCTTCATGTCAAGGTAAGGTGTATAACCTTTCAAGCTAAGTTCTAAAAGAGCAAGTTTGTTTCTAATGGGTAAGGCTAAGAACCCAATGCTCTGTTTGGGGGATTTTAGCAATTGAAATGATGAAAAATAGAGATACATGAGTGGGTCTTGATGAGTTTTCATGTTTTGAAGGAATAATTACTATTGATCGTTAGATTGAAGTCTAGATCTGGAGTTTGGAGTTGAAAAAGGGGCAAAAGTTAGATAAGTCCTTAAAATATCCTTAAACTGACTCATACATGCATAATATGCCTTCTCTAAACTTCTAAGCTAAGTAGTTAAAGCATGATGATGAATCTAAATGACTATGGTGTGCTTATGTCTAAAAATGAGAACGAAAGTATGCATAAGAATGATTGTCATGAGTGAGTCGATGCATGATGAGTCTGTTCTTGTCTCCAGAGTCGTTAAAGGGGTCCATCAGGACTAAAAACACAAATCTCTAAAAGGACAAGTCCATGGCCATGGCACTAAAGGAACTTATCGTGTAAGACCATAATTGATGGGTTATGACATAGTATGAAAAGAAGACCATATTGTATAAGACCATAACTAGTGGGTTATGGCATTATATGGAAAGAAGACCATATCGTGTAAGACCGTAACTGATAGGTTATGGCATCATATCAAAAGAAGACCATATCGTGTAAGATCATAACTAGTGTGTTATGGCATCATATGGAATAATTTAATGAGGGTTATTACCTAATGTGGTCCCCTGTGTGTCCCGGGACGATGAGGGGAAAACCTCACCAAGTATGAGTCTAGGCAAATCCCAATTGCCTAAATCACTAGGAAAGGAAAAGTCTTTGTAACAATCTCTGTCAAAGGAAAGCCTCTATGGCAAAACTCTAGGCGGGAAAGCCTTGATGACGAGTATTAATTATTAAGGAAATGACTTTTGTGGCACAACTCTGGACAAGAAATCCTTTGTGGCGAGTACTGGATGTAAAGAATGTCTTTGTGGCAAAACTCCGGAAGGGTAAGCCTTTGTGGCGAACCTCTTAAGGGATGTCTTTATGGTGAGGCTCTAAAAGGAAAGCCTTTGTGGTGAGTACTTAATGAAAAGGACGCCTTTGTGGTGAGGCTCTGAAAGGAAAGCCTTTGTGGCAATTTCTAGATAAGGAAGTCTTTGTGGCTATCTTTGAAAAAGAATGTCTTTGTGGCAGATTTTGAACGAAAAAAGGGAACCTATGGCAAACTCTAATAAATGACGTATGAAGTCTTCTGAAGGAATGATAAGTATGGTGAATTCTGAAAGAAAGGCTCCGTAAGAAGTGTTATGGCAAACCTAGTATAGTAAAATGGTAAGAACAACAATACTAGAGTGCATCAGCATGAGTGGCGAATGTATTCTGTCTGTAAATCTTTCTGTAACAAGAATGGTTAAGAAATCATGAAAGAACAAAATGAAGAATGTGAATAAGGTAACAATGATAGGAACAACAAGTTATGATCTTGGATCGAAGAGTGACACCAACGGCCCAATGAATGGAATCTTAAGGATGTAATCGCTGGGTCAAGGAAAGGATAAGAGCAAAGAAGATGAATGTGGAATTCTCAAGTATGAATTAGGTAAAGGAGGATTTGCTCACTAAGTTCTCATGAACTTACCTTTGTGTCTTTTTGTCATAGGTAATAAGATTCGAGGCTAGGGAAGGAGGGATAACGTCAGGCCTATGCTAGAGGAATGATTAGATAGGTTGTTATGCATACAGAGCAAGGGGAGCGGCGTATTCAAGTCTGATAGAAATATTGTGAATAAAAATTGTTTATAAGCCTTATGACATGTACAGAATGTGTTAGTATCATAAATGCTGCCAGTAATATTGCTTAGAGGTAGAATAAGTGGAGTAATGTAAATAAGCGGGATATATGTACTTGTAAGTCCTCGTCAAGTGAGAGGTCTTGTTCAATGGTTGTAACTACAAGTTGTACGCCCAAACATAAATTAGTTAGGAATGTTACTAATTAAGATGTATTGTTGAAAGTTGTATGTTTTGGTTAATTATAAGTTTGTGATAGAGTGGTAACACCCAAGATCTGGATCCAATGAATTAGATCGAGTTGAAGGTGTTACACAAACAGTTTGTCACTTCACAACGTTAAGTCACTCGACGTCGTGACGTCACTTACTGTATTAGCTTCGTCGAGACGACCAGGTTCCTTGCTTCGTCGTGACATTATAGGTCTTTTCTGGTCACAACAATATTCAAATAACGTCACGACGTCATATACTGTTCTGCAATTTCTTCTTCCTAACAACCTGCAAATTTACCATTCATTTACCAACCAATTCAGCTAACACAAAGATCATTACAACCAAAGCTTAAGCAACAATTCATGATATCATTACATGATATATAACCATTTACTAATGTCATAATACCTATAAATCAATTAGTTAACATAATTTATCAAAGTTCTAAACATGCATACTCAATATACCCTATCACTAGCATTATAACACTTAAGTACAACATGTCAATCATTTTCTTAATTCATACAAGCATTACATTCAAGGAACCATCTCATTTTTCATACCTTAATCAAACTATGGCAATTCTAAGTTGCATATATGTATAAACTTATCAAACCTAATAAATTTATGTATATACCATCTTTTCAGCTTCAAATTTAACATGACTCAACCAACTAGGTACATGCCAAGTTAAAAACAAAAAGTAGAAAGGAACAAATTTTGCTGAGTTTGGGATCGTTGGTTGCATGCTGAAGTCAATGCTTGGGATTTCAAATTGATTCTAACTTGCACACAGAGATAACAAATCGTACACTGAGCATAATGCCCAGTGGTAAATCTATTATTCAAGATAAAGTAAATACACTTATGCAATATGCATACATTCAATTCTAAACTAATTACATACTATCCTATGTAAAACTCTTTTATTTTCAAAAGGGCAAGCATACTACCAATTTCATTTACCAATTCATTAGATTGCACACAAGTTGACAATTTTCCAACAATTCCATAAAATACTTGATTCATTTCAAACACTTTATCTAGATAAAATTATATTCATCATACTTCATCTTTAACATACATATATATACACATGTTTTTCATCTCATACCACATTTATATCATTTCAGAATTCATCGACTCATTAATACACAATCAGCCTCCAGGGCTCATTTTCAATTCAGTTCACATACAAACTTCCACCTCATATATCATTCACATATAAATCAAGTAATTCAATTGTTTATAACCATATTAACCAAAATGGGCTCAGAACGGATACACGGATCCGTCACCCCAAGTTTCCGGGTAACGATGATGCTATAATGATTCATAATACCACCCTGGATTACCTAGCAATAACGATTTTCTTAACTCAATCAATTTTTCACCCCGATTTGCCCGTCAACGATAACTCAATGCATAATATCTACCAACCTGGATTATCCAACAATGATGGTTTTACTCAAACTTCTGATCCTATAACATGGCAACTATATCCTACTCGGTCTTAACAACTAATAGGGTATTCAATTTGCATCCCAATATCTACAATCCATCAACATTTCACAAATTCATAGCATGTAACAACCCAATTTAGGGGCTAGCCAAAATAGTGATATCGGGATCATTAATCCGAGATTTGAGAAACTTATTTTCATGTTATATTATGATTTAGAACATGATAGTTCAGATGCATGAAAATTTTGGTGTTTTAATTTTAGAGATTTCGTGTTTAATCGTAAAAAAGGACTAAATCGCATAAAGAGAAAAATTTCCATTCTATTAGCTAAAGGTGCCAAATAGCCATAGATTATTAATTGGAGGTCTTTAAAAGGCAATTAGACCCCTAGAGATAGCATGGCCGGCCATAGGAGACAAATTGTGTCTAAATTGGTCAAAGTTGTTGATAGTTGGTGGCAAATTTGACTAATAGTGATAAAATAAAGAAAAGATGATATCCATCTTTCTTGCTCATCTCTTCCACCGAAAATAAGCAGCAAATAAGAGGTAGAAAGCTTCAAAAATTTCAGCAAGCTCTCATCCATTCAAGTAAGTGTTCTAGTGACCTTTTTTTAAAAATAGTTGTACTTTTAAGACCCCCAAAGCTTAAGCTTTCAAATGAGGGGACTATTGTGCAATATTGTGAAAATTTTAGAGTTCTACCATGAGAACTATCTTAGTATTTGCTGCATTTTTATGGAATAAGTTGAGTCTTAGTTGTTAGATGAACAACTTTTATGAAAGGTGTTGTCTTGGAAACACCTAATTTGGACCTTGATGAAAAAGTTACAAATTTGTAGTAATTATGTGAAATGTTGAGTTTTGATGATAGCTATAAGAGTATTAAATGTTCACCTAGGCTTGTTGAAGGTAGAAATGTGATTAGAATTAATTTTTGAGCCTAAGGGCAAAATGGTCATTTTGCCCAAGGTTTAGGGGCAAAATAGTAATTTTACCTAAATATGATTTTTGAAATGCTTTTATTAATATAATGATTAAAATTAGTTAAATTGCTATTATATAGCAAGAAGAACCGAGGACCCGCCTTGATCGGGGAAAGAACAAAGTTCTAGACTAAACCGACGAGTTAGCTCATTTCGAAATCGAGGTACATTGTATGTGATTTAAACAACATTTTTATTAGCATGTTGAGAAATTCTTGTCATTTTATTAATGAATGAGATGTTGAAGTCTTAATGGGCCATATTGATTAGAGAAATGACATCATTGAGATATGAAATAGATAAGGTCCTGTATAAAACCATGTCCGGGACATGGCTTCGGAATCGAGTTGAAATCTCGTATAAGACCATATTCGGATATGGCAACAATATATAAGAGGTAATCCCGTATAAGAACATATCTGGGATATGGCTTCGGTAATGAATATGGAAATTGTATAAGACCATATTTGGATATGGCATCGATACAAGAGAAGTAATTCCATATAAGACCATATACGGGATACGGCATTAGCTCTAGAGGTAATTCCATAGAAGACCATGTCCGGGACATGGCATTGGCATCTAGGGGAGACTCCATGTAAGACCACCTCGAGGATGTGGAAATGGCTTTATACTTACAGTAGTGATGATAAACGCACATATTTGGCTATCCCTTGTGAGTAGTGGGATAAGTAGATGAATTTAGAAGTGGAAATGTGAAGGATATTTAAGTCATGTGAATGAGTGAATACAGGTACTCATGAATGAGTCACGAGGAGTCAGTTTCGGTACATGGCACAGAATGTGTTAGATAAGGGCAACTAGAAGTGAGTATTGTCAAGAAACCTTGACTTGTGTACGGTTAGCTAATACTGTGGATGGATTATTTTATGAGTATTATTATTGCTATTTATTTTCATGCAACTTACTAAGCTTTATGCTTACCCCCTTTTCATTTCCCTTCTTTATTATAGTATTGACAAGGTAACTCGAGGATCGTGGAAGTAGGAGTTCATAAATCACGCTATCGACAACACTTTGGTATAACAATTTTAGACTTATTTTGAATATGGCATGTATTGGACTTGAGTATTTTGTTAAGTTGTAATTGTTAGTTAAAGTGTTGGCTATAAGTTTGTAAAAGTTATTTTGTAAATGGCGTTATGAATTAGGCAAATACTTGGGAAATTCTTTTGCTTAATGAAGATGGAATTCATGAAGTGTTTATCCCTTTAATTATTTTGTATGTTGGAATGAGTCCTTAGACTTGCTTATGGAATAGGAGTTGTAATATATTTGATGGAAGTATGTATGTGTACATTCTAGGGTGGAAATGGCTTGGTATATAGCCTACCAATTGACCACATAAGTAGACACACGGGCGTGGGTCTAGGCCGTGTGGGAGGCACGGCTAACACATGGGCGTGCACCCATGCCGTGTGAAGTCTGTACCTTGCACTTGAGATTTAAATCACCACACGGTTGGGGTACACGGGCGTGCGTATAAGTCGTGTGGAGAAGTCAGAATGCTAAGGGTTTACACATGGGCCAGGGCCACGGGCTTGCCATGGCCGTGTAAGTTTAATCAATGTCGACCACAGGTGGAAGACATGGGCATGCTTCAGGGGCACACGGGTGTGTCCCTAGGCCTACATGGGTGTGTGGCCTCTGTTTTGTCTAAAAGATTTTTGAACTTGCAAAAGTTCTCGAAAATATCCCAATACCTTTCGGAAGTGTGTTTAGGGCCTCCTAGGCCTAATTTGTGCGAGCAATAGAGTTAAAAAATTTTATAACCCTATCCTAGATGTTTAAAAAAGATTAGTCATGTAATGCTTCAAACCTTGTTTCGATTTGATTATGGGCAAGTGGCATTACATTTATTAGTATCAGAGCTACAGTTTAGTCGATTCTAGGACTAACGTAGCGGAAGTACGAGTCTAGCTATACATGCCATATGTAAGAGTGTCTTAGTAATGATAGTGTGATGGCTCCTGACGTATAAAATTGTGTTTTATGTAGTAGATAGATTCTGATCCAGACCGAACTGTAGCCGATGATGTTGCGAGTAATGCGTCGGCTCCCGCTCAAGGGACCAGACCAACTAATAGTAGACCCGAGACCTTGGCTCAGGGGGAAGTGGCTCGAGAAGCCTTTCTCTACATGATAAGCAACTAGTGTACTAAGTATACTCGAGCAAATACCAATGCTCAGCCCCCTCCACCCCCACCTATTCCTCAACTCGCTTCAGTAACCCCTCAAGTAGTTGGGGTGGTAAGAAGAGAAAGGCCTCCGTTGATAAGATCCGAAAGCAAGGAGCTGAGGAATTTCGGGCAAATAAGGATGATGACCCGGAGAAAGTGGAATTTTGGCTCGAGAATACCATCCGGGTATTTGATGAGTTATCCTGCACGCGTGAGGAGTGCTTAAAGTATGCGATGTCTCTCCAGAGAGATTCAACCTACTGATGGTGGAACACCCTAGTGTCGGTAGTGCCAAGAGAGAGAGTTAATTGGGAATTCTTCCAAGAGGAATATCGGAAGAAATATATCAGCCAGAGGTTTATCGACCACAAGAGAAAGAAGTTCTTGGAGCTGAAGCAAGGCCATATGTCTGTGATCGACTACGAATGGGAGTTCATAAGGCTTAGAAAGTATGCACGAGAGTGTGTGTCTACCGAAGCCATCATGTGCAAGAGATTCGAGGATGGATGGAACGAAGATATTTGCCTATATGTGGGAGTTCTCGAATTAAGGGAGTTTGTAGTGTTAGTGGATAGAGCCTGTAAGGCCGAGGAGTTGGTTAAAGAGAAGAGAAGAGCTGAGTACGAGTCTCGTGACTCGAGGAAGAGACAACTAAACAAGTCTCACCAATCTTCATTTAAGAAATCGAAGGATTTCACTACTCGATCAGTCACTTCATCGGGGTTTTCAAACCAAAGTAAAGGCAAGCAATTTTCGGGATCGAAAGGGAAAACCACATCAGTTGCTAGTGTGGGCAACGTTCAACCAAGTAGACTGGAATGCCCTTAGTATGGCAGGTGCCATTCTGGTGAGTGTTGGGCTAATGAGAAGCTTGTTTCAGATGCGGGTCCTTAGACCACTTTATCAGAGATTGTCCCGAGGTGGACGGGAAAGAAAAGCCTTAGAATGCAAGATCGAGAAATTCCGCTAAGGGAAAACCATTGAGAAGCTCGAGGATTGAAATGGGAAGCAAGAATCCTTCTAAAGAACAAGCTGCTAGAGTCGAGGGTAGAGCACCGGCGAGGACATATACCATTCGTGCTCGTGAAGAGGCATCTTCCCCCGATGTAATCACGGGTATCTTTCCTCTCCATAATACTCGCATTATAGCTTTAATTGATCCGGGATCTACCCACTCATACATATGCATGAAATTAGTCTCTAGCATGAGCATGCTTATAGAGTCTACTGAATTCATTATAAGAGTGTCCAATCCCCTAGGCAAGTGTGTGTTGGTTGATAGAGTTTGCAAAGGGTTCCCTTTGATGATTAAGGGTCATTGTTTCCCGGTCGATCTTATATTATTACCATTTGACGAGTTTGAAGTCATTCTTGGAATGGATTGGTTAGTTACCCATGGAGAAATTGTGAATTGTGGGAAGAAGCAGATTGAGTTGAGAGATGAAAATGGCAATTTTATTTGTGTTGAATCAGATAAGCCGGATAGGTCACCAATAGTGATATCAACCATGTTAGCTAAGAAGTACCTAAGGAAGGGATATGAGGCTTATATTGCCTTTGTGTTGAGCATTAAAGAGAATGAATTGAAAATTGATTTGGTACCCATAGTATGCTAATATCTAGATGTTTTCCCAGAAGAGTTGCTTGGGCTATCTCCGGATAGAGAGATTGAATTTAGGATTGAATTAGTTTCGGGTATGACCCCTATTTCTGTTGCTCCATATAGAATGGCTCCAACCGAGCTAAAAGAGCTAAAAACACAGTTGTAAGAGTTAACGGGTAAGGGTTTCACGAGACCGAGTTTTTCTCCGTAGGGTGCTCTTGTTCTATTTGTGAAGAAGAAAGATGGTTCCATGAGACTATGTATAGACTATAGGCAACTCAACAAGGTGACAGTGAAGAATAAGTACCCGTTATCGAGGATCGACGATCTATTTGATCAATTGAAGGGAGCTACAGTATTTTCCAAGATAGATCTGAGGTCAGGGTACTATCAGTTGAGAGTCAAGGACTCAGATATACTGAAAACCACATTTAGAACTAGGTACGGCCACTATGAATTTTTGGTCATGCCTTTTGGTCTAACAAATGCCCCTGCGGTTTTCATGGACTTGATGAATCGAATTTTTGGACCATACTTGGATAGGTTTGTTGTGGTCTTCATCGTTGACATACTGATCTACTCTCGAAATGAGAACGATCATGCAGAGCATTTGAAAATGGTTCTACAAGTTTTGAGAGAAAAAAATTGTATGCCAAATTCAGTAAGAGATAATTTTGGCTCAAGAAAGTGGGATTTTTGGGGCATATGGTCTCGGGAGGTGGGATTAGAGTTGACCCGAGTATAATTTCAGCAATTGTTGAATGGAAACCACCGAGGAGCGTAATTGAAGTGAGAAGTTTTCTAGGCCTAGCAGGCTATTATAGGCGTTTTGTCAAGGGGTTTTCCATGATAGCTACACCGATGACGAGACTTCTGCAGAAAGATGTAAAGTTCATTTGGACTGAGAAATGTCAACAGAGTTTTGAGAAACTGAAGACACTGTTGACTGACGCTCCTGTTTTGGTGCAACCTGAGCCAGGAAGAGAATTTGTTGTTTTCAGTGATGCGTCTTTGAACGGATTGGGTTGTGTACTTATGCAAGAGGGTAAAGTGATTGCATACGCCTCTAGACAGTTGAAGCCGCACGAGAAGAACTACTCGACTCATGATTTAGAGTTGGCTGTAATCGTGTTTACATTGAAAATTTAGAGGCATCATTTATATGGTGAAAGGTGCCGGATTTTCACTGACCATAAAAGCCTAAAATATTTGATGACCCAAAAAGAATTGAATTTGAGGCAACGAAGGTGGATAGAATTGATTAAGGATTATGAGTTAATAATTGACTACCATCCGGGAAAAGCACATGTAGTCGCAGATGCATTGAGCAAAAAATCATTATTAGCACTAAAAGCCATAAGTACTCAGATAACCTTATTAGATGATGGATCCGTTTTAGCTGAGTTGAGGGCCAAACCATTGTTCCTTCGAGAGATTCGTGAAGCTCAGAGGGATGATAACAGTTTGCAAGCCAAGAGAGTTTTATGTGAGTTGAACGTTGAGTCAGACTTTCAAGTAAATACTGATGGATGTTTGACATTTTGAGATAAAATTTGTGTACCCAGGAATGATGAGCTTACCCGCAAAATCTTGCATGAAGTGCATAGCGGATGTTTGAATGTACACCCGGACAGCATGAAGATGTATAATGATCTAAAGAAATGGTATTGGTGGTTGAGTATGAAGAAAGATATTTTCGAGTTCGTATCAAAATGCCTGATTTTTAGCAAGTGAAGGCTAAACATCAAGTACCTTCGGTTTACTTCAGCCCATTATGGTTCTGGAGTGGAAGTGGGACCGTATTACTATGGACTTCGTGACGGTCTTACCATTGATCCCCAAGAGGAAAGATGCAATATGGGTAGTGGTTGATAGGCTCACTAAGTCAACCCACTTTATACCAATGCGAGTCGATTACTCATTCGATAAATTGGCAGACTTGTACATGTCTGAGATAGTAAGACTTCATGGTGAACCGTTGTCAATCATTTTAGATAGAAATCCAAGATTCATGTCACGATTTTGGAAAAAGCTGCAACAATCTTTAGGCACGAAATTGAGTTTCAGTACTGCTTTCCATCCACAAACTGACGGGCAGTCAGAGAGAGTAATTCATATACTTAAAGACATGCTTCGATGTTGTGTTTTGGAATTCACTGTAGCTGGGAGAAATACTTACCATTGGTGGAAATTAAAACAACGCCTCAAGTTTGAAAATACGAGGCATTGTATGGGTTTTGAGTTATCAAGTTTGAAGATGGCACTTCAAATCTTCGAGGCATATGATCAAATGGGCGTAAGTGATCGATGAACGCGAGACTTTGCCTTGTATTGGAGCTTTAACACAAAAGTTATTGGACAGAACTCAGGGAAAAATAGATACACGGGGTTGATTTGATTAGGGAAACCGAAGAGAAATTAAAAGTGATATGTGACTGTTTGAAAGTCGCCTCAGATAGACAAAAGTCCTATTCGGATTTTAAAGAGGAAAGAGATCGAATTCAAAGTCGGTGATAAAGTGTTCTTGAAAGTATCACCTTGGAGAAAAGTCCTCAGATTTGGCCGGAAGGGCAAATTGAGCCCGCGCTTTATCGAACCTTATGAAGTTACCGAAAGGATAGGACCGGTAGCTTATTGATTAGTTTGCCACCAGAGTTAGAAAAGATTCATGATGTCTTTCACGTATCCATGTTACGCCGATACCGTTTGGATCCTTCACATGTCATAGAGCTGACAAAGGTAGAGATACAACCGGATTTGACATATGGAGAAAAACCATTTAGAATTTTGACTCGTGAAATCAAGCAGTTAAGGAACAAAAGCATAGCCCTAGTGAAAGTTCTATGGCAAAGGCACGGTATTGAAGAGACTACATGGGAGCCCGAGGAAACGATGAGAAATCAATACCCCAATCTTTTCTCTGGTAAGATTTTCGAGGACGAAAATCCTTAAGGGGGAGAATTATAACCGACGGTTTAGGGGCTATCTAGAATAGTGATCTCGGGATCATTAATCTGAGATTTGAGAAATTTATTTTCATGTTATATTATGAGTTAGAACATGATAATTCAGATGCATGAAAATTTTGGTGCTTTAATTTTAGCGATTTCGTGTTTAATCGTGAAAAAGGACTAAATCGCATAAAGAGTGAAAGTTCCATTCTATTAGCTAAAGGTGCTAAATAGTCATTTATTATTAATTGGAGGTCTTTAAAAGGCAATTAGACCCCTAGAGATAGCATGGCTGGCCATAGGAGACAAATTGTGTCTAAATTGGTCAAAGTTGTTGATAGTTGGTGGCTAATTTGACTAACAGTTATAAAATAAAGAAAAGATGATATCCATCTTTCTTGCTCATCTCTTCCATCGAAAATAAGCAGCAAATAAGGGGTAGAAAGCTTCAAAAATTTTAGCCAGCTCTCATCCATTCAAGTAAGTGTTCTAATGACCTTTTCTTGAAAATAGTTGTACTTTTGAGACCCCCAAAGCTTAAGCTTTCAAATGAGGGGACTATTGTGCAATATTATGAAAAGTTTAGAGTTCTACCATTAGAACAATCTTATTTGTTTGCTGCATTTTTATGGAATAAGTTGAGTCTTACTTGTTAGATGAACAACTTTTTTGAAAGGTGTTGTCTTGGAAACACCTAATTTGGACCTTGATGAAAAGGTTACAAATTTGTAGTAATTATGTGAAATGTTGAGTTTTGATGATAGCTATAAGAGTAGTAAATGTTCACCTAGGCTTGTTGAAGGTAGAAATGTGATTAGAATTAATTTCGAGCTTAAGGGCAAAATGGTTATTTTGCCCAAGGTCTAGGGGCAAAATAGTAATTTTGCCTAAATATGATTTTTGAAATGCTTTTATTAATATAATGATTAAAATGAGCTAAATTGCTATTATAGAGCAAGAAGAATCGAGGACCCGCCTTGATCGGGGAAAGAACAAAGTCTTGGACTAAACTGACGAGTTAGTTCATTTCGAAATCGAGGTACGTTGTATGTGATTTAAACAACATTTTTATTAGCATGTTGAGAAATGCTTTTCCTTTTATTAATGAATGAGATGTTGAAGTCTTAATGGGCCATATTGATTAGAGAAATGACATCATTGAGATATGAAATAGATAAGATCCCGTTTAAGACCATGTCCGGGACATGGCCTCGGTATCGAGTTGAAATCTCGTATAAGACCATATCTGGGATATGGATTCGGTAATGAATATGGAAATCGTATAAGACCATATTTGGATATGGCATCGATACAAGAGAAGTAATTCCATATAAGACCATATACGGGATATGGCATTGGCTCTAGAGGTAATTCCATATAAGACCTATCCGGGACATGGCATTGGCATCTAGGGGAGACTCCATGTAAGGCCAGCTCGAGGATGTGGCAATGGCTTTATACTTACAGTAGTGATGATAAATGCACGTATTTGGCTATCCCTTGTGAGTAGTGGGATAGTAGATGAATTTAGAAGTGGAAATGTGAAGGATATTTAAGTCATATGAATGAGTGAATACAGGTACTTGTGAATGAGTCACGAGGAGTCAGTTTCGACACATGGCACGGAATGTGTTAGATAAGGGCAACTAGAAGTGAGTATTGTCAAGAAACCTTGACTTGTGTATGGTTAGCTAATACCATGGATGGATTATTTTATGAGCATTATTATTGCTATTTATTTCCATGCAACTTACTAAGCTTTATGCTTACCCCTTTTTCATTTTCCTTCTTTCTTATAGTATTGACAAGGTAACTCGAGGATCGTGGAAGCAGGAGTTCATAAATCACGCTATCGACAACACTTTGGTATAACAATTTTAGACTTATTTTGAATATGGCATGTATAGGACTTGAGTATTTTGTTAAGTTGTAATTGTTGGTCAAAGTGTTGGCTATAAGTTTTTAAAAGTTATTTTGTAAATGGTCTTATAAATTAGGCAAATACTTGGGAAATTTTTTTGCTTAATGAAGATGGAATTCATGAAGTGTTTATCCCTTTAATTATTTTGTATGTTGGAATGGGTCCTTAAACTTGCTTATGGAATAGGAGTTGTAATGTTTTTGAATGGAAGTATGTATGTGTACATTCTAGGGTGGAAATGGCTTGGTATATAGCCTACCAATTGACCACATAAATAGACACACGGGAGTGGGCCTAGGCCGTGTGGGAGGCACGACTAGCACATGGGCGTGCACCCAGGCCGTGTGAAGTCTGCACCTTGCACTTGAGATTTAAATCACCACACGGTTGGGGTACACAGGCGTGTGTATAGGTCGTGTGGAGAAGTCAGAATGCTAAGGTTTTACACACGGGCCAGGGCCACGGGCGTGCCATGGCCGTCTGAGTTTAGTCAGTGTCGACCATGGGTGGAAGACACGGGTATGCTTTAGGGGTACACGGGCGTGTCCCCAGGCCTACACAGGCGTGTGGCCTCTGTTTCGTCTAAAATATTTTCAAACTCGTGAAAGTTCCCGGAAAGATCCCAATACCTTTTGGAAGTGTGTTTAGGGCCTCCTAGGCCTAATTTGTGCTAGCAATAGAGTTAAACGAAATTTTTATAACCCTATCCTAGATGTTTAAAAAAGATTAGTCATGTAATGCTTCAAACCTTGTTTCGGTTCGATTATGGGCAAGGGGCATTACATAGCATACATAACATATCTCAACACTATTTCATATCAATTATTACATATCAAGTAGACTGGAAATTATGTACTTTATTCAATTTAGTCCCTATTTCGGTATTCAACCTCAATCATAGTAAATCAAGTTAAATAGCCATTAAAAACTCACTTCAATACCATATAATGCAACATGTAATGAATATGCAATAAATAAGTTGGATTCGAATCATAAAAATACAAACAAAAAATTTTGAGCTATTCGTCGATAGCTTTAGATTTTCCTTTCTCTTGACAAATTCAGGTCAACGTTAGCTACGGATTAAAATAAAACATAGTATTATCAATGAAAATTTAGTTCACAATCAATTAGCAATTTATACAAAAATTTCAATTTATTCAATTTAGCCCCTAAAATTGGGACTAACCTAACTTTCAATTTAAAGCTCCAAATTGAATTCTGATTTCACTATTATCCATTAGAGACCTTCTATTTTACATTTTTACATTAAATTTTACATTTTATTCAGTTTGGTCCCTCATGTATGAAACTATCAAATAAACTTTAAATTTGGTCCTTTTTTATATTTGAGCGTAAAATCTATTAAATTAATACCTAAAACTTTCAATTCTCAACAATGGAATTTTTCAAAACTTTAAAAGTTTTACAAATTGGCACATGGGCTAGTTAAATCAAGCTTCTATGACCTTAAAAACATAAAAATTACAAGAAAAATACTTAATTGCACTAACCAATTTATTGATTTAAAGCTTGAAGGATGCAAAAACGTGGTCTTCTTCTTCTTTCTTTCTGTGGCTGGATGGAGGAGATACATTTATCTCTCCATCCACTTATATTTTCCTATTTATACTTGGTTTTAAGTTTAATTAAGTTAACTAATTATGATTTATGCTAATTAAATTAATATTTACTTAATTAAATTTCAACACTACCATCCACTAGTACTTGATTTGGCATGGTTTAATTACTTTTTTGGACCTTGGGTTAAATTTTAAGTCCTAAAGTCATTTTCTAATTAAAAATCTACAGCGATTGGACTTTATAATTTAGTCTCTAGCCCTAATTAAAAACAATTTTGGGTAAATTACTTACCCAAAATTTAATTCACCTATTATTTTTATTAAATATTTACGAGCTCGTTTATGGAAATGGGGTCCCAAAACCGTTTTTTCCAACACAACTAAAAATCAGATTGTTACACTAAAACCATGAAAGAAAGGTGACTCTCGATGATGGCAAAAAGGGTAGGATATGTGGCATAAGTATGCTTAATGTAGAAGGGATATCTGAACTCTAAAATGTATTCCTTTTTTAGAGATTGAAAGCCAACTTGATTAGTGTAAACAAGTTGTTTGACTAGGGAATGCTTTTTAACTTTACCATTTTTAATGGACCTGGCAGAAGCTGGAACAATTGAATTGCAACATTTTCCAATAGAGAACCAATCAGCAAACCTATTTATAAAGAGTTAGAATGCATCTCGGTTTGAGAATTTGAGCTTGAGTGGCTGTTCAATTATAGGGGAATGCTCTCTGCCAAAGCCCTGTAATAGTAGTAAAAGTATTCTAAACTGCAAACCAATTCGTGTGTTCATTAATTTATGTTTTTTTAGTTTTAATTATATCGTTAGATTGTGTTTGTTTAATTAAAAATAATTGTCGTAAAATGGTTTTTGAAAAATAGGTTGATTTTTGAAAAAAAAGAAGATATTTTCTAATGTTTGAATAATTACATGTAAAATATTTTTCGTTGATTGGGAAATTTTCCTAAAATCATTTTCTAAAAAGTTATTCTTAGTAAACATTAATATTTTTCTAGAAATTATAGTATAATTTCCTTTCAAAAGTAAAAATTTTATTTTATAATAAAATAATATTTCGTAACAATTAATATCATATATAAACTTAGTAATAAATAATATCTAATTAAAACTTAATTAAAATTACATATATTACTTATATGAGAGTACATATTGACACATTAAAGTGGAAGTGATAATCGAAGCTAAGCATGATGTAAACAAGTACTCATATTTATATAAGTAAAATAATAATATTTTATACTAGGTTAAAATATGTCATAAAGCCTTGCACTCTTCGTAAATTTAGAAGTTAGTCCCTATACTTTTATTTTTGAGAATTTAGTTATTCTAGTTTTAGTTTTCAAAATTCAAGTCCAATTGCTAATACTATTAAAATCATTTTGTTAAATTCAAGTTCATTATAACATCATTTTTTTAGTTAAATGGCTACCAAGTGAGTATTTTAATTTAAAATACCATATAAACAAAATTAACCAAAAAAAAGTTCACAATGTTAACAATTGAACCTGAATTTTGAAATCTAAAAAGTAGAGGGTTAAATTCTTATAAATAAAAGTATATGGACTAAATTCCAAATTTATGAATAGTACATGAACTTATGGCATATTTTAACCTTTATACTATAAAATATTTAGGTTTAAGGGTGTAAAAAGCCCTAGAATTTTAAAAAAAGAAGAAGCAATTAAACCCTTTTTTTTTTTTACGTTCAATTAGGTACTTAAATTATCAAAATCTATGAAAAAAAAACCTTTGACTGTTACTTTAACGGAACATTAAAATTAACAGTCCTTATTTTTTTCCCTTTTTTGAGTTAACCTCACCATGTGTCACATTGTAGTTATGGCACATGGCAAGAAAAATAATTGAAAATTATTTTAAACATATAAATAATATTAAAATATTAAAATTTATTTAAAAATAGAAAATTTAAAAAATTATACAAAACTATTAAAATATAAAAAAATAAATTTTATTATAAAATATAAAAATACAAAAATTATTAAAATTATAAAAATCATAAAAATATAATAAACATTTAAAAATTATAAAAAATTAATATAAAAGATAAAAAATACATAAAATTATTAAATTTTTATTAAGTAGAAAAGTTATGATTTTATAAAATGAAAGAACTCTTGAAAGGAACGACTTTCTTCCTACTCTCCATTAACAGGCCAAAAAATCATATATATATCATATATATATGATAAGTGTGAAAATTAAATCACCCAATAAATCTATGTAAATTCCTAACTTTTCTCTTAAATATATTATTTATATATTTAATGATATTTGCATATCTAAATATATTACTTGATTTTCCTTCCTAATACCCTCCTCAAGTTGGTGTGTGGAGATTATGAACTCCCAACTTGCGTAGAAGATACCCAAACTGTTGTATCCCTAACCCCTTAATGAAGATATCGGCTAGTTGCTCAGAGCTGCAAACATAAGCTATTTGAACATGTCCATGTTGAATCTCATCACGAATAAAATGACAATCAAGTTCAATGTGCTTTGTTCACTCATGAAACACGGGATTTGCATTAATATGTAAGGTTGCTTGACTATCACAATACAACTGTAATAGCCCGATTTTTAGTGGTGTCAAAAACAGTGGTTCAAGGCCACCAAATCCGACAAGTAAGCTCATAAATTTTATTATTTAATATTTATGAGTTAAATATGGTTTTAAAAATATTTTTGAATGGGTAATTTATGTTTTATAATGAATTATTAGGTTCGAGTGGTAAAATCCTAGGTCAAGTGATTTTAGAAAGTGAGATATCAAGACCTCGTTTCTATAAACAGAGTCGTAAATATTTTTATAAAATATTTACGGAGTGGCATTAAGGTGGTATTAAATTTTTATTGAAAAATTTTAACGTTTTGATAGTTAATTAATTAAAAAGGACTAAATTGTAAAAGATGTAAAATTTAATCACTATTTGATTAAATGGGTAATTGATAAAGGAAAAGGGACTTAAATGATAATTAAACCATGGTCAAAGTTTCTAAGCGGTGGTGTTATGATTGATCCCACTAGCTTTTGGATTAATTGTTCTTTTAGTCCTAATAAGTTTGTGATTAAATTGTAAATAAGTTTATTTAGTTAGAATTTAATTAAATTGAAGGAACCAATTGTGAAATTAAACCTTCCTTTGATGGTAATTGTGCCATATATTTATGTGATGGGAAAATATGGACATAGATTTGGTGTTTTAAATTAATTATTAACTAAAGGTAATATGGTAATTTAATGGATTAAATTAAATCAAAATAAAAACATAAGAAAAAAATGGTGTCAGTCATCATCTTCTTTCCCAATTACAGCTGAAAGCTTCCATGAAAATAGATCTAGGGTTTGGCTAAGCTTCAAAATTCAATCGGTAAGTGATTTTCGTCCAATTTTAATAATTTTTATGTTTTTGAGATCGTTGTAACTAGATCCAGTTAGCCTATACCTTCGATTTTGAACCTGTTAAAGATTTTGAAAGTTTTCATTAATGAACCTTGTGACATATGATATTAAATGATGAATTTAAGATATTTATTATTATTTAAAAGTATTTTATTAAGTGATTTTTGATGAATTTTTCGGTTAGGGACTAAATTGTTGAAATAGTATAAATACAAGGGTTTGTTGTGAAATTATTACAAAAATGGGTTCCATTGAATATTTGGCCAGCTTGGAATTTTATTAAAATGGTTAATTTGCATGTTTTGGGTTCAGAGACTAAATTAAATAAAAGTAAAACTTTAGGGGAAATTCTGTAAAAATGTAAAAATGACCAAATTACATGAAATGAATTGTTTTATTGTATAAATTAATATATTGAATAAAATTATTAATTTAGATCAACATCGGGTGGAAATTTGATGAAAATAGAAAGTTACCAAAATGCCCTTAAATCTTGATATTTCTACAATTTATCCAAGTAAGTTCGTATAGTTAAAAATTAATATTTGTATTAATTTGATGAATGGTATTATGCAGTTATTTTATTGTTGAAAATGAATTATTGTTGGAATTATAATATTGAATTGAATATTCAGGTTGAATGGAACGCGGGATTTGAGAACATTCGTTATTTGGCGTATGATGCTATTAAAGGAAGATATCGACAAATTACCAAAGTAAATCGAGGTTCAACATTGGTTGCGAACTCTCATGTTTTACTTTTTATTTAGCTCTTTCGAGCTCTATTCAACTCTTACGAGCTTTTGTTCAACTATTACGAGCTTCTGTTCAACTCTTATGAGTTTCTATTCAGCTTTTATGAGCTTCTGTTCAGCTTTTAAGCTTCTGTTGGTGTATCTGAAGGCCCAGCTCTTATGAGCTTCTGTTAATGATGTACTCTTATCCGTAAGTTGTTATTCAATTTTGGAAAGTCTTGGTAAAGTGATTTATTTAATGAATTTGAAAGTTATCCAATGATATTCTAAATGGTTCAACGAGAAATGTTCTGTTGTGAGACGATATGAGTTTGATACGAACTAATACAGATATATACATGAAATACATGGAAATGATGGCACTTGATATATTGATATATTGAAATGGATGATATATGTATATGAATAAATGTTAAAAGAATGATATGTATCATGACATGAACATATAGGAATATCTTTGATATGTTGATACATGGAAATTATGTAAGTTGAAATGAGTAATAAACTCAAGTTTGACATGTTGAGATAATAAGGTTATCGATGTTGAATTTATATGAAATATGTTCAAGTATGCTAACAAGTGACGTTGTTTGATGCTTAGGCAAATGCCAAGCTATTGGTTAAATGGTAATATGCTTAATTATAAGTTGTATTGAAATGGTAAGTGTTCAAATGAAAATATGCTTGAGCTCATAAAAGAGTGGTAAGGTTTAAAGTTATTTAAAATCCTACTATGCTAGGAATGATATGTATAAGTGATGCTATGGATTTATTCACCTTGTAAGTTGTTGAATATAGTTTCATGAATCTTGCAGTATCGATATTGGATTATTCTTGATATGTATAAATTTCATATTTGAAATGAATTGATATGATTAAAGTTTATACGAGCTTACTAAACATTCATTGCTTACGGATTTGTTTTTCTTTACTTTTAGATTATCGGAAGCTCGATTGGGTTGGAAGCTTGTTGGAGTTATATCACACTATCCATCAATTTTATCGATACTTTTGGATGTTTTGATTTTGGTTATAATGGCATGTATAGGTTATTTTGGCTAAATGTTGGCCTATATGTATTTTGTGGAGATTAGCCACTTATTTGGCTTGTGTTTTGGCACATTTTGGTTTGTGCATATTTGCCTTATGTGGTTGATGTGTGGTTTAGTTTATGGTTGTATAGTGAAAGGTAAAGTGTTAGCTAAATGTGCATTTATATACATGTGTTATAGTATGCGATGAGTTGATCATAAATCGATACATTGATATGTAAGGTATATATAACTAAATATGCTAGTGTTTGAAATACATTTTGGCATAAAATAGTATGTTTTGGTAGGCAAGTGACTTAGTTTGAAATAATGCAAATTAGTTTGGTAAACCTTGGGTACAAATATGCATATAAGTTAGTTATACATATGAATAAATTAAATACATGACTACACATGTTATAATCTGTCATCTGAGGTGCATAAAGGCATATTGGTTGTATGTGAAGATATTATATGTGAAAAGCTTTATTTTGGTTTGTTTTAGTGCCTAATTTTGGCTTGTTGATATGCACAATGTTAACTGAAGGTACATGCCTTGTTGGGTGAGAAAAATGGCTTATAAAATAGCCTATTTTCGTCCACATGGGCATGTGACTCAACCGTGTGTGACACAATGCCAGGTGACACGGCTCTGTGTCGCTTGTATCTTTTAAAAAGAATGCAAGTTAGTGAGTTACACGGCATTAGACATGGGCGTGTCTCTTGAACATGTGAGTCACACGTCCGTGTGAACCCTACAATGTTGAAAATAATAAATGTTTCCGAAAAAAATTTTAAGTTTTCGATTTAGTCCCGATTTGTTTCTAATGTGTATTTTGGGCCTCGAAGGCTCGTATAAGGGACAATATGTTTAATTTTGATTGGTTTTTGACATGTATATTATGTGATGTGAAATGTTTGAAATTTATGTCTATTTGTTCTGTAAACTCCAGTAATGCTCTGTAACCCTATTTCGGCCACGAACTCAGGTTAGGGGTGTTATAATAACAATATAGGATCAGAGTGAACAACACCAAGAGACAATAAGAGACCCTTTAACCATTTTAATTCACACACAATTGTAGCCATGGAATGATACTCTATTTCAGCACAAGATCTCGACACTGTATGTTGCTTTTTAGTTTTCCAAGAAATAAGAGAGGTGCCAGCATAACAAAATACCTTATAAGGATCATCACGTTAAAGGAAAACTTCCCCAATCAAAGTCATAGTAACCATATAGTCATTGATCACAACCAGCTTGTATAAGTATTCCTTGTCCAGAACATCCTTTCAAATAACGAATCACGTGCAAAGCTGCTTCCTAATGAGCTTCCTATAACAGCCCGATCTTGGGTCTAGTCAGAACAGTGGTTTCTGGACCACAAATTCAACTCATTAAAATTCATTTTTATGGTCTACAATTTTATGGAATGATTTCGTGAAAATTTCGTTCTAAAATTTTGACATTTGGGCACTCAATTTAGTTAAAAGGACTAAATTGTAAAAAGTGCAAAACTTGAATTCTATATGTTAAAGGTGTCCAATTGTTATGAAATTTTAAATTTGAGGTCCTTAAATGGTAATTAGACTATTGGTTAAGTTGGTGGACAAAAATGGACATGGTTAGGTATGTTTCCAAAGTTTTTCATTAAGGGTATTTTGGTAATTTCATAATTAAATGAGTTAAAAATCCAAATTAAAAGCTAATTCTCACTCATCTTCTTCCTCATGGTTTAAATTCACAAGGGGGAAGCCATAGCTAGGGTTTGGCCACTTTCAAGCTTGATTGTAAGTCCGTCCAAGCCCCATTTTTAATGCTCTTTACATTTTTGAAGTAGTTGTACCTCAATCTTTCTATTTCTACCATCAATTTGAAGAGATGTCAACGTCTAAAATTTTACCCATGATGAATGTTTGTGTATTTTGATGTCTAATGCTAGAAAATGCATGTTTGGTGTATGATAAACGACTTTTGCTAAGTGATTTTTGGTGAAAATGCCTAAAAGGACTTGTTTGTAAAAGTTGTAAAATGAGTAGTAAAAGTGTGAATAAATGAAAACTATGGGCTTTTATGAGCATGATATAGGTTTTTCTAGGCTTGGTAATGAAATTGAATGGAAATCATTTTACAAGCCTAGGGACTAAATTGTAAAAATGTCAAACTTTAGGGGCAAAAATGTAATTTTATCACAATGTGATTTTGGGCTGATTTGAATAGTATAATGATTAAATAAGTTAAATGTGATATTTTAGATCAAGAAAAATGAGGTTCAAACCTAGAACAGGGGAAAAATAAGTATTTGACGATTTAATCATTTTTTCCATTTTTATGCCGAGGTAAGTTTGTATGTTTAATAAGCATTAAATTATATGTGTATATATGCTTGATTGATATAATTGTGGTAAATTCTACATTATTGAAATGAAATGTGAATGCTATTAAGTACGATACTACGGAAATGACCGACAGAGATTTTGGCAAACTAGTAAATCCCGATTGAACCTTAAGAATAGATAGGATACAAATGTCATGGCATTAGGGTTATTGAGATTATGTGTAAGGCCATATTTGAGATATGGCATCAATATGAGATTTCGTGTAAGACCATATATGGGTTGTGGCATCGATATAAGATTCATGTAAGACTATAGCTGGGTTATTGGCATCGATACGAGACTACATGTAAGACCATATCTGGGATATGGCATTAGTACGATACTATGTGTACGAGATTTTTGAGTATCCTTTAGTATTCCAAATGGTTCAACGGGGAATAACGGGTATGTCAAATAAGAGAAAGAGTATGTAAGTATTACGAATTAGTATAGGTATGTACGTAAAGTTTATGAGCATTGATTTCATGAAATTATGAGATGATGATTTCCATGAGAATGTTTTTGTGAAAACCTTGTGATTGTTGGTCTATACTTGTGATGTATGAAATACATGGTAAATTCGATTGACGATTATGTGATTAGCTTTCGGGCCAAATTGAGTTATGATGTGGCATGTTTTATTTACACAAATTGTGATTTATTAGATATGAGAAAAAGGGAAGATTGGTATAATTGCTTGCTGAAATGGTTATGGAAGTATGGGAAGATAAGAGTTTAGGCAATTGAAAGATGTTAAAGTATATGCTAGAAATGTAAATACTCATAATCAATGTGCATGGTTGCTATGAAGTTTGAAATGATTTGTTAGTTGTTGTAATCTGATACAAATGAGAAATTATGTTGTTAGGCTAAAGCCAAGATATGTTAAATTATGCTTATAAGTTGATAGAGTAAACATTATGACTGAATGAAAATTTATAACTGTGAGATTTAAAGCAATTTGTATTATCTTGTGTTTAAATTGTTGAACTTGATAAAAGATTTGTAAGAGTTGCTTATTATTTTCGTACGGACTTACTAAGCTATATAGCTTACCCCTTTCCTTTCTCATATCTTTTAGGGTTATTAATCTAGCTCAGGTTGGAGATCACCGGAGATCCTATCACACTATCAAGCTATCATTTTGGGTATAAATGAATCCAAGCATTTTGAGTCTATGGCATGTATAGGGACTATGTCAATTTGTTATGTGTGTCATTATTAATTTGGCCATATGTGTTAGTTTATAGTTGTTAATGATTCATCTTATATATAGACATAAATGATGGCTTATTTTGATCATAAGTTTATTCATATGTTAATACCCACTTGTGAATGTGAAATTAGTATGTTTTTATCGGGGTAACTATGATGTTTTAAGCATGATAAATAATGGCATGGGAATGACACATTATTATCTTAGTTGTGGTTATTTGGTTGCTCTCAAATGCTTTATCTTGTACCATGAGATGTTATGTAGATGTGTGCAACTGAGGGTGGCAAAATGGCTTGGTAAATAGCCTTGTTTTTGTCCACACGGGTAGACACGCAGGCGTGTGTATAGGCCGTGTGTGACACACGGTCTGCCCCACAAGCATGTGTTCCGACCATGTGTTTCCTGCACCTTAATTATTGCAAAACAGTATGTCCAGAATTGAGAACACGGGCAGAGACACGAGCATGTGTCTCAGTCGTGTGTGCTACACGGCCTAGCGCACAGGTATGTGGCATGGCCGTGTGGCACAAGTTAGAGAGCACCCTAATTTCGAACACAACCTTACAGCACAGGCGTGTCCCTTGGACCACACGGGCGTGTAAGCCCTGTAATATGGAAAATTTTCTAAGTTTTTTAAAAAATTTTAAAGTTCTTGATTTAGTCCCGAACCACCTCCAAAGCATGTTTTGGGCCTCGTAGGCTCGTATAAGGGACTTGATGATTGAATATGAATGGTTTTAACTTAGACAAAAATTTATGACTCGAAATTGTGTGAATGCTTACGATATAAGTCCGGTAATGCCTCGAACCCTATTCTGGCATTGAATACGGGCAAGGGATGTTACATTTAGTGGTATCAGAGCTATGGCTTAATCGATTCATGGACTAACGTAGCGCATGTGAGTCTAGCTATACATACCATATTACTACCTGTGATAGTGTTATAACTCCCAACTCTGATGAAATTATTTTGTTGAGGCAGAGATGCTTTCCAACCGAGCTATTTTCGAAAACACTGAAAGTGATACTAAGATAATTGAAAATGTGTTTGTGATGAGTTGAAACTTGGAAAGGTATGAATAAGAGTTCATGATATGTATGTGATGATATGCAAAATGAAATAACCATAAGTTGCGAAATATGGACAAAATGTCATTGTTCCGGTTGAACGTTGTATTTCAATGGATTATGATGATTTTATGAAACAGATAAAATGTTTTAAATGTTGCAAAAAATATTTAGCCCGGAAGGGTAATCCTGAATTAAGTCCTCTCGACCATATGTTACTGAAAGGATTTTGCCTAGAATGGAAATCATGTTATATCATATGTAGCTCAAGAGTGTGCTCTAGGAATGTGTACCAAAAATGCACTTTTGAATATGAATTGACGGATTGTTGACATGCATACCTTGAGTATACTACTCAAGTATCCATCAAAATTACAATAGTTCAATGGGAATTATTCTTGAAATATGGAAAAGTGACACGAAATGAAAGTTTATATTGTGATAAGCTCATCTATGTTTATTTGGCATTCATATGATGTTATGTGCCTAATTTGTTTGATTAAGTGAATGCAATAATAAACTTACTCAAAATTTAAGGAATTTATGTTTAAGTACACTTGTTTGAATAAGATAATCGAAAAGTTCATGTAGCATAAATATGTATGTTAATTAGCTTAAAGTGAATTATATGATTGTAAAGATATTATGTTGATGATGAATGCTAAGTTATATGTGTGTATTTATGAGAGTCAAGTTAGAGGCTTTATGACCTCACCCTCTTACCAATGTGGCATTTTATAATGAGATATCACGAGATTTAAGTTGAATGAGCTCACAAGTAAAAGGCTAAAGAGTTCAGTAGTAGAATAACTAATAATGAGGTCAGAGTTGAGAATGGTTTGACAAATGAATACGGTTCTGGAAAAGATGCCAGGTTATTCTAAAGATCATTCAAATTTCGTGATGTCACGGTTAAAGAGAAAGTTAATCTCGACTAATCAACTCATTCAGGTATGATGTCTAAAGTATGTATTTGCTGAAATTTCTTCCGGATTGATTTTTGCTAGTGAATAGAATAATATAGGATTAGTGATGATAGAATTAGTCAGAGAAATGATATTTGAATTGTAAAGATGTTTGAGTGTAACAGTTGTGATTGAATAGATTATGATGATCTCTCCTAGGTATTTTATGTAGTCATTTATCCTCAGAGATATATGTGATTGTTCATTTTCTGATGAAATTCTTATCGTATGAGAATGCGAGCTGATTATAATGTTAGATGAAAGCACTATTGGTCTGGTTGGTTGATGATCAGCATATCTTATCTCTCTTTTTGGGGTTCTATTCTATTATGTTTGGAATAAAAGTTGATGGTGAAAATTTATGTGAGACTATTCTTCTGTTTCTACTGGATATTTTTTTGTTTATTATATATATTTGGAAAATATATTATCTCTGTTACAATTGATTCTAGAGTGTATAAGCATTGTTTTTCTTCTAGTTTTCTTTGAGGAATCATCAAGATCTTTGTTATTTTCTTATGAGTTATGTTCTCGGACTTCCAGTTTGATATCGTATCTTGGATTTCTTTGTCTCGAATTTCTTATCATCCTCATTTCGTAAATTATCAATCATGGCTCATCTTTAAAGTCTATTCTTTGGTTTGTGATAACTATGTCTATTATGGTTGTATTTATAGTTCGAACATAGGAACATGGTGATTCTGGTATT
Organism: Gossypium rotundifolium; assembly: GCA_025506655.1. NCBI lineage: Eukaryota > Viridiplantae > Streptophyta > Magnoliopsida > Malvales > Malvaceae > Gossypium > Gossypium rotundifolium. Next base: position 115,999,312 of record CP106732.1, on the reverse strand, counting down.
AGGATTTCTCTAATTTTCGTGAAAGGAATTAACATCGGCAAAGGTGTAGATAATGGAAGCTCAAGCTCAAATTGTACTATGTTTTCTTTTTTCAGGTAATTTTGATTAAGGTCAATGAGTTCAATTAGGATATTTTGTTTCCTTGAGCTAATGTAGTTGTAAAGATCTTTGACTAGCATATGAGGAAATTTTGAAAAATTGTATGTTTGAGTTGTTTTAACAGCATGATATTATTTGATAGTTGAGATTGACTCAGTTGTTTTTATCTGAGCGAGCTGGTTAGTTGAAAGGTAACTTGAGTTATATGCATTTAAGTTTATCCTCAAGTAAGAGGATAAAATCTTGTACATTCATGGGTAAATTGACGAACAATCTAAATGGAAAATTTATATTCAAAAAGGGTGTGATACAAGGACATACCTATTAGATCAGTTCTAATTGGATGATATTATTAAGAGTTAAAGCTATTTTGAATGATAAAGTTATCACATTTGTGAAAGTTTGAATGGTCTGTTCAATGTTAGTAAAGTTGAAAATAGTTGAAGGTATTGTTAACCGAAGCACTGATTCTGGGTCCAATTTAAATTGAGTAAAGAATTTGTGATTTTTCAACGATGCACTATCGAATGGATTGGAACGTGTTTTAATACAAGAATGTAAAGTGATAAATTATGCTTTCAAACGATTAAAGTCACATGAAAGAAACTATCCGACGAGTGATTTAGAGTCAGCTACTTTTTATGCCTGTACTGAGAATTTGATGACATCAGTTGACCGACAAAAAAAATGTCATATGTTTCCTGATCCCAAGAGTTTAAAGTATCTAATGTCACAGAAGGATCTAAATTTAAAATAGCATCGATGGCTTCAACCATTGAAAGATTGTGAGCAGTTATCGATTAACTTTAGGGAGAGCAAATATAGTTGCAAATGCTTGAATGGAAAACCTTTGATTATGTTGTGAATATTGGATACATGATTAATCTTATTTGATGACATTTTGAATCTAGCTAAATTAGAAGTTAAAGCAATGTTTCCTTTACAAGATTGAGAACCTCAAGAATGTGATAGTGAGTAGTAAACTAAACGAGTATGGCGTGAGATGACTTTTGATTCTGAATTTCAGGTCGGACCTGATGGCTGTTATCATTATTTGGAGATAGAATTTGAGCACTGAGTAATTCATAACTATGCAGAAAAAATTTGTACGAAGCTTAGTAGTAGCTCGTTTGTTCATTCAGGGAGTAATAAAATGTATAGTTATTTGAAATAGATGTTCCGGCGATCAGGTATGTAACATAATAGATTAGTTGAGTTATATTTCAGAGACTATTATAGAAAGTAAAAATGATTTGTGGCAGTTTAGAACCAACTTTAGATTGTCAAGAAATGTATGTGAATTTGAAACATGAGGATATGAAATTCTCGTTCAGTAATAGCATATTTCCGAAAGTACTGCCTTGGAAAAAGATTCAAAATGTGTTTTGTGTATCTATGTTGCGATAGTATCGATTGGACTCTTCGAATATGAATTCTTCGATAGAGATTGAGATTCAGCCAATGTGTTGTATAATGAAAAATCAATCGAAATTTTGACATGAGAGATTTGAAAGATGGGAAATAAAGGCATAGCCTTAGTGAGGGTTCTTTGGCTGTGTCACGAGATAGAGGAGTCTATATGGAAATCAAAGTTATATTCTGGTAAGATTTTCGAGGACGAAAATCCCTAAAGGGGGAGAGTTGTAACAACCCGATTTTAGGTCTAGTCAGAACAGTGGTTTTGGGACCACAAATCTGACGTAGTAAGGTTCTTTTTTATTATATTTTTATGGTCTAAAGTTTTATAGAACGATTTTGTGAAAATTTTGTTCAAAAATTTTGATGTTTGGGCACTCAATTTAGTTAAAAGGACTAAATTGCAAAAGGTGCAAAACTTAAATCCTATATGTTAAAGGTGTCCAATTCCTATGAAATTTTAAATTTGAGGTCCTAAAATGGTAATTAGACCATTATTTTAGTTGGTGGACAAAAATGGACATGGTTAAGTATATTTCCAAAGTTTTTCATTTAAGTACATATTGGTAATTTTGTAATTAAATGAATTAAAAAGCCAAATTAAAAGCCAATTTTTGCTTATCTTCTTCCTCATGGCCAAAGTTCACAAGGGGGATGCCATAGCTAGGGTTTGGTCACTTCCAAGCTTGATTGTGAGTATGTTCTAGCCCCGTTTTTAATGCTCTTTACATTTTTGAATTCTTTATGACTCAATCTTTCTATTTCTACCATCAATTTGAAGAGATATCAAGGTCTAAAATTTTACCCATGATGGATGTTTGTATATTTTTATGTCTAATGGTAGAAAATGCATGTTTGGTGTATGATAAATGACTTTTGCTAAGTGATTTTGGTGAAAATGCCTAAAAGGACTTGTTTGTAAAGGTTATAAAATAGTAGTAAAAGTGTGAATAAATGAAAAATGTGGGCTGTTATGATCATGATATAGGTTCGACTAGGCTTGGGTGTAATGAAATTGAATGGAAATCATTTTACGAGCCTAGGGACTAAATTGTAAAAATGTCAAACATTAGGGAAAATGTAATTTTTTTCATAATATGATATTTGGTTGATTTGAATAGTATAATGATTAAATAAGTTAAATGTGATATTATAGATCAAAAAATGAGGTTCGGACCTAGAATAGGGGAAAATAAGGTATTTGAAGATTTAGTCTTTTTTGCCATTTTTATGCTGAGGTAAGTTTATATGTTTAATAAGCATTAAATTATATGTGTATAAATGCTTGAGTGATATAATTGTGGTAAACGTTACATTATTGAAATGAAATGTGAATGCTATTGAGTACGATACTACGAAAATAATCGACAGAGATTTTGACAAAGGATTAAATCCCGGTTGAACCTTAGGAATAGATAGGATACAAATGTCATGACATTAGGGTTACTGAGATTACATGTAAGATCATATCTAGGATATGGCATCAATATGAGACTTCGTGTAAGACCATATCTAGGTTGTGGCATCGAAATGGGACTTCATGTAAGACTATAGCTGGGCTATTGACATCAATACAAGACTACATGTAAGACCATATCTGGGATATGGCATTAGTAAAGTTATATTTGTACGATATTTCCTAGTATCCTTTAATATTCCAAATGGTTCAACGGGAAATTCAATGGGTATGTCAATGAAGAGAAAGAGTATGTAAGTATTACGAATTAGTACAGGTATGTACGTAAAGTTGATGAGCATTGATTTCATGAAATTGTGAGTTCATGATTTCCATGAGAATGTTTTTGTGAAAACCTTGTGATTATTGGTTTATACTTGTGATGTATGAAATATATGGTAAATTCTATTGACGATTATGTGATTGGCTTTCGGGCCAAATTGAGTTATGATGTGGTATGTTTTATTCACACAAATTGTGATTTATTGGATATGAGAAAAAGGGAAGATTGGCATAATTGCTAGTTGAAATGGTTATGGAAGTATAGGAAGATAAGAGTTTAGGCAATTGAAAGATGTTAAAGTATATGCTTGAAATATAAATACTCATAATGTAACAGTTTGATTTTGGCCCTAATCAGAATGGTGGTTTCGGGACCACGAATCCGAGTCAAAAAAATATTTAAATATTATTTTCTGTGTTAATTATATGTGAATTAGCATGTGTGAAAATTTCGTATGAAAATTTGATGGTTTGTGTGCTTAATTAAATAAAAGGGCTTAATCGGGTAAAATAAAAATTTGATGGTTAGTTGTGAAAGTGCCTAATTGTTGTTGTCTTTTTAATATGGAGGACTTATGTTGCAATTAGGCCATTTTTAATATATAGTGGATGGCAACATGTGATTATTGTATGATTTTATATATTAAATGTTTTATAAAATTTAAAGTTTATATTATAATAATATAAAATATGTTATAATAAACATAACATAAATAAAAATAAAAGAAGCCAAAGTTTATTTTTAGCTTTCATGACCGAATAAAAAAAACAAAAAAGAAAAGAGAAAGGAGTTAGGCATTTGGCTATCTTTGGATTTGATTAAGGTATGCACCTAGCTCGGTTTTTGATAATTTTTACGTTTTTGAGATAGTTGCTATGAAATTTACAAAGCCCACGCTTCAATTTTTGATTTTGATGAATATTTTGAGTTTTTGATGTTTGATGATAAAATATCAAAGATATGTGAAGGATTAACATGTTTTGTCTTTGAGTTTTTTATGAATTTGAGTAATTTGGACTAAATTGAAAAAAATAAATTTTTGAGCAACTAAAATGTGAAATAAATGAAATGTATAGACTTGTATGAGGACTAGGAGTATTTGGCCCTTAAAGTGTATAGTCAAATTTTGTGTATTTTGTGTTTTGTGCAATAGGACTAAATAGTAAAAAGTGTGAAATGTTAGGGGTAAAATGGTAACTTTCCCATTTATGTGTTTTTGGACTAAATTGAATGAAAATATTTTTGAATGAGTTTAATTTGAACATGTTTAGATCAAGAACCAAAGAAATCGGACCTGGAATGGTGAAAGCGAAAATAGTTGAATAGTTGGTTTTTGTCGTCTGTTGATATCCGAGGTAAGTCTTTGAGCGATTAAACATTGTAAATTGTGTAAATAATTTATTAATATGCTGATTTGGAAATTGTGGAATTAGTATTGAGTTAGTCGAATGTGATTAAATATAGAATTAATATGTTTAAGTTTAGTTCGATTGAGTTATAATAATTGGAGTTCGAATGAAGATTATGAAGTACAAGAAAAGTTCGATATATGAATTGGTTGTGAGAAAGATTTATAAATATGATATTCAGGCTTTGAGCCTAGCAAGCCTTGTCTTTGGTGAAAGAATTCAGGCTTTAAGCCTAAAGGTGCTTTGTGCTTGAGTGAAAGATATCGGGCTTTATGCCTAATGAGCTTTATCTTGGGTGCTTTATGTATGCTCAAATAGATTCTTGATGATTATTATAATGTGTATGCTCAAATAGATTCTTGATGATATGGAGATAAGATAAATTAGTAAATTGATATTTGTTACTAGTTATATGTGATACAATTGAAGAATATATGTGAATTTTAGTAAGTGTATTCGACTTTGTAAATAACTAGTATGAATATTATGGAATTGATTTTAGATATGGGCATATACGTGTCCTTGTATATTCGACCAAATTGGTATGTGCATATGTGATGTTTTATTGAGCTTGTATGTTCGGACGTATGTTATAATATATTGTGTTTGTATATTCGGCCATATGTGATAAAATAATAAACAATGTGTATTCGGCCTTATAAGTGAGTAATTATAAAATGATATTTTGGATCATGATTATTCGATCAAATAGGTATGATTGTAAACATTATTGAGATAGTGTTATTGTGGGAATGAAAATTTGAATAAAATTATGTTAAATGAGAAATACTAGTATTTGGCCAAGGTAAAATTATTTGTGTTAAAGTATAATATTAATGATACAATTTGATTTGTTTGAAATGTTTGATTGTTCATTTGAATTGTTTAATTTGCTTAAGGCTTACTAAGCTAAGTTAGCTTACTCTGTGTGTTTTTGTTATTCTGTTTTATAGATTTTGGTTGTAAGTTATGAGCTCGGGGATCGTCATCGAAGTTATCCACACTATCGTCAATCTTTGGTACTTTTAAAAGTTTACTTCCGAACTTGTGGCATGTATAAGCTAGGCCAATATGTATTTTTGTTCGACCTTGAATATGTATAATTTGAGCCATGCGAAAATGGCTTAATCTCCATGATAATTTCGGTAATATTTTGGTTATGGTTTGAGCCCATTTTCCTTATAATGCTATATATATTTGACATGAATGGTTTATATGATAAATGCTATATGTATGGAAATGGCTTGATTATGTGGTATGCCATGGTTTATTATAGTTGTGTTATGTGATTATATTTTGAGGTTGGTTGTTGATTTCGGTTATGGTATAAAAGAATCGATTATGTTATATATATATATGTGTGTGTTCGGTTTTAGGTTGAGCCTATAATGAAAGAGTAAGTCAATATATGATGGTTTTGAAAATGCTATGAGTTTTGGCCATCTGTATAAGTATATGAGTTTACAATATGATTGATAGGTATCTGTGCATGGTATTATAAATCCGTTTGATAGTTGATTAAGTTATAATTATTAATGTGATCTAAATTTTAATTCTATTGATTGTATGATTTGCATTTGTAATTCAGTTGTTAAATATTTATGATATGCATGAGATATTCTTAATATCAATAATTAGTGAACTCGGTAAATGAAATTAAAATAGATTGTTATGTGTAAGGTGATAATTGTTTATTGATTTGTTAATGACATGTGGTTAATCAAATTGATAAAAATGTTTGATGAGTCATTAATTATGAAATGGTCGATTAGGTTTTAAATACAAGTTTTAAATTGAATAAATGTTACATTGCAAGAAAAGTGATATTAACATGTTTATATTTGGCTTAGATATTTTATAATGTTAGACGAATGTTTGCCTTTGAATGTGATATGAGTGATTTATTTGAATGTATGAAAGTTGAATCTTTTCTAGTAATGCTTCGTAACCCATTCCGGTGATGGATGCGGGTTAGGAGTGTTACATTTGATTGGTATCAAAGCTATAGTTTAGTCGATTCTAGGACTAACGTAGCATGTGTGAGTCTAGTTATACATGCCATAATATTTACTACAATAGTGTGATGACTTTCGACATCTGAAATGTGTTTTTATATAGTAAATGGATCCCGATAGAGCCGTAGCTGATGATGTTGAGAGTGTAGCGCCTACTCCCGCACATGGGACAGCACCAATTGAATCTCGACCTATCTCGAGTAGCCATGAGGGGGAGGCTAGACAAGCCTTCTACCAAATGATGAACGATTGGTTTACTCAATATATCCGGACTAATCCTGCTGCACAACAACCTCCACCCCCGAATAATCCATCTCCGATACCTGTGGTACCTCCGATGATTGATCCGATTAGATTAACAGGCCTCCTGTAGATAAAATCAGAAAACACGGGGCCGAAGAGTTTAAAGCTAATGATGATGATGATGCTGAACTAGCTGAGTTGTGACTTAATAATACTATCCGTGTGTTTGATGAGCTATCTTGTACTCAGGATGAATGTTTAAAGTGTGCCTTATCTTTATTATGAGACACTGCATATCATTGGTGGAATACGCTAGTATCGGTGGTTCCAAAAGAGATAGTGACCTGGGAATTCTTTCAGACTGAGTTCCATAGGAAATACATCAGCCAGAGATTTATCGACCAAAAATGCAAAGAATTTCTAGAATTGAAATAGGGTCGTATGACTGTAACTGAGTATGAACAGAAATTTGTGAGATTAAGTTAATATGCTTGTGAATGTGTTTCAACTGAAGCTATCATGTGTAAAAGATTTGAAGATGGTTTAAATGAAGACATTAAATTGCTGGTTGGTATACTTGAAATTAAAGAATTCGTGGTACTTGTTGAACGAGCTTGCAAAGCCGAAGAACTCGGAAAGAGAAAAGAAAAGCTAATTTTGAAGCAAGAGATTTTTGTAAGAGATCAACGAGTAAGACTTTTCACTCAGCATCGAAGAAGTTTAGAGATGGTTCTAGTCAATTTAAAGCTATTTTGGACTTTTCTAGACGAGATCGAGACCAACCTCTTGTGAGTTCACTAGCCACTTCGATTGCTAGTGTTGGCAATGATCGGCAGAATAGATTCGAGTGTAAGCATTGTGGTAAATGGCATTCTGGAAATTGTAGATTGCATGATCGGTCTTGTTTTAAATGTGGATCGATGGATCATTTTATCCGAGATTGTTCGATGTTAGTCGAATAAAACACTGTTCAGAACACGAGACCGAGTAACATGTCGGTACGAGGCAGACCACCCAGACATTCGAGTAATGTAAGTGGCAGTCAGAGAGGGACGAAAGATACATCGGTTCAATCTGAGGCTCATGCACCTGCTAGAGCATATGTTATACGCGCTCGTGAGGATGCTTCCTCCCTGATGTTATTACCGATACTTTTACTCTTTATGATGCTAGTGTTATTGCATTGATTGATCCTGGTTCGACTCATTCTTATATGTGTGAAACATTAGTATCCAGTAAGAATCTGCCTGTTGAGTCAACTGAGTTTGTGATTCGAGTATCAAATCCCTTGGGTCGGTGTGTATTGGTTGACAAAGTGCGTAAAAATTACTCGTTGATGATTCGAGATTCATGTTTTCCAACCAATTTGATGTTGTTGCCTTTTGAAGAATTTGATATAATTTTGGGTATGGACTGATTGACTTTGCACGATGCTATTGTTAATTGCAAAAGAAAGACCATTGATTTGAGATGTCAGAACAGTGAAATTATTCGGATTGAACCTAATGATCTGAATGGGTTAATCAGTAATATCTTTGATGTTAGCTAGGAAGTATGTAAGAAAAGGTTATGAAGCTTACTTTGCTTATGTGCTTGATAGTAAATCGACTGAAAAGAAGATTGAATCTGTACCAGTTGTGTGCGAGTATCCAGATGTATTTCCTGAAGAATTACCAAGTTTGCCACCTATTCGAGAAGTAGAGTTTGGCATTGAATTAGTTCCGGGAAAGACTCTAATTTTGATAGCTCCGTATTGGATGGCACCTACTGAATTAAAAGAGTTGAAAAGATAGTTACAAGAGTTAACAGATAGGGATTTTGCATGACCGAGTTTCTCTCCTAAGGTGCGCCAGTTCTATTTGTGAAAAAGAAAGATGAAACTATGTGAATGTGTATTGATTACCGACAGCTAAATAAGGTTACTATAACGAATAAATACCCGTTGTCACGGATTGACTACTTGTTTGATCATCTGAAAGGGGCTTTAGTGTTTTCAAAGATAGATTTAAGGTCAGGTTACTATCAGTTGCGAGTCAGAGGTTCTGATGTACCAAAGACTGCTTTTTGGATGAGGTACGGACACTACGAGTTTTTGGTTATGCCTTTCAGACTTACTAATGCACCTGCTATTTTCCAGATGTGGTAGTGTTTATAGATGATATTTTGATCTACTCCAGAGATGGAACCGAGCATGCCGAGCATCTGAGACTTGTGCTACAAACTTTGTGAGATAAACAGTTGTACGCAAAGTTTAGTAAGTGTGAGTTCTGGTTATAGTGGACGGCAATTAGGCCATTTTAATATATAGTGGACGGCAACATGTGGTTATTGTATGATTTTATATATTAAATGTTTTATAAAATTTAAAGTTTATATTATAATAATATAAAATATGTTAAAATAAACATAACATAAATAAAAATAAAAGAAGCCAAAGTTTATTTTTAGCTTTCATGACTGAATAACAAAAACAAAAAAGAAAAGAGAAAGGAGTTAGGCATTCTACTATCTTTGGATTTGATTAAGGTATGTACCTAGTTCGGTTTTTGATAATTTTTACGTTTTTGAGATCGTTGCTATGAAATGTACAAAGCCCATGCTTCAATTTTTTATTTTGATGAATATTTTGAGTTAGGCCATTGATTATAGCTTGTGATTTTTGTTCTTTGATGATAAAATATCAAAGATATGTGAAGGATTAACATGTTTTGTCTTTGAGTTTTTGATGAATTTGAGTAATTTGGACTAAATTGAAAAAAATAAATTTTTGAGGGACTAAAATGTGAAATAAATGAGATGTATAGACTTGTATGAGGACTAGGAATATTTGACCCTTAAGGTGTATAGTCAAATTTTGTGTATTTTGTGTTTTGTGCAAATAGGACTAAATAGTAAAAAGTGTGAAATGTTAGGGGCAAAATGGTAATTTTCCCATTTATGTGTTCTTGGACTAAATTGAATGAAAATATTTTTGAATGAGTTTAATTTGAACATGTTTAGATCAAGAACCAAAGAAATTGGACCTAGAACAGTGAAAAATGAAAATAGTTGAATAGTCGATTTTTGTCGTCTGTCGATATTCGAGGTAAGTCTTTGAGCGATTAAACATTGTAAATTGTGTATATAATTTATTAATATGCTGATTTGGAAATTTTGGAATTAGTATTGAGTTAACCGAATGTGATTAAATATAGAATTAATATGTTTAAGTTTAGTTCGATTGAGTTATAATAATTGGAAGTTCGAATGAAGATTATGAAGTACAAGAAAAGTTCGATATATGAATTGGTTGTGAGACAGATTTATAAATATGATATTTAGTCTTTGAGCCTAGCAAGCCTCGTGTTGGTGAAAGAATTCGGGCTTTAAGCCTAGTAGGCTTTGTGCCGGTGGATAATATCAGGCTTTAGGCCTAGCAGGCTTTGTGCCGGTGAAAGATATCGGGCTTTATGCCGATGAATTATTATAAGTGTATGCTCAAATAGATTCTTGATTATGTGGAACTTGAATTCGGTAAATAAGCTCAATGTTCAGGTATGTGTAAGTCTATTGGTTGTTGGAGATGAGATAAATTAGTAAATTGATATTTGTTACTAGTTATATGTGATACAATTGAAGAATATATGTGAATTTTAGTAAGTGTATTCGGCTTTGTAAATAACTAGTATGAATATTATGGAACTGATTTTAGATATGGGCATATATGTGTCCTTGTATATTTGGCCAAATTGGTATGTGCATATGTAATGTTTTATTGAGCTTGTATGTTCGGACATATGTTATAATATATTGTGTTTGTATATTTGGCCATATGTGATAAAATAATAAACCATGTGTATTGACCTTATAAGTGAGTAATTATAAAATGATATTTTGGATCATGATTATTCGATCAAATAGGTATGATTGTAAACATTATTGAGATAGTGTTATTGTGGGAATGAAAATTTGAATAAAATTATGTTAAATGAGAAATACTAGTATTCGGCCAAGGTAAAATTATTTGTGTTAAAGTATAATATTAATGATACAATTTGATTTGTTTCAAATGTTTGATTGTTCATTTGAATTGTTTAATTTGCTTAAGGCTTTACTAAACTAAGTTAGCTTACTCTGTGTATTTTTGTTATTTTGTTTTATAGATTTTGGTTGTAAGTTACGAGCTCGGGGATCGTCATCGAAGTTATCCACACTATCGTCAATCTTTGGTACTTTTAAAAGTTTACTTCGAACTTATGGCATGTATAAGCTACGCTAATATGTATTTTTGTTCGACCTTGAATATGTATAATTTGAGCCATGCGAAAATGGCTTAATCTCCATGATAATTTCGGTAATATTTTGGTTATGGTTTGAGGCCATTTTGCTTATAATGCTATATATATGTTTGACATGAATGGTTTATATGATAAATGCTATATGTATGGAAATGGCTTGATTATGTGGTATGCCATGGTTTATTATAGTTGTGTTATGTGATTATATTTTGAGGTTGGTTGTTGATTTCGGTTATGGTATAAAAGAATCGGTTATGTTATATATATGTGTGTGTTCGGTTTTGGGTTGAGCCTCTAATGAAAGAGTAAGTAAAGATATGATGGTTGTGAAAATGCTATGAGTTTCGGCCATCTGTATAAGTATATGAGTTTACAATATGATTGATAGGTATCTATGCATGGTATTATAAATCCGTTTGATAGTTGATTAAGTTATAATTATTAATGTGATCTAAATTTTAATTCTATTGATTGTATGATTTGCATTTGTAATTCGGTTGTTAAATATTTATGATATGCATGAGATATACTTAATATCAATAATTAGTGAATTCGAAAATGAAATTAAAATAGATTATTATGTGTAAGGTGATAATTGTTTATTGATTTGTTAATGACATGTGGTTAATCAAATTGATAAAAATGTATGATGAGTCATTAATTATGAAATGGTTAGTTAGGTTTTAAATACAAGTTTTAAATTGAATAAATGTTACATTGCAAGAAAAGTGATATTAACATGTTTATATTTGGCTTAGATATTTTATAATGTTAGATGAATGTTTTCTTTTGAATGTGATATGAGTGATTTATTTGAATGTATGAAAGTTGAATCTTTTCCGGTAATGCTTCGTAACTCATTCCGTTGATGGATGCGGGTTAGGAGTGTTACACATAATCAATGTGCATGGTTACTATGAATTTTGAAATGATTCGTTATTTGCTGTAATCTGATACAAAGGAGAAATTATGATTGTTAGGCTAAAGCTAAGATATTTTAAATTATGCTTATAAGTTGGTAGAGTAAACATTATGATTGAATGAAAATTTATAACTGTGAGATTTAAAGCAATTTGTATTATCTTGTGTTTAAATTTTTGAACTTGATAAAAGATTTGTAAGAGTTGCTTAATATTTTCGTACGGACTTACTAAGCTATATAGCTTACCCCTTCCTTTTCCATGTCTTTTAGGGTTATTAAGCTAGCTCGGGTTGGAGATAGTTGGAGATCCTATCACACTTTCAAACTATCATTTTGGGTATAAATGAATCCAAGCATTTTGAGTCTATGGCATGTATAGGGACTATGTCAATTTGTTATGTGTGTCATTATTAATTTGGCCATATGTGTTAGCTTGTAATTGTTAATGTTTCATCTTATATATATAGCCATGAATGATGGCTTATGTTGGTCATAAGTTTATTCATATGTTTATGCCCTCTTGTGAATGTGAAATTAGTATGTTTTTATCGGGCTAAGTATGATGTTTTAAGCATGATAAAGAATGGCATGAGAATGACACATAATTGTCTTGGTTGTGGTTATTTGGTTGCTCTCACATGCTTGATTTTGTGCCATGAGATGTTGTGTAGATGTATGCAACTGAGGGTGACAAAAAGGATTGGTAAATAGCCTTGTTTTTGTCCACATGGGTAGACACACGAGCATGTGACTAGGCTGTATGTGACTCACGGTTTGCCCCACGGGCATGTGTTCCGGCTGTGTGTCCCCTGCACCTTAATTGTTACAAAATAGTATTCCAGAATTGAGCACACGTAGAAACAGGCGTGTGTCTCAGCCGTGTGTGCTACATGGCCTAGCACACGGGCGTGTGGCATGGCCGTGTGGAACAAGTCAGAGAGCACCCTAATTTTGAACACGGCCTACAGCACGGATGTGTCTAAGGGTCACACGGGCGTGTCCTTAGACCACACGGGCGTGAGAGCCCTGTAACATGGAAAATTTTCTAAGTTTTGCTAAAATTTTTAAAGTTCTTGGTTTAGTCCCGAACCACCTCCAAAACATATTTTGGGCCTCGTAGGCTTGTATAAGGGACTTTATGATTGAATATGAATGATTTTAATTTGGACGAAAATTTATGACTCGAAATTGTGTGAATGCTTGTGATATAAGTCCGGTAATGCCTCGAACCCTGTTCGGCGTTGAATACGGGTAAGAGGTGTTACACTTCCTTTGGTTGATGCATAAATTGCGCCAAGATATAAACACTATAGGATAGCTCAGGTCGAGTGAGATTCAAGTAAATCAATCTTCCTACCAATTTCTGATACTCTTGAATCTTCCAAAACAACATTCTCTACCAAGGCTAAATGATGATTTTGTTTGATGGGAAAACCAGATGGTTTAGCACCCAATAGCCCAACTTCACTAATAATATCCAAAGCATATTTGCGTTGGCAAAGAAAAATCCCTTTGTGATTCCGTGCCACCTCTACGCCGAAAAAATATTTAAATGTCCCGAAATTCATGTGGAAACAATGGCATAAATAATCTTTAAACTTCTAAATGGCAACACTATTATTTCCCATAATAACAAGATCATCAACATACACTAATATACTCAATTGTATCTTGTCTTGATTAAAGTAAACAGTGAATAGTCAGACTAAGATTGAAGAAACCCTACCCTTTAATGCAATTTTCAACTTTCTAAACCAACACCAAGGGGCCTGTCGTAAACCATAAAGTGATTTATGTAATCTACAAAATTTGCCAGCCTGTTGAGTGACAACCATGAGGCATATTCATGTACACCTCTTCTTCTATATCTCCATGCAAGAATGCATTATGAACATCCATTTGATGAAGTTTCCATTTCTTTGCTATTGCCACTGAAAAAAATGTATGAGCGGTCACCATTTTTGCTATGAAAAAAATTTAATATGATTGCGATCACCATTTTTGCTATAGCGGGAAAATTTGTTTTGGATCTTTTCTCCAATTAAAATCTATGTAATCAATTCATTTAATATGTTTTAAGATATAGTTTGATATCATATATCATATTCAGATCATATCACATTCGGCTTGGCCCATACTCATAACACTTATCAAGTAACAGGTAATTAGCCACATACCCTCCACATCTTGGGCTTAGCCCATTTCTTATTCAAGTCCACAATCATACGTATTCACATACCACAATTATGCAATAATGAATCACCCAAGCCTAAGGTCCATCCTCTACACACCCCTTATCCATTTACCACACACCGGGGGATTATTAAATCACCTCTCCTTTCACTCCACAAAGGCATTCAATGCCATCCACGTGCAATTAAGCACAAAATCCACAAAGCGACCTCGATCGGCGCCAATCCACGATGTAGCCGTAGGTAACACCAAAACCACGATGGGACACATAGTCACTCATCAATCCACGATATGGCACATAGCCGATATCAATCACGATGAGGCACATAGCTACTTATCAAACCACGTACTCGAAGTACACCCGTAACTTCTTTCATAACCCACCCATGCACATGCAACATAAAATAGTGCCATGATGATGCATGCACATGTTATTCATAACCATAAGCATACTCACATACAAGCCAATGATCATATTTCAATGACTATGATACTAACTGGTCATCGTCATACCCTTGAAGGGTATCAATATCACACTTATCACGCACTTGTTAGTAATCACATTACACATGTAATACACATGTAACTATAAATCTAGGAAGCGATGAGGCTAGCTACACACCTTATAACCTAAACCTCTAGACCCTCGATCCCGACGCTATCGCTAAGCGAGACTACGCTATCTACCTATAGTTTTCTCCATTCTTTGGCCCACACCCGGTGGCCAATCCCGAATCATTGAGATAGCTCTTTTCTTAAACTTGGGATAGGACCTTCCTTGCCCTCCTTGGTGGTATTTGCCTCCATCAACACACTTAATCGATCAAACGGTTAAACCTCCAAGTCATAAATCTAAATATCGAATCTTATAGAATACTTCTTACCAAGTCAACTTTGAATCCGGAGAATCGATCTATGACACTAGATATCCTTGCTCCTCTATTCGCCAAACATAGAGATTAGCAACAAGGCCATTCGCCAAATCAAATAAACCAAAAGGGTTAACGCCAAACCCTTACCTTACAACCGATTTGGTTTCCTCCCAAATCTTGAACCCAATGATGGTTCACTTCTGACAATCGGCTACACCCTAAGACGGAAAACAGTTAGCTTCACAAGCCTTCGGCTTAACGAATATTAAAAGAATAGACTATTAGAATAACTCCTTACCACCACTTACCAACCGATTATTCAAGAAGACGGCTTCACTTGATTGTTCCCAAAACCCGAAGGCCCTTCTCCAAGCGATTGAAAAGGAAAACCCGAAGAGATCAACACCCCTCTAATATTCGGCCAAAAAGAATCTAATAGGGGAGAGAAAGTTTCGGCAACAAGAGGGAAAGATTCGGCTAGAGTCTTGAAGGTAGAAACAAATGAGATGTGGTTTACAAATGAAAGGAAAAATCAGCAATGGTATATGCTACTTGAGGCTTTCGGTTTCAAAGCACAAAAAGAAGTAAACTTTACTTGAAGGTTCGGCTAGGAGCAAAATTAAAAGAAACACCTAATGAATTTCGGCAATCACCTAGGGAAGTTTCGACTAAATAACAAGTGAAGAAAAGAGGTGTTTTTTTTATGTGAATAGAGTATGAGAAGAAAGAAAATGAAGGCTTAGAAGAAAGGACTAAAATTCGGCAAAGGGAAGCTCACCACCCTTTAAATAGAATTCGGCTACTCCCCCTAATTATCATGGCCGAAAATAACCTTAAGAGAACCCCCCAGCCGTCCAACACCTTTTTCCTCTCACCCATTCCCTTGATTTCCTCCTAAATTCACTCTACACCAACCTTTCAAACTAATTCAAATTAAAATAAAATAAAATCCAGCATTGATCCATTATCCCATTTAAATTTAAAAACAACTAGCTTGATCCTTATCTTCCAAATGCCCATGTCGTCCAATGCCTTTCCAATCTGCGCAAACAATGATTATTTCCAAGAATCACCAATCGAGATTTATAACGTTTAACTGAACCATCTAAATTATATTTGATCTTGCAAACCCATTGGCACTCTATAACTCACTTTTCCGGTGGTAAATCTTCCAAAGTCCATGTCCCATTAGCTTCAAGAGCTTCAATTTCTTTCGTCATAGCTTCTTTCCATCGAATATCTTTTATGTCCTAGACATATGAAGTAGGCTCCCTTTCGTCTGTCATAGCTACTAGAAAAGAACGATGTTTTGGAGAAAAATTGTCACAATTTACATAATGTGCTATAGGGTAGGAGATACCTAAGGACAAAATTGGTTTGGATGAACATGCACAAGGGCTTATTCATTCTGTAGTAATGTCACAAAATCTAGCAGTCAAGTAGAAACTTCTTTTGTTCTATGGCCACACCCAAGTTGTTCTTGAACAAATTAATCCGAGACTTCAATGACACCCCACCGTATCGTTATCACATTGAGCCACAGTTGATTTCTCAAGTACCTCATTTTCTTCAACCTCTTCCAAGTTATCATCAGCATGGTTGGTGATATTAAAAGGAACACTCTGTACTAGTTCTGGTTGTACACCCTCCTTACTGACATCAACAAATGGAAATTCATATTCAGATAAGACAACATCTCTTGAAAAAAAATACTTTCTTGTATCAAGATCATAAACTCTCTAGCCTTTCTTTTCCAAAAGGATATCTTACAAACACACAACATTGACTTCTGCTAGCAAACTAGTCTTTCTCCTTATTCAAGTTCGAACATAACAAACGCATCCAAAAGTTCAAATATGATTATAACTAGAAGGTTTACTAAACAAGATCTCATAATGAGCCTTTCCTCCCAATAGTTTAGAAGGTGTCCGATTGATCAAATATCCAACCGTCAAAACACATTCTCCCCAAAACTTGATGGGAAGATTACCCTAAAATCTTAAAGCTCTAGCCACATTTAATATATGGCGATGCTTCCTCTCAACACAACCATTCTGTTGAGGTGTTCCTACACATGAAGTTTGATATAAAATTTCATTTTCAAAAAATAGTCTTTTAAACACGCAAATTCAATCCCATCATCACTTCTAACTACTTTTACATAGCCAAGAAATTACGCATAACAAGATCCACTTCTATTTTTTAGTCAACAAATATACCCATATAGCCCTAGAAAAATCATCAACAATGGTAAAAAAATACGAAGCACCACAAGAAGAATTAACACGATAAGGTCCGCAGAAATCATAATGAATTAATTCAAAATTTTTATTTGCTTTAGTTTCACTAAAAACAAAAGCTTTTCTCATTTATTTAGCTCTCAAACAAATGTCACATGGTTTATTCTTTAGCAAATTATTACTCAATTTAATATAAGGAAGAGATTCTACTATTTTTACAGATGGATACCCCATCCTCATATGCCATAATTCAAAGGAATTTGCATGACTAGCCTTGCATGCTTGGACTGATACTGCCGACTTCAAATGGTAAAGCCCATTGCATTGTTCACCCACTCCAATCATCATCCTCAAGGTGAGGTCCTGTATAACACAAATTTTCTTAGTAAATTGGACACCACAATTAGACCCATCAACCAACTGTGACACGGATATCAAATTGCAATTCAAGTTTGGAACATAAAGAACATTGTCTAGTTTCATATGTTTTCCCAAACAAACCGATCCCCCCTTCAACGCCATTACCTCCTTACCATTAGGCAAACCAATTGGACATGCCTCAATTTCTTTCAAATTTGTTAATCATTCTAAATTACCTGTCATATGTTGGGAAGCACCCAAATTAATGATCCAACTTAGATTACTCTTACCATTCAACTTTTCACTAGTACCGATTTGCACGTGTTCAACAAATAGTGAAAGAGTGTCCATTGTTCAGATGTCAAGGCCCTAGAAGTTGTACTTTCTCCAGAATTATCACTCAAAGTCAACTCGTAAGTGAAAGTAGGTTTCTTTCCCTCGCTATTCATGGTTATTTTGTTTTTTATGTGGCTCTTGATACCATGAAAGAATTCTTGAGAGGAATGACTTTCTTCCTACTCTCCATTAACAGGCCAAAAAGAGCCATATATATATATATATATATATATACACACATGATAAGCATGAAAAATGAATCATCTAATAAATCTGTAAATCCCTAACTTTTAGAATAAAATCCCTAACTTCTCTCCTAAATATATTATTTACATATTTAATAGATATTTGCATATCTAAATACATTCCTTGATTTCTTTCCTAATATAAAAATATATATAGAAAACTTTTAAAAAGTTGTGGCATCATGATCATCGCATACCTTGAAAATTTTCCTTCTATTCTATTTAGGACAGATTTGGAAGGTAAAAAGCCTTTTTGTTTTCAACTAGATAGCCATGAGATTTTCTCAAAGTCAAACCTCATTTGGAATGAATCCTTCTCCTTAGACTGCTCCAGAACCGAATAAGCTCTCAATGGCTTAGAGCAACAAACTCTAGTTGTTAAGCTCGATTGCAGGAGCAAAATGATGCCAATTCTTGGATAGATGGAGGAGTCAAAGCTTTTGGGATCACTTGAAATGATCTATATTTTTAATAATTTTTAAAAACTTTCTATATTTTTAATTTTATTTTTATAAATTTTAAATATTTTTCTAATTTTTATATTTTATGATAATTTATATAATAAATTTTAATTTTTATATTTTTAAGATTTTTTAAATTTTAGAAGTTTTCTATATGTTTTATAAATTTTGAATACTTTTATATTTTTTTATAATTTTATTTTTAATAATTTTTTCATTTATATATATTTATAATTTTATTAATTAAAATATTTTTATCATGTGACACGTGGCAAGGTTAACTCAAGAAAAGGGAAAATTAAAACAAGGATTGTAACAGACCGAATTTGACCCTAATCGGAACGGTGGTTTTGGGACCACGAATCCGAGTCTGAGAATTATTTAATGATTTATTCTATGCTTATTATATATGAATTAAAGTGTGTGAAAGTTTCGTAGAAAAATTTAATTGTTTGTGTGTTTAATTTAGAAAAAGGACTTAATCGCGTAAAAGGTAAAAGTTTTAAACTATAGTGAAATGTGTTAATTTGATGATGGCTTTTTAATATGGGGTATCTAATGGGCAAATATCCCATTTCCAAGGATAGTGGATGGCAAAGGTCAAGTATGACCTTAAGATATATGTTGTTTTTATTTTTTATTAATGGTTAAAATGGTAAAACATTAAAAATGTTATTATATGTTAAATAATATGAAATTAAAAGCCATCATATTTGTTCTTTCTTCTTCATTGCCGTATGTTAGCTAAGGAAATAAGGGTTTAAAGGCTTTGAAGTGTTCGGTCATCATCTAGCTCAATTCAAGGTGTGTTTTACTTCAGTTTTTGATAATTTTTACGTTTTTCAGATCGTTGCTTTGAATATTAGCTAACCCATGGTAGAATTTTTTAAATTTGAGTATGCTTGAGGTTTGGCCATTAACATGTTCATGTGGTTTTTGATGTTTGATGAGTTTAAATTAAAGATATGTTAAAGATTAGTAGGTTTTGTATTGGAAATTTTAGTGAATTTGAGTATTTTGGGCTAAATTACAAAAATAAATTTTTGAGGGAGCTAAAATGCAAAATAAATGAAAGAAATGGACTAGAATAGTCCCTATGAACATTCGGCCCTTAAGTGTTATAGTGAAATTTTGTATATTTTGTGTTTTGTGCAAATAGGATCAAATTGCAAAAATGTGATATAGTAGGGGTAAAATGGTAATTTGACTATTTATGTGTTTTGGGACTAAATTGAAATGAAATGTACTTGAATGAGCTGAATTTTAATGTGTCTAGATCAAGAACAAATAAAAACGAATTTGGATCGGGGAAAGACGAAGGTTATCGAATAGTCGGTATACGTTGTTCGTTGACAGTCGAGGTAAGTCCTTAAGCAAATGTATGCCAAAGAATTATTTATGAACATAGCATATGATAAAATTTGGAAATTTAAAGCATAAAAATATATGTTGGCCGAATATGGGAGTATAAGTTGATAGTGAATTTATTTTGTTAAATGTGATGTGAATAAGTGCGTTTGGTTTAATATGTGAAAGTAATATGAAGTATATGAGATGGTTGTGATTTTAGCACTAAGTAATGTGTATTGAAATGTTGAAAATGTTGATATTTGGCTTGAGCCTAGCAAGCCTTGTCTTTGGTGATTTAATCAAGCTTGAGCCTAGCAACCCTTGTCTTGGTGATCGATTTCGAGCTTAATGCCTAGCGTGCCTCGTCTTAGGTGAATATATCGGGCTTAATGCCTAGCAGGCTAAATGCCAGTGTTTTAAATCTCGGACTTCAAATCTAGCAGGCAAAGTGCCGGTGTATGCGATTCAATTAGTGCATAGCTTGTTATATCTTTGGTGAGTTTTCAATTTCGAACTTTGGTTACTGAAATAGTAAAGTTATGAAACAAACCATGGAAGTTTAAGTCTATGAAAGTGAATTTGTGAGTTTGGCTATAAGGTATGTATTAAGCATACTTTAATATTATGATTTTATGCTATGATGATAAGTAAATAAAATGATGAGAGAAAGTGATATATATATATATATATATATGATAGATGGAATTTGATCATAACCTATACTATGAAGGAATTGGTTATAGAAAAGCATGAAAGAAGTAAGGTATTCATATAGGTATAACTATATGCATAAATGTGTGATTATTTACTTGGCATATGATGTACGGTGGTAAAGAAATAAAGTTTATATATATATATATATATATATATAAAATGAGATGAGATATTCGGCTTTGGTAAACTATATATTAATTCATGAATGTTTAATGTTAAGAAATGATTATTTAGGTGCTTGTATATTCGAAAGTTATATTGTGGTAGCTTAAGACTTACTAAGCTAGCAAGCTTACTTTGTGTGTGTACATTGTTTGTTTTATAAATTTCGTTCAAGCTACGGGCTCAGAGGATCATCAGAAGAATCAACCACACTATCAACCCCTTTTTGGTACTTATACATTTGGTTTTTGAATCAAAGGCATGTATAGGTTAGACTAAGTTGTAAAATCAAAGAACTTTGGTCTTATATATAAACATAACCTAGCCTTGAGAAAGAGACTTATTCCTTTTGGTTAACTTTAGCTGTTGTGCTCTTTGACATAATGGTTGGATTTTAAAGTCAAGTTGGATATATGTGTGTAAGTGGTTGAATGTTTGATGTGTTCGATACCTGGCAAATTTATCCTTGGCCTGTTATATGCTAGTCTAGGTCAATGTATGTTTTATAGAGAGTATGCGTGTGGTTAAGATGATTCCATATGCTTTAGGTTCAATATGTTTACAAATGAATATTTAAGTTTGGTCACATGTATTATAGTAAAGTAGTAATAATATATGAGTATGTTATTATAATGCATGGATGGTATGGATTTATTTGGTTTATATTCGGCAATGGTATAGGCGCATATAGTAGTTAGGTAATAATATTGTTACATGTTTGAATGAATATGTTGAGCCTTGAATTATGCATGTGGAACATGGTTGTTACATTATATGTATGATCTAGTTCAAGGTTTATTTATGAGTTACTTATTTAATATACATCATTAATGTTAGTTAAGTTGAGATTTGTGTTTTCGGTAACAAAGTAAATGATGTATGTTTGAGATAGTAGTAGTAAGTAATATTCCTATTAAGAACGAAACTTAAATGGTATGTGAAAATAGATGGTTTGGTCTTATTATTTGAACATTTGAGATATTGGCAATAGTTTGGCCGAACCCTTGAATGATTAGATAAATAAATTGAAATATTTAGGTACATTATTAAATGTATTCAAATTTGGTGCATGATGTTTGTATGACTATGTGCAAGTATAATGTGACAGTTGTTATAAAGAAATGCATGCAATATAAGTTCATAATATCACTTGTATGTTCGGTCAGGAAGCAAATAGGTACGCTTGTATATGCATTATAGAATATTGATTGAATATCAGATTTAAATATGTGATACATAGGGATCGCTTTGCTGGTGTTGAATTCAAATGAATGTCTGATCGGAATGGTGTTTAGTTTGGTAATGCCTCATAACCCTAATCCGGCGACGGCTATGTGTTAGGGGTGTTACAAGGATCGTTAATTTTAACGGTCAAAAAGACTTTTTTTTTTTTTTGATGGATTTTGGTAGTTCAAGCATCCAATTGAGTGCCAACAAAAAAAAAATAGAGACTTAATTATTTTTTCTGCAAAAGTTTGAAGGCTTTTTCATCCTTAATCTAAATTAATATATATATATATAATTGTAAGATATATAAATTCTTTTCAATAATAAATGAAGAATTTTAACTTAAACTTTAAATTTATTACTTTTAAATTTTATTTTAAAATAAAATTATAATATTGAATAATTTATTAAAATAACAAATTATTAATATAATTTATTATATTATTAAATATAATTAATCAAATATGTATGTTAATATAAAAATTATAATATTTTATATTAATATTTTAATATTTTAAATGTTTTTAAAATTAAAATTAAAAAATTATTATAATATAATAATATTAAACTTGATTCAAGTTAATTTTATAAAATAAAATTATTTATAAAGCATCGCTTTTTGTAAAAGGATAAGTCATTTTATAAAAAAGAATTTATATTATGTTGACTTATAAGTTATTTTTATTATTCAAACTTTTTTATGAAATAAATACACAAAATGTAGAAAAAAATTTATAAGTTATTTTCTGTGCAACAAACACCCATAAATGTAACTGACAATACAAAATTAATCAACAAATCAACACTAAAACAAAATTGAAATAATTTAAACCCAAAATAATTCAATTCAAAAAAATCAAGTCTCAAACCCAAATAATTAGAACCCTAAAATAGTTGAAACCCAAAATTAATTTCAACTTAAAATATTCAAACTTAAAAATACTAAAAAAAATTAAATTTTAAATTAGCTGGACCCAACCACTGGCATAATTCATATAGGGCATAAAAATTAATCCAGGAATTGTTTGCATATTTCAACACATAATGGGAAGCTATCTTTTCCTATTATGTATTATAGTATATGTTAGTTCTTTCTGGTACTGAATTTTGACTTCAAATTTGCGTTTTAATTTTGGTATAATATTGGGCTAAAAGAAATAAAGACACAAGTGGAAAAGGGAGATTATACTAGCCTAGGTGGCAGACAGGGGTTCATTGGCTGAAGCTAGGAAAGGGAACATATGGACCATAGTTGCACACTATGGACTTCAACTTGTGCTGTTTTCTATCAGATTTGCTGTCCGTATGGCTTTTAAATCATCTCTAAGACATATATAGGTAAATTTATATATTTCTTAATTTAATGAAAATGTATTAAAATTTCAAACAAAATGGTAGAACAAAACTTTAGAGAAAAAGGAGAGAGAGAAGAAGATGGCCCGATTACCCCCACTTGATTATTGCTTGTAAAAATAGATGGGAGACACAGACGGTGGAGAAAATGTTTATCCCCTAAATTATTTAATTTATTTAATAAAAATATCGATTATCTAAATGAAGGCCTGTTGTGTATGGTCAAAAGCGTCGTATTCAAACTGTCGCAGTTGTATACATTTATATTTTAGTTATTTTAGGTGGGCAAATAATACGGCTTATTTTTTAAAACCCTCTACTAGCTTTTATATATATATATATATATACCGTTTGCCATACATCTCCATCGCCATTCCCAACAACAATCATCGAAGCTTTCTCTAATTCAACACTTGCACCTCCTCCTCTTCCTCCTCCAACAACAACAACGAAACAATTTTCTGGGCTAAAAGAAAGATAGGCAACTATATCTTATTGTAGAGGATTTGAAAAGAAAATGGGGCTGTTGTCAAGAAAAGTCGCGTGCAATTCTCATGGACAGGATTCTTCTTACTTCCTAGGTTGGCAGGAATACGAAAAAAACCCTTACGATGAAGTAAAGAATCCTAAAGGAATTATTCAGATGGGCCTTGCAGAGAATCAGGTAATATAAAAAGACCCAGAAAATTCACAGTGATTTTCATTATTATATTTATCCTAGTACAATGGGTCTTACGGCTTCTTTTTCTGTGCAGCTCTGCTTTGATCTTCTTGAGTCGTGGTTGGCCAAAAACCCCGACGCAGTTAGTTTCAAGAGAGAGGAGCAATCCATATTCAAAGAGCTTGCTCTTTTCCAAGATTATCATGGCCTACCCGCATTCAAAAAGGTAAAAAGCTACAAACTTCATTGCTGACATTATAAAAGACAGCTTTTGTCAATTTTCTAATCTTTCTATGAAACAGGCATTGGTTGATTTCATGGCTGAAATCAGAGGAAACAAAGTAAGTTTCGACAAGGATCACTTAGTCCTCACCGCCGGTGCAACTTCAGCTAATGAAACGCTCATGTTTTGCCTCGCTGAAAAAGGCGACGCTATTCTGCTTCCCACGCCATATTACCCAGGGTATGTTTATCTTTGCTTTCTACATTAATTTCCTGTCGCTTTAATGTTAAGGAACTAATCCATAACTTTATGCATGAAATTTGCAACTTACTAAATGTTTTAAAAAATAATTTCTTTTTTACAGATTTGATAGAGATCTCAAGTGGCGAACTGGGGTTGAGATTGTACCAATCCAGTGCAGCAGCTCAAATGGCTTCCAAATCACTGAATCGGCCCTTGAAGCAGCTTATCAAGAAGCGCAAAGAAAGAACTTGAGGGTGAAAGGGGTGTTGATCACCAACCCATCTAACCCCTTGGGCACAACCATGTCCAGAAACGAATTGGACCTACTTGTTAACTTCGTTACAGACAAAGAAATTCATTTAATTAGCGACGAGATTTACTCGGGAACTGTTTTTAGCTCCCCAGCCTTCGTATCTATCATGGAAGTTTTAAAAGATAGAAAACTTGAGAATACTCAAGTCTGGGAAAGAGTTCATGTTGTTTACAGCCTTTCAAAGGATCTAGGCCTCCCTGGTTTTCGAGTTGGTGCAATTTACTCCAACGATCCCATTGTTATGGCCGCCGCCACAAAAATGTCCAGCTTCGGCCTAGTTTCTTCCCAAACCCAATACCTTCTCTCCGCCATGTTGTCCGACAAGAAATTCACCAAAGAATACATTTCCAAAAACCACAAGCGGCTTCAAAAGCGACAAAACAAGCTGGTTTCGGCCTGGAAAAAGCCGGCATCAGTTGCTTAGAGAGCAACGCCGGGTTGTTCTGTTGGGTTGACATGAGACACCTATTGAGCTCCAACACCTTCGAAGCCGAAATGGAACTTTGGAAACGAATAGTTTACGACGTTAAGCTAAACATCTCGCCTGGCTCTTCCTGCCATTGCACTGAACCAGGCTGGTTCCGTGTCTGCTTCGCTAACATGTCCGAAGACACCCTGAAACTCGCCATGCAACGCTTGAAGTCCTTCGTTAGTTCCATCACCATTGACAACCAGACCCACCAGGACTTGAAAAACATGAGAAAAAAGAACCGCACCAAATGGGTTTTCCGACTATCGTTCCAATCATTCCATGACAGGGAGCAAGGTGAACGATAAGCCTGGTCAAATTTTACAAATGTGAAAATACCCATTATTATTATTTTTTTTTCCATTCAAAGTTATATCGTAGAGAGAGAGAGAGAGAGAGAGAGAGAGAAACTGCACTCAGTCCATGTGGGATTTGAAGTGTGTTTAGTTTCACTTGTAAAATTTTACGATTTTTTCCACTTGCCATGGAAATCTTCTTGGATTCTTCAAAACCATTATAGTAAATTATTAGCTAATACAAGATTCCATGTCTCTTTACATATAAACAATTCTCCTTCAAACATCTAGAATCTGTTCATTAATTGCTTGTATTATTTTAATGTTTGATAACTGTACTGACATGCAACTGACAACGCGTATGCATCATATTTTCCCTGCCCGGCTGGTTGTATACGGTGACTTTCTCACTATCAGCTGCCGACGTTTTCCATTAATTGTGGTGATTGTTCAACCGACCTTATCATCGGGAATTCTAAAAAAGAGATAAAAGGTCATGCCTATTAAATTAGTGTTAGGGTTTCCCAAATGAAGCAGCCATATATAATAACTTCACCATCTCCAAATTTCCTTGAAATAAAAGAAAAGATTGTGCAGATTTAGAAGTGAATAAACCTAATAACTGGTTTTTATATTATTTTTTTTTCCCCAAAATCATCACCAACAACGCAAGCTTTGGAAAGCAAAGAGTTATTTGCAAGAAATCTTTAAAGTGAAATTTGCTTTTGAACTTTTTAGGGTTTTTAGATTAGTGCGTAAAAAATGGTTTTGAGATAGAGCTTACGCGGTTTTGCAGAAAAAAAAAAAATACTCTTACTATGTTTAGGGAATTATGTTATCCACCACTTCCTTTTAAATTCAAATTCACAAATGCATATAAAAATATAAACATGTCTGACTAATTTCTACAACGTAAAATTATTGACAAATTATACTTTTAATTCTACTTATAACGTTGTCGGTTAAACCCTTAATTTAAATTAGTAAATAAAACTATGACTTAAAAGTCAATTGATATATATATATATATATATATTTATAATTAGATTAAGGATAAAATATTCAAGCATTCATACTCTACAATACAATAATCTTATCACTAAGTCAAAGCAGTTGTTGGCAACTCAATCAATAGTACTTCCTATTATTGAATGTTTTCCTGACCTAAATATAAAACACAATGCATTTGCTCCATTGTCAAACAGATTTCATTACTAATAAAAAAAAAAAAAAAAGACATCAACAGCGCCACTGTAAACGGATTACATTACACAAATGACCTTTTTTGTTTAGAAATAAGAATTATGTAAATCATTACTTTGTGCCATTATATTTAATTCAGTTGAGCTCTGTTCAGGTGGCATGATTAGATCGCAATTAACCAATCAAATCATGTGAAGATACCATTAATTATGCAATGATAACAACAAATCTTCCAACATTTTAATATCAGCAACAAGAAGGAATATATATCTCTATAACCATTTAAAACTGATATTGCTCCACCTTACACTTTTTCTTAATCATATATCTCCAATCATTCATAACTAAAACTGATGCACTTCCGTTAAGGTTGTTCTACATCTTGATATTGAAGAACAAATACATAAACAATTCCATGGTGCTTAGTTTCAACAAACAAACTCTCACCCGGACCAATGCTCAAGTGGTCCATCAACTTGCAAGAATATTGTCATCTTAGAGCGAGATTGTATGGTAAGAATATGACAGTGCTTTGAAAAACATTGCTAGCTTTTGAGATAATAAGAATATGATTGTTGAGGTGGAGTCTGTGGGTTGATTTGAAACATCAATGAATGATTCCAGAGATTGAATAACTTTTTGTTGAATGCTCGAATTGTGGGAGTCAGACTAGTAATACCACCTCAAAACTTTGGACCGCATATGTTGTACTGCAATTTGCTAGCTCCGGTAATGTAATTTAAAGAGATAACAGGAAAATGCATATATTACGGCAGCGATTCACTTAGTGTAGTTTTACATATGTACATAATTATTTATATAATTAATATTTTAATAATTTAATTTTAAATTTATACTTTTCATGCATATAAATTTTCGAACCAATCCGATACATCTATCATATCGATATAAAACACTCTATATATTAAATGTTGAATTTTTTTACATAAAACAAATTATTAGAAATTTTAATTTTACATCAAATTTGATATGTATGATCTACATGAATAAACATGAAATATAATGGTTAAATCGTTAAAATATTATTCATATAAATAATTACGAATATGCACAAAACTACTTTAACTTTTACATTATATAAGTGAATCTTTCTTCAGATATTAACTAGTTTAATGTATTTATTTATGGTTCATATTAATTAAATTGAGTAACTTGGGGTCAGTTGATCTTTTGCACTAAAGTCTTTATACGTTCCCTATGAACCAAACAGACAATACTGAAATCTATACAATTATATATATATGGAAGGAGTAAGGCCGTCCACAATGGATAAATTTGAATCTCAATACCTTTATTTTTTATTATAAGAATGGTTAAATTTCAAATTGATCCCATATTTTGTTCAATTTAATACTTAATCTATATAGTTTAATTTTGACATAATTTTATACTTTAGGTTTTGTAATTATATTAGTTAGTCCAAATATTTCATTCTAATTAAAATGACGATGTGAATTTTAAGAATTGCTAGCACCATTAAAATTCTTTATTAAATTCAAGTCTGTTACAATATTATTTTTTGTTACGTGAATATCAATTTTTTAAAATATCACACTAACACAAAAGAATTCTAATAGTGCTAATAAATGGACCTAAATTTTAAAATTTAAAAGTAGAGATAAAAAAATTCTAAAAATTATATAAAGGAAATAAAATTCATATATATATATATATTTGGTATAAGATCCCACTTATTAACTCAGATACCAATAAGGATTTGGATTCTCTATACTTCAATTTAATTAATGCATACTTTAATAATTAGTTAAATAATATTGATATATATAGCATCCACAACTAAAACTAGAACTAGTTCAAGATCCCCCTTCCACAAATAAATCATTTGAAAGATACAATTTTTCTAATATAGTAATTCAAAAAGTATAAAATAGTTTAACTAACATATATATATATATATATATATATATATCAAATATTTTCATAAATGATATGACAATTCATATATTTATGTATTTCTAAGTTTGTTTTTTTTAAAAAAAAATGGGCAGATGAGATCATAAATATTGTCTGTTGCATGTGGCATGTGGCAGCAAAATCTCTCATTTGCCAATCCTTTTTGGCATATCTTTAAAAATAAATGATAAGCCAAAACTATTATTTGCATTACGCAATCTTTTTTAGTTACATAAAATCTAAAAAATTGATTTTAAAAATAAAAAATATTTTTTCTAATTTTGACAAAAAAAATTATTCATAATTAAACAAAGAAAAAGAAGAAGAAGAAGAAGAATTCGGTTGTCCATGATATGAAGCAATACCGGTCGCAACTGCCCATGATGCTTACATGTGGTGGAAGAGTTTGGTAGGTGCTAATTTTCATAAATTAATGGCTTTAGGTGGAATAAAAAATAATTTAAAGAAGAAAATGGGAATTTCGGTCGATTTCTTGTTCTCCTTTGATATTTGATTGCATGTGGTGTTGACAGAATGATCAAGTTTGTGCTGCACAATTTCTTATGAAACTATGACCTTATAAGGACTTGCTATTATTTTATATTAAAAAACAAATTATTCAAGTCCATATTTTATTCAATTAAACAACCTTCTTTCATAATTCCACCAAATTTATTCACAATTTTCATTCCACTGAGTGTTGGAATCATTTGTATTTATGTATATATTATGCTTATTTTAAGTGTAGTATAATTATTTCTTTGTTGGAATGTGAACACGGTTTTAGTTTATTTAGTCAACGCGTCTTCGGTTTTATCATCTATATTAAACGAAAAACAAAATCCCATTAAAAAGGAGAAAAATAATTAGGGAGTGAAAGTAAACTGTTAAAGTGTCCTTTTGGCTGGGAAAAATAGAGGCATAAAAAGATAATTAAGGGTCGGAAACAGCTAATTAATTGGCTTTTCATGACGACAATGACAGAGAAAAAGCAATGAAAAGAGGGACATTAAAACCATTGATTATGAGAGCCCTACATCTGAAGTAGACCTAAATCACCCCCCATCTATTAATGTCTAAACATTACAAAGATTATAGGGGACATCGACAAGAAAGAATAAATTTAATTTTTTTTTGTTACTTTTTCGGGTAAATTTTCATTCCCAACTCTATCCTTTTTTTTTATTTGGATCTTCAATTCAACAGATTTGAGATCTTTTGTTCCTATATTTTATATAATTCTTTAATTTATGTTACCCTCAAAACTCCATTAAAAATTATAAATTTATTTTATTGAAATTAAAATATATTATATTATTTGAGGATAATTTAATTTTTTACTTAAATAAAAATTAATAAAAATATGTATATTATAAAATTTAAATTTAAACCAATTGTATTAGTAAAACTTTTAATTTACCACTTAACTAAAATTTTATTTTGATATTTTTATACATTTCAATTTTTATTGTATTTATGTTAATGTATTTGATTGAGTAGACGTCGCAAATTAATTCAACACCGACTCAAGTTGATGACAACACTATAATAAATAATTTTAATCTAATTTTTATTTTGGCATTGATTACATTTCATGCATTATTATTAATTACTTTTAATTCATATATTTTATGATTTATTGTATATTATTTTTAAACACATATATACGTTTTAAGATATTGATATTTACATAGTAATTATGTTATTTGTATTTATATTTTATATAGCTAATATATTGAGATGTGATTAGGTGGGTATGGGAGTCATATGGGTTTCACATGAGCGAAGCAGAGCAGCACATGCTATTAAGCTTAAAGGAACATAGAAACCACCTGCACTGCGCAATCTCATAAAACCAAATATTAATCGGTATCATTATGCACAAATTGAACCCATATTTATAAAATAAAATAATAAAATAATAAAATATTTGGACGAAATTAAAAATTTCAAATAAAATTTAATTAAAATATATAACAAAAACCAAATAATGGTTTATAAAAATTTAGAAATATAGTTTGAAAGAGGGTGCAGAGTGAAGCTGGTGAAGAGGGGGGGCAAGTGAACATGGCTCACTACTGCCTCATCATGGCCCTCCTCCTTAACCCACTTCCCATACCCAAATTTAATTCTTTTGAAGTTTAAAAAGAAATAAAAATAAAAACTTTAGAATCTGAATTTTGGGGCCATTGATGTAGATTGGTGTTATTGTTTTGGGGAATTTAATTTGATTTGAATGATTGAACAATGAGAGGTTTTCTTCTCATTTGTTTTTGTCTTCATTTAGGACCATACCATAATAATGTAAAACCTATAATATATGTGAAAGCTTTTTGTTGTTCAAAACGCGTGATCCATACATTATTAACCTTTTTAAAACCATTAACTTACATTTAAGTGTTTTTCGTATTTATATTCTTTAAAATATTATAATAACAACGATAATAAACAATGTAAATTTTAATTAATAAATTATACATATTTTTTATATTCCTTCTAACAATATTTTTTTAATCTCGAACTTACATTAAGATTATAATAATATATAGATGATACATGATTGATGAATTGTATGATTTTATTTATTATCAATAAATAAATTGCTTTTATTTGTTTTAAAAGGTTAAAATTTTATGTTTAACTATATCAATTATTAATTTACAAAAATGTTGGGTGTAAGTGAATAAGTTTTTCAGTTCATTAATAATTAAACATAAAATTTTAACCTTATTGTATTATATTTTATCAATTATATTACTTATTAGTGAGAAAATTTAACATCTTCTATATTCTTATTGTTTTACCTTCTTTCTCTATATTTTCATAGTTAATTTTCACTCTTAATAATTTTTTTATCTTTATTTATAATTATATATGGATAATTTTATAAAATACAGTTTTAGGTAATTTTATATTTTATCTATCAAACAATAAAATCTTCCATTTCATTTAAATGGACCAAACAAGGAAATCTAACATACTAGATAATGTACTAAATAATCATATATTCTAATAATTTTATTACCAAAAGTAATATTATTATATTCATTGAACCAAACATCCTCTCAATGTAGTATTTTTCTTTAGAAGAGTTAATCTTGAAATACAAGTATTCAATACTCTTTTAATATGTGAAGTGCACAAAATTAGAATTTCAATCCTCTATTTCAAGAATCATGATCATCAAACGAATACACAAAATTACAATAAAACTTAAAAGGAGAAAGATACATCTATATATATATATATATATATATATAATTTAAAGCCAGGGCTATAGCACATCAATTAGAGAATATTGTAACGAGTAAAAATCTGTAGGATTTCCAACATACATTTAAGTCTCAAATCACACATACGTGTGTCGTATTTTGTAATTTTGGGATTAATCACTATAAACATAAAACAAAGTATTAATGTAGTAATATATATATATATATATATATATAAGTATTGATGAGATTCATCATCACTACCTTAAGGTTTTCTTCAAAATATCTTATTTGATATGCTACATATGGGTGCCGAAAGCTCATAAAAACAAACAATCTCATTTGAAGTCATCAATGTTGTCGTAAACCCATACCGTCTGCAGGATGGAGAAAAAGAAATGATGTCGTGTTACACACGGGCGGTTTGTCTGGGAAAGAAAAAAAGTATGTTTTGATGAACCTTTTTCAAAAGTTAGCCCTTGCTTAAGATCCTGCCTGCTCTCATTTTAGCAAACATCTATAGTTCCCATTAATAATTTAACCCCAAGCATGCATGCATACATATATATATATGCCATGGCCAGTCAGAGATTTGCAAGTTCAGGAAGGCAGAAACAATGAAACATGTCTTTATGGTACGGGGAAGAGAATCTTCACATGACACATTATTTTTCGTGTAAAATTACAACATGGTTATACTGCATTGATGTAATTAATTTGCATGGGATGCTACTTGCTTTCACTACAATTTCATGGGGTGATAGAGTAACATTCCTTTTGGAACTCTCCCAATTTGCTCACTTTTTTGTATCCAAAAGTGGAAGATATCCCTAATATTCCGCTTCACACTTCATCATTATGTGGTTTATGACCTAAACTATTGCTCTTACCTGGCTTGCTTTATGAAAATTTAAAGCCGACCCCTGCTAGTAAAAGTACACACATATTCTTTGCATGTGGGCAGAAAAGTAAAGGAAAAAAGCAGACATTGAATGTGTTTATGAGATGATAATGGAGTAGACATCTGTTTAACAAATTGTTCTTGGCTCCTACCTGCCTTCTGTTTATTTCACAATCCATCATTAATCGTCTTTACAACCTTTTTAATATGATTTCTTACGTGCATTAAGGAACATTACAAGTTACAAATCACAGTGTAACTGCATCTGATACATTGTTAATTAATTACTTGTTTATTTTTCATTTAATAATGTATAAAATGAATTCCTACTTTAATTATCTGACAATAAAAATGTTGAAATCACTTAGGAAATAAAAAATCTAAATTTAAAATAAATTAGAGAAGGAAATGAAAGTAAAATAAACAAAATAATTTATCCACCTTTTGATGAATGCTATTAATCATTGTCCCATAAAATTTTCTTAATCAAAATTGTCCATTTCTAGCATTAGAGAAATATTTTTTCCTTATTTACTATTTACTACCAATAATTAAATATCTCACATCACATAATATAACATACATCTTGTCGAAACCTTTTTTTTGTTAAAAAACAAGGTCGACTTTAAAACGAAAATGGAGTCACTACCAATCTTTTTTGAGGTGTGATCGGGTCATCTTGAGATCGATCATTAAAATATTTTGATTTATTAAAACAATGATCTTGGACTACAAAATTCGAGAAAACAGGTTCGGGAGTCGGTTATGCATGAGGAAGGGTTAGCACCCTCGTAACGCCTAAAATTGGTACCGAATTGATTGATTAACGTCTTAATGTCGAAAATTTGAAAAGATTTTAACATACGATCCTCTTTAAAGAAAAACTTAAATAAATTAAATTGGATGCTGAGACTCACTTATTTCGAAGAAGTAAAATGTCATGCCCAGTGAATTATGATATGACGTTTCAAATCCTCGAAGCTAAGCTTGTCTTTTGACTTTTAAACTCATGCATTTAAATTTAAAAAAGGATATTCGGTCATTTGAGTCAAATGAAAAATCGGAACCCACTAAGTTAGGGCACAATTTCTCAAAATTCAAATACAGAATATTGCATTTGTTTTTAGAAATCCTTATCTAGAGATAACAAAATGTCGCATCTAATGAGTTAGGACACAACCTTTTTGAATTCCCGAGAATAAGCTTTTATTTAACTTTTATGTTTTGATTTTAAAAGGAAAATAATAGGTTCTTTAGACTCGATGAGAAAAATCGAAACCTAGTAAGTTAGGGTACGATTTCTTTTGAATCTTAGAACGCGGAGTATTTGCTTATTTCAAAATAAAAATCTCATATTCGAGTATGGCTAAACGTGAAAATCTCTTATTTAAAGAACAATTATGCGGCATAAATTTAATAAATTAATAAAGTATAAGGATCATGATAATAATAATAAATAACAAATATGCATGCCATAACAACATTACTAAAAAAAGATATTAGTGATGATAATAACATTAACAACGAAACAAATAATAATGATAATAAAAAGATAATAAACTAAAATACGAGCCTATTTAGAAATTCAAGAAGAAAATAAAAATAAAAATATATATATATATATATATATATAAGATAATAAACAAATAAAGAGATAAATAAATAAATAAATGAATAAGTGAGTAAATGAGTAAATGAAACAAATATATGATATTAGATTTAAGTATTTTATAAGTAAAATAATACAAATAAATTAATTAGTAAAACTAATATAGAATTTAGGTAAATAATAATAATAATAATAATAATAATAATAATAATAATAATAATAATAATAATAATAGTGAAATAAATAATCTAACATTTGAAAACATATAAAAAAATATCAATAATGAAAGTAATAATAAATAAATAAAAAAGAAATAAGTAAAATCTATTGAAAATAATAATAAATAAATATTAAATATTAAATATATCAATTTAATAATAATAATAATAAAAGTGATTATTAATAATAAAAATAAAAATAATAACAATAATAGTAATAATAATAATAATAAGTAAAGAAATAATAATAATAATAAGAATATTAAAATAATAATAATAATAATAATAATAATAATAATAATAATAATAATAATAATAATAATAATAATAATATATCAAAATCACAAAAGAAATAAAAGAAAAGATGAAATTGAACTTAAAACAAAAGTTTGGGGCAAATCTGAAAATAAATAAAAGGAAAAGGACCCTATTGAACGCGCGAATAACAAGGAGGGCCTAAAAGGGAAATTAATCACTGCCCTTCAAAATGCAGCGTTTTACACGGGACCTAATTGAAATCGCAATTAAATACAAGTAAAAATTAAAAGAACAAAAAAAACTTAATTGTAAAGTGATTAAAAAGCGGAAGGGCTAAAAGTGCAATTAGCCCTTCCATCAAAAACACGCAGATCCTGAGATTGGGTTTGGTCGGGTCGGGTCGGCGTGCGGGTTGAGGCCTAAAACGATACCGTTTTGGCGCCTAAAAGTAGGGCCCAAAGCGACGTCGTATGGTTCTCCTATATATATCAAAATTTAAGCAAAAAAATCATTTCTTTTAGCCCCTTTAAAAAAAAACTCTATCTCCTCTCTCTGGCTCCCATAGCCAACCAGGTGTCGGCGCCGATCGACGCTGTCCGCCACCGCCAGTGCCGCAACGTCCGGTGGTCGAACCCCCTCAGGTACCTTTTTTTCTTTTTTTATATATTTTATATATATTATATTTAAATGTATGTGTTAGTTTCGAAGAGAGAAAAGAAGAGAAAAAAATAGGAAAAATAAAGAAAAGAAAAAAAACCTTTGTTGATCTACTCTGTGATTTTCGTATTGATTTCGTGTGTAAAAAAAGAAGAATTCTATAGATTTGCTTCGGCATTTCTTATAACCAATTTTTGAAAAAAATAAATAAAAATATAAAATATAAAACGCATTGGATTTCTATTATCTTTGCTAGCTTTATGCTGCTATTTGTTTCCTTGTTTGCAGGTAAAAATCACCGTACGGACGTGGAAAGGGCTGGAGGCGCGCATGTGGGGGGAGCAGCGGCTTAAGGTTCTAGGTTTTTTTTTTTTATTTGGTTTGGGCATAGTGGGTTAGGGTTTAGGCATTTGGGCTAGGTTTGGGTTAGTTGGGTTTGGGCTTTAATGGATCTATAATGGACTGCTAAAAATGGATTGTATTAATATTTTTTAATTTTGTGTTTATTTGGTTTTAATCGGGCCCGGGCAAATTGGGCCAATTACAGTTGCCCATCTTTGCTCGTTGTCGTGTAACGAAAATGGAGCAAAGACTTAAAAAGGCCAATTTTGCCTGGCCTCGCTGAGTCTCTACTTGTTTTGGTGCCTTTCTTCTTTGCGTAGCATCATTCCATCCTACTGCATCTTCAGGGGTATAGGAACTAGCGCTTTGATCCCATTTAAGGAGATTAGACTTGTAGCTTCAATCTGCTCCGCCGCAACTTCAGGGAGATAAGATTTGTTGTCTTCAGTCTGCTCCGCTGCAACTTTAGGGAGATAAGGATGGTGGCTTCAATTTGCTTCACTGCAACTTCAGGAAGATAAGATCCGCTGTAGCTTTAATCTGTTCCACTGTATTTTTAGGGAAATAAGATTCGCTGTCTTCAGTCTGCTCCGCTGCAACTTCAGGGAGATTAAGCTGATGGCTTCAATCTGCTTCACTGCAACTTCAGGAATATGAGATTCGCCATAATTTGTAGCTTCAATTTGTTCCACTGCATATTCAGGAAAATAAGATTCACTGTCTTTAGTCTGCTCCGCTGTAACTTCAGGGGGATAAGGCTGGTGGCTTCAATCTGATCCACTGGAAATTCAAAAAGATAAGATTCACCATAATTTGTAGCTTCAATCTATTCCACTGCATCTTCAGGGGAATAAGATTTGCTATCTTCAATTTGCTCCACTGCAACTTCAGGGAGATAGGGGTAATGGCTTCAATCTATTCCACTGCAACTTCAAGGAGATGAGATTCGCCATAGTGGATTTCATCAGACCTAAGGCAACTTCAGAGGTATAGAACTTATGGATTCGTAGCTTTAATCTGCTCCACTGCAACTTCAGGGGAATAAGATTCACTATCTTGACTTCAATCCATCCCACTGTAACTTTAAGGGTATGGGATTTGTGGATTCATCGATCTTGTTACACCGTCTTCTAGGGAACATGACCTATAGAATTGATTTATGGACCTATGCTTATGCATAATGATTAGGATGCAATGATCGGAATGAATCGAATGCTCCTAACTTAATGTGTTATGGGTGATATTTGCATGGATGTAGAATGTCATGAGAATGATTCCTTTTTTAATGTTTAGGTTGTCATTACTCACTGTTCATTAAATTTGTATCACTGACGTAATATCTTGTCTTCTTGTTCAACCAATTTTTGTGAAAATCTAAAGAAATAGTCACTATTCACAATTTTCTTCTCAAATATTTCCAACCCTTAGGCTTGATGAGTTCTAAATAATAGTCCTGTTTCAAGTTCTCGTACTGTTTAGAAGTTAAATCACCTCATGCTCCATCTTTGATCACAATTTGAGCCGTCCTTTTCGGGTTTCGACTCAAAACCCCTTTGGTTTCAAGGCGCCCTTTGCGGGTTTTCACCTTGGCCTCTCCATTTTTTTATTTTTTATTTTAAGAAAGTCTCAAAGTGCCCTTTACGAGTTTTCACTTTTGCCTCTTTTCCTCTTTAAGTATAATACTTCTTAACTGAATCTGAATTTACAAGATTGGGCAAGTTTTTTCCATCCATTTCAGTTAAATTCAGTGCTCCTCCAGAGAAGGCCTTTTTTACCATATAAGATCCTTCCTAATTTGGCATCCATTTCCCTCAGAAATCCTTTTGTATGGGGAGGATCTTTTTCAATACCAGGTCCCCCTCGTGAAATTCTCTTGGGCGAACCTTTTTGTCATAAGCTCACATCATTCATTTTTGGTACATCTGACCTTGACGAATAGCCCTTATCCTCTTTTCCTCAATCAAGTTCAACTGATCGTATCGAGACTAGATCCATTCTGCTTCATCTAACTTTAATTCTGAAAAAACTCGAAGGGAAGGTATCTCTACTTCAATGGGTAAAACTGCCTCCATTCCATAAACCAATGAGAAAGGCGTTGCCCCGATAAAAGTTCTGATAGACGTTCGATAAGCATAGAGAGCAAATGGTAACTTCTCGAGCTAATCTTTATAAGTTTCAGCCATTTTCCCCACAATCTTCTTAATGTTTTTATTGGCTGCTTCCACTGCACCTTTCATTTTTTGATGAAACGGTGGTGAATTGTGGTGTTTGATTTTGAATCGACTGTAGACCTCCACAATCGTGCTGTTATTCAAGTTTAATGCATTGTCAGATATGATCCTCTCAGGCATTCCATATCGACATATGATTTCCCTTTTTAGAAATCTGTTGACTGTCGACTTAGTAACAATGGCATATGAAGCAGCCTCTACCCATTTGATGAAATAGTGGATGATTACAAAGATGAATCAATGCCAATTTAAAGCTTTTGAAGAGATCGGCCCGATGACATCCATGCCCCAAATAGAGAAAGGCCATGGGGAAGTCATAACATGCAAAGGTGAAGGAAGTACATGAATTTTGTCTCCATAAATTTGGCATTATGACATCTCTTAGCATAATTGATGCAGTCTCCCTCCATGGTAGACCAATAGTGCCCGAATCTAATAATTTGTCTAGCCATTATGAAACCATTAGCATGTATTCCACAAACACCCTCGTGGACTTCTTTCAGAATTTTCTTAGCTTCAACAGCGTCCACACATCTCAATAGCACCTGATCGTTTCTTCTTTTGTACAGGATCTCCCTGTCTAAGACATAGTCATAGGCTAGTCTTCTCAACGTCCTTTTATCATTCTCGGTTGTCTGATCAGGGTATTCATGATTTCTCATGTATCGTAATATATCGTGGTACTAGGGGTGATCATCTCTTTCTTCTTCCTTCACGTTGTAACAATGAGTTGGGGCCTCGTAAATACACATTTTAATAGGCTTTACATCCTCTTGTTTGCTCACTTTGATCATGGAAGCCAAAGTAGCCAAAGCATCTGCCATTTGGTTTTCGTCTCGCGGGAGATAATTGAAAGTAATATCGTCAAACTCCTCAATTAACCCCAGAACTATCCTTCAATAATTGATCAATTTAGGGTCTCTTGTCTCCCATTTTCCTTTCAATTAGTAGATCACTAGTGCAGAATCTCCATATACTTCAAGCACTCCAATTTTGCGTTCTATGGCTGCACGGAGTCCCATGATACATGTTTCATATTCTACCATATTATTTGTACAATCAAAATCCAATACGCATATAAATGGATAATGATCTCCATTTAGGGATACTGGGACTGCCCCAATTCCATTACCTACAGCATTTGATGCTCCATCGAAGTTTAATTTCCAAAGGTGATATTTTGTAGCGTATCCTTCAGTAGCTGCCACATACATTAATTATTCATTGGGGAAGTCAAATTTCAGAGGCTCATAATCTTCTATAGCTCTGCTAGCCAGAAAATCTGCTACTGCGCTTCCTTTCATGGCTTTTTGGCTTACATAAACTATGTCAAATTCAGAATGAAGGATTTTTCATCTAGCCATCCTTCCATTCAAAGCAGTTGACTCCATCATATATTTTAGAGGGTCCAACTTCGAGATTAGCTAGGTCGTATGGTACAGCATGTATTGCCTCAACCTCCGAGTTGTCCAAATCAAGGCACAACACAATTTCTCAATTGGGGAATATTTCATTTCACGCTCAATGAATTTCTTACTGAGGTAGTATATCGTCTTTTCTTTTCTTCTCGAATCATCATGTTGACCCAGAACACATTCCATAGAGTTATTAAACACTGTCAAATACAGAATTAATGGCCTATCTGGGCATGGAGGTGACAATACTAGAGGACTTGACAAGTACTGTTTAACCTT
The DNA here is from genome assembly GCA_025506655.1 of Gossypium rotundifolium. Taxonomy (NCBI): domain Eukaryota; kingdom Viridiplantae; phylum Streptophyta; class Magnoliopsida; order Malvales; family Malvaceae; genus Gossypium; species Gossypium rotundifolium. The sequence goes on along the minus strand of CP106732.1, from coordinate 115,959,214 downwards.
ATCAAAAGCTTTTTGGTATTCATCATTCCACACGCATGGATTGTATTTCTTAAGAAGGCAAAATATGGGATCACATTTCTCAGTTATTTATGAAATGAACCGAGCAATGTAATTTAACCTTCCAAGGAAACCTCGAACTTCTTTTTAAGTGTACGACGGAGGAAATTCTTGTATATCCTGGACCTTATCTGAGTCAATCTTGATTTCCTTCTTGCTGACTAAGAAGCCCAAAAATTTTCCCGATCTAGCTCAAAAGTATATTTTGTTGGATTGAGCTTTAATTGAAATTTCCTCAGTCTCAAGAATAACTTCCTCAAAACTTGGATATGCTTCATTTCTATTTTGACTTTGCGATCATATCATCGACATATACTTCGATTTCTTTGTGCATCATATATTGGAACAAGGTTACCATGGCCCTTTGATATGTCGCTCCTACATTTTTCAGCCCAAATGACATTACCTTATAACAAAATGTACCCCACAAGGTTATGAAGGTAGTTTTTTCCATGTCTTCAGGATGCATTTTTATCTGATTTTATCCCGAGAAGCTATCCATGAAGGAAAACAGTGAATAACCTGTCTTATTATCTACTAAAGTATCAATATAAGGCAAAGGAAAATTGTCTTTCGGTGGCCTTATTTAAGTCTCTATAATCTATACACATTCGTACCTTCACATCTTTCTTAGGGACAGACACAATGTTGGCTACCCATTCTGAGTATTTGACTTCTGGCAAGAATTCGGCATCAAACTGCTTTTTGACTTTATCTTTTATTTTTAGCACAATGTTAGGCCTCATTCTTCGGAGCTTCTGCTGAACCGACTTGCAATCCTCTTTTATGGGGAGGCAGTGTACAACAATGTCAGTGCTTAACCTGGGCATATCTTGGTATGACCATGCGAAGATATCTTTGAATTCTTGAAGTAACTCTATGAGGTCTCGCTTCATTTCTTCAGTTTTGCACGTTTCAATTTTCACTACCTTTCCTTCTTCCTAGGTCACAATCTTTACTGTCTCTTCATGAGGCAGAATTTGTTTTTCCTCTTGTTTTACCATTCTTAACAAGTCTGGAGATAAGCCACAGTCTATGTCATCTTTAAAGCCTTGAGATCCCTCTAAACACATGTCTTACTTAAAAGGAGGTTCTGACTCTGTAGCAGCGTTACTCATGTTGTTGATATCCGAGGACTTGTTGTAGGTACAAAGAAATATACAAAGAATGAATGAATTTAAGAATAATTATTTGTATGGCATGATTATGAATGTATGAAATAATGATTTGGAAAAAAGATACAAAGAATGAAAGAATCTAACATAATTTTTTGTAAAGAAAGAATGAAAGAATCTAAATGAATGAGAGGATATTTACTCAAAATGATATCGAATATGTATTTCGTAATGATGTGTGGACATAAGCCTATTTCACAAAGGAATTCTTATTGCTTCTAAGCTTAAAGCAACAAGTGTGTTTTAAACATTACTCTGCGTAAGCTCTAAAAACTACAGGAATTTCTTCTGCAGTCCAATTGTTCAGAACACTCCCAGGTTCATAAGGGCGAATATCTGACAAGTTCCCCCTTCAGTGGTTTCTTCATGTATGGCGTTGATGTGAACATTTCCCAACATTTCTTCAACATTTTCTTTCCTTAGCATCCTTCGCTCGGGATGAATAATCCCTTCCGATATGAAAGTTTTAGATATATGGGGGAATATCATTGGTTCCCATTTGATTTCTTCCCCACTCACGCATGCCCTTCTTCTTTCCTGCCTCTTTTCCAGTTCATTCCTTCTTTGTCTTGCACCTGGCTTGTACCCTAAGCCAAAGCGGTCATGCTTGTCTTTCAACATTGGAACCTTAACTCTTCCTTGAAGATGTTTCCTAGTCCTTTTCCAGGTAAGGCCTTCTTTCCTACCGTCAACAGTAATCCTATCCTGGTAGCCTTGGATATTTTTGGCACTGGATTCTTTTTTCCCTCAGTAATGAATGTTGCATTCACAAACTCTCAAGGACCGAAAAAACATTCAATCGCCTCATCATTTGCCTCCAAGTATGGCGCATCACTAGTTACGGCCGTGATAATATCTTCTTCAGCATTTATCGTCACCAGCCGGCGTTCTGATACTAGCTTTAATTCTGATGTAGTGACGAAGGCATTGCCCCTGTCGAATGTATCCAAGGTCTTCCCAATAAGAAATTGTAGGAGGGCTTGGTATCCATTACTAGGAAGTCCACCTCATAGGTAGTCAGCCAATCAATAGAGGCATTTTGATTCTTTCCATGACCCTATTTTCTGTGCCATCAAACACCCTCATTATATTCTAGCATACTTTCATGTGTGAGCTATCCACAGGTAACCTATTAAGTGTGGATAGGGGCAATACGTTTAGTGCCAATCCATTGTCGATCAGAACCCCTAGCAATGTGTATCATTTACATATGGTAGCAATGTACAGAGCTTTAGTGGATCCCATACCCCCTGATGGTATTTCATCATCGTTGAAGAAGATGAAGTTATCGGTACTTATGTTATTGACCATCCGATCCAGTTTGTTAACAGAGATATCATTGGCTACCTACGTCTCGTTCAGTACTTTCATCAATGTACTTCGGTGTACCTCCAAATTCAAGAGTAAAGCTAGTATAGATATGCGAGCTGGTTGTTTATGCAACTATTCCACAATACTATACTCGTTGTGTTTCAAAAACTTCAGGAATTCTTTTTTTTTCTCCACCATTATATTTTTATTTTTAAGGGTTCCGTTCGGGCATTTATCAAATCATAACGCCTTCCACTACGCGTATAAAAACCTACATCTTGATCCTCCTTTGAAGTCTGGCTGAGTTTTCCTTTCCTGGGATCGTCACATTACAATCGTAATTCCAGGGGACCCTTTTACTATCCTGATAAGAGAAAACCGCTGGTTTTTGAATTATGATCTTTGGCATCATTTATACTCCAGCTTCATTGTTTTTAGGTCGTGAAATGATGACCATAGGACAATTGACTTTTGGAACCTTCATTATTGATTCTAATGCACATATGCTTCCCTTTTCCTTAACTTCTTCACAGAACTCTATCTCTTTATTGTCCATTAGACCTTGCACCAAGGCTCTGAATTCTGCGTATTCTTGGATCTCTTGCCCCTCTTCATGATAAAACTCATAGTAGTTCTTCGAGTTTTCACAACTCCCTTCAAAATTTGAAATGCTCAACCCCCTTTTTACCATCTCCTTCTAGACCCATCTCAAAGGAATTTTTACTTCTGCAATATCAGTCTTGATTCTTCTCCCCACCTTTTTGTCTATCGCATTAACCCCATTATCAGTGTGATTGGGTAGCAAATTTTCGGCACTAGGTGCATCATCAAATTTCACAATGCCCATTTTAAAAAGTCTTTCGACTACTTTCTTAAAGGTAGTGCAATTTTCTATTAAATGCCCTGAAATTCCTGCATGGTAGTCACTTTGAGCATTCGCATCGTACCATTTGGGATATGGGCTGTAATGGTTTAAGGTAAAAAGGGGACAACACGTGTGCGTCAAATAAGATTTGATACAACTCTCTGTATGTCATTGGGATTGGTATAAATTGGAGGTTCTCGGTGTTTTGCTTTATGCCAGACTCCAGCCTTGATGAACCTTGTTGACCGGGAGCCATCGTTCTTGGCTGATTTATCGTAATCAATTTTGAGTAACATTTATTATATGTACTCGTGTTATTCACCTGCCCTTTCCTTTTCTGCCACTTTTGGGACCTTCATTGTTGATTCTGACGCACATATGCTTCCCTTTTCCTTAGCTTCTTCACAGAAATCTATCTCTTTATTGTCCATCAGACCTTGCACCAAGGCTCTGAATACTGCGCATTCTTGGATCTCTTGCCCCTCTTCATGATGGAACTCATAGTAGTTCCTTGAATTTTCACAACTCCCTTCAAGATCCGAAATGCTCAACCCTCTTTTT